>CM038669.1:414323952-415523952 GCA_021605145.1 Aegilops bicornis
GAATTGAGGAAGAGAATGTTCGAGTTGATTGAGATAAGTGGAAGTAAATTGATGCTTCGGTCCAGAAGCCCGAAGAGTTATGCAAACTCAAAAACGCAAGGAGGTAGTCTATGAAATTGGAGCAGAGCATGTCTTCGTGTGTCCCTACTGCGAGTTAAAGCGATTTGGAGTTAAAGGGAAAGTTAGCCCCGAGATTTGTAGGACCATACCGAGTTTTGGGCGTATGGGAGTAACCAACAAATTGGAGTCACCCAAAGGACTTTCAGGAGTTCATGATGTGTTTCCGTTTCCCGATTGAAGAAGTGCCATGCGGAGATGACCAATATTCCTGTAAGGGACATTGACCACCTGGAAAGGATAATGATGTTCCACGAAGTGGAAGTATGGACTTCACGGTATAAGTTTTATCTCGGTATGTAGGATATCCTCGAGGATGAAGAGATGAAGTACTATTGGATACAAGGAGGTATAATGTTGGTAATATGGAGCAAGTGTGACTCCATGATGAGTCTGAAGTAATCATGTCCTGGTTTGGTGCAAATATAAGGAAAAAGGACATTGCAATTGGATGGATTTTAAGTATGCTAGGAAATTTGGAAGTTGAATGTTGGAATAACGATCGGTTGCCCGCGATGATGAGTTCAAGGTTTACAAGTGATGTGATGGGCCATAACCCACGAGGCCCAGGACACCAAGAAGCCAGCACATTCTTCTTTGAAGGAAAAACCACTGGAAGAGGATATGCCTTTATCAGCAGGCCGATCTTATAGGAGTTTCACATAAAACACGAGAGTTGTTAAGGAGCGATAGATGTTTGTTTGGCTTGCAGAATCAATGGATTTATCAGAACTTGGTTCGTCGACAAGATAAATTCTGCAATGCTTGTGAGAATGACCGAGTGTTAGAATGCGAGATTAAGCTAAACCATGTACAAGGTAATGATTTGGAGTGCGGGATGGATTGATCACCATGCAAACTTACTCTTATTATTCAGCGTTGCTATATGGAATGGTAAATATGGTGACTTACCTATAGTAGAGGCAACGATCAAAACCTTGTTTAAACCTTAGAATGGTATAGGTATTTTTTCCCTTGTACGGCGGTTATTTGCCAACCGTAGGTTATCACGGTGAGGTTCAACCCAGACCCATTTCCTGCAGGGCAAACCATAAATTGTTGACCACCAAGAGATATCGATAGTTAGTTGGTATTGGCGCCAGACCCGTCAGCTAAGAAGACCCAATCTCGGAATAACCTTACCAAGAGGAAAAAGGACAAAAGAATTGCGGAAAAGGTTATGCCACTACCAGAAGAGCCCAGAGAAGGAATTATCCTTACGATGCGGAAGAGCCCGACCTTTGTCAGCGATAAGGATGGAGTATATGAGTTTTGATGGAACCGTAACCATGCTTCTACAAGGGTGGTAGCACCGAGACCGGAGGAGCGATCGATGGATTTTGAAGACCCTACCTAACTTATTTCTTTCTAGCCTCTCGAGATCTAGGAAGAGATTCCTTTTAAGGGTGGTAGTTTTGTAACATCCCAAAATTCTAAATTTTGGAATGTTATAATTAAATAGATAGAGTTGATTGATTGTTTGATTGTTGTGTGATTAATTGAGTGAAATTGAAACTTTTTGAAAGTTAAATGAGGAGGGAATAAAAGGACTTTCCCAAACTTTCATTTTGCCTTTATGATCTCGGTGAATTCAAATTCTTTTCACCACAAAACCACGGAGAGAAGATGACATGACTTCTTCCATTTATTTAAATGAAAAGGGTATTTGAAAATATTTGAATTTCATTTTGGAAATATTTCGATTCATAAACTTGATGCAACTCAATGATTTTCATGAGAGAAGATAAAATGACTTCTTCAAATTATATGAAATATGAGTTGGGAGTTTTAAAAGAATTAAATTCAAGGTTCTTTTGAATTTATTTTTCAATTTAGGAGTTATTGGAGTTTTTATTCAAATTATTTTTTCTCCAAAATAAAATATCTGAAAATAGGGTAACATGATTCCCTACATCGGAAAAATGGAAAAAATAAATTTGAATTAATTTTGGTATTTTTAAAATGACTTTTGTTGGATTTTTATTAAATGAAGCACTCTTTGTTTTATTTGAATTTGTGTGTATTTTATTTAATTCGGAAAAATGTTCATCTTGTAGGAAATGTTTTTTAAAATTTTGATATATTATATACCTATGTTGTATTTTTATTTTATTGGTATTATTTTATTTTTAGTGTCTGTTTTTTCTATAAAAAAACTCTCCCCTCATGCTTGGCGTAGTAGCCCAGCCCAGCCGATGCCCGTGACCGCACACGCCCCCAAGCTCAGGGCCGGAGTCCCGACGCATACGCCGCCGCCAGTCCCGGCGGATCGTGGACTCACGTCGACCTACGCCCTCCTCCGCGCCACCGCCTTCCCTCCTCCTATAAATCGCCGCTTGGCAGCCCTCTCTTTCTCCTCTCCTCCTGCATCCTTCCAGCTGTCTTGTGAGATCTCACCCCTCCAAGTATGGTCGGCCTTGGCCCTTGTTGCATCTCACCACACCTGCCACCTTTGTGACGTACCCGCCATCATAGCCCTCTCTTGGCGTCGTCCTGTCGCCTCGTTACGCCACTTTGCACTTCCGCGCCTTACGCCCGTCTTGAATGGCAGTAGCCAAACCCGCCCGCAGCCGGACTTTTCCTCGAACGGTATAAACCGTTTTAACCATGGAATTTTTACTGTTTTTTGGTTTTATTCTTTAGAAGCGGTTTATTATTTAGGTTTTTATTATTTAGGTTTATTATTTAGAGAGCATTCGTTAGTTTAGGCTACTGGAGCTGAGCGAGTTCATAGTTTAGGGTTCAGGGTGAGCGTTAGTTGTTTAGAATTTTCCTTTACTTTTTAAATTTGACAGGGGACCTATCTGTGATGATTCTATTTACAGAATAGTCCATGTACTTCAAACAACCACATCTTTTTACTCTTTAGTCCAAATCCAACGAAACCAACGCCCACTTCTTCGTTATGATCCCCTCTATCCATTAATCCAACTCAAACATGTTTCTGAAAATTTAAAATTTGCATTAGATGAGATTTGAATTTGAACTTCGTTTGATCATAACTTGAGTTTCGTAACTCCGTTTGAGTTGATTCTTTTTGCAAATCGAAGCTCTAGACCTAAACTTTCTGATAAGGCCAAATTTACATAATTTTGGTACTGTTAGAAATTGTTGTATGTTGCAAGAGTTATTTGCTTGGTTTTGATATTTTTAAGATCGTTCTCTTAGATTCGGTCCGATGTTTTGAGTGATTGCTTATGTGTGGCTACTATTGCTTGATTATGATAGATTGACCGGAGTGTGACGAGTAGAACTATCAAGCGTTTTGAGCGCGGATCATCTTCATCAACATTGCAGGCAAGTAACACTTTGATCATATACTTTTCATACCCAGTTTTTATGCATTAGATCTATCCTCAAACATTGCATGGTTAGGATCTAATTAAATTGTGGGTTTTGGGAAGTAGTTGAGGTAGTACCTATTACACATTTATTTTAAAACCCTTGGGAGTTACTTCTCGTTTGCTTATATTGCCATGCTATGCTAGTAGGCGTGGATTGGGTGAGTGTATCCATGGCCGGATGTGAGAGTGTTAATTAATGGTTTACTTAAGGTGGCAACTTAAACACACATCTGGGTGGATTGAGGCACCTGGTTTCCATCAGGACTTGCCTGTTTTTCTTCGGACCGCCACCCAGGCTCAAAGGGATCATGAGATTATTCAAACTAGAAACTTCCGTGTGCAGCCACAAGCCATTATGGGCTCTGGCATAGTTGAATAAGTTGTCACGAACTCTTACGGGTAGACTAGCAGATATAGGGAAAATGGGTGTGCGGTCTATCCACATGTAAGGTGCTAGTGCTTCTGAAAGACTATGTCTCGGTCATTCGTTTCTCAAACACCATGTAGTCGCGAGAAATCAAGCGGAGGAGATCGAGTCTTGTGGGGAAAAGTCATGAACCTCTGCAGTGTATAAACTAATCATGGTTAGCCGTGTCCCCGGTTATGGACATCTTGAGTATCTAGTACTTGGATATCATGTGAATCTCATCATGTTACTCTAATTAATATTGTTGGGTTGTTAATGAGTACTTTTAATTGGGGTTGAGGATGCTGTCAACCATTCTCAATGTTCAACAACCACCATGATAGTTAAATAATTTATTCGCTTTGCGGTGAGGGAAAAATTGGCTTTTCACAAAAACATTATAACCATAGAGCTTTCCACCAGCCATATATGCATATAGTATGAAACTTATTCTTTCATTATTCTCTATGTGTTAACATTGCGGCATATTCCATGTCTTTGACCCGTTTCGGGCTGCAACATTTCATGTTGCGAGACTTTTTAGAACAACCAGTAAGTGATACGTTAGATTCACGATTTCTACACTCAACTTTGCCGTTGGTGTTGATGGGAATCCACAACCTTATTACTTCCGCTATTTTGGATTGAGGTAATAGTATTTACGTTATTTATACATGTGATTTACCTCTGTTATAAATCCTCGAGTACTGTGTGTGTCAGCATACCGATCCAGGGATGACACTTAAGCACAGAGACTTGATCCATTCGGGTCGGAGTCGCTCTGATCTTAAATAGCATGGTAATTTGTAATAATCTTAATATACTAAGCATACAAGATTTGTAAGAATTCTTATGAGTGTGTTGAATACTAAGAAAAGTTTGATGCTTGATGATTGTTTTGAGATATGGAGGTGATACTATCAAAGTCGTGCTAGTTGAGTAGTTGTGAATTTGAGAAATGCTTGTGTTGAAGTTTGCAAGTCCCATTGCATGCACGTATAGTAAGCGTTATGTAACAAATTTGAAACATGAGTTGTTCTTTGATTGTCCTCCTTATGAGTGGCCCGATCGGGGAGATGACGATGGTATTTTCCTACCAATCTATCCCCCTAGGAGCATGCGCGTAGTGCTTTGGTTTTGATGGCTTGTAGATTTTTTGCAATAAGTATGTGAGTTCTTTATGACTAATGTTGAGTCCATGGATTATCGCACTCTCACCTTCCATCATTGCTAGCCTCTTCGGTACCGTGCATTGCCCTTTCTCACATTGAGAGTTGGTGCAAACTTCACCGGTGCATCCAAACCCTGTGATATGATACGCTCTTTCACACATAAACCTCCCTATATCTTCCTCAAAACAGCCACCATACTGTTATTCATTTTAGTCAGAGAATAATTGTTGTTTCTTTTTAAATGAATAAAACCTTCTATGGTCATACACCCAATGTGAATTGTTTATTGAATCTCGGTCGTAGTGATACACATATTCATAATATTGATGCCAAAAGATGCAAAGTGAATAATGATAGTGCAACATACTTGTGGCACTGACGTTTAGGTCATATTCGTGTGAAACACATAAAGAAACTCCATCTGAGATGGACTTTTGGAATCACTTGATTATGAATCATTTTGATACTTACGAACCATGCCTCATGGGCAAGATGACTAAAACTCCGTTCTTGAAACAATGGGCGAGCTAATGACTTATTGGAAATAATGCATCTTGATGTATGAGGTGCGATGAGTGTTGAAGCACTGCAGCGGGTATCATTTTTCGACTTTCATAGATGATTTGAGTAGGTATGGGTATATTGATAACCCACAAGTATAGGGGATCATAATAGTTTTCAAGGGTAGAGTATTGAACCCAAATTTATTGATTCGACACAAGGGGAGCCAAAGAATATTCTCAAGTATTAGCAGCTGAGTTGTCAATTCAACCACACACGGAAGACTTAATATCTGCTGACAAAGTATTTAGTAGCAAAAGTAGTATGGAAGTAATGGTAGCGGTGGCAAAAATATGATGTCAGTTTTGTAGTAATTATACTTGATTAGTAGCGGAAAAGTAACTAAGGCCCGCTTGGAATGTAGTTTTCCGCCACCTCTATAATATGTTACACACTGTATTATACCGACCTCCAAGAGAATACATTCTACAGGGTTGTATTTTCAATCCGATTATGTCTGCGCTTGGCTCGAGTTTCAATCCGGTTGTAACAAGTGGTTCAGAGTTTCAAGCCCCGGAACTAACTACCCTACGCCTTACGAAACCGAATTATTGTGATTCTTTGGCAGCACCTGTTAACTGGCAGGAGGGTTCGGGCTAATCATCACCAAGCAGCGCCCCTCGCCCAGCAGGACGGCCGCATCACCTTGGAGGAGTGCTCCGCCGCTTGGTGGACAAGGAAAAAGGGACGAGGAGGAGGCGAGAGGGCAGCGAGAGAAGGGAGGATACTTTGGTGGAGCAGAGGAGGCAGCTTGGAGGAGGAGGAGATATTCGCCGTCACGGTCAGATCACGCCTACCTGCCAACGTCGCCGTCGCGGCCAGAAGAGAGGCGAGGTGGGGAAAAACGACGGGAGGTGGCCTGTATCGGATACCGGCCTAATATAGGTGTAAACAGGAAAACCGGTGTAAAATTTACAGCCCATAAACGACATGACAAGCACCAACGCGAGGCCCATCTGTTTTTAATATACAGGGGTATATTTTACAGGTGTATTGGGCCACAAAAAGAGGAACCAAGCGGGGCCTAAGCAAGATCAATATGTGAAAAGCTCGTATGCATTGGATCGGTGATGGATAATTATGTCGGATGCGATTCATCATGCAACAGTTATAACATAGGCTGTCACAGAACTAGCTCCTGTTCATCAATGCAATGTAGGCATGTATTTCGAATATAGTCATACGTGCTTATGGAAAAGAACTTGCATGACATGTTTTGTCCTACCCTCCCATGGACGGTGAGGTCCTATTGGAAACTAAGGGATATTAAGGCCTCCTTTTAATAGAGTACCAGACCAAAAGCATTACCACTTAGTGAATACATGAACTCCTCAAGCGGTCATCACGGGGAGTGGGCCAGTTATTGTCACTCCGAGGGTTCTTTGGATCGTAAGACGTAGCAGGTGACTATAACTTGCAAGGTCGGATCTAGAACATGGATATAATGATGAATTCATAAATGGTTCAGATCTGAGTTCATGGCACCCGGGCCCAATGTGACAAGCATTAAGCATAGCAAAGTCATAGCAACATCAATCTAAGAACACAGTGGATACTAGGGATCAGGCCCTAACAAAACTAACTCGATTACATGATGAATCTCATCCAACTCCTCAACGAATAGCGAGCCTACGAAGGAATTACTCACTCCCGGCGGGGAGCATCATGGAATTGGCGATGGAGATTGGTTGGTGATGATGATATTAAGGCCTCCTTTTAATAGAGTACGGACCAAAGCATTAACACCTAGTGAATACATGAACTCCTCAAACTACGGTCATCACCGGAGTGGTCCCGATTATTGTCACTTGAGGTTGCGGATCATAACACATAGTAGGTGACTATTGACTTGCAAGATAGGATCAAGAACTCACATATATTCATGAAAACATAATAGGTTCAGATCTGAATTCATGGCATTGGGCCCTAGTGACAACATTAAGCATAGCAAAGTCATAGCAACATCAATCTCGAGAACATAATGGATACTAGGGATCAAACCCTAACAAAACTAATTCGATTACATGATAAATCTCATCCAACCCATCACCGTCCGGCAAGTCTACGATGGAATTACTCACGCTGTGGTGAGCATCATGAAATTGGTGATGGAAGATGGTTGATGATAGCTGACGGCGGCAATGACGAATTCCCCTCTCTGGAACCCGAGCGGACTCCACTTCAGCCCTCAGAGAGAGATTAGGGCTTGGCGGCAGCTCCATATCTTAAAAGCGTGATGAATCCTTCTCTCTGATTTTTTTCTCCTCGAACATGAATATATAGAGTTGGAGTTGAGGTCGGTGGAGTCTCGGGGCCCACCGAGGCAAGGGGTGATGTCTACTATGCAACCATCTTCTTGTAGGCGTTGTTGGGCCTGCAAGTGCACAGGTTTGTAGGAAAGTAGCAAATTTCCCTCAAGTGGATGACCTAAGGTTTATCCATCCAGTGGGAGGCGTGGGATGAAGATGGCCTCTCTCAAGCAACCACGCAACCAAATAACAAAGAGTCTCTTGTGTCCCCAACACACCCAATACAATGGTAAATTGTATGGGTGCACTATTTAATGAAGAGATGGTGATACAAGTGCAATATGGATGGTGGATATAGGTTTTTGTAATCTGAAAATATAAAAACAGCAAGGTAGCAAGTGGTAAAAGTAAGCGTAAACGGTATTGCAATGCTAGGAAACAAGGCCTAGGTTTCATACTTTCACTAGTGCAAGTCCTCTCAACAATAATAACATAGTTGGATCATATAACTATCCCTCAACATGCAACAAAGAGTCACTCCAAAGACACTAATAGCAGAGAACAAACGTAGAGATTATGGTAAGTGCGAAACCACCTCAAAGTTATTCTTTCGGATCAATCTATTCAAGAGTTCATACTAGAATAACACATTAAGACACAAATCAACCAAAACCTAATGTCACCTAGATACTCCATTGTCACCTCAAGTATCCGTGGGCATGATTATACGATATGCATCACACAATCTCAGATTCATCCAACCAACACAAAAGTACTTCAAAGAGTGCCCCAAAGTTTCTACGGATAATCACGGCGAAAACGTGTACCAACCCCTATGCATAGGTTCATAGGCGGAACCCATAAGTTGATCACCAAAACATACATCAAGTGAATCACGTGATATCCCATTGTCACCACAGATACGCACGGCAAGACATACATCAAGTGTTCTCAAATCTTTAAAGACTCAATCCGATAAGATTACTTCAAAGGAAAACTCAATTCATTACAAGAGAGTAGAGGGAGAAGCAACATAAGATCCAACTATAATAGCAAAGCTCGCGATACATCAAGATTGTGCCAAATCAAGAACACGAGAGAGAGATCAAACACCTATCTCTTTGGTACATACCCTCAGCCCGGTGAACTACTCCCTCCTCGTCATGGAAGCGCCGGGATGATGAATATGGCCCACGGTGAGGTTCCCCCCTCCGGTGAGTCTTGGGAAAAAGGTCCCGATTGGTTTTTGGTGGCTCTGAGAGGTTTGCGGCGGCGCAAATCCCGATCTATCTTCTGTTCTGGAACTTTAACGATATGTAGGTATATATGGGTGCAAGGGGTACGTCGGTGGAGCTTCGGGGGCCCCACGAGGCAGGGGGGCGCGCCCTAGGGGAGTGGGCGCGGCCCCACCCTCGTGGCCAGCTCCCGTATCTTCTGACGTAGAGTCCAAGTCTATCCGGTGGCTTTTCTTCCAAAAATAACTTCTCCAGTTGATTTAGATTACATTTTAGACTCCGTCGATATTCCTTTACCCGAAACCTCTTGAAATAGGCATAAAACATCAAATCTGCGAAATTTGGGCCACGGTTAATAAGTTAGTCCCAAAAATAATATAAAAGTGGATAATAAAGCCCAATATTGCCCAAAACAGTAGATAATATAGCATGGAGCAATCAAAAATTATAGATACTTTGGAGATGTATAAAGCATCCCCAAGCTTAATTCCTGCTCGTCCTCGAGTAGGTAAATGATAAAAAAGATAATTTTTGATGTGGAATGCTAGTTGTCATAATTTCAATGTAATTCTTCTTAATTGTGGTATGAATATTCAGATCCGAAAGATTCAAGACAAAAGTTCATATTGACATAAAAATAATAATACTTCAAGCATACTAACAAAGCAATCATGTCTTCTCAAAATAACATGGCCAAAGAAAGTTATCCCTACAAAATCATATAGTGCAGCTATGCTCTATCTTCACCACACAAAGTATTTAAATCATGCAAAACCCGATGACAAGCCAAGCAATTGTTTCATACTTTTGACATTCTCAAAACTTTTCAATCTTCACGCAATACATGGCGTGAGCCATGGACATAGCACTATAGGTGGAATATAATGGTGGTTGTGGAGAAGACAAAAAGGAGAAGATAGTCTCACATCAACTAGGCGTATCAACAGGCTATGGAGATGCCCATCAATAGATATCAATGTGAGTGAGCAGGGATTGCCATGCAATGGATGCACTAGAGCTATAAGTATATGAAAGCTCAACAAAATAAACTAAGTGGGTGTGCATCCAACAAAGCTTGCTCATGAAGACCTAGGGCATTTTGAGGAAGCCCATCATTGGAATATACAAGCCAAGTTCTATAATGAAAGATTCCCACTAGTATATGAAAAAGACAACTTATGAGACTCACTATATGAAAAACAAGGTGCTACTTTGAAGCACAATATATGAGACTCACTACATGAAGAACAAGGTGCTACTTTGAAGCACAATATATGAGACTTACTACATGAAGAACAAGGTGCTACTTTGAAGCACAAGTGTGGAAAAAGAGATAGTAACATTGCCCTTTTTTTTGGTCCTTTATTTTTTTTCTTTTTGGCCTTTCTCTTTTGTTTTTTTTTTATTGGGCAATGCTCTAATAATGATGATCATCACACTTCTATTGATTACAACATAAGGATTACAACTCGAAACTAGAACAAGATATGACTCTATATGAATTCCTCCGTGATGTGCAAGGATGGTGCAATGAATCAAGAGTGACATGTATGAAAAATAATGCATGGTGGCTTTGCCACAAATACGATATCAACTACATGATCATGCAATGGCAATATGACAAAAGTAAAGTATGTCATGATGATGAAGAAGCGGAGCGGTGGAAAGTTGCATGGCAATATATCTCGGAATGGCTATGGAAATGCCATAAATAGGTAGAGTATGGTGGCTGTTTTGAGGAAGATATAAGGAGGTTTATGTGTGATAGGCGTATCGTATCCACGGGGTTTGGATGCATCGTGAAGTTTGCACCAACTCTCAAGGTGAGAAAGGGCAATGCACGGTACTGAAGAGGCTAGCAATGGCGGAAAGGTAAAAGTGTGTATAACCCATGGACTCAACATTAGTCAAAAGAACTCATATACTTATTGCAAAAATTTAGAATTCACCAAAAATCAAGTACTACGTGCATGCTCCTAGGGGGATAGATTGGTAGGAAAAGACCATCGCTCGTCCCCGACCGCCACTCATAAGGATGCACAAGCCAGGTACACTTCATGCTTCAAATTTGTTACACAACTTTAACCACATGTGCATGCTACGGGATTTGCTAACTTCAACACAAGCATTCTTTAAATTCATAATCACCCAACTATCATGACTTTAATATCACTACCTCCATATCTCAAAACAATTATCAAGTATCAAACTTTTCTTAGTATTCAACGCACTCAAAAGAAAGTTTCACATATCTTGAATACCAAGTATATTAATTTTAAGCAATTTACCATGCTATTAATGACTCTCAAAATAATATAAGTGAAGCATGAGAGTTCATATATTTCTTCAAAATAAAACCACCATTGTGCTCTAAAAGATATAAGTGAAGCACTAGAGCAAATGACAAACTACTCCGAAAGATATAAGTGAGGATCAGTGAGTAGTCAAATAATTATGTAACTATGTGAAGACTCTACCATTTAATAATTTCAGATCTTGGTATTGTATTCAAACAGCAAGAAAAGCTAAATAAAACTACATTGCAAGGATAGCACAACTCATGTGAAGAAGCAAAAACTTAGACTCAACCGATACTAACCGATAGTTGTTGGAGAAAGGTGGGATGCCTACCGGGGCATCCCCAAGCTTAGACGCTTGAGACTTCTTGAAATATTATCTTTGGGTTCCTTGGGCATCCCCAAGCTTGAACTTTTGTGTCTCCTTAATTCCTCTCATATCATGGTTTCTCTTTTTATCAAAAGCTTCATTCACAACAAACTCAACAAGAACTTCGTGAGATAGGTTAGTATAAACCAATGCAAAACCTTATCATGTTCTACTGTAACAAATCACTAACATTATTATTAAACACTGAATACTAAATGCCTCTGCATATTTAACACTCCTATCCTCAAATAAAATCATTAAACAAGCAAACATATGCAAACAATGCAAACATAACATCAATCTCCCAAAACATTACAGTCTTTAAAGAATGCAAGATTCATCATACTTCCCTAACTCCAAAAATTATGAAGTAAAATTCCCACTGTAATAAATTTATCAGAGCTCAATATGCAAAAAGTTTCAACGTTATACCATTCTCTGAATTTTCTGAGGAATTTTTGCAACAGCGCTAAACTTTCTGTTTTCAAACAGCAACATGTATACTAACCAAAATAAGCATAGCAAAGGCTATCCTTGACTTTTTTATTGAAATAAAAGATGCAAAACATTGTTCTAAATAACATCAAGCAAATCCTAACAAAATAAATTAACACTCCAAGAAAAACACATATCATGTGGTGAATAAAAATATAGCTCCAAGTAAAGTTACCGATGAACGAAGACGAAAGAGGGGATGCCATCCGGGGCATCCCCAAGCTTAGGCTCTTGGCTACTCGTGAATATTACCTTGGGGTGCCTTGAGAATCCACAAGCTTATTCTCTTACCACTCCTTATTCCATAGTCCATCGAATCTTTACCCAAAAATTGAAAACTTCACAACACAAAACTTAACAGAAAACTCGTGAGCTCCGTTAGCAAAAGAAAACAAAACACCACTTTAAGGTACTGTAATAAACTAATTATTTATTTATATTGGTGTTAAACCTACTGTATTTCAACTTCTCTATGGTTTATAAACTATTTTACTAGCCATCGATTCATCAAAATAAGAAAACAACACATAGAAAACAGAATCTGTCAAAAACAGAACAGTCTGTAGTAATCTGTAACTAACATAAACTTATGGAACTCCAAAAATTCTAAAATAAATTGGTGGACCTGAGGAATTTGTCTAGTAATCATCTGCAAAAGAATCAACTCAATATCACTCTCCAGTAAAAAGTTGAAGCTAATCTGGTGGCGCTAAAGTTTCTGTTTTTACAGCATGATCATAAAGACTTCACCCAAGTCTTCCCAATGGTTCTACTTGGCACAAACACTAATTAAAGCACAAAAACACATATGAACAGAATCTAGATGGATTATTTATTCCTAAACAGAAGCAAAACACAAGAAACTAAAATAAAATTGGGTTGCCTCCCAACAAGAGCTATCGTTTAACGCCCCTAGCTAGGCATGATGATTTCAATGATGCTCACATAAAAGATAAGAATTGAAACATAAAGAGAGCATCATGAAGAATATTACTAGCACATTTAAGTCTAACCCACTTCCTATGCATAGGGATTTTGTGAGAAAACAACTTATGGGAACAATAATCAACTAGCATAGGAAGGCAAGACAACATAACTTCAAAACTTTAAGCACATAGAGAGGAAACTTGATATTATTGCAATTCCTACAAGCATATGTTCCTCCCTCATAATAATTTTCAGTAGAATCATGAATAAATTCAACAATATAACCAGCACCTAAAGCATTCTTTTCATGATCTACTAGCATAGAAATTTTATTACTCTCCACATAAGCAAAATTCTTCTCATTCGGAAAAGTAGTGGGAGCTAACTCAACAAAATAACTATCATATGATTGAAAATTAAGATCAAGATGACAAGTTTCATGGTTATCATTATTCTTTAAAGCATATGTGTCATCACAATAATCATCATAGATAGGAGGCATGCTTTCATCATAGTAAATTTGCTCGTCAAAGCTTGGGGACAAAAATATCATCTTCATCAAACATAGCTTCCCCAAGCTTGTGGCTTTGCATATCATTAGCATCATGGATATTCAAAGGAATTCATACTAACAACATTGCAATCATGCTCATCATTCACATATTTTATGCCAAGAATTCTATGTAATTCTTCTTCTAGTACTTGAGCACAATTTTCCTTTCCATCATACTCACAAAAGATATTAAAAAGATGAAGCGTATGAGACAAACTCAATTCCATTTTTGTAATTTTATTTTATAAACTAAACTAGTGATAAAACAATAAACAAAAAAGATTTGATTGCAAGATCTAAAGATATACCTTCAAGCACTAACCTCCCGACAGCAGCGCCATAAAGCTGCTTGATGTCTACTACACAACCTTCTTCTTGTAGGCGTTGTTGGGCCTGCAAGTGCCGCAGGTTTGTAGGACAGTAGCAAATTTCCCTCAAGTGGATGACCTAAGGTTTATCAATGCATGGGAGGCGTGGGATGAAGATGGTCTCTCTCAAGCAACCTGCAACCAAATAACAAAGTCTCTTGTGTCCCCAACACACCCGATACAATGGTAAATTGTATAGGTGCACTAGTTCGGCGAAGAGATGGTGATAAAAGTGCAATATGGATGGTAGATATAGGTTTTTGTAATATGAAAATATTAAAACAGCAAGGTAGCAAGTGGTAAAAGTGAGCGTAAGCGGTATTGCAATGCTAGGAAACAAGGCCTAGGGTTCATACTTTCACTAGTGCAAGTCCTCTCAACAATAATAACATAGTTGGACCATATAACTATCCCTCAACATGCAACAAAGAGTCACTCCAAAGACACTAATAGCGGAGAACAAGCGTAGAGATTATGGTAGAGTGCGAAACCACCTCAAAGTTATTCTTTCGGATCAATCTATTCAAGAGTTAGTACTAGAGTAACACCTTAAGACACAAATCAACCAAAACCCTAATGTCACCTAGATACTCCATTGTCACCTCAAGTATCCATGGGCATGATTATACGATATGCATCACACAATCTCAGATTCATCAAACCAACACAAAGTACTTCAAAGAGTGCCCCAAAGTTTCTCTGGGAGAATCACGGCGAAAGCGTGTGCCAACCTCTATGCATAGGTTCATGGGCGGAACCAGCAAGTTGATCACCAAAACATACATCAAGTGAATCACGTGATATCCCATTGTCACCACCAGATACATGCAGCAAGACATACATCAAGTGTTCTCAAATCTTTAAAGACTCAATCCGATAAGATTACTTCAAAGGAAAACTCAATTCATTACAAGAGAGTAGAGGGGAGAAGCAACATAAGATCCAACTATAATAGCAAAGCTCGCGATACATCAAGATTGTGCTCAATCAAGAACACGAGAGAGAGAGAGAGATCAAACACCTAGCTCTTTGGTACATAACCTCAGCCCAGGGTGAACTACTCCCTCCTCGTCATGGAAGCGCCGGGATGATGAAGATGGCCACGGTGAGGTTCCCCCCTCCGTGAGTCTTGGAACAGGGTTCCGATTGGTTTTGGTGGCTCTGAGAGGCTTGCGACAGCGAAACTCGATCTATCTTCTATTACGGAAGTTTAACGATATGTAGGTATATATGGGTGCAAAGTGCGTCGGTGGAGCTTGGGGGCCCCCATGAGGCGGCGCGCCCTAGAAAGGGGTGGGCGCGCCCCCACCCTGTGGCCAGCTCCCGTATCTTACGGCGTGAAGTCCAAGTCTATCTGGTGGCTTTCCTTCCAAAAATAACTTCTCCAGTTGATTTCGTTCCGTTTCGACTCAAATGCGATATTCCTTTTCCTCGAAACCTTTGAAATAGGCATAACACATCAAATCTAGGCTGGGCCTCCAGTTAATAGGTTAGTCCCAAAAATAATATAAAAGTGGATAATAAAGCCCAATATTGCCCAAAACAGTAGATAATATAGCATGGAGCAATCAAAAATTATAGATACGTTGGAGACGTATCAGGGGGCGCGCCCCTCATGGACAGGGTGTGGGCCCCCCGATGCTGATTCTTTCGCCAGTATTTTTTATTTATTCCGAAAATATTCTCCATGAAGTTTCAGGTCATTCGAGAACTTTTATTTCTGCATAAAATAACACCATAGCAATTCTGCTGAAAACAGCGTCGATCAGGTTAGTTCCATTCAAATCATGTAAGTTAGAGCCCAAAACAAGAGGCAAAAGTGTTTGGAAAAAGTAGATACATTGGAGGCGTATCATATATCTACTTGATGAAACACAAGTCTGAAACATTTGAAAAGTTCAAAGAATTTCATAGTGAAGTATCATCGTAACAAGAAAATAAAGTTTCTACGATCTGATCATGGCGAATATGTGAGTCTGAGTTTGGACTTCATTCAAAACAATGTGGAATTGTTTCACAACTCCATACACGGAACACTACAACATAATGATGTGTTGAAAGTTGTAACCGTAGATTATTGGATATGGTGCGTTCTATGCGTCTCTTATCGATTTACCACTATCATTTTGGGGTTATGTATTAGAGACAGCCGCATTCACGTTAAATAGGGCACCATCTAAATCCATTGAGACGACACCGTATGAACTATGGTTTGGCAAGAAACCTAAGCTACCATTTCTTAAAGTTTGGGGTTGCGACATGCTACCTGCGTTGGTTTTTCCCTTGAAGAGGAAAGGGTGAGGCAGCAAAGTAGAGCAAGTATTTCCCTCAACTTTTGAGCAAGGTATCAATCCAGTAGGAGATAACGATCAAGTCACCGAATACATGCACAAACAAACACCAACTTGCACCCAACGTAATAAGGGGTTGTCAATCCCTTCACGGTTATTTGCAAAGTGAGATCTAATAGAGATGATAAACGGTAAAGTAATTTTTTTCGTATTTTTGGTTTATGGAACGGAAAGTAAAAGATTGCAAAGTAAAGCAAATAGGAAACTGAAATTGTAGATCGGAAACTTATATGATGGAAAATAGACCCCGGGGCCATAGGTTTCACTAGAGGCTTCCCTCAAGATAGAAATTATTACGGTGGGTGAACAAATTACTACCGAGCAATTGATAGAAAAAGCGCAAAGTTATGACGATATCTAAGGCAATGATCATGAATATGGGCATCACGTCCGTGTCAAGTAGACCGAAGCGATTACGCATCTACTACTATTACTCCACACATCGACCGCTATCCAGCATGCATCTAGAGTATTAAGTTCATAAAGAACGAAGTAACTCATTAGGCAAGATGACATGATGTAGAGGAATTAACTCAGGCGATATGATGAAAACCCCATATTTTTATACTTGATGGCTAAAATACAATACGTGCCTTGCTGCCCTCATCCTTTGGGAAAGGACACATGAGATTGAACCCAAAGCTAAGCACTTCTCCCATTGCAAGAAAAACCAATCTAGTTGGCCAAACCAAATCGATAGTTCGAAGAGACTTGCAAAGATATCAAATCATGCATACAAGAATTCAGAGAAGATTCAAATAATATTCATAGATAAACCTGATCATAAATCCACAGTTCATCGGATCTCGGCAAACACACCACAAAAGAGTATTACATCGAATAGATCTCCAAGAACATCGATGAGAACTTTGTATTGAGAATCAAAGAGAGAGAAGAAGCCATCTAGCTACTAGCTATGGACCCATAGGTCTGTGGTAAACTACTCATGCTTCATCGGAGAGGCAATGGTGTTGATGTAGAAGCCCTCAGTGATCGAATCCCCCTCCGGCGGGGGAATAGGAAAAACTAAGATGCGATCTCACGGGTATAGAAGGTTGCGGCGGTGGAAAGTGGTTTCGTTGCTCCCCTGGATATTTGTAGTGTATAAGAGTATATATAGGAGGAAGATCTAGGTCAGGAGACCCTCAAGGGGCCCACAAGGTTGGGTGGCGCGCCATCCACCCTTGTGGCCGTCTCGAAGCTACTCTGACTTCTACTCCAAGTCTCCTGGGTGTTTTCTGGTCCAAGAAAAATCATGGCGAAAGTTTTATTCCGTTTGGACTCCGTTTGGTATTCCTTTTATGCGAAACTCTAAAACAAGGGAAAAACAGAAATTGGCACTAGGCTCTAGGTTAATAGGTTAGTCCCAAAAATCATATAAAATAGCATATTAATGCATATAAAACATCCAAAACAGATAATATAATAGCATGGAACAATTAAAAATTATAGATACGTTGGAGACGTATCCGACACTATGTCAAAAGGCTTGACTGGTAGCTCGAACCCAAATCGGAGAAGTCGTCTTCATAGGATACCCTAATGAAACAATTGGGTACACCTTCTACCATAGATCCAAAGGCAAGATCTTTGTTGCTAAGAATGGATCCTTTTTAGAGAAGGAGTTTCTCTCGAAAGAAGTGAGTGGGAGGAAAATATAACTTTATGAGGTAATTGTACCTTCTCTCGAATTGGATAGTAGCACATCACAGAAAACCGTTCCCATGATGCCTACACCAACTAGAGGGGAAGCTAATGATGATGATCATGAAACTCCGGATCAAGTTACTACTGGACTTCATAGGTCGAACAGAGCACGTTCCGTACTAGAGTGGTACGGTAATCCTGTCCTGGAAGTCATTGTCGGGAATCGTTGCATGGAAAACAAAAAAAAATCTATGCACGCGCAATGATCTATCCATGGAGATGCATATCAACGAGGGGGAGAGTGTGTCTACGTACCCTCGTAGACCATAAGCGGAAGTGTTTGACAACGCGGTTGATGTAATCGAACTTTTTCTAGCTCCGACCGATCAAGTACCGAACGTACGACACCTCCGAGTTCTGCACACGCTCAGCTCGGTGACGTCCCTCGCCTTCTTGATCCAGCAAGACGTCGAGGTAGTAGATGAGTTTCGTCAGCACGAAGACGTGGTGACGATGGTGGTGAAGTGATCTCCGCAGGGCTTAGCCTAAGCACTACGAAAATATGACCGGTGGTGTAAACGGTAGAGGGGGGCGCCGCACACAACTAGGCAATTATGCAGGGGTGTGCTGAGCACCCCATATATATATATATATATATATATATATATATATATATATATATATATATATATATATATATATATATAGGTGGGGGGGAGAGGGGAGACTGCCAGGGGGCGCCAAAGTAGGCCGAATCCTACTTGGGGTCTCCCCTTGGCCAGCGTCCCCCTGCCATATTTGCTGGAGGGGGGATGTCGGTGTCAAAAGCGGCGGATCTCGGGTAGGGGGTCCCGAACTGTGCGTCTAAGGCGGATGGTAACAGGAGGTGATACGTCCATTTTGAATCATGCTTTTATATCGATATTTATTGCATTATGGGCTGTTATTACACGTTATGTCACATTACTTATGGCTATTCTCTATTATTTTACAAGGTTTACATAAGGAGGGAGAATGCGGCTGGAATTCAGAATTTGGAAAAGGAGCAAATATTAGAGACCTATTCTACACAACTCCAAAAGTCCTGAAACTCCACGGAACATCTAGTTAAAAGTAATGAAAAATCCTTGCCAAAGATGAAGACCAGGGGCCCACACCCTGTCCACGAGGGTGGGGGCGTCCCCCCTAGGGCGCGCACCCTACCTCGTGGGCCCCCTGTTGGCTCTCCGGTGCCCATCTTCTGCTATGTGAGGTCTTTCGATGAGGAAAAAGTACTAAGCAACCTTTCGGGACGAGGCTCCGCCGCCACGAGGCACAACCTTGGCGGAACCAATCTAGGAGCTCACGTGAGGCTATTACAGGGGACACTTCCCTCACGGGAGGAAATTCTCGCCATCGTCATCACAAACGCTCCTCTCATCGGGAGAGGGCAATCTCCATCAACATCTTCACCAGCACCATCTCCTCTCAAAACTCTAGTTCATCTCTTGTATCCAATTCTTGTCTCCAAGTCCGGGATTGGTACTAGTAGGTTGCTAGTAGTGTTGATTACTCCTTGTAGTTGATGCTAGTTGGTTTATTTGGTGGAAGATCATATGTTCAGATCCTTTATGCATATTATTACCCCTACGATTATGAACATGAATATGCTTTGTGAGTAATTCGTTTGTTCCTAAGGACATGGGAGAAGTCTTGCTATTAGTAGTCATGTGAATTTGGTATTAGATTCGATATTTTGATGATATATGTTGTCTAGCCTCTAGTGGTGTTATGTGAGCGTCGACTACATAACACTTCACCATTATTTGGGCCTAGAGGAAGGCATTGGTAAGTAATAAGTAGATGATGGGTTGCTAGAGTGTGAAGCTTAAACCCTAGTTTGTCGTTGCTTAAATAAGGCTCATTTGGATCCATATGTTTCATGCTATGGTTAGGTTTACCTTAATACTTTTGTTGTAGTTGATGCTTGCAATAGAGGTTAATCATAAGTGGGATGTTTGTTCAAGTAAGAACAGCATCCAAGCACCGGTCCACCCACATATCAAATTATCAAAGTACCGAACACGAATCATATGAGCGTGATGAAAACTAACAGCGATATTCCCATGTGTCCTCGGGCGCTTTTCCTTATATAAGAGTTTGTCCAGGCTTGTCCTTTGCTACAAAAAGGATTGGGCCACCTTGCTGCACTTTATTTACTTTTTGTTACTTGTTGCTCATTACAAATTATCCTATCACAAAACTATCTGTTACCACTTATTTGATACTTGCGGAGAATACCTTGCTTAAAACCGCTTATCATTTCATACGCTCCTCGTTGGGTTCGACACTCTTACTTATCTAAGGACTACGATAGATCCCCTATACTTGTGGGTCATCAAGACTCTTTTTGGTGCCGTTGCCGGGAGTGAAAGCGCCTTTGGTAGGTGGAATTTGGTAAGGAAAAATTTATATAGTGTGCTGAAATTTCTGTCACTTGCTACTATGGAAAGTAATCCTCTGAGGGGCTTGTTAAGGTATCTTCACCCCGACCGGTGAAACTAAAATTGCTCCTGAACCCTCTTGAACCTACTGAAAATGAAAATGTTCCTTTGAATTTCCTTGGTATGATAGAAAGCTGCTAGCTAATCCTTTTTGCGGCGATGGAACATTGCATCCGATTTACACTTAATCTATGTGGATGAAGTTTGTGGATTATTTAAGCTTGCAGGTATGCCCGATGATGTTATCAAGAAGAAGGTATTCCCTTTATCTTTGAAGGGAGATGCATTGACATGGTATAGGCTATGTGATGATACGAGATCATGGAACTATAGAAGATTGAAATTGGAATTTCATCAAAAGTATTATCCTATGCATCTTGTTCATCGTGATGCAATTATATATATAATTTTGGCCTCATGAAGGAGAAGCATCGCTCAAGCTTAGGGAGGCTTAAATCAATGTTATATGCATGCCCCAATCATGAGCTCCCAAGAGAAACAATTATTCAAAACCTTTATGCTCGGCTTTACGAAAACAATACACCATGCTCGATACTTCTTGTCTTTGGCTGTTTTATGATGAAGACTATTGAATTTAAATGGGATTTATTGGACAGAATTAAATGCAACTCTGAACATTGGGATCTCGGCGAAGGTAAGGAGTCGGTATGACACCTAAGTTTGATTGTGTTAAATCTTTTATGGATACCGATATTCCCGTAAGTTTAGCACTAAATATGGACTTGACTCTAAGATAGTGGCTTCTTTCTGTGAATCTTTTGCTACTTATGTTGATCTCCCTAAGGAGAAGTGGTTTAAATATCATCCTCCCATAGAAGTAAAAGTAGCATCACCTATTAAAGTTGAAGAAAATACTGTCACTTATAATGATCCTATTGTTCCTGCTTCTTATGTTGAGAAACCACCTTTCCCTGTTAGAATAAAGGATCATGCTAAAGCTTCAACTGTGGTTCGTAAAAGCAATATTAGAACTTATACACCTCTGAGCAAGTTAAAGTTGAACCTAATATTGCTATTGTTAAAGATCTCTTATGCGATAATATTGATGGGCATGTTATTCAATTTCTTGGTGAAATTGCTAGAATTGCTAAACACAGCTGAAGATAAACATAGACACATGGTAGGCGTGCTGTTATTTCTGTTAAAATAGGAGATCATTGTTATCATGGCTTATGTGATATGGGTGCTAGTACTAGTGTTATACATTATACCTTATATGAAGAAATTAAGCATGAAATTGCACCCGTTGAAATAGAAGGTATTGATATTACAATTAAACTTGCCAATAGAGATACTATTTCAGCAGTGGGAATTGTTAGAGATGTTGAAGTCTTATGTTGGAAAACTAAATATCCTTTTGATTTTCTTGTTCTCAGTTCCCCACAAGATAGCTTTTGTCCCATTATATTTGGTAGACCCTTCTTGAACACTGTTAATGCTAAGATAGACTACGAAAAGAATGTTGTTACTATTGGCTTGGAAGATATGATTCATGAGTTTAATTTCTCTAAATTTAGTAAACAACATCGTGAAGAAGAATTACCTAGTAAGGATGAAATTATTGGTCTTGCTTCTATTGCCGTACCTCCTAGTGATCCTTTAGAACATTATTTCCTAGACCATGAAAATGATATGTTTATGAATGAAATAAGGGAAATAGATGAAGTATTCTTTAAGCAGGAACCTATTACGAAACACAATTTACTGTTGAAATTTTAGGGATCCCCTCCACCCAAGGGTGATCCGTGTTTGAGCTTAAACCATTGCACGATAATCTTAAATATGCTTATCTTGATGAAAAGAAGATATATCCTGTTATTATTAGTGCTAACCTTTGAGCATGAAGAAGAAAGGTTATTGAAAACTCTGAAGAAGCATCGTCTTTGCTATTGGATATACTCTCGATGATCTTAAGGGCATTAGTCCCACTCTATGTCAACATCAAATAAATTTGGAAGCATATGCCAAACCGGTTGGTGATCCTCAACGACGTCACGAATCCTAAAATGAAAGAAGTGGTAAGAAAAGAAATACTAAAGCTTACGGAGGCGGGTATAATTTATCCCGTTCTTTGATAGTCGATTGGGTAAGTCCTGTCCATTGTGTCCCTAAGAAAGGAGATATTACTGTTGTTCCTAATGATAAAGATGAATTGATTCCACAAAAGAATTATTACAGGATATAGGATGGTAATTGATTTCCACAAATTAAATAAGGCTACTAAGAAAGATCGTTACCCTTTACCTTTTATTGATCAAATGCTAGAAAGATTATGCAAACATACACATTATTGCTTCCTAGATGGTTATTCTGGTTTCTCTCAAATACCTGCGTCGGCTAAAGATCAATCAAAGACTACTTTTACATGCCCTTTTTGGTACTTTTGCTTATAGGCGTATGACTTTTGGTTTATGTAATGCACTGCTACCTTTCAAAAGATGCATGATGGCTATATTCTCGACTTTTGTGAAAAGATTTGTGATGTTTTCATGGACGAGTTTTCCATCTATGGATCCTCTTTTGATGATTGCTTGAGCAATCTTAATTGAGATTTTCTTGAGAGATGTGAAGAAACTAATCTTGTCTTGAATTGGGAAAAATGCCACTTTATGGTTAATGAAGGTATTGTCTTGGGGCATAAAGTTTACGAAGAGGTATTGAAGTTGATAAAGCCAAGGTCGATGCTATTGAAAAGATGCCATGTCCCAAGGACATCAAAAGGTATAAAGAAGCTTCCTTGGTCACGCGGATTTTATAGAAGGTTCATTAAGGACTTCTCAAAATTTTCTCAGCCTCGACTAATTTATTACAAAAAGATATACCATTTGTCTTTGATGATGATTGTGTAGAAGCATTTGAAATACTTAAGAAAGCATTGATCTCTTCACCTATTGTTCGACCACGATTGGAATTAACACTTTGAAATTATGTGTCTTTGCTAGTGATTATCTTTGTAGGTGCTTTGTTCTAGGGCAAAGAGTTGATAAGAAATTAAATGTTATCCATTATGCTAGTAAGACTCTAGACAATGCTCAAAGAAATTATGCTACTCTTTGGAAAATAATTCTTAGCAATTGTATTTGCTTGTGATAAGTTCAGACCTTATATTGTTGATTCTAAAGTAACTATTCACACTGATCATCTTTGCTATTAAATATCTTATGGAAAATAAAGATGCTAAACCTAGACTTATTAGATGGGTTCTCTTGCTACAAGAATTTGATTTGCATATTGTTGATAGAAAGGGAGCTGAGAACCCGTTCTGAGACAACTTGTCTAGGCTAGAAAATATTCTTGATGACCTTGCCTATTGATGATAGCTTTCCTGATGAGCAATTAAATGTTATAAGTACTTCTCGTAGTACTCCTTGATTATTCTAATTACATTGTTGCTAAATTTATACCACCTAGTTTCACATACCAGCAAAAGAAAAAGTTCTTCTATGATTTGAGACATTACTTTTGGGATGACCCACATCTTTATAAAGAAGGAGTGGATGGTGTTATTACACGTTGTGTACTGAGCATGAGCAGGAGCGGATCCTGCGCAAGTGTCACTCCGAAGCTTACGGAGGACACCATCTTTGGAGATAGAACTGCACATAAGATCTTTGCAATCCGGTTTTATTGGCCTACTCTCTTCAAGGATGCCCGTAAGTTTGTCTTATCTTGTGATAAATGTCAAAGAATTGGTAATATTAGTAGACATCAAGAAATGCCTATGAATTATTCACTTGTTATTGAACCATTTGATGTTTGGGGCTTTGATTATATGGGACCTTTTCACGCCTCTAATGGATACACACATATTTTAGTTGCCGTTGATTATGTTACTAAGTGGGTAGAAGCTATTCCAACTAGTAGTGCGATCATAACACTTCTATTAAAATGCTTAAGGAAGTTATTTTTCCGAGGTTTGGAGTCCCTAGATATTTAATGGTGATGGTGGTTCACATTTTATTCATGGTGCTTTCAAGTAAAATGCTTGCTAAGTATGACATTAATCATAGAATTGCATCTCCTTATCACCCTCGGTCTAGTGGTCAAGTAGAACTGAGTAATAGAAACTCAAATTAATTCTTAAAAAGGCTGTCAATAGGTCTAGAAAGAATTGTTCCAAGAAACTTGATGATGCATTATGGGCCTATAGAACTGCATATAAAAATCCTATGGGTATGTCTCCGTATAAAATGGTTTATGGAAAAGCATGGCAGTTACCTCTCGAACTAGAACATAAGGCATATTGGGCTATTAAAGAGCTCAATTATGATTTCAAACTTGCGGTGGCGAGAGGTTATTTGATATTAGCTCACTAGATGAATGGAGAACCCAAGCTTATGAAAATGCCAAGTTGTTTAAAGAAAAAGTTAAAAGATGGCATGATAAATAAATACAAAAGCGTGAGTTTAATGTAGGTGATTATGTATAGCTATACAACTCTCGTTTAAGATTTTTTGCAGGAAAACTTCTCTATAAATGGGAAGGCCCCTCGTTATCGAGGAGGTCTATCGTTCGGTTCTATAAAATCAACAACCGAAGGCACAAATCCGAAGGTGGTGAACGGTCAAAGAATCAAACATTATATCTCAGGTAATCCCATAAATGTCGAAACCAATGTTATTGAAACCGTAACCCCGGAGGAATACATAAGGAACACTTTTCGGAACGTTTCAGACTCCGAAAGGGAATAGGTATGTGGTACGGTATGTAAACCGACTCCAAAACAATTTTTAAAGCAATATTTCTCCGTTTTGGAATATTTAGAAAAATAGAAAAATAAGGCAGTCCGGGAAGGACACGAGGGCCCCACAAGGGTGGAGGCGCCCCCTACCTCGTGAGCACCTCGTGTGACTTCGGACTCCGTTTTCTTACCGATACGTATTTTGGTCGGTAAAAATTCATTATATATTCTCCCGAAGGTTTTGACTCTCGTATCACGCAAATCTCCACTGTTCTTGTTTCGAGCTATTTTTTTGACAGATCTAGATTATCATGACGTCCCCAACTACTTCCAAGGACAAGTTCTTCGAGAAGGTCATCAACCCTTACCTCGCGGAGGTGCTGCGACACCCTCAAACCATTGAGTTGCGTGATGGGTTGCTGCACATCCGTGATGAAGAGGGACCAAAGGGGACCGGAAGCGTGGAGACGAGGCTCGAAGTAGTGGAGCAACAAGTTTCCAAGTGTCAAGGGATGGTGGAGCATGGACTCAACTCCAACCACATGATTATCGTGGAGTTCACTAGCAACCACAAGCTAGATGCTGACAACATCGGGGAGGCCATCTTCAAGCTTCATGAGAATATCGAGCACCTCAAGCCCAAATTTATGACACTGCCAAAACCAAAAGCTGTGAGTATGAATATAGATTCAAAAGGATGAGTTTGGCTGCAGATTTGAGGATCCCGGAGACTCGATCATCCTTCTATGATGGTGAGCCTATGCCTTGGAAGATGGACGACAAGCCCGCATCATCGACAACACCTCCATCTTCTTCAACAACAAGAAGGAGACATAATCATATGGTTATGGGCACTCCCCTTGGCAACTGCCAAGCTTGGGGGAGGTGCCCCGGTATCGTATCACCATCACACTCCTATCTTTAACATTTTTCTTAGTTTGATCCTATTAGTAGTACCTTGATCTAGTAGAATAAAGTTTATGGCATGATCTAGTTTTGAGTTTTGCTTTATGATCTCTCTGTGTAATTGAGTCCGTGAGCTATATATGTATAATAAAGATTAGTGTTGAGTCAAGGGCTTGATTATTTTGCCATGATCTTGAGTGAATAAAAGAAAAGAAGAGAAAAAGAATAAAAAGAAACAAAGAGTTCATATTGGATCTTTTTGAGAGTAATGACTTCACATAGAAAGAGTATGATGATTAAAAGTTGTTGGGAGTTGGAAGACATAGCTTTGGTCATCGTTGCAATTAATAGGAAGTAATAAGGAAAGAGGGGTTCACATATAAATATACTATTATTGACATCTTTTATGATTGGGAGCACTCATTAAAATATGACATGCTAAAGAGTTGAAGTTGGACAAGGAAGACAACGTAATGAGTTATGTTTTCTTATATCTGAGATAAAGTATGTTGTCATGGGTCCTCCAACATGTTGAGCTTGCCTTTCCCCCTCATGCTAGCCAAATTCTCAGCACCAAGTAGAGATACTACTTGTGCTTCCGAAACCCTTAAAGCAGTTTTGCCATGAGAGTCCACCATATCTACCTATGGATTGAGTAAGATCCTTCAAGTAAGTTGTCATCGGTGCAAAGCAATAAAATTGCTCTAAATATGTATGATTGATTGGTGTGGGAGAAATAAGCTTTATCACGATCTTGTGATGTGGAAGTAATAAAAGCGACGGACTGCATAATAAAGGTTCATATCACAAGTGGCAATATAAAGTGGCGTTCTTTTCGCATTGAGATTTTATGCATCCAACCATAAAAGCGCATGGCAACCTCTGCTTCCCTCTGCGAAGGGCCTATCTTTTACTATTACCTCCTACCTTACACAAGAGTCACGGTGATCTTCACCTTTCCTTTTTCATTTTATCCTTTGGCAAGCACGATTATGTTGGAAAGATCACGATATATGTAGCTAATTGGATGTAGGGGAGCATGAGTTATTATTGTTGACATTACCCTTGAGGTAAAAGATTGTGAAGCGAAACTATAAGCCCTATCTTTCTCTGTGCCGATTAAAACTTCATAACCACAAGTATTGCGTGAGTGTTAGCAATTATGAAGGACTAGATGATAGTTGAGTATGTGGATTTGCTTTTAAGCTCGACATAGACTCTTTACGATGTTATGATAAATTGCAATTGCTTCAATGGTGAGATTATAGTTTGTTGGTTCTCAATAAAGTTTACGATTCGTACTCTGCTTTGTGAATGGATTATTACTTGAGCATAAGAAATCATATGACAAAATCTATATATGTTGTTGTTATAAGAATAATCATGATGCCTTCATGTCCGTATTTTATTTTTATCGACGCCTCTACCTCTAAACATGGGGACATATTTATAGTTATCGGCTTTAAGCTTGAGGACAAGCGAGGTCTAAGCTTGGGGGAGTTGATACATCCATTTTGCATCATGCTTTTATATCGATATTTATTGCATTATGGGCTGTTATTACACGTTATGTCACATTACTTATGGCTATTCTCTCTTATTTTACAAGGTTTACATAAGGAGGGAGAATGCCGGCAGCTGGAATTCAGGGCTGGAAAAGGAGCAAATATTAGAGACCTATTCTGCACAACTCCAAAAGTCCTGAAACTCCAGGGAACATCTAGTTAAAAATAATGAAAAATCCTTGCCAAAGATGAAAACCAGGGGGCCCACACCTGTCCCACGAGGTGGCGGGCGCGCCCCCTAGGCGCGCCCCCTACCTCATGGGCCCCAGTTGGCTCTCCGATGCCCATCTTCTACTATATGAGGTCTTTCGATGAGGAAAAATAATAAGCAACCTTTGGGGCCGAGACTCACGCCCACAGGCGGAACCTTGGCGGAACCAATCTAGGGCTCACGTGAGGCTGTTCTGCCAGGGACACTTCCCTCCGGGAGGGGGAAATCATCATCATCGTCATCACCAACGCTCCTCTCATCGGGAGAGGGCAATCTCCATCAACATCTTCACCATCACCATCTCCTCTCAAAACCCTAGTTCATCTCTTGTATCCAATTCTTGTCTCCAAGTCCGGGATTGGTACTAGTAGGTTGCTAGTAGTGTTGATTACTCATTGTAGTTGATGCTAGTTGGTTTATTTGGTGGAAGATCATATGTTCAGATCCTTTATGCATATTATTACCCTCTCGATTATGAACATTAATATGCTTTGTGAGTGAGTTACGTTTGTTCACGAGGACATGGGAGAAGTCTTGCTATTAGTAGTCATGTGAATTTTGTATTCGTTCGATATTTTGATGAGATGTATGTTGTCTAGCCTCTAGTGGTGTTATGTGAACGTCGATTACATAACACTTCACCATTATTTGGGCCTAGAGGAAGGCATTGGGAAGTAATAAGTAGTTGATGGGTTACTAGAGTGACAGAAGCTTAAACCCTAATTTATGCGTTGCTTCGTAAGGGGCTGATACGGATCCATATGTTTCATGCTATGGTTAGGTTTACCTTAATACTTTTGTTGTAGTTGCGGATGCTTGCAATAGAGGTTAATCATAAGTGGGATGTTTGTTCAAGTAAGAACAGCACCCAAGCACCGGTCCACCCACATATCAAATTATCAAAGTACCGAATCTAATCATATGAGCGTGATGAAAACTAGCTTGTGATATTCCCATGTGTCCTCGGGTGCGCTTTTCCTTATATAAGAGTTTGTCCAGGCTTGTCCTTTGCTACAAAAAAGTTGGGCCACCTTGCTGCACTTTATTTACTTTTTGTTACTTGTTGCTCGTTACAAATTATCCTATCACAAAACTATCTGTTACCACTTATTTGATGCTTGCGAGAGAATACCTTCTTTGAAAACCGCTTATCATTTCATACGCTCCTCGTTGGGTTCGACACTCTTACTTATTGAAAGGACTATGATAGATCCCCTATACTTGTGGGTCATCGAGGAGGCGGGGACACGATGTTTACCAGGTTGGGCCCTCTCGATGGAGGTAATACCCTACTTTACCTTGATTGATCTTGATGATATGAGTATTACAAGAGTTGATCTACCATGAGATCGTAGAGGCTAAACCCTAGAAGCTAGCCTATGGTATGATTGTTGTTGTCCTCTGGACTAAACCCTCCGGTTTATATAGACATTAGAGGGGCTAGGGTTACACAGTCGGTTACAAGGAAGGAGATCTACATATCCGTATTGCCAAGCTTGCCTTCCACGCCAAGGAGAGTCCCATCCAGACACGGGGCGAAGTCTTCAATCTTGTATCTTCATAGTCCAACAGTCCGGCCAAAGGATATAGTCCGGCTGTCCGGATACCCCCTAATCCAGGACTCCCTCAGTAGCCCCTGAACCAGGCTTCAATGACGATGTGTCCGGCGCGCAGATTGTTTTCGGCATTGCAAAGCGGGTTCTTATCCAAATCCTGAATACATGTTGAATAGTTTCCGGCTTCCCATAAATGTTTGCGCTTCTTGGCTTGACGTCCAATAATGGCTATCTTCTACGTGTCGGCGAATCACGAAAGCCGAAGCGTTTTACATTTGCCACCTAGCTATGTGAATAAACTGTCTATTAAAGAGACAAGTTCTTAGATCCAAATCACACCATCCTCCCCAGTGAGCATTCATGGATGGCGCCCAAAAATCCATCCCAACATGGCGTAGCGCAGCTCCTCCTCTCGCTCCCGTAGCCCTAAGCCCGGAGATTGGAAGAAGTGTTACATCCCACGGTCAATTAGTGGAGCTCTGAGACCCCAAAGTTTCTCCCTCCAGTATATGGTCCCGTTTGAGCCGGGCTGCGCCACCTATAATGGCGGGGAGCAAGCGGAGGCTTTCCCAACCCCTCCAAGGGGGCGGGTATGCCTCGTCCCTTATTTATTAAGGGACTCGGATTTCAATCCATCGGTTCCTCAGGGCTCCACAGGTTTTACGGCCTCCAGCTGCATAACTTCACCCATGCTTCCATATTACACATCGCTGGTTATGTAGCCCTTTGTGAGCTGTTTCTGGGCTGCTAAGCTCATTTAGCATTGTGGAAGAAGCTATTCTGCCTTGTGCCCCGTACATAGAAATTCGATATATCAAGTGGGCGGAGCGAAATATGGCGCATCATGGGACGGATACCTGTCCGGTACCCGAAGAAGACATCCGAAGGCGGCCTTTGGGTGGTTTTTATATGGAGGCGTCCCCTTTAGCTTCCGGATCCTATTCAGATTGGTCTTCCGATTTGACAATGCCCCTTTGAATAAGCGCCAAAGCTGGCGCCCATGGAGCCCTCGGGAGGAAGATAACGAGCGTCCTTTACCTAATGGGCGGATAAAGGTCTTTGGCTCAATCGGGGTGACAATAACCGAGGTTATGTCAATATGCATTATCTTGGGGGTCGAGCACTTCAATATCGAGGCAACCCCATGTGGCACTTCAACAAGGAAGATGATGCCACTACGCTGCGGTCGTAAGGGACCGGACTCGATTCTTTGCTCTAGCAAAAATTACATCCGATTTGTATAAGGGAGAGGAAGAGGAGTTCCTCCGCATCAAGCCACGGGATGGATTCTCCATGTACAACCCTCCAAGCTGGGTGAGCTGCCACTTTTTACTCCCATCCTTCCCGTATTTTTGTAATAAGTATTTACCTTGCCATTTCATAGCAGGAACTGCGAAAGGTTGTAAGGAAGGTCAACAGCCCACCTCCACAACCGTAGGATCTTGACCGGGACCTCGACCCCGGCCTCGAAGACAATCCAGACATATTTGTGGAGCTGATCGACGGGATATTCTATCAATTAAGCTGTGATGATGCCATGGTGGCCATTATAGCTGACTATCCTGGGCTACTCCCCGCCTCGCATGTAAGTAAAACCAGAGTCCCGACTTCCGAGAAGGATCCCCTTTTATGCACTTCGCCTACCGTACTTGTATGGTGTTTCTGAGGAAGGTCCTCGGGATGCCATGCGAACCATGGTGACTTCGCCAACAAGGCGCCCGAAGTCAGGCGAGCTAAAAAGGAAAGGCGGTCCAGACGGAGGCAGCCTTGAGGTATGATACCAAACCTCGCTCCGTGGTTATCGTCTTTTAAAACATAATAACACCCATGTTTCCTAGAAGGAAGCAGCTGCCGGACTATATCCGGAGGTTGCCGATCACGCCTCTACGATCGGGCTCGGGGCGGACACGGGCGGAAGCTAACTGAGACGCAGCGTCGGATGCTCCTCCCTACGAGAGGATGCGGATAAAATATTCGCTACAAATTCCGAAGTGGAGGCGCCATGAATAACCCAAGCGTCGCCGGGCCGTACTCCGTGGCGCTTGTTTCTCCCAAGAGGCGTTTGATGCCTTCAACTCGAGGAAGCAGCGTACATCCGTGCTGCTCAAAATGGTCTTGCGAGCCACGGACGATGTATGTAAAGGATATCTGGGTAAGAAAATTTGATGATTATATATATCGGTAGCCCACGAGACTTGAGCAGTTGGCACAACTGATTTAAGGATCATTATTTGTCTGAGTTCTTCTGAGAGAAGAATACCCAATTGTCTCGAGAGCTGGAAGAGTGCAAGGCCCAGCTACGGCCGCAGTTGCCGCATTGAAGGAGTCCGAGAAGGCCCCCTCTGATAACATTTGTTTCAAAGAATGATAGGTACCATATAGTATGTGGCATGCCTGCAAATCTAACAATAGATATTGCAGATGACTCCGGAGTGAATCCGGATGAGCAACATGCCATCTGGCAGCTAAAGGCTAAGCGGCGAGTGCTTACGAAAGTTAGGCGGGAGAAAAGCGATCTCCAAGGCGTAATACCCAGCTGGCGTGGGCTGAAGGATGTTCGAGCCCAGCTTGCGGACTCCGTGAAGGAGAATAAGCGGCTTCAACGCAGCATTTTCAGTAAGCGCTTGAACAAACTTTTGAAAGAGTTCGGCGAAGAAGTCGGCTAATAGAGTTATGTCTGCAGGTATGCTGATGAGCCGTCCCGCGGAGGAGATGCCCGGGTCTGCGGGTGATCTTGTACCAGAGCTCTCACAACTGCATGAACAAGTTTGGCAGGTGATGCAGGGTATTGCCCAGGCCTTGTGGCCATCCATCTCCCTGCCAGGAAGCGTTGGAGAGCTTGCAGAGGCGGCTCAAGGGAGTCTTGGCGGCGCTTAGATTATGGAAGATATCGGCCTGCCGTCAAGGTGCCGAAGAAGCACAGGCCATGGTGAAGCAGCGGTATACCAAGGCTGGCCCAAACCACATGGCGAGGTCGGACACTGTGGGGCCCGATGGGAAAGAGATCCCGTCGATTTGGTGTATGACCAAGTAGAATTAGCTCAAAGTATTCCCAACAAGATTGTAGGCTAGACAGCACATTGGATGGGATAAAGAAGAATTTAGTCGATCTAAGTGGTGTGTAATTTAAGTGACATGTATAATGTCTCTAGCGTGTAATTCATTTGTCATGGCGGACCTTTTCGCTTCAACCTCGGGACCCAATAGTCCGGAGTGTATTGAATACCCGCTCGATTATGTAAAAACCGGGTATGCGTGGAAACCAGGCGTAGGGTCATAAGTGCTTGAGCAGACAAGTACCCAACTAGTTATGTTATATTACATGGATAGTAACAAACATCTTCGAGGAGAATAGTTTGATGAGGTTCCTTTTCACAGATGCGCATGCCCTAATGTGCATGTCCGGACTGCGAGAAGAGCCTTGAGCAAAAAACATCTGGGGGCATGTATCAAAATGAATAAAAGTCATCTTTTGTTCACCGACCGAATATTTCCTTAAGAACGCTAGCTTTCGGCTTCACCCAGTCTAAGGTACACATTCGGCTGACCCGGCAGTAACAATCGTAGAGGTGCTCCCCTTATGCCCTAGCGAATTAACGGGAGCGTAGGGCATAAATACAAGAGCCGAGCAACCCAGCTTGGCCAAAACTTAAGTCATATCAATGCATATAATGGCGAAAAAAGGTGCGTGCGAGATGAATAACACATGCGGGGCATGAAGCCCGGAAAATAGTTATATTAAGCTTACGTATAAGAAGCCCCGGAGTATAATGGTAGCGGCTAAGCGCGTTAATAATATTAATAGTCAAGACAAAAGTTGGCCTTTTAAGGCCTTGGGGAGAAGGAAAAAAGAAGAAAGAGAGAAAAGACAGATAATGTATTTGCGAAAAATGGACAGGGGTAAGGAGACGAACATAGAGTTCGGCACTAGGCGTAGAATCTTCGGAGCCTGGCTGCATTCCATGGGTTTGGCTCAAGTCGATTGTTCGATGCATCCCGCAGACGATGCGCTCCGCGAGGTCGAACTTGGTCAATAATGTAGGGACCTTCCCACTTGGGCTTAAGCTTGTTCTTTTCTTCTCCGGCGAGCGTAGAACTAGTTCGCCAACGTTATAAGTTTTGGCCCGTACTTCTACTGCTTTGGTATCTTGAGCATGTTCTTTGATAGAATGCGGAGCGGGCTTTTGCCACGTCGCGCTCCTCCTCCTCGGGCGTCCAAACTGTCCTGCCGATCAAGCTCGGCCACTTTTCTTCATACATGCGCTTTTCGAGGTGAGTCATGAATTATGTCACGAGGCAGAACCGCCTCTGCGCGTACACCATAAAGAGCGGTGTGTATCCGGTAGTGCGATTGGCGTGGTCCGCAGCCCCCATAAGGCGAGTCGAGCTCCTCTACCGGTGCATGTTAGACTCCTTTAAGGACCGCACTAATCTGGGTTTGATGCCGCTCATGATAAGACCATTTGCTCGCTTTCGAGTTGACCGTTAGTTTGCGGGTGATGAGCGAAGCATAATCGAGCTTGATGCCCATGTTGCTGCACCAAAGTTTTACCTCGTCGGCTGTAAAGTTCGTGCCGTTGTCGATGATGATGCTTTGTGGGGGACGTCATAACGGTGTACAACCCCAGATATGAAGTCTATCACCGGTCCGGATTCGGCCATTTTAACGGGTTTGGCTTCTATCCATTTGGTGAATTTATCCACCATGACCAGTAAGTATTTTTTTCTTATGGGTCCCCCCTTTAAGGGGTCCGACCATATCAAGCCCCCAGACCGCAAAGGCCAGGTAATGGGGATTGTTTGGAGAACGGTGGGCGGCATATGGCTTTGGTTTGCAAAAAGCTGGCAACCGGCCTTGGCGTTGGACCAAGTCATGTGCATCTGCCCGGGCCGTCGGCCAATAGAAACCTGTACGGAAGGCCTTGCTTACAAGGGCCCGGGCTGCGGCGTGGTGGCTGCCGACTCCAACATGGATTTCTGCCAAAAGCTTCCGCCCTTCCTCTTCGGAGATGCACCTTTGAAGGACTCCGGTAGTGCTTTTCTTATAAAGCTCTCCCTCGTGGACCTTGTAGGCTTTAGATCGCCGCACTATGCAGCGGCCTCATTTTGGTCCTCGGGAAGTTCCTGCCTGGTTAGGTAGGCCAGGAATGGATTACATCACGCAGGCGATGGCGGCCATTATTACGTGGGCTGAAGGTGTTATTTCGGTGGCGAGCCTCCGATTGTGTCGAAGTGTTGATGTCTGGCGTTGTGGCGGGTCCGGGCTATTATTACCGGTGTCCCTTCCCATACCACGGATGGCTTAAACAACCTTTCCAAGAAGATGTTAGGTGGGGCGAGTGGCGCTTAAGCGCCCGATCTGAGCAAGGATATCCGCCGCTGATTGTTTTCGAGCCACATGGTGGAATTGAGCCCCTCGAACCGGCTGACATCTTGAGGGCGGTGTTGCGATAAGCCACCATTTTGGATCCTTGGCATCGAAGTCTCCATTTATTTGGGATATTGCGAGGTTCGAGTCCCCACGCACCTCCAGCGTAGAATGCCCATGGAAAGCGCCATCCGAAGACCATGTAACATGGCCTCGTATTCGGCTGCGTTGTTGGAGTCTGTGTACAGTATTTGGAGTACGTATTGGACTGTATCTCCGGTGGGGGACGTCAGGACGACGCCAGCCCCCAGACCAGCCACCATTTTAGAGCCTAAAAGGGGCGTGGTATCCGCTACTGAACGGGGCCACTTGGAATGTAATTTCTTCGGGCCTATAATTCTCCGGAGTGCCGAATACCACATCTAGTGTGATTTTCTCAGCGCAATGTGCCTCCCGACTAGGGATGATTCCTCTGAAGGTCGTGCTGCTTTGCTCAATGCGGTTCCGGTCTATTTCCATTTTTTGAAGAGTTTCCTCATAAATGAGGTTCGCTGCCACCGTCCATGAGCACTTTAGTGAGCCGAAAGCCATCCACAATTGGACTAAGGACCAATGCAGCTGGTGCTCAGGTTGTTCGGAATTTAGGTTCGTCACTGGCGTTGAAGGTGATAGCCGTGTCGCTCCATGGATTTATTACTGCCACGTGGCGAGACTTGACAAGGCTACGGGTGCTTTCGCTTGCACCTATTATTTTAGGGAAGGTCTCAAAGACTATCAATCTTGTATTGTTATCCCGGGATGGTGCTCTGCGGTGTTTGGAATGAGGAGATCCTCACCGCTCTTGGCCACCTGCGGAGTACCAACATGCTCTAAGGCTGTTTGTTGGTATGGTATCTGCTGTTCTATGAATTTTGCAGGGCCCGTTAATCCATCCCTACAATACGGTTCCGAGCCCTGTAGTGGGCTTTTGCTTCTTTATGATTGAGTCGGGCGTCTTATGAGAGTGCACCCTTTTCATTGATTTGGGAGTTTAGTCGAGCGGATTATCCCAGAATTTTGTTTTGATTTTCGAGGCACTTTCCGCCATGCAGTACTTACGTACTATGGCTGCCAAGTCAGCGGCGTGCTATATCCACGGTGACTTATGGCGTTAAGGACTCCCTTCTCCGTGCAATTATTGCAGAAAAATGAGATTGCGTCTTCCTCGCGACAGTCCTTGACCTTGTTCATTACAAGGAGGAATCTGGCCCAATAATGATGTACTATTTCCTAGGGCTCTTGCCTAATGTGCGAAAGATCATTTATATCTGGGTGGGTGGGCAGATTTGAGTCCAAACCCTGACCCGATCTGAGACCCAGGGGTAGAGGAGTTTCCGATCTTGGAAGTTCGGGCTCCGGGATGTTGCCCCATAAGTCTGGCCCACTACCTGATTCTAGGTTCAGGGCTTGGGCGATGTCCTTCCGTAAACGGGTATCTGGCTCGGAGAGCTCGGGAATCCGGACATAGTTTGTCCTCAAGATAGAGGAAAAATCGCCGCATTGTTCCTCCACCACCGCTATATGATGGGTGACCGGCGGAGAGTTAAACTCCCTTTGGTCAGGTTTAAGCCCAATCCGATCATAGTCCATAGCGACTCCCAAAGCGGCGATGCGATCCAAGAGCTCGTGTAGCGAAGAGAGCTCCATTGGATTCATCTGCTCGGCAAGTTCCGAGCCGACGTGGAGGCTGTTTTCGATGACCCGAGAAGTCATCATCGGTGTAGCAGCCGAATGGGCGGTCATGACGAAGCCGCCTAGCCGGATAGTTTGGCCAACAGCCAGGGCTCCCCAGTGGCGTTGTCCTTGACAGCGAGGCGAGCATCCTTCCTTCACGGTGGCAGCGCGGTGGAACTCTCAATGAAAGCACCAATGTCGATTGTCAAAAGCGGCGGATCTCGGGTAGGGGTCCCGAACTGTGCGTCTAAGGCGGATGGTAACGGAGGCGAGGGACATGATGTTTACCCGAGTTGGGCCCTCCCGATGGAGGTAATACCCTACTTCACTGCTTGATTGATCTTGATGATATGAGTATTACAAGAGTTGATCTACCACGAGATCGTAGAGGCTAAACCCTAGAATCTAGCCTATGGTATGATTGTTGTTGTCCTCTGGACTAAACCCTCCGGTTTATATAGACACCGGAGGGCTAGGGTTACACAGAGTCGGTTACAAGGGAGGAGATCTACATATCCATATTGCCAAGCTTGCCTTCCATGCCAAGGAGAGTCCCACACGGGACGAAGTCTTTAATCTTGTATCTTCATAGTCCAACAGTCCGGCCAAAGGATATAGTCCGGCTGTCCGGATACCCCCTAATCCAGGACTCCCTCAGGGGAGGAAAGAGGAGGGGGAGAAAGGGAAGGGGGAGGCCGAATCCCTCCCCATTCCTTTCTCTTCCCCTCTTTCTTTATCCCCATGGTTCGGCCCATAGGGGGGCGCACCAGCCCCTGGTGGCTGGTGCGTTTCCCCTCTTGGCCCATAAGGCCCATATCTTTTGTCGTGGTTGCCCAGAACCCCTTCCGGTGACCCCATACTTCCCTGGTACCCTCCGGAACACTTCTGGTGTCCGAATACTATTGTCCTATATATCAATCTTTACCTCTTGACCATTTTGAGACTCCTCGTCATGTCCGTGATCTCATCCGAGACTCCAAACAACATTCGGTCACCAAATCACATAACTCATATAATACAATATCGTCATCGAACGTTAAGCGTGCAAACCTTACGGGTTCGAGAACTATGTAGACATGACCGAGACACCTCTCTGGTCAATAACCAATAGTGGAACCTGGACACCCATATTGGCTCCTACATATTCTACGAAGATCTTTATCGGTCGAACCATTATGATAACATACGTAATTCCTTTTGTTTATCGGTATGCTACTTGCCCGAGATTCAATCGTCGGTATTTTCATACCTAATTCAATCTCATTACCGCCAAGTCTCTTTACTCGTTCTGTAATACATCACCTCGTGACTAACTCCTTAGTCGTTTGCTTGCAAGCTTATGATGTGTATTACCGAGAGGGCCCAAAGATACCTCTACAATACTCAGAGTGACAAATCCTAATCTCGATCTATGCCAACTCAACAAATACCTTTGGAGATACCTGTAGAGCATATTTATAATCACCTAGTTACGTTGTGACTTGATAGCACATAAAGAATTCCTCTGTTATTCGGGAGTTGCATAATCTCATAGTTGAAGGAATATGTATTTAACATGAAGAAAGCAATAGCAAGAAAACTGAACGATCATAATGCTAAGCTAACAGATGGGTCTTGTCCATCACATCATTCTCCTAATGATGTGACCCCGTTATCAAATGACAACTCATGTCCATGGTTAGGAAACCTTAACCATCTTTGATCAACGAGCTAGTCTAGTAGAGGCTCACTAGGGACACGGTGTTTGTTTATATATTCACACATGTATTAAGGTTTCCGATCAATACAATTGTAGCATGAATAATAAACCTTTATCATGAATAATGAAATATAAAATAATAACTTTATTATTGCCTCTAGGGCATATTTCCTTCAGTCTCCCACTTGCACTAGAGTCAATAATCTAGTTCACATCGCCATGTGATTAACACCAATAGTTCACATTGCCATGTGATTAGCACCCATAGTTCACATCGCCATGTGACCAACACCCAAAGGATTTACAAGATTCAATAATCTAGTTCACATCGCCATGTGATTAACACCCAAAGAGTACTAAGGTGTGATCATGTTTTGCTTGTGAGAGAGGTTTAATCAGCAGATTACGCCATATTCAGACGTATGTATTTTGCAAATTTCTATGTCTACAATGCTGCACTTGCGGAGCTACTCTAGCTAATTGCTCCCACTTTCCATATGTATCCAGTTGAGACTCATAGTCATCCGGGTTAGTGTCAAAGCTTGCATCGATGTAACCCTTTTACGACGAACTCTTTGTCACCTCCATAACTGAGAAACATTTCCTTAGTCCTCTTTAGGTACCTAAGGATAATTTTGACCACTGTCCTAGGATCTACTCCTGAATCACTATTGTACCCCCTTGCCAAACTCATGGCAGGGTACACAATAGGTCTGGTACACAGCATGGCATACTTTATAGAACCTATGGCTAAGGCATAGGGATTGACTTTCATTCTCTCTCTATCTTCTGTTGTGGTCAGGTTTTGAGGCTTAGTCAACATTACACCATGTAACACAGGCAAGAACCCTTTCTTTGACTAGTCCATTTTAAACTTCTTCAAAACTTTGTCAAGGTATGTGCTTTGTGAAAGTCCTATTAAGCGTCTTGATCTATCTCTATAGATCTTGATGTCCAATATATAAGCAGCTTCACCGAAGTCTTTCATTGAAAAACTATTACTCAAGTATCCTTTTATGCTTTCCAGAAATTCTATATCATTTCTAATCAACAATATGTCATCTACATATAATATCAGAAATGCTACAGAGCTCGTAAATACAGGCTTCACCATAAGTCTGTTTAAAACCATATGCTTTGATCACCTCATCTAGCGTATATTCTAACTACGAGATGCTTGCACCAGTCAATAGATGGATCGCTGGAGCTTGCATTCTTTGTTAGCAACTTTAGGATCGACAAAATCTTCTGATTGCATCATATACAACTCTTCTTTAAGATATCCATTAAGGAATGCAGTTTTGACGTCCATTTGTCAAATTTCATAATCATAAAATGTGGCAATTGCTAACATGATTCGGATAGACTTAAGCATCGCTATGGGTGAGAAAGTCTCATCGTAGTCAACTCCTTGAACTTGTTGAAAATCTTTTGCGACAAGTCGAGATTTGGAGATAGTAACATTACCATCAACGTCTGTCTTCTTATTTAAGATCCATTTATTCTCTATGACTTGCCAATCATCGAGCAAGTCCACCAAAGTCCACACTTTGTTCTCATACATGGATACTCTCTCAGATTTCATGGCCTCAAGCCATCTGTCGGAATCTAGGCTCATCATAGCTTCTTCATAGTTCATAGGTTTGCCTTGGTCTAGTAACATGACTTCTAGGACAGGATTACCGTACCACTCTGGTGCGGAATGTGTTCTGCTTGATGATGCGGAGAATCCCACGTTCATCCCCATGTACACTTCGACTACTCTCCAAACCCCACGTGGACATATGACGAGACCTCGAACAAATGCCATTGGATACAAGGAACAAGGAGGAAGACCATGGACAAGACGGCGAGGACACCAAGTACAAGGACCAAGAGAAGAAGCTGGCGAAGCTTCGGCGGCGGACGTCGACCAGGACCGAGCGTCCGGCGACTCCCGAGCTCCGGACGACCGTGCAGCGACCACCGAACCGAATCTGCGGACATCCGAAGAACTCCGGACGGCCGGGACCCGTGAGCCTCGGACGGCCGGGCCCCTCCGGACGATCGTGCAGCGACCACCGAACGAATCGCCGGACGTCCAGGCAAGTACCGAGCAGCCGGACCCTCACGAGCCACCGGACGTCCGGTACCCTTCAGACGTCCGACGCCTGTTTGCGCACAGTGTATTCGACCGAGTCCATGTATCCCCCACTTACTTCTTTGTGTCCCATGACTATATATACTCCTCCACCTCCTCCTAGTTACAGTTAGCAATGGTTTAGCTCATATTTTGTGTGAGAGCCTTGCTCATCCACTTGGTTACTTCTCCTCGGAGCTCAGGACCTCTTGGAGAAAGATCCCCAAGCGGATTCAAGACCCCTTCAAGGGAAGACAATCAAGACCTCCTCATGGAGAAGAATCGGTTACCTCTTGTATCGTCCTTTGTTGGATTTGGACCGTGTGATCTCTATGTGTTCTTGGAACTAGCGCATGTGTAATCGAATCTTGTTGGTTTGAGTGATTCTCTTGTGTTTTCCCCGTAATTTCCCTCGTGCTCTTCTGCTCGTTCTTCGTGTTCCTCGTAGGGATCCTCTCCAAACTTGAAAGATATTCCACATAGGGTTCCGCCCTACATCATCTTGGTATCATGAGCCACGTTGATCACGTTTTTGGAGCCCCTACCCGTGTTTTCTAGCTTGATTTTGTTGTTTTTGTCCCAAATTCGAAAGTTCCCCATCAAAAATAGCCCCAAATTTTTTTGTGATTTGTTAGTGTGATGATGTTTTGTTGATTTTGATCCATGGATTTGCTTGGTTTCGAGCGGATCTAGCATTTCCCCAAGTTTCCCCATCTTCCATCCACGAAATCTCATCAATTTTGACCCCGAAATCTCCATTTTCCGCTCAAAATCGCGTCCTGGAACTCGCATCTCGCGTTGACCCTGACCCACCGGACGACCGACGTTTTACGGACGTCCGGAGCCCCAGGAACGACCGGACGTCCAACCTTTCCCGGACGACCGGAACCCCTAACCCGAACCGAATTTACGGATTTCCGACTTTTCCGGACGTCCAAGCGCCCGGACATCCGACCTTTCCGGGACGTCCGTAACCTGTAGTTTCAGACTTGGCTGATTTTGTTTTGTCCATAACTAATTCATCCGAACTCCGATTTTGACGTTCTTTAGCTCGTTTTGAAGCTATTGACATCCCCTATCCCACAAAAATACCACCAACATCATTTGACTCCATCAAATTTTATGATTTTTGGCACCTTTGCCTAGGGCTTCCACCACATCCTCCGCTACTCCACCACCGACTTCCGCAACCTAACCAATTTTGTTCCTCATGGTTGTTTGAGTTGTGATTCGAGTCTCCTAAGGTGTTTCGTCTACTTAGGGATGGTTGCTTCTTCATCAACCACCACCGCCACTTCCGCATAGGCTTGACCAACATACACTTCCACCTCAACTTAACCCAATTTTGTTTGTGTTGAGAGTTGTGTCTCCTAAGGTGTTTAGGCTACTTAGGGACCGTGCTTGCAACTCCGACACCGTGTATAGTTCACCATCTTACCCTCCACTTCCGCATTGCGTACTCCATTACCCATCATTGCATTTCCGCAATCCCATTGAGCTTCCGCAACCACCACCGCTTTGCGCTACCACCATTTGACATTTGTCATTAGAGATTTTGAGTTCGCGGTTTTTCCGTTTCCTAAGGTGTTTCGGATACTTACGGACGAGTCTCCATCATCTTGGCATCTACATCAAGAACACCGCCACTCATCATCACAAAGGACGGTAACCTCGACGACACCATTGTATTTTCCCCTTGCAAATTGCATTGATAACCCCTAGCCCATTTTGCGTTACTTGCCTATCGAGACTAGCCATTCGAGTATTGCCGGCAACGTGACTTGTGCACATTAGTGATCATATTTCCCATAGCATACATACCATATCATCTTGGTATCATTTTGGCATCATATCATCTCTTGTGCCACAAGTTTGTTCCCGCATATACACAATTGCTATCTTGGTTTGTGCATTGTGCAAAGTGGCCATACATACAAAAAAAAGAAATAAAGCTTTTAAGCAAAAGAGAGAGAGCAAAGAAGCTTGTAAGCAATAGCCATAGCATCATACCACATTGCATATAAGATTGTCATATCCGATCATCTTGGATCATCTTGAGAAACACCGGGAACCATACATACATAGCATACTTGGGATAGAAAGTTTATCCATTTTGCATCTTATAGGTTGTGCACAAGTGTCATGTCCGCCTATTGAGCAATCGTGCTAGCGTCTCTCTTGAGTTGCGCAACACGAGCGTTTTGGTGGATTCCACATTTTGAGCTCATTCCTTAGTTGCACGGCCCCATTTACCTATCCATGTGTGTGTTTCCGTGTGCCACATTAGCTATTGGTCTACTTGTTTCGCTTGCGAATTTGTGAATCTCTTTCAACATTATTGACTCTTGCTAACATTTTTGCATCAAATTTTTGTGCCACTATCCTCACCGACCTCCACCTTAAGCCTTACTTGTGTAGGTGTGAGAACCGACAAGAATTGGTACCAATTGTGCTATTTCCTTGTTACACATTGAGTGATCATTGATCCATTTTCAACATCGGTCAAGGTACATTTGGTATAAGTTCTTCTCTTTCTCCCACTCATATTTGCTCGAGTCTTGTGATGGATAGGCAATGCATTTCATCTCCGGTCTTCGACTACGGCTGACGGCGTGAGCAACTTCATCACCAAAGCGTCAATCTTGGGTCTACAACGACAAATGCAAAGGCGCACAATCAAAGATTGCAAGGCGCATGGAGAACCTCTCCATCGACATTCATCTCTTCGAAGCAAGGAAAAGGGAGTACATCAACAAGAAGCTTTCCGCACATAAAGAGGAGCAAGATGCAAGGATGGAGGAGATTAGAGATTTGATCAAGTCTTCTTCCCCTTCGTCATCTTCAAGGCGGCGACATTCAAGCCACAAGTCTTGGGCCTTGAAAAAGATGCAAGTGCAAATCGTCCTCGTCCACATCTACATGGCGACCACCATCACGTTCGTGATCCACATCGTCATGAAGGGCAAGTCACCTCCAAGCATCATGTGCACGCAGCTGACGACGAGCGACATCTACTACGAGCTCAAGTGCGACAACAACACCATCATCATGAAGATGCTGCCAAGCACAAATGCACAAGTTCCAACAAGCTCTACTTCACGCCAAGTCCAAGCTTCAAGAGCACAAAAGGAGACGCAAGAGGCGACTACCACCAAGGCGGTGCTACGACTACAACAACCACTTGACATCTTAGCCAAGTGTTCTCAAAGGCATCTTTGCCTTTGGACGTCTGACATCTTCGCCTACTTCCCACGATGCGCCTACAACGACTTCATCAAGTCCAAGGCGACTACCCTCTGACGAGGTGACACTTCCATCTTGAAGCCCCTCAAGGAAGATGGCCGAGCATGGGATATTCCCTTGGTCATGGAGGCGAGCTCTGAGGTGCCACATCATATGGGCCTCCAACACCAAGGCGGTGACAAGAAGGTCGAGCAAGGGCCATCTCCTTGACCACGGCGATAGGAGTTGAGCATGGAGACATTTGCACCAACATCTCTCCGACACCCATATATCATGAGATGACCCAAGTGCCATGTGAGGAGAGCCACCACCACATGAGTGACATGGTGACTCCACCATACGTGACGTTGAGAGCATTTCCTATGAGAGGATGAGTGTGACCACCACTAGACCCACACATGAGAGCATGCCACACATCCTATGTGAGGTTGGCGCCATTTGAGTGACTCCACCAACCATATGAGTGAGGCGTCCAAGAGGGAGTGAGTGAGCCACAACACTTAGTGAGTGAGGTAGTTGACCACGGCATGTGAGGCCACCATGATTCCTAACGACTTAACCTCTACTCCTAGTGTGTTTTCTTCTTTGGTGCTAGGTCTCCTACATGACGACATGCCTATCCTCGGCAGGTCCATCCCTCAATGGGAAAACCGATGGCCATGGTGGGCGATGATGCACCCCCACATGGTTCCATCAAGATGAAGATGACAACGAGGCGATCTTCAACACCTCACCTACAACACATGGCGACGCTCCAAAGGTAACATAGGTGATGGTACTTCTCTTGTCCCACTAGTGGACTCTCTTGACATCGATTATTCCCATGATGTTGACCCACCTATTACCATGCTTCATGCTAGTGAAACTTCTTCATGTCATGACTTACCTATTTATGATGAATATGATGATGAGCATGTTGAGTTGCCTAGTTGTGATGCTATGCTCCATAGGATCTCATGTGAAAATTCTTTTGGTCACATCATGTTTGACAATCCTTTGAACTTGTCATATGCTATGAGTGAGATCTCCCATATTGCATCATTTCAATCTCAACATAGTAACTATGCATGCCCCATTAAAATAAATCCCATTTGCACCTATGGCATAGATGGCGAGATGATGGTCATTGGCTTTTGCTTCTCTTGTGATGATATTGCCATGCTTCCTTTACATGATTTGCGCAATTCATCTAATATGCCATGCCATGATCAAATTGTTCCGAATATGCATTGTTTTGGATGTTGTCAATATTCTCCATGTGATGTTGCTACTCATACTCATGAGGAGACCCCCGTAGTTTCCTCATACATATTAGGAGATTTTGATACATTCCATACTTTGCATGATTCCATTAATTGCATGCACCATATGCTTCCCATGAATAACAATGCTCGACATATTTCCCATGATGCATTACATAATTTGAGTCTCCATTATGCTATACATAATAACAAACCTATCATGATGGATGACATGTTTCTATATCACGCATCTCATTTATTTGAGCATTGGATATTTTGTGCTAACCGACACATGCACGTGCGCATCATGATGGATGATGTGTACATCTACCACGCACACACAATTTTCCCTTTGTCTTTGTTTTGTGTAGGTACCCACATACACTCGTCAACTTCTCAATCCCATGAGTTGACAAAACGAGCTCTTGAGAGCAACGATGACTTGGGATCCCGTGGACTTTCATTCCCACCATTCCTTTTGCGCAAGGACTACGCGCATCTCTTTTAATTGTCTCTCATACGGCTATGGGCTATTTACCACTTGTCACATTATGCCCATTCTATCGTGTTCACTTTGCATGTTATACTTGCTTCTATGCCTTTGCCATGCAATTGTGATCCTTGCTTGCATCTACCCATGTTTCATCATTATGCTACTTCTATATGTATTTGCATGCTTGGTGGAGATCCTTGTTGCTATTGCCATGTTTATCATGTGCCCCATGCTATTGATGCTATTTTGCTCATATCTTGCCTTTATGCTTGTGCTATGACATGTGAATTATTCATGCCCACTATTTGCACCAATGACATGCTTGCCACGATTCCTTCTAGTACGTTGCATCTTCGCACTACTAGCTTGCTTGACTTGCTCGCTATGATTGCTTGCTATGTTGCATCACCCATGTTCCACTATCACTTGCTTTCTTGGGTTGATGACATATATGTTCATGCCTCTCACATGACATATCTTGTTCATTGTCGATTGCCTCCAATTGTTGCATCTATGCTTATTGATATTGGAGACTTTGACAAATTGCTTGTGATGCATGCTTGTTTACTTTAGCCTATTGTATTTGGTTGTTCTGCATCATATGCCTCCATACTATGACATGCTCCCTTGTACTTTCTTATGATGAGCATGATGCATACACTTGTTGGGTATCTTACCACACGAATGATAGGTTTTGCACTTCCGGTAACCTCATTTGTTTTTCTGAGTGTTTTTCATGTTCGTTCATTTTGAAGGATTCACAAGGCGATACCGTCATGAGACATATTGGTTATGTGAAGGCATACAAGATGCATAACTCCATCATCCTTGAGAACCTCCTAAAGGTGACCTCCTTCCCTTTGAGCCATCCTCAAATCGCATATTGGACGGGTCATTCTTTCATCGTTGTTTCCTTCTTCTTGTCTACATGATACATATATTGGATGGAGGACCGACATTGGAGATGGACCCTATGGACCTTCAAGTTAAGGAGTGCCACGACATCGAGCTATGGTACAATACCACACATAACAAATTTGCATCTTATACATGGATTGACCCACATTATGATTGCCTTGTTGCATCTTCAATTTCAATGTCATCCATGATATATGAGCTTGTGCATTTTCTTAGCAAATTTGTTGTGATCTTTCTTGATGGCATCTTCATGCATGATGATCACATTGCCTATCATCAATTGCATGATAACATAATCATGTTGAGCATCCATTGCCATATTCATGCTATTGATAAACCATCCCTCTATGCCATCATTTTGCACAATGTTAGAATTTGTCACTTTGTGCACCATGCTTTTGTTCCCATGAATGCTTTGCATCTCCTTCTAGATCATCTCGATAAGCTTCATGTGCTTTGTCATGAACAATCTTGCCTCATGGACTCATTCTTACATGATGGACACTTTGTGTGCGCTAACCATTGTATTTCCGAGTGTTGCTTGTGTTTGCTCTTTTGGATGTCTATCACTCCGGCAACACCTTGGACTACTTGGTTTGCGCCATGTCTTCAACTTCGTCCAACGACAAGTCCGTCTTCGACATGCATTTCCATGATGATGAGGATCACGATCAGAGGTCGGATCTTTCCTGGGGGAGATGATGCGGAGCATCCCGTTCATCCCCATGTACACTCCGACTACTCTCCAAACCCCAAGTGGACATATGGCGAGACCTCGAACAAATGCCATTGGATACAAGGAACAAGGAGGAAGACCATGGACAAGGCGGCGAGGACACCAAGTACAAGGACCAAGAGAAGAAGCTGCCCGGCTTCTGGCGGACGTCCGACCAGGACCGGACGTCCGGCGACTCGAGCTCGGACGACCGGGCCCCTCCGGACGACCGTGCCAGCGACCACCGAACCGAATCTGCGGACATCCGAAGAACTCCGGACGTCCGGGACCCCGCGAGCCTCCGGACGACCGGGCCCCTCCGGACGACCGGGCCCCTCCGGACGACCGTGCCAACGACCACCGGACCGAATCGCCGGACGCCGACAAGTACCGGAAGACCGGAACCTCACGAGCCACCGGACGTCCGGTACCCTTCGGACGTCCGACGCCTGTCTGCGCACAGTGTATTCGACCGAGTCCATGTATCCCCCACTTACCCCTTCGTGGCCCATGACTATATATACTCCTCCACCTCCTCCTAGTTAGAGTTAGCAATGGTTTAGCTCATATTTTGTGTGAGAGCCTTGCTCATCCACTTGGTTACTTCTCCTCGGAGCTCAGGACCTCTTCGTAGAAGATCCCCCAAGCGGATTCAAGACCCCTTCAAGGGAAGACAATCAAGACCTCCTCATGGAGAAGAATCGGTTACCTCTTGTATCGTCCTTTGTTGGATTTGGACCGTGTGATCTCTATGCGTTCTTGGAACTAGCGCATGTGTAATCGAATCTTGTTGGTTTGAGTGATTCTCTTGTGTTTTCCCCGTAATTTCCCTCGTGCTCTTCCGCTCGTTCTTCGTGTTCCTCGTAGGGATCCTCTCCAAACATGAAAGATCGTCCACATAGGGTTCCGCCCTACATCATTTGACCTACGAAATTTAGTAGTAACTTGATCTGAAGTTTTATGATCATCATCATTAGCTTCCTCTGTAGTTGGTGTAGGCATCACGAGAATGGTTTTCTCTTATGTGCTACTTTTCAATTCGAGAGAATGTACAATTACCTCATCAAGTTCTACTTTCCTCCCACTCACTTCTTCCGTGAGAAACTCCTTCTCTAGAAAGGATCCATTCTTAGCAACAAAGATCTTGCCTTCAGATCTGTGGTAGAAGGTGTACCCAATGGTTTACTTAGGGTATCCTATGAAGACGCACTTCTCCACTTCAGGTTCGAGCTTATCAGGCTGAAGCCTTTTGACATAAGTGTCGTATCCCCAAACTTTTAAGAAATGCCAGCTTAGGTTTCTTGCCAAACCACAGTTCATACGATGTCATCTCAATGGATTTAGACGGTGCCCTATTTAACGTGAATGCGGCTGTCTCTAATGCATAACCCCAAAACGATAGTGGCAAATCGGTAAGAGACATCATAGAACGCACCATATCTAATAAAGTACGGTTACGACATTCATACACACCATTACGTTGTGGTGTTCCAGGTGGTGTTAGTTGTGAAACTATTCCACATTGTTTTATATGAAGGCCAAACTCGTAACTCAAATATTCGCCTCCTTGATCAGATCATAGAAACTTTATTTTCTTGTTACGATACTCCACTTCACTCTGAATTTCTTTGAACTTTTCAAATGTTTTAGACTTGTGTTTCATTAAGTAGATATACCCGTATCTGCTCAAATCATCTGTGAAGGTTAGAAAATAACGATACCCGCCGCGTGCCTCAACACTCATCGGACCGCATACATCGGTATGTATTATTTCCAATAAGTCATTAGCTTCGCTCCATTGTTACGAAGAAGCGGAGTTTTAGTCATCTTGCCCATGAGGCATGGTTACTAAGTATCAAATGATTCATAATCAAGTGATTCCAAAAGTCCATCCGCATGGAGTTTCTTCATGCGCTTTACATCAATATGACATAAGCAGCGATTGCCACAAGTATGTTGCACTATCATTATCAACTTTGCATCTTTTGGCATCAATATTATGAATATGTGTATCACTATGATCGAGATTCAATAAACCATTTACATTTGGTGTATGACCATAGAAGGTTTCATTTATGTAAACAGAAAAACAATTATTCTCTGACTTAAATGAATAATCGTATTGCAATAAGCATGATCCAATCATATTTATGCTCAACACAAACACCAAATAACATTTATTTAGGTTCCACACTAATCCCGAAGGTAGAGGGAGTGTGCGATGGTGATCTTATCAACCTTGGAATCACTTCCAACACACATCACCACCTCGCCCTTAACTAGTCTCTGTTCATTCTGCAACTCCTGTTTCAAGTTACTAATCTTAGCAACTAAACCAGTATCAAGTACCCAGGGGCTACTATGAACACCAGTAAGGTACACATCAATAACATGTATATCAAATATACTTTTGTTCAATTTGCCATCCTTCTTATCCGCCATGAATTTGGGGCAGTTTGGCTTCTACTGACCATTCCCTTTGCAGTAGAAGCACTTTCGGTTTGAGTTAGGTCCAGATTTGGGCTTCTTCATGGGAGTGGAAACTTGCTTGCCATTCTTCTTGAAGTTCCCTTTATTTCTCTTTGCCCTTCTTCTTGAAACTAGTGGTCTTGTTAACCATCAACACTTGATGCTTTTTCTTGATTTCTACCTTGCACTTGATTCAAGTGATTGTAGTACCCAGACATTCTGAGCACATGCTCACTGGCTGAGCTATTCTCCTCCATCTTGTAGGCAAAGTACTTGTCGGAGGTCTCATACCTCTTAACACGAGCATGAGTATGAAATACCAATTTCAGATCTGGAACATCTCATATGCTCTGTGGCGTTCAAAATGATTTTGAAGTCCCGGTTCTAAGACATATGGTGCACTAAACTATCAAGTAGTCATCATACCGAGCTTTTCAAACGTTCATAACATCTAAATCTGCTCCTGCAATAGGTCTATCACCTAGCGGTGCATCAAGGACATAATTCTTCTGTGCAGCAACGAGGATAATCCTCATATCACGGACCCAGTCCGCATCATTTCTACTATCATCTTTTAACCTATTTCTCTCTAGGAACATATCAAAAAAATAAGGGAGCTATATCGAGAGCTATTGATCTACAACATACATTTGCAAAACTATAAGACTAAGTTCATGATAAGTTAAGTTCAATTAATCAAATTACTTAAGAACTCCCACTTAGATAGACATCCTTAAGTCATCTAAATAATACGTGATCCAAATCAACTAATCCATGTCAGATCTTCACGGAGTAGTCATCAATGGTGAACATCTCTATGTGGATCATATCTACTATATGATTCACGTTCGACCTTTCGGTCTTCAGTGTTCCGAGGCCATGTCTGTACATGCTAGGCTCATCAAGTTTAACCCATGTATTCCGCAAGTGCAAAACTGTCTTGCACTCATTGTATGTGAATGTAGAGTCTATCACACCTGATCATCACATGGTGTCTCAACAGGACGAACTGTAGCAACGGTGCATACTGATACGTCTCCAACGCATCTATAATTTTAGATTGTTCCATGCTATTATATTATCTGTTTTGGATGTTTTATATGCATTAATATGCTATCTTTTATATTATTTTTGGGACTAACCTATTAACCTAGAGCCCAGTGCCAGTTTCTGTTTTTCCTTGTTTTTGAGCTTCGCGGAAAAGGAATACCAAACGGAACAGAATAAAACTTTCGCGATGATTTTTCTTGGACCAGAAGACACCCCGGAGACTTGGAATTCTAGTCAGAAGATCCACGAGGCGGCGACAAGGGGGGATGGCACGCCCCCTACCTTGTGGGCCCCTTGTGACCCCCTGACCTAGTTCTGCCTCCTACATATTCACATATATTCCCAAACCAACAGAAGCATCCACGAAAACACTTTTCCACCGCCACAACCTTCTGTACCCGTGAGATCCCATCTTGGGGTCTTTTAAGCATCTTGCTTGGGAGGAATTTGATCACGAAGGGCTTCTACATCAACTCTATTGCCCTTCCGATGAAGCGTGAATAGTTTACCTCAGACCTACGGGTCCATAGCTAGTAGCTAGATGGCTTCTTCTCTCTCTTTGATTCTCAATACCATGTTCTCCTCGATGTTCTTGGAGATCTATCCGATGTAATCTTCTTTTGCGGTGTGTTTGTTGAGATCCGATGAATTGTGGATTTATGATGAACTTATCTATGAATATTATTTGAATCTTCTCTAAATTCTTATATGCATGATTTTATATCTTTGTAATTCTCTTCGAACTATCGGTTTAGTTCGGCCAACTAGATTGGTTTTTCTTGCAATGGGAGAAGTGCGTAGCTTTGGGTTCAATCTTGTATTGTCCTTTCCCGGTGACAGTCGGGGCAGCAAGGCATGTATTGTATTGTTGCCATCGAGGATGGGGTTTACATCATATTGCTTGAGTTTATTCCTCTACATTATGTCATCTTACTTAAAGAGTTACTCTGTTCTTCATGAACTTAATATTCTAAATGAAGTCAGGAGTCCGTCAATGTGTGGAGTAATAGTAGTAGATGCAGGCAGGAGTCAGTCTACTTGACACGGACTTGATGCCTATATTGCATAATCATTGCCTTGGATATCGTCATAACTTTGCGCTTTTTTATCAATTGCTCGACAGTAATTTGTTCACCCACCATATTATTTGATATCTTGAGAGAAGCCTCTAGTGAAACCTATGTCCCCCGGGTCTATTTTCCATCATATAAGTTTCCGACCTACCATTTTGCAATCTTTTACTTTCCGATCCATAAACCACAAAACCCAAAAATATTTACTTTATCTTTTGTTTAGTTTTATGTATCTCTATCAAATCTCATTTTTGCAAGTGACCGTGAAGGGATTGACAACCCCTTTATCGTGTTGGGTGCAAGTGTTTGATTGTTTGTGCAGGTATTGGTGATTTGTGCGTTGTCCCCTACTGGATTGATACCTTGGTTCTCAAAATGAGGTAAATACTTATCTCTACTTTGCTGAATCACCCTTTCCTCTTCAAGGGAAAAACCAACGCAAGCTCAAGAAGTAGCACGAAGAATTTCCGACGCCATTGCCGTGGAGATCTACGCCAAGTCAAGACATACCAAGTACCCATCATAAAATTCTCATCTGTTGCATTACATTATTCGCCATTTTCCTCTCGTTTTCCTCTCCCCCACTTCTAAAACATTTTTTGAAAATATTCGCCCCTCTTCCGTTCGTCTTCTTCGTTGCTTTTTGTTTGCTCGTGTGTTGGATTGCTTTCTTTGTCACAATGGCTCAAGAGAATACCAAATTGTGTGACTTTTCCAATATTAATAATAATGATTTTATTAGTACTCCAATTGCTCCCGCCACTAGTGCAGAATCCTATGAAATTAATGCCGCTTTGATGAATCTTGTTATGAAAGATCATCCGGCCTTCCTAGTGAAGATGACGCATCCCATCTTAATAATTTTGTTGAGTTGTGGATATGCAAAAGAAAAAATATGTGGTTAATGATATTGTTAAATTGAAGCTATTTCCTTTCTCACTACGAGATCGTGCTAAAACTTGGTTTTCATCTTTGCCTAAAAATAGTATTGATTCATGGAATAAGAGTACAAATGCTTTTATTTCCAAGTATTTTCCTCCCGCTAAGATCATCTCCCTTAGGAACGATATTATGAATTTTAAGCAACTTGATCATGAACATGTTGCGCAATCTTGGGAGACGATGAAATTAATGATACGAAATTGCCCTACTCATGGTTTGAATTTGTGGGTGATTATACAAAAAAATTATGTCGGATTGAATTTTGGTTCTAGAAATATTTTAGATTCGGACGCGGGAGGTACTTTTATGGAAATTAATCTAGGATAAGCTACCAAACTCATGGATAATATTATGGTTAATTATTCTCAATGGCATACAGAAAGATCTTCCACTAGTAAAAAAGTGCATGTGATTGAAGAGATTAATGTTTTGAGTGGAAAGATGGATGAACTTATGAAATTATTTGCTAGCAAGAGTGCCCCTATTGATCCTATTGATATGCATTTGTCTACTTTGATTGAAAATAATAATGAATCTATGGATGTGAATTTTGTTGGTAGGAACAATTTTGGTATTAACGCGTATAGAGGTAATTTTAATCCTAGGCTGTTTCCTAGTAATTCCTCTAATAATTATGGTAATTCCTACAACAATTCTTATGGAAAATATAATAATATGTCCTTTGATTTTGAGAATAGTGTTAAAGAATTTATGAGTTCGCAAAAGAATTTTAATGCTTTGGTTGAAGAAAAATTGCTTAAGATTGATGATTTGGCTAGGAACGTGGATAAAATTTCTCTTGATGTTGATTCTTTGAAAATTAGATCTATTCCACCCAAGCATGATATTAATGAATCTCTAAAAGCTATGAGAATTTCCATTGATGAGTGTAAAGAAAGAATCGCTAAGATGCGTGCTTAGTGAGGTTGGTTTGTAAAAGCGCGTTCTTCTAGTTTTCGTGAAAATAATGATGAAGATCTTATATGTGTATTTACAAGAAAGTGAGTGAGAGCTCTATTGCATTTCTGATATTATATGTGGATGACATATTGTTGATTGGAAACGATATAGACTTTTTGGATAGCATAAAAGGATATTTGAATAAGAATTTTTCAATCAAAGACCTCGGTGAAGCTACTTATATATTGGGCATCAAGGTCTATAGGCATAGATTGAGACGCTTAATAGGTCTTTCACAAAGCACATACCTTGGCAAAGTTTTGAAGAAGTTCAAAATAGACCAGTCTAACAAAGGGTTCTTGCCTGTGTTGCAAGATGTGAAGTTGAGTAAGACTCAAAGCCCGACCACAGTAGAAGATAGAGAGAGAATGAAAGTCATTCCCTATACCTCAGCCATAGGTTCTATAAAGTGTGCCATGCTGTGTACTAGACCTGTTGTGTGCCTTGCCATGAATTTAGCAAGGGGGTACTATAGTGATCCAGGAGTGGATCACTGGACAACGGTCAAAGTTATCCTTAGTTACCTAAGAGGACTAAGGAAATGTTTCTCGGTTATGGAGGTGATAAAGAGTTCATCGTAAAGGGTTACGTCGATGCAAGCTTTGACACCGATTTAGATGACTCTGAGTCTCAATCTGGATATGTATTGAAAGTGGGAGCAATTAGCTAGAGTAGCTCCATGCAGAGCATTGTATACATAGAAATTTGCAAAAATACATGCGGATCTGAATGTGGCAGCCCCGCTGACTAAACCTCTCTCACAAGCAAAAATGATCACACCTTAGTACTCTTTGGGTGTTAATCACATGGCGATGTGACCTAGATTATTTACTCTAGTAAACTCTTTGGGTGTTGGTCACATGGCGATGTGAACTATGGGTGTTAAATCACATGGTGATGTGAACTAGGTTATTGACTCTAGTGCAAGTGGGAGACTGAAGGAAATATGCCCTAGAGGCAATAATTAAGTTGTTATTTTATATTTCCTTATTCATGATAAAGGTTTATTATTCATGCTAGAATTGTATTGATCAGAAACTTAAATACATGTGTGAATACATAAACAAATATCGTGTCCCTAGTAAGCCTCTACTAGACTAGCTCGTTGATCAAAGATGGTTAAGATTTCCTAACCATAGACATGTGTTGTCATTTGACAATGAGATCACATCATTAGGAGAATGATGTGATGGACAAGACCCATCTGTTAGCTTAGCATAATGATCGTTCAGTTTATTGCCATTGCTTTCTTCATGTCAAATACATATTCCTTCGACTATGAGATTATGCAACTCCCAAATACCGGAGGAATACCTTGTGTGATATCAAATGTCACAACATAACTAGGTGGTCATAAAGATGCTCTATATGTATCTCCAAAGGTGTTTGTTGAGTTGGCATAGATCGAGATTAGGATTTGACACTCCGAGTATCAAAGAGGTATCTTTGGGCCCCCTCGGTAATACACATCACAAGCTTGCAAGCAAATGACTAAGGAGTTAGTTAGGAGGTGATGTACTACGGAACAAGTAAAGGGACTTGCCGGTAACGAGATTGAACTAGGTATAGAGATACCGACGATCGAATCTCGGGCAAGTAACATACCGATGGATAAAGGGAATTACGTATGTTGTCATAACGGTTCGAACGATAATGATCTTCATAGAATATGTAGGAGCCAATATGGGCATCCAGGTTACGCTATTGGTTGTTGACCTAAGAGGTGTCTCGGTCATGTCTACATAGTTCTCGAACCCGTAGGGTCCGCATGCTTAACATTCATTGACGATATAATGTTATATGAGTTATGTGATTTGGTGACCAAATGTTGTTTGGAGTGCCGGATGAGAACACGGACTTGACGAGGAGTCTCGAAATGGTCAAGATATAAATATTGATATATAGGACATTGGTATTTGGACACGGAAGTGTTGGAGGGTACCAGTACTTATCGGGTCACCGCATAAAGGAGTTTGGGCACCCCTGGCAAAGATATGGTTCTTATGGGCCAGAGAGGGAACACACCAGCCCACAAGGGGATGTTGTGCCCCTATAGAGGTCGCCCTATGAGGAGGAGAGCGAAGAGGGAGGGAAAGGAAAGTGTGGAGTAGGACTCCTTTCAATCCCTCCCCCCTCTTCCTTCCCTTCTTCATACAAGGAAAGGGGCGTGGGAGGCAGGAGCCCTAGGGCGTGACCAGCCCCTTGGGCGCACAGCTGCCCTAGGCTACCTCCTCCCCTCCCACCTATATATATGTGGGGAGGGGGCGCCACACACGAACACAACATTGTCTTAGCCGTGTGCGGTGCCCCCGTCCACCGTTTACTCCCTCGGTCATATTTTCGTAGTGCTTAGGCGAAGCCTTGTGAAGATCGCATCACCATCACCGTCACCACTCCGTCGTGCTGCCGGAACTCATCTACTACCTCGCCGTCTTGCTGGATCAAGAAGGCGGAGTACGTCACCGAGTTGAACGTGTGCAGAACGCAGAGGTGTCGTGTGCTCGGTACTTGATCGGTTGGAGCGCGAAGAAGTTCGACTACATCAACCGCGTTGTTAAACACTTCCGCTTACGGTCTACGAGGGTACGTACACACACTCTCCCATCTCGTTGCTATGCATCTCCATGGATAGATCTTGCGTGTGCATAGAAACTTTTTTGATTTCCATGCAACGTTTCCCAACAGTGTCCGCCTCGATGCTGCCCTCTGGCTCGGCGGCCCCTGCGACCTCCCCCGCCGGCCTGGCGTCCGCGCCGGCCTCCGCCGCCTCATCGCTGTTGTCGCCCGGTGGGTCGGCCACGACTGCGGACTCGGCTCCCGCGGCGCCGCCCTCTGCCACACCTCAGTCGCGGCCTCGACGCCTTCTGGCGCGTTCTCACCGGTGGCTGCGGGCTCACCACCTGCGGTTGGTCCGGTCACTCACGCCTGTATGGGCGTCTTTTGACCGAGCTCGCGGTATGCTTCGGATGCATACGTCCTCACGGCATCCACCTCTACATCGTCGCCTTTGCCGTCCTCCGTTCGCATCGCTCTTCGCGACCCGCTCTGGATGGCTGCGATGCAAGAGGAGTTTGATGCCTTGCAGCGCAATCGGATGTGGCAGCTTGTTCCCCGTCCCCGGCACACGAACATGATTACCGGGAAGTGGGTCTTCAAACACAAGCTCCATCCCGATGGTACCCTTGACAGCTATAAAGCGGGCTGGGTTGTTCGTGGCTTCCGGCAACATGCTGGCTCGACTTCACCGACACCTTCGCTCCGGTGGTTAAGCCCGGGACGATCCGCACGGTTCTACACCTTGCGGTCTCTCTTGCCTGGCCTATGACGTCTCCAACGCCTTCCTTCACGGCCACCACGAGGAGCAGGTCTTTTGTCAGCAGCCCAAGGGGTTCGTTGATCCGGCACATCCCGACCACATGTGTCTGTTCTCATGGTCCTTGTATCGACTCAAACAGGCCCCTCGCGCTTGGTACCAGCGCATCGCGACATTTCTGCACCAGCTTGGACTTCGCTCTACCCGCTCGGATGCATTGATGTTTGTCTACCACCAGGGCTCCGACACTGCATACCTGCTCCTCTACGTCGACGACATCATTCTGACGACATGTATGGCTGGCCTCCTCAGTCATCTCACTGATCATCTTCGCGTTGAGTTTGCCATCAAGGACTTGGGTCCTTTGCACTACTTCCTCAGTGTTGGGGTGGTGCGTCGTCCTGATGGCTTCTTCCTTCACCAGCGGAAGTGCGCTCATGAGCCTCTCGACCGTGCTGGCATGCTTAATTGCGCCCACCGCCACGCCTGTTGATACCAAGGCCAAGCTCTCTGCCTCGGATGGTTCTCCTGCTTCGGATGCTGCCTTTTACCGGTCTATCGTTGGGGCTCTTCAGTACCTCGCCCTCGCTTCGGCGGAGCTCTGAAATCTGTGATTCAGCGGTGTGTCTTCACATGCATGCTCCTCGGGGCGTTCATTGGGCGGCTGTCAGCCGGATTCTCCATATATCTGTGGCACTATGGATCTCGGTGTCACGTTGCACGCCTTCACCAACACCGTCCTCACCGCATACTCCGATGCTGACTGGGCCGGCTGCCCCGACACCCATCGCTCCACTTCCGGCTACTGTGTTTTCCTTGGACCATCGCTTATCTCGTGGTCGTCCAAGCGGCAACCTACGGTCTCCCATTCCAGCGATGAGGCTGAGTATCGCGTTGTGGCCAACGTCGTCACCGAGTGCTCATGGCTTCGTCAGCTGCTCCAGGAGCTTTCATGTCCTGTCGACAGGGCAACGGTGGTCTACTGCGACAACGTCTCGGCTGTCTACCTCTCCGCCAACCCGGTTCATCATCGTCGTACCAAGCATATTGAGTTAGATATTCATTTTGTTCGGGATCAGGTGGCTCTTGGCCATATTCTTGTTCTACATGTTCCTACTTCCCAACAATTTGCAGATATTATGACCAAGCGATTGCCTACGACGTCATTCGAGGAGTTCTGGTCCAGTCTTTGCGTCAGCAATGGCGCCGCTTCGACTGCGGGGGAGGGGGGCGGTGTTGAGTATATGTGTTATGTGCATATTGTGTATTGGGCCCACCTCCTAGTTCCTTGTATAGTCGAGGTCGTGGTCCATCGTTGTACATCGTATATACGTGCGATTGCACCTGATCAGTACATTGTGCAATTCCATCATCATACATAGTGCTTCCTTAGCAAGCCGATGTGCAGCCGAATTAGAATGGCGGCTAGCAAACCAGAACTAGAATCTCTGGTGACTTGTGTCAGAACACACGAGCATTTCTCTTATTTTAGATGGTCCAACCAACTTGCATGGTGAGGGATGTTATGGCCTTCCCATTGAGGATGTTGTTTCTGGGCATATTTCTCCACCAATGGAAGAGAGAGTGCAACACCCCCCAAGTTGCCTTATCAATCACATGGAGGCCGAGCCAATGTTTGACGACGTTCCAAATTCTAGCGTTGTAGCGACATCTAATACTGTTTATGAAAGCATAGTTTGATGAATCCAAATGGACTGAGCTATCCAACCACCTATATCCAACGTCTCACGCTAGTCCAATGATGTATCCACCACATCATAAACAATTTGAAAACATATTAATTGTATTAATCATAATTTGAAAATGGCATTAATTGTATTAAACACAAATAATTTCGTAATCAACATTAATTCTTAAAACTAATATTATTGTTAAACTGAACGTGTGTGCATGTACACGATTACTAGTTTGAAGAAAAGCTAGACTCCACTTTCTTGCACCGTTGACTAAGCAGACATAGTCCACAGTTTTGCCACCCCCTCCCAGCAACCCTATGGACCATCCAAATCCGATTACGGGTTGCAAGCCATGCAAAGAATTTGACGTTCGGCGGAGTCTAGACGCCCAGATGTGGCGGTGAAAGGTGGTGTACGTAGATCCAATGAATTGCGCGTTGTAAACCGAGGCCAACGAATAATGCCCACTCGTTGAGCGCTTCTAATCCATCTCGTCCGTGACATCCACATGGAGCTGGGTGTGGCTAATGTCCTCCCGCATCGTTACAAATTGCCTAAGGTGCAATGACACCGTCCATGGTAAGAATCATATTGAGCTTTATCTTGTGAATCCAAGCGTCCTCCACTAAGGACTCCTTAACTTTCTAACTTTTTTCATGAGGAGGCCAAGTAAATGAGGTGGGCAATGTCCTTCGGTTTTTTGCCACTGAGCCAAGAAAAAACTTAAAAAAGAAGCAATGACACCATTGCCAATTGATATGATGGTAGAGGCATAGAAGAGGCCGAGATCCACCTTGTCGCAGTGGTTTTCCCAAACCTACCCATAGCTTTTCTTTTTCCAAAACCTTGTACTAATACCAAAGCCAACGTAACCACCGCAAGGTCCGAGCAAACATGTTGAGGTCGAGCAGAATATCAGGTGGCGAACTTGGAACGATAAATCAAATGTGGCGAACCTGACCTGTTACGAGTTTGTAGTACTATATAAAAAAAACTTGTGACACTGCGAAGGCGGAGGGTACACGTTGCAAGTTTGGGAACTGGGACCCGCTTGCCAGCGGCAGCGAGCGGCTTTGTCCCGCGCGGGCAGTGTACAGCCCTGGTTCATCCAGATTTCTCCGTTACGCGGATAACTACCAGCAATTTTCTGTTGCGCGACTAACGCGCACGCGCGGGCTAGTATATAGGCCTAGCCTATGCGGAACGCCCGCGCCGCGAGCATCATCCATGGACACGGCGAGCCCGCGGAGCGACGGGGAGACCGCGGCGGCGGCGGCCGAGGAGGAGGAGGAGGCCGTAAAGATCTTCGTCGCCGTGCCGGAGCAGCACAAGGACGGCCGGCTCACGCTCGCATGGGCGCTCCGCAACCTCGCCGAACTGGCCCCGGCGGCCGCCGCCGACGTGGTGGTGGTGGTCGCTCACGTCCACGTGCCGGCGCAGACGATTCCAGTGAGTACGTACCGCCGCCGGTCGCTTCCTTCTCCTCCACTCGTGCCAGTGCGACCTCTGAGATCAATCCATAATAACTGATCGAGTTGGAGGTTTCTTCAATAGAAATCGACCAAGTATCCAATCTTATACACCAAAAAATAAATAGAAAGACCAGTTAGTGATCGGCATAAGTCTGACTGAAATGCGCACTTGCAATCTCGTGTCTGTTTTGTTGACTACATATTTTGTTTCTGATCAAATCGCAGTTAGTTAGTCATAGCTAATCTCATCTGCGGTCTAATGGTTTTGGCAGTGGGAAGCAAGTTCCACCCAAGCAAGCTGAGAGCAGACCTGATGAGCGTTTACAGGCAGAAGGAAAGGAAAAAGATGGACAATCACCTGGACGAGTACACTCGCCAGTGCTCCAAGATGAAGGTGCAAACAGCCAAATCATCTTCATTTGTCAACCTTCCAGATTCCAGAATTAATCTGCAGGAACGCGAGGAGTAAGCACCAAACTAAATTGCCCTTCATATTTTCTTGTCAGATCAAGTGTGAGAAGCTTGTGGTCGAGAGTGAAGACGTCGTGAAGGGGATCACGGAGCTCGTTTCGCTGCACGGTGCGAGCAAGCTCGTCATGGGAGCAGCCGCTGACAAGCACTTCCCCAGGTATATATAACATGTGTGGCTATGGAGCACATATTTTTCATATATTTCGTCAGTCTGTTAATTGCATCAGGAATTAATGCATGTTTCAAATACATAACAGAAATCCCAACAAAATGTTGGTGCCCAGGTCCAAGACGGCACTTGAAGTCATGCACAAGGCTCATCCTTCATGCAAGATTTGGTTTGTATGCAGCGAGCATCTCATAAGCATCAGGTACTACAATATAAGTAAGAATAAATAAGTAACATCGCGCACATGATTTCTTCAGTTACACATAACAACTCAAGTAATTCATGATTTATGTGGTTCTGACTTTATGAAGCTTTCATATTCATGACTTTTTAGTTTGGACCATAAATTCAAACCATCTTTCGTTCAAACTGTGCGCAGAGAGGATGGTACTCTCAGAAGCCCAATACTAACTCCGGCTGTTGTACCCGCACGTCGAAGACCGATACCAGCTTCATCTATTGTATCCGCACGTCGAAACCGATACGCGAGCAGTAATAATGCAGTTGACAGCTTGATCCAGAGGTCCGTGTCCGAGAAAGTATCGCCCTTATGGCTGCCTTGTCGGTCAGCCATAAGAAGAACTCTTAGCATCCTCAGCATGGAGCACGTCTCTGTGGGCTCCTGGGACAGCAACCCAAGAGATAGCGTCCCGAGCTCGTGCCGCGAGGAGGCGTTGAGTGATTCTTCTAGCTCGTTCGAACTGCCCATAGATGACATCTTCGTGATCCATCACAACACTGCACCGTGCCACGATGATCAGGTTGTTTGCCTTTTAACCGATCCTGCACCTTAATCAGTAGTTCAGTACTAGCATGGACAGATTCCTGTGCATTTGTTTTTGACACTCTGATTGATCACAGGCCAAGAAAACTGAGGATGTTTCCAAGCACAAGGAAGTTGAGGAGGACATACTCTTGTCGAAGGAAGAGGTGGAGGCACTCAAACGCCAACGTGACGAGGCCATCCGGAAGCTCTCCGAAGCGAGTGAAGCCAAGGCAGAACTGGAGCAGCAAGTCGTTGATCTCAAGGAGCGAACATCCCTCCTCGACTCGCAGCGCAGGCTCGCGGAGGAGACGCGCACCACGGGGCCAGGCTTGGATTTCGCATGGTGCAGCGAGTTCTCCCTGTCGGAGCTGCGGCAGGCGACGCGGAACTTCAGCGACGCCACCAAGGTCGGCGAAGGCGTGTACAGAGGGGTGCTGCGCAACACCATGGTGGCCATCAAGATGCTCCACTCTCACAACTCGTCACAGTTCCAGCAAGAGGTAAACTGAATTGTACCCCCTCGTGCATTTGTTTCAGCTCTTGAGAGACAGAGGGTAAAAAATGCTGAAGCTCTAGATGTTACCGGTGCAGGTTGGTGTTGTCAGCAGAGTGAGGCACCCAAACCTGGTGACACTGATGGGCTGTTGCCCGGAGGCTTGGGCTCTCGTCTTCGAGTTCCTACCGAACGGGAGCCTGGAAGACCGCCTCGCCCGTCGAGACGGCACGCCGCCGCTGGCATGGCAGGCCCGCACGCGGATCATCGGCGAGGTGTGCTCCGCGCTCGTCTTCCTCCACTCGTGCGAGCCCTGCCCGGTCACCCACGGCGACCTCAACCCGGCCAGCATCCTCCTCGACGCCAACCTGGTCAGCAAGCTCGGCGACTACGGCGCCTCTCGCCTCCCGACCATGACCGACCCCGGCAGCTCGCCGTACACGGACCCGGAGCTCCTGATCACCGGGGAGCTGACGGCGGACTCTGACGTGTACTCCTTCGGCGTCGTCGTGCTCCGGCTGGTCACGGGGCAGCCGGCGCTGGGCATCGCGGGGAAGGTGGAGGAGGCGCTGGAGAAGGGCGAGATGGAGGCGCTCGTCGACCAGTCGGCCGGGGAGTGGCCGTTCGCGCAGGCCGAGAAGCTCATGCTGCTCGGCCTGCAGTGCGCCGAGCTCAGCAGCAGGAGGCGCCCTGAGCGGATGAGCCAGGTGTGGAGGGTGGTCGAGCCCCTGGCGAAGGCAGCTTCCATGTCTGTCGCACCAGAGTCTCGTGTGCGTTCGTTCGGTGAGAGCCACATGCCGTCCTACTTCATCTGCCCAATTTCTCAGGTATATTGTTGATTTGCCCCCATTTTAAGAGTGTATTAGTCTTTTTTACATTACTTAATACTTGGTGATTTCAAGTTTGCCTTTGTGCTTTGTGTAGTGGCCACCACAAAATACAGGTTTAGGCAATGTTTGTTTGAATATGACCAATTTTACTTGAATTTCATCGAATATAATTTGAATAATTTGTGCTGCATATGGGAAAAAAGCTGACATTTGTACCTCATTTCATTGGTACAAAATTGCAGGAGGTTATGAGGAACCCTCACACGGCTGCAGACGGCTACACCTATGAGGCGGAGGCGATCAAGGGGTGGCTCGATAAGCGGGCACGAGACGTCCCCGATGACGAAGATGCCTCTCGCGCACCGTCATGTCACCCCGAGCTACGCTCTTCGCTCCGCCATACAGAATTATATGCAGCAGCATCAACAAAAGATGCCACCGCGATCGGTCCGGTCAACTTGATGCATTCTTGACGTCAGAAATTCGCCCTTCCGTGTCCTTGCTTAGAAGTCAGCTCCACATTTGGTGTATATATTAGTACTACCTTGTTGTTTTTGGGTTTATGAGTTGCAAAATACGATCTACTATGCATGTATTCAAACACCGATGATTTTTTGTTACATGATTATCATTGAATTGTAAGAATGCTAAACCTACAGAATAAACGTGACCTACCTATTAGTCCCACCCTGAATTCGAGCTAAAGCCTCCTAATTCTGAACTAAGGGAAAAGTATGGAGTGTTACTGGCTAGCAACACAGATTTGTGTGCTGGCCAGCCCAGGTTCAAGCCTCGCCTCTACCTATTAATTTGAGCATAGTTCCTTCTATGCTCAACTCATTGTTTCTTCTAACTACATAAGTGTTCGTATGTTGCAATGGAGACATACATATTACTCCGTATATGATTCAACATCATTTATGTCTAACTCAATACAGTATTTGTAGAGATTCGACGTGATTGATTTCTTTTCTTAATGTTAATGGGCTGAATATTTATGCCTAAAATTCCTTTCCATAATATGTGTGCCTTATATGTGGTGTTGCCAAATATTGGTAGAGATTGATTAGAGATTGACCATGATATGTGTGCCTGATATGTGGTGTTACCAAATATTTGTAGAGGTTGATTAGAGATTGGCCGTGATTGATTCCTTCCCATAAAGACATCACTAGATACACCAAAGTTTGATTTGTTTTGACAGATAAACCGGTTTAAATAGATCGGTGGGGTAAAAGCGATTTAATAGTACATTGAAGGGGTAAAAATCGGTGGAAGAGGATAGGCGTACGTGAAAGGTTGGACGAATGGGTGATGGCGAGAAAACTGAGTGAAAGATAGAACCTTAGGTTCTTTTTAAGTAGTATAGAGAGATTTTAAAGTAAACACTCCTAATTTCTCTCCAGGCCTTCAAGTTACCCTTAAATAACCGCCACCCCAAGGGAATCTTTCCATAAGTGTAGCATTGCACATCAAATTAATACACTACTACATGATGCGCCTCTATAGAGGTTGGACTTCGAGTAGTCAGTTCGGCCAATCCTAAGTCCAGAGAGCCGACGTTGTCCTCCATGACTATACCTAGGTATTGGGTGATCGTAACTTCGCATGTCACACTCCACCACATTTTGCAGAGAGCCCTGCATGATGATGACCTAGTTAGGCCCGGCCGCCGGGTATCTCTAGCGTCATATGAGCATAACTTGGTAACACCAAGAACTTCGGCATTGTATAGCCTCTTGAAATCGAACACCTCAAAGGAGCATAGTGAGAACATTTCAACTCTTGATTCCACCACAAAAGCACATAGTGAGAAAATTCCAGAAATGGAAGAACCATATGTTCTTGTCAGACCTTTGTTGAATAATTTAATAAATATGGTTTTGTGCATTTATTGATGAAGAGGTCGGGGGTTTCAACCTCCTTTTGAAAAAAATGTCAAATGCATATTAAAGACTTGCAGAGAAGAAACACCACAACTTCTCCTAGGCTGACTGTGCAACCCCATTTCTTTAGCAATTTAAACTTTGAGAGTTCTCAAAAAGTGTTGGCTAGATTACTACCAGATGGTGCTATTTTTTGAAATTTAGCTGTTCAAAACCTTGATAAAGATAGAATGTACTACAAGATGGTGCTATGTTTTAAACGTGTGCCAACACGAAGAAGCATCGAGTCCAGAATGATGATATACGAGATAAAGTTGGGGTAGCACCAATTAAAGAGAAGCTTGTTCAACATCATCCAAGATGGTTTTGGCATATTCAGCGCAGGCCTCCAGAAAGCTCCAGTGCATAGCGGAAAGCTAAAGCGTGCGGAGAATGTCAAGAGAGGTAGGGGTAGACCAAATTTGACATGGGAGGAGTCCGTAATGAGAGATCTAAAGGATTGGAGTATCACCAAAGAACTAACTATGGACAGGGGTGCGTGAAAGCTTGTTATCCATGTGTCAGAACCATAAGTTGGTCGCGAAATCTTATGGGTTTTTCCTCTAGCCTACCCCAACTTGTTTGGTACTAAAGGCATTGTTGTTGTTGTTGGGCTTTTTTTTTGCGAACACGCAAAAGGCTTGCGTGTTGTTGTTGTTGTTGTTGTTGTTGTTGTTGTTGTTGTTGTTGTTGTTGTTGTTGTTGTTGTTGTTGTTGTAAAACCTTGATAACGATAGACTATACTACTTTTTTTTGCTACATAGGCTCCAAACCATATTATCCGATAGAATTGGGAGATATAGTAGTACTAGTAGGAAAGAAAGAGCATGCAAATAGTTTGGTAATATTGAGGCTGATTGGAGATGTTCAAGTGATAGGAAGTTCTTGGTCAAGAAGAGCAATCTCCATCCTTCTGTCTCTAGGATTGTCTACAACGCTATACTTCTATAGATAATTGCCCGTATGTATTTTATACACAATCATCATGATTACATACCAAAAATATACTCCCTTCGTTCCTAAATGCAAGTCTTTTTAAAGATTTCACTATAATTACATATGGATGTATATAGACACATTTTAGTGTAGGTTCATTCATTTTGTTCCGTATGTAGTCCATAGTCAAATCTCTAAAAAGATTTATATTTAAGAACGGAGGGAGTACTTTAGCTGGCAATTGAATCAACACTTTCTTAAAAAGAAGTCAACACTTATTCACTTGCTAAATAAGACACGATTTCATTTGGTAAACCAATAAGATGTGTTTGGGTTTGAACGAAAACTAGTCGGGAAAAATCAGAGATGGAAGGGGAAAAAAAGCAAAACAGAGAGGGAGAAGAGGAGAGGACGTAAGTAGTGGGGCTTGGACGATGATATATAGTGAGCGGTGGGCGAAATATAAAACCTTACGTCCTTTTTAAATAAATATATAAACAGAGAAGGTTAGTGTTCAACCCTAAACATCTAGCTGCATCTTGTGATTTGTGAATCAGGTAGGGGTGTGGCTCAAGTTGGAATCAGGTGCGGCCATTGTTCCATACTTGTATGTCGTAAGAGGGAGACAAAAAAAAATGAAATGGCAATAACCGTCAGCAGATCACAACTGGTGGTAAGAAATGGATCAAACTCGACAAAATTAGAACAAATATAATCGTAGGATCCTATGGAGTACAAAACTAGAATCCTAAACAAAATAAAAGCACGGCGTGAACGTGAATCTTCTACGTACATGATTTTAGTTTATGTGGCTAGTAAATGCAATAACCAAAAAGAAAGCCTAAACAAAAGAGGATTGGAACTGGGCTAAATGGATCTGAGGCATTGAGTTGCAGGCTCTAGAACTGGATATTTGACGTGTAGACGGTGTCGGCCTTCCAGTTGGCGGGGAGGACGTCCTTGGCGATGAGCTTCTTGCCGGACTCGCTGGTGACGCGGATGGAGAAGGGGCCCGTGAGCGGCTTGGCGCCGTCCCACCTCAGATGGCGCCCCACGACAAGGTCAGCGGTATCCACGCGGGCGACTTGCTCTCCTGGATGTCCATCTGCACGACGTCGCCGTCGTCGGAGACGAACTTGACGAGCACGGCCAGGTAGTTGGGGTTGGACCCCTTCTCGATGTGGAAGGTGATCTTGGTGCCGGGCGCGTACTTGCAGCGCACCCTCCTGAACTGCAGCTCCAGCTCCCCGAAGGACCGGAGCGTCTGCTCCTTCCCGGGCGGGGCCATGGCGCCGAAGGCCTTGCCGGAGAGGTCGATGTGGTACGGCGCGATGGGCTCGTAGTTCTTGTCGGTGATGAAGATGGTGATGGGCTTGTCGGAGCACGGCGAAGGCTTCTGGCACTTGATCTGCGACCGATCAACGCATCGTACGTTTGCGTTCGCTCAGCCGATCAAATAGAAAGATCTGAACGACGTGGACGGAGTAGACGTAGTACGTACCTCGTAGCAGGAACCGCATCCCTTGCCGTCCTTGAAGATGGGGACGTTGCCGCAGGCGATCATGCCGTTGTAGGGAGCCAGGTTCACGTCCTTGATCCCGCACGCGCCGCCTGCATGCACCTAGACGTAAGTACTGGCTCCGTGCAAGATCGCGATCCAAGAAAATGGAATTGACTTTACGTACCGTTGTCTTTGGGGCCGGAGCCGGTGGGCTTGCCGTACCAGGTGGCCTTGGCGGAGAGCCACTGGTTGTTGTAGTTGGTGGTGATGTTGGGGCCCGGCGGCACCTTGGGGATGCACGCGCCGCCGGAGACCAGCGCCGCCAGGACGGCCGCCGCCAGGACGTACGAGACGGAACCCATGTCGACCGTGCCGATCGTGTTTGTTGTGACTTGTGAGTGAGTGTCAGTTGGTGGTGAAGGGCCGTGCGGCGGCGGGCGGTATTTGTAGGCGGAACGGATGGATCAGCGGCGCTGCGTCAGCGCGCGCACGCGATCGGCGGAGCGGCGGTTTGGTCATGCGTTGGTGCTGCGCATGCGCGCGCGCGACGACGACCGATTCACAGCTAGCTAGATAGGAAACCGACTCGCAGTTTATTCCGTTCTCGATCTGTAGATTCTGCATTTACATTAGGAAACCTACTCGTAGTAAATACTGTGTCGCGGTAACGCACGCCAGGATGGATGGATTTACGCGATTCCTAGCTACTTTCCCGTGGCTGGAACATTATCCCATGCACTTATCCAGTGGCGTAGCCAGACCAATTGATAAGAAAATAGGCAGTTTTCCGATTAAATTAATCCATAAATAAATCATGAGCATGACATGAACAGCATTGATAACATACTGATTACGATCTAACAAAGCATGTACTACGCATATAGTAGAAACATCTACGCGCATATCGCTAATCTTTGCTACAACGAAAAAACACGAGAGGGATAGCGATGTATACCCTCCAATCGGCCATGCGGTGGTGGTGGCGGTGACAGCAGCGGCATCCTCGGCTGACCTTCTTGTCGACCTCGGCCTTCTCGGTGACGGCTTGCGGTCGGCGTCGGTCGACATGATGAAGATGAAGGTGGTGCGGGCGTAGATGAGCGAAGCGGCGATCGCGTAGTCGCTACCCAAAAACCTAATCGCCTCTCCCGTGCGAGGATCCGGAGGCGTGGTTTGAGGCCTGCTCTCCCGTCAAGCGCCTCTCCGGATCTATGCGGGGAGAGGCGATGGGTTTTTGGGTAGCGACCTACGCGACTGCTTTCGCTTCATTCATCTACGTCCGCACCTTCATCTTCATCATGTCGACCGGCGCCCGACCGTGCCGCCCAGAAGGCGAAAACGAAAACCGCCGAGGATGCGCTGCTGTCACCGCCACCACCACCGCATGGCGATTGGAGGGTATACATCGCTTATCCCTCTCGTGTTTCTTTGTTGTAGCAGTACTAGCGATATGTAGATGTTTCTACTATATGTGGTACATGCTTTGTTAGATCGTAATCAGTATGTTATCAATATGTTCATGTCATGCTCATGATTTATTCATGGATTAATTTAATCGGGAAAACTGCCTATTTTCTTATCAATCCAAAAACCTAATGTGTGTAGGAGTTTTTGAATTCTGGTTTTGCTGCTGCTGAAACCGTCACCGTTCTGAGGGCGTGCTTAGCGTTGGCAGACTAAAACCACCTTATGGCTCACGGCCATGAGCGTGTGCAGGTGGCGGTGTGACTCCCACGAGCGATCGCTCTGAACAGGAGAAAGGCGTTTAAGGAGGCCTTTGTGGTGTTCCTCGGGGCAGTTACGGCGTGATTGGAGATAAGCTGGTTGATGCATATTTACATGTGCGGTCTGCCAAGGACTTGTGGGGCGCTCGAATCTAAGTTCGGGGCTGCCGGCTGGGAGCGAGATGTATATTATAGAGCAGTTCCACGATTACAAGATGGTTGAAAACCGTCGTGTATTGGAGCAGGCTCATGAGATAATATGCATTGTTAAGGAGCTTGAGCTTCTTAAGTGCGAGTTACCGGGCAAGTTTGTCGCGGGCTGCATAATCGCTAAGCTTCCCAATTCCTGGAGGAACTTTGCCACCACTCTGAAACATCGAGGCGTGAATTCTCTGTGGAGGATGTCATTGGCCATCTGAGTGTTGAGCAGAATTCAAGGGCAAAGGACTGCATGCGGAAAAAGGGGTGAAGGAACTTCATGGCCAATATGGTGCATCAGAAGAACTCCAGTTCCCACAAGCCCAAGGGAAAGAACGGTGTCCAACAGAGTGCCGACTTTAAGAAGAAGGGTAAGAAGACCTTCAAGAAGAACAAGAAGGATGAGGGCTGTTTTACTTGTGGTTCGCTGGAACATTGGGCCAATAAGTGCCCAAACAAGTACAAGAAGCAAGGGCAGGACTCCAAGTCTGTCAATATGATTGTGAGCAACAATGAGAGTGGTGCATCCAGATGCAGTAATTTATTTGCTGTATTTTCGGTTTGGCCGTCCACCGATTGGTGGAGTCGACCACAGTGCAGGTGTTCATGTGTGTGCTGACATTTCATTGTTTTCTTCTTACCAGGCCACAGGTCACGGGTCCGTCTTGATGGGGAATGGTAGCGAGTGCTTCATTCTTGGTCTTTGTACGGTCGATCTGAAGTTTACTTGAGCAGGATCGTCTGCAATTTGAAGAACGTGCAACATGTCCCGCCATCAAGAAGAACCTAGTTAGTGGCTCCCTTCTATGTAGAGAAGGGTTTAAGTTGGTATTCGAGTCTAATAAATTAGTTATTCTGAAATATGGACTATTTGTTGGAAAGGGTTATGAATGCGGAGGCATGTTCCGCCTTTCTCTTGCAGATCTATGTAATAAAGTCGTGAACAATATTCATTTGAGTGTTAATGAATCTGAAGTATGGCATTCACGTCTTTGTCACATTAGTTTCGGTGTTATGACGCGGCTAGCAAAATCGAATTTAATCCGAGTTTCACTTTAGCCAAAGGTTCTAAGTGTCATTCGTGTGTACAATCTAAACAACCTCGCAAGCCTCACAAGGCAGCGGAGGAGAGACACTTAAGCGCCATGGAACTCATACATTCTGATCTTTATGAGATGAATGGTGTGTTGACTAAAGGTGGAAAGAAATATTTCATGACTTTGATAGATGATTCCACTAGATATTGCTATGTGTATCTGTTAAATACTAAAGATGAGGCTCTACACTACTTCAAAATCTATAAGGCAGAAGTTGAGAATCAACTTGAAAAGAAAATTAAACGAGTCCGGTCAGATCATGGTGGAGAGTACTTCTCGAAAGAGTTTGATGCCTTCATGCGGAACACGGTATTATTCACGAGAGGCGCCTCCCTACTCACCCCAGTCAAGCGGGGTTGCCGAGCGGAAAAACCGTACTCGACTGATTTGGTTAACGCCATGTTAGATACGTCGGGTTTATCCAAGGCATGGTGGGGGGAGGCTATAATGACATCATGTCATGTCCTGAATAAAGTTCCGACAAAGGATAACGAGATCACTCCTTATGAGAAGTGGACCAAGAGAAGGACAACACTCTCGTGCTTACGTGCTTGGGGCTGCTTGGCGAAAGTTAATGTGTCGATCCCCAAAAGCGTAAGCTTGGACCAAAAAGCGTGGACTGTGTTAATTTGGGCTACGCTGTGAATAGTGTTGGCTATAGATTTCTAGTAGTGAAATCTGAGGTACCGACATGAAGGTCGGTACAATTATGGAGTCTAAAAGGCGCTACATTCTTTGAGGACATTTTCCCCATGAGAGATGTACAAAGCACTTCTAGACAAGAATCTGAGGAGACTTACGAACCTGCCATTCCGATGGAATATTATAATCAAACACATAATGAAAATCACGAGGAGGATAATGAGGAATCCCTTGGTAGGGGCAAGAGACAAAGGACTGTAAAGACCTTTGGTGATGATTTCTTCATATACCTCGTGGAGGATAATCCCACTTCTATTTGAAGCATATGCATCTCCGTGAAGCTGACTCATGGAAGGATGCGGTCCGTGGCAGATGGATTCCATCATGGCTAACGGGACTTGGGAGCTTCTTGAGCGTCCTTATGGTTGCAAACCATTGGGATGCAAGTGGGTGTTCAAGAAGAAGCTTAGGCCTGATGGTACAATAGAAAAGTACAAGGCTAGGCTTGTGGCCAAGGGCTACGCCCGGAGAAGAAGAAGATTTCTTGACACTTATTCACCCGTGGCGGTGACCACCATTCGAGTATTACTTTCGTTGGCGGCCTCACACGGTCTTCTCATTCATCGATGGATGTTAAGGCGGCTTTCTGAGCGGAGAGCTAAAGGAGGAAATCTATATGCAACAAACTGATGGCTTTGTGATGGATGGTCGAGGAAGGAAAGGTGTGTAAGTTGGTGAAATCTTTGTATGGCACGAGACAAGCGCCTAAGCAATGGCATGACAAGTTTAATGAAAGCGTTGACATCTGTTGGCTTTGTTGTTAATGAGGCCGACAAATGTGTATACTATCGCTATGGTGGGGGCGAAGGAGTTATCTTTGTGTTTGTATGTTGATGACATCGATATTTGGGACTAATCTCAAGTTGATCGAGGAGGTTAAGTCTTTCTGTCTCTCGTAACTTTGAGATGAAGGATCTTGGAGTGGCTGATGTTATCTTGAACATCAAGCTTTTGAGAGATGATGAGGGTGGGATTACACTTACGCAATCCCATTATGTAGAGAAGGTGTTGAGTCGTTTTGGATATTGGACTGCAAACCATCTCAAACACCATATGATTCTAGTGTCTTTGATTCGAAAGTCAAACGGCACAGCTATAGATCAATTGAGATACTCTCAGATTGTTGGTTCACTCCGGATTCTAGCGAAGCGCTTAACGAGGCCTGACATCGCATTTGCTATTAGCAAACTGAGCCGATTTGTTTCCAAACCGGGTGATGTACATTGGCGTGCTCTTGAGAGAGTTATGCGTTATCTGAAAGGTACTATGAACTATGGACTACACTATACGGATACCCGTCGGTACTTGAAGGGTATAGTGATGCGAATTGGATCTCTGATCTTTGATGAGATGAAGGCCACAACTGGCGGTATATGTTTACTCTTGGAGGTGGTGCTGTTTCTGGAAGTCTTGCAAGCAAGCGATCTTAACAAGATCGACAATGGAAGCAGAATTAACAGCATTAGACACATCGGGTGGCGAAGCGAATGGCTTGAGATCTATTGATGGACTTGCCAGTGGTTGAAAAGTCGGTTCCGGCCATCCTTATGAACTGTGATAATCAAACAGTTATTGTCAAGGTGAAGAGTTCAAAGGACAACATGAAGTCCAACAGACACATAAGAATGAGATTGAAAGCTGTCGAAAATTGAGAAACTCCGGAGTGATAGCGTTGGATTATATCCAAGCGGCTAAGAATCTGGCGGATCCCTTCACTAAAGGGCTATCACGTGTTGTGATAGATAGCGCATCAAGGAGATGGGTATGAGACCCACATGAGTTGCCATGGTAGTAACCCAACCTATGTGATCGGAGATCCCGTGAAGTAGGACACAGGAAAACAAGCCGGTGGTGAGTGAGGAAAGTAATTTTACTAACCCACTCCGTTGGAGATGCAATACTTTCGAAACTGTATGGAAGGATGACTACAGTCTTAATGTGTTCCAAGGCTTATATGCATAAGCAAGATGCTATCCTCTGAAGCGATCTTTGGAGGAACACACCTATATGAGCCCGATCAGCTGGTCACAGTCTATGAGATTGGGGTGATCTCTAGCAAGTTCATGAACAGGCCAGAGTGTGACTAATATGCTCCACCCGAGGGGTCAGCCTTGGCAGCCTCGTGTCAGTGAGACTTGTGGTGAAACTTCTTGGCGTAAGCCCGACAATTCAAGGCATAGTCCATTGTTCGATTGTGAAGAAGTGTAACTACTTGGTCTAGGTGGAGCTCAACCTTAATCGGTCTCCACCGAGATCTTTGGTATATCAAAACAGTGTTTGGAACAAAGGACAAACTGGGCCCTTGAGATCTGGTGGGGATTGTTGAAATATGAGATGGGCCTAGAGCCCATATGACAATTCAGATTTAATCTCTAGGGGCCCATGTAGGTGGCATGACAAGGTGGTGGGAAGTTTAGTCCCACCTTGGAAGTGGAAGGAGAGTTGGAGTGGTTTATAAGGGACTCTCTCCCTCATGCTATTGGAGCTTGAGAAGAGATGAAGCCCTCGCGCCTCCTCCTCCTCCGCTCGCCTCGCCACGCCTAAATCACGACGCTTGTGAGTTGCGGGATTGAGCCGAGCCGAGCTCACTCCTATGCGCTTCTTTTTGCCGGTTAGGAACGGAGAGTCTTTGACAGGTGGGGCCACGATCTGAGACGTCGGATCATGGGCTACCGACTTGGTCGGATCATGGGCTACCGAGTTGGACGAGGGTTCAGCCCACGTCTCTCCACGCGCGGCCGCCCATATATATGTGGGGCGCTGCCAACCCTAGCCGCAACGAAAAACAAAACGCATCTCCGCCTCCACGCCCGCATTGTTCCTCTGCTTTGCTGCGCTGGCGCTCCGTCCGTTCACGCGTACGGTTGGCGGGAAGCAGGCCTCCGAAACCACGCCTCTCCGGATCCTCATGCACGGGAGAGGGGCGATTAGGTTTTGGGTAGCGACTACGCTGATCGCTTTCGCTTCGTTCATCTACGTCCGCACCACCTTCATCTTCATCATGTCGACCGACGCCCGACCGTGCCACCGAGAAGGCCGAGGTCGACAAGAAGGTCAGCCGAGGATGCCGCTGCTTGTCACCGCCACCACCACCGCATGGCCGATTGGAGGGTATACATCGCTTATCCCTCTCGTGTTTCTTTCTGTTGTAGCGATACTAGCGATATGCGTAGATGTTTCTACTATATGCGTAGTACATGCTTTGTTAGATCGTAATCAGTATGTTATCAATGCTGTTCATGTCATGCTCATGATTTATTCATGGATTAATTTAATCGGAAAACTGCCTATTTTCTTATCACCAATAAGCCAGGGTGGTCCATCAATAAAAATATTTAGGTCCTGTTTGGTTTCAAATAAGTCACCAACTTATAAGTCCAAAAATGCAAAAAGTGACTTATTTTACCAAACGGACCTGACTTATAAGTCATCTCAACTTATAAGTCATAAGTTGCTCCACCCCAACTTAAAATTTATAAGTCACCCCCTTTTACATGGGTCCCACCATCTTTACATAAAAAACAAGATGGAAAGATGTGCTCAGGTGACTTATAAGTCAGATAGCAACCAAACATGCATGACTTATAAGTCACTGATTTTAACTCACCTAACTTATTGGAACCAAACAGGGCCTTACATAAGTTTATTTATTAAAAAAAATATCCTTTTACTACACTATATACAAGCTATGAGAAAATTCCAGGATGGTTCATGGACCACCCTGACCACCCCTAGCTACGCCACTGCACTTATCATCAACGTGCAACAACGTGTCAGTGAACCCCCTGCATGTGGTAATACTCTCGCGATCGCGATCGATGCCATGCATGCATGCGCGTGCGCGTGCGCTACACCGTCGAAACAAAACGAGCGGTGGGCACGGTCCAGCCGGAGGCTGGCTGCCTTCGGGATAGCTTGCCTTTTTTTTTTTAGGATCTTGCTTTTTTTTAGGGATTCGGGATAGCTTTGCTAGTTTCAACATCTCGATCGGGAGGGAGTTAATTGGCAAGACGATTCGTTCGCTACATACTCCCTCCGGAAAGTTCATCTAAAAAAAATTTCAGACTTTCATTATATTAGAGCATCTAAAGCTGGATACAGCAAATCTGACCGCTAAAACGCCAGACGCGTCCGCGGACAGATGACCAGTCACACCTTAAATAGTCTCTTTCACACGGATACCTTAATTAAGAAAGCTCAAATCCATACTATTACATGCAACGTGAGACCTAATCTAAGCGGAGCTCGTGTGGCTCCACCGTGTCCATGTCCGGCGGCTGGCTGCACCCCTCGAAGTGTTGCTCCGGTCGCCAGCGAGATAGAGTAGGACATGGGACACGCACCGGCTCACGGGACTCAAGGCGCCATCCTATCCCGTGCCCTACTCTTCCACGTCGGAGTCCAGGCTCCACCGTGTCCATGTCCGGCGGCCGGCTGCACCCCTCGAAGTGTTGCTCCGGTCGCCAGCGAGATAGAGTAGGACATGGGACACGCACCGGCTCACGGGACTCAAGGCGCCATCGTATCCCGTGCCCTACTCTTCCACGTCGGAGTCCAGAGCCTTCACAGTGCCGATGGATGTGAGATTGATGATATGGATCCGTCATGGGAGGAGCCGGCGACGTCCACCAGGGCGTGGTTGCGGCGCCCGGACTGGCCGTGCACCAAACGAGGCGCCGGATAATGCGACTCCGCCTCGCCAACATCCACCGCCGCGAGGGCTGACACCACCTCCCGCGCCCGCTGCCTCGCACGGAGGGAATGCCGCAACATATTTGCGTTGGACGACGCCCATGTGTTCCCCTCCGCCTCGGCACGCCAACGAAGCGGTTGCGCATCCGCCGCCTCGTTCGGATGCCAGACGGACCACACCGCCTCCAATGAGGCAGCGACAACACTCTTCGCACTGGATCCATGCGCCATTTAGGCGGACGCAATGGATTCCTAGTGGAAGGAGTCCAAGCACTATCATCATGCGGCCCCTTCCCGGGAGCGGCAGAGCGCAAGACAGGCGGTCATCTCCTCCTCAGGGCCGCGTAGGACAAGCTTTGGATCAATGGATCTGGAAGTGTAGGACTCGAATCCGCTGCCCATCATGTCAGAGAAGGCCGGAGATCACCGGATCGGAGCTTGGGTGGTTGAGTGGACTGGAGGGGAGTGGAGTGGAGTGGCCAGGGTTTGGTCCAGAGAGCGAATGAGGACGAATATATGTGGGGTCGGGTGGGGCAGTGTGTGCCGGTTCCGACGTGGCGGATGCGCCCGGTCGCGTCCGGGCCACCTCATATCCGCCCCATATTTGGGCTGGAGATGAGGGGTGTTGGGGAACGCTGTAATTTCAAAAAAATCCTACGCACACGCAAGATCCATCTAGGTGATGCATAGCAACGAGAGGGGAGAGTGTTGTCCACGTACCCTCCTAGACCGAAAGCGGAAGCATTATGACAACGCGATTGATGTAGTCGTACGTCTTCACGATCCGACCGATCCTAGCACCAAAGATAGGGCACCTCCGTGGTCTGCACACGTTCAGCTCGGCGACGTCCCATGAACTCTAGATCCAGCTGAGTGTCAAGGGAGAACTTCGTCAGCACGACGGCGTGATGACGGTGATGATGAAGTTACCGACGCAGGGCTTCGCCTAAGCACTGCAACTATATGACCGAGGTGGAAATCTGTGGAGGGGGGGGGCACCGCACATGGCTAAGAGATCAACTTGTGTGTCTATGGGGTGCCCCACTCCCCCGTATACAAAGGAGTGGAGGAGGGGGAGGGCCGACCCTCTCATGGTGCGCCCCAAGGGGAGTCCTACTCCCACCGGGAATAGGATCCCCCCCCCTTCCCTAGTTGGAGTAGGAGAGGAAGGAAGGAGGAGAGAGGGAGAAGGAAAGGGGGGCGCCCCCCCCCCCTTCCCTAGTCCAATTCGGACCCAAGGGGGAGGGGCGCGCGGCCTGCCTTGGCTGCCCCTCTCTCTCTCCACTAAGGCCCATGTGGCCCATTAAACTCCCCGGGGGGTTCCGATAACCCCCCGGTACTCCGGTAATTGCCTGAACTCACCCAGAACCATTCCGAAGTCCAAACATAGTTGTCCAATATATCAATCTTTATGCCTCGACCATTTCGAGACTCCACATCATGTCCTTGATCACATCCGGGACTCCGAACAACCTTCGGTTCATTAAAACACATGAACTCAAAATACCGATCGTCATTGCACGTTAAGCGTGCGGACCCTACGGGTTCGAGAACTATATAGACATGATCGAGACTCGTCTCCGGTCAATAACCAATAGCGGAACTTGGATGCTCATATTGGTTCCTACATATTCTACGAAGATCTTTATCGGTCAAACCGCATAAAAAACATATGTTGCTCCCTTTGTCATATGTATGTTACTTGCCCGAGATTCGATCGTCGGTATCATCATACCTAGTTCAATCTCGTTACCGGCAAGTCTCTTTACTCGTTTCGTAATGCAACATCCCGTAACTAACTCATTATTCACATTGCTTGCAAGACTTATAGTGATGTGCATTACCGAGAGGGCCCAGAGATACCTCTCCGACAATCGGAGTGACAAATACTAATCTCGATCTATGCCAACTCAACAAACACCATCGGAGACACATATAGAGCATCTTTATAGTCACCCAGTTATGTTGTGACGTTTGATAGCACACTAAGTGTTCCTCGGTATTCGGGAGTTGCATAATCTCATAGTCATAGGAACATGTGTAACTTATGAAGAAAGCAATAGCAATAAACTAAACGATCATAGTGCTAAGCTAAAGGATGGGTCAAGTCAATCACATCATTCTCTAATGATGTGATCCCGTTCATCAAATGACAACTCTTTGTCCATGGCTAGGAAACTGAACCATCTTTGATTAACGAGCTAGTGAAGTAGAGGCATACTAGTGACACTTTGTTTGTCTATATATTCACACATGTACTAAGTTTCCGGTTAATACAATTCTAGCATGAATAATAAACATTTATCATGATATAAGGAAATATAAATAACAACTTTATTATTGCCTCTAGGGCATATTTCCTTCAGTCTCCCACTTGCACTAGAGTCAATAATCTAGATTACATTGTAATGATTCTAATACCATGGAGTCTTGGTGCTGATCATGTTTTGCTCGTAAGAGAGGCTTAGTCAACGGGTCTGCAACATTCAGATCCGTATGTATCTTGAAAATCTCTATGTCTCCCTCGACTTGGTCGCGGATGGAATCGAAGCGTCTCTTGATGTGCTTGGTTCTCTTGTGAAATCTGGATTCCTTTGCCAAGGCAATTGCACCAGTATTGTCATAAAAGATTTTCATTGGACCCGATTCACTAGGTATGACACCTAGATCGGATATGAACTCCTTCATCCAGACTCCTTCATTTCGCTTCAAGCAGCTCGTACTCCGCTTCACACGTAGATCCCGCCATGACGCTTTCTGTTTGGAACTGCACCAACCGACAGCTCCACCATTCAATAAAAATATGTATCCGATGCATGACTTAGAGTCATCCGGATCGATTGTCAAAGCTTGCATCGATGTAACCGTTCTGACGAGCTCTTTGACACCTCCATAAACGAGAAACATATCCTTTGTACTTTTCGGTATTTCGAGGATGTTCTTGACCGCTGTCGATGATCCACTCTGGATTACTTTGATACCTCCACCCTAAACTAATAGCAAGGCACACATCAGGTCTGGTACACAACATTGCATACATGATAGAACCTATGGCTGAAGCATAGGGAATGACTTTCATTTCCTCTCTATCTTCTGCAGTGGTCGGGCATTGAGTCTGACTCAGCTTCACACCTTGTAACACAGGCAAGAACCCTTTCTTTGCTTGATCCGTTTTGAACTTCTTCAAAACTTTATCAAGGTATGTGCTTTGTGAAAGTCCAATTAAGCGTCTTGATCTATCTCTATAGATCTTGATGAAGGAAATATGCCCTAGAGGCAATAATAAAGTTATTATTTATTTCCTTATATCATGATAAATGTTTATTATTCATGATAGAATTGTATTAACCGGAAACATAATACATGTGTGAATACATAGACAAGCAGTGTCACTAGTATGCCTATACTTGACTAGCTCATTAATCAAAGATGGTTATGTTTCCTAACCATAGACATGAGTTGTCATTTGATTAACGGGATCACATCATTAGGAGAATGATGTGATTGACATGACCCATTCCGTTAACTTAGCACACGACCATTTAGTATGTTGCTATTGCTTTCTTCATGACTTATACATGTTCCTATGACTATGAGATTATGCAACTCCCATTTACCGGAGGAACACTTTGTGTGCTACCAAACGTCACAACGTAACTGGGTGATTATAAAGGTGCTCTCTGGTGTCTCCGAAGGTACTTGTTGGGTTGGCGTATTTCGAGATTAGGATTTGTCACTCCGATTGTCGGAGAGGTATCTCTGGGCCCTCTCGGTAATACACATCACTTAAGCCTTGCAAGCATTGCAACTAATGAGTTAGTTGCAGGATGATGTATTATGGAACGAGTAAAGAGACTTCCCGGTAATGAGATTGAACTAGGTATTGAGATACCACGATCGAATCTCGGGCAAGTAACATACCGATGACAAAGGGAACAACGTATGTTGTTATGTGGTCTGACCGATAAAGATCTTCGTAGAATATGTGGGAGCCAATATGAGCATCCATGTTCCGCTATTGGTTAATGACCGGAGACGTGTCTCGGTCATGTCTACATAGTTCTCGAACCCGTAGGGTCCGCACGCTTAACGTTTCAATGACAGTTATATTATGAGTTTATATTTTTGATGTACCGAAGTTTGTTCGGAGTCCCGGATGTGATGACGGACATGACGAGGAGTCTCGAAATGGTCGAGACATGAAGATTGATATATTGGAAGCCTATGTTTGGATATCGGAAGTGTTCCGGGTGAAATCGGGATTTTACCGGAGTACCGGGAGGTTACTGGAACCCCCTGGGAGGTTAATGGGCCTTAGTGGGCCTTGGTGGAAGGGAGTGAAGGAAATATGCCCTATAGGCAATAATAAAGTTATTATTTAGTTCCTCATATCATGATAAATGTTTATTATTCATGCTAGAATTATATTAACCGGAAACATGATACATGTGTGAATACATAGACAAAGTTAATGTCACTAGTATGCCTCTACTTGACTAGCTCATTAATCAAAGATGGTTATGTTTCCTAACCATAGACATGTGTTGTCATTTGATTAACGGGATCACATCATTAGGAGAATGATGTGATTGACTTGACCCATTCCGTTAGCTTAGCATTTGATCGTTTAGTATGTTGTTATTGCTTTCTTCATGACTTATACAAGTTCCTATAACTATGAGATTATGCAACTCCCGTTTACCGTAGGAACACTTTGTGTGCTACCAAACGTCACAACATAGTTGGGTGATTATAAAGGAGCTCTATAGGTGTCTCCAAAGGTACATGTTGAGTTGGCGTATTTCGAGATTAGGTTTTGTCACTCCGATTGTCGGAGAGGTATCTCTGGGCCCTCTCGGTAATGCACATCAATATAAGCCTTGCAAGCAATGTAGCTAATGAGTTAGTTACGGAATGATGCATTACGTAGCAGTAAAGAGACTTGCCGGTAACAAGATTGAACTAGGTATTGAGATACCGACGATCGAATCTCGGGCAAGTAACATACCGATGACAAAGGGAACAACGTATGTTGTTATGCGGTTTGACCGATAAAGATCTTCATAGAATATGTAGGAACCAATATGAGCATCCAGGTTCCGCTATTGGTTATTGACCGGAAACAGTTCTAGGTCATGTCTACATAGTTGTCGAACCCGTAGGGTAGTTATATTATGAGTTTATGAGTTTTGATGTACCGAAGTTTTTTCGGAGTCCCGGATGTGATTACGGACATGACTAGGAGTCTCGAAATGGTCGAGACATGAAGATTGATATATTGGACGACTATATTCGGACACCGGAAGTGTTCTGGAGAAGTTTCGGATCAAACCGGAGTGCCGGAGGGTTATCGGAACCCCGGGAAGTAATGGGCCTCGATGGGCCTTAGTGGAGAGAGAGGGGCGGCCAGGTCAGGCCGCGCGCCCCCTCCCCCTCTGGTCCGAATTGTACTAGGAGAGGGGGGGGCGGCGCCCCCCTTTCCTTCACCCTCTCTCTCTCCTTCCTTCCCCCTCTCTCCCTTGAGGTGGAAACCTACTAGGACTTGGAGTCCTAGTAGGATTCCCCTCTTGAAGTCTTGCCATAGAGGGCCGGCCGGCCTCCCCCTTGCTCCTTTATATACGGGGGCAGAGGGGCACCCCAAAGACCCAACAATTGATCCTTGAGATCTCTTAGCCGTGTGCAGTGCCCCCCTCCACCATAGTTCTCCTCGATAATATTGTAGCGGTGCTTAGGCGAAGCCCTGCGACAGTAGAACATCAAGATCGTCACTGCCTTGTCGTCTTTGAGGAACTCATCCCCGACACTTTGCTGGATCGGAGTTCGGGGATCGTCATCGAGCTGAACGTGTGCTAGAACTCGGAGTTGCCGTAGTTTCGGTGCTTGATCAGTCGGGCCATGAAGATGTACGACTACATCAACCGCGTTGTTATAACGCTTCCGCTTTCGGTCTACGAGGGTACATGGACAACACTCTCCCCTCTCGTTGCTATGCATCACCATGATCTTGCGTGTGCGTAGGAAATTTTTTGAAATTACTACGTTCCCCAACATTGGTATCAGAGCCTGGTTATATGCGTAGATGTTATATGCACGAGTAGAACACAAGTGAGTTGTGGGCGATACAAGTCATACTGCTTACCAGCATGTCATACTTTGGTTCGGCGGTATTGTTGGATGAAGCGGCCGGACCGACATTACGCGTGGCTTCTGGCGAGACCGGTTCTCCCGACGTGCTTTGCACAGAGGTGGCTGGCGGGTGTCAGTTTCTCCAACTTTAGTTGAACCAAGTATGGCTACGCCCGGTCCTTGCGAAGGTTAAAACAGCACTAACTTGACGAACTATCGTTGTGGATTTGATGCGTAGGTAAGAACGGTTCTTGCTAAAATAGAGGACGTCTAACTTGTTTTTGCAGGGCATGTTGTGATGTGATATGGTCAAGACGTGATGCTATATTTTATTGTATGACATGATCATGTTTTGTAACCGAGTTATCGGCAATCGGCGAAGCCATATGGTTGTCGCTTATTGTATGCAATGCAATACCTGTAATGCTTTACTTTATCACTAAGCGGTAGCGATAGTCATAGAAGCATAAGATTGGCGACGACAATGATGCTATGATGGAGATCAAGGTGTCGCGCCCGGTGGCGATGGTGATCACGACGGTGCTTGAGATGGAGATCACAAGCGAGAAGATGATGATGGCCATATCATATCACTTATATTGATTGCATATGATGTTTATCCTTTATGCATCTTATCTTGCTTTGATTGACGGTAGCATTTTAAGATGATCTCTCACTAATTATCAAGAAGTGTTCTCCACAGTATGCACCGCTATGCGAAAGTTCTTCGTCTTTGAGACACCACGTGATGATTGGGTGTGATAGGCTCTACGTTCAAATACAACGGGTGCAAAACAGTTGCACACGCGGAATACTCAGGTTAAACTTGACGAGCCTAGCATATACAGATATGGCCTCGGAACACGAAGATCAAAAGGTCGAACGTGAATCATATAGTAGATATGATCAACATAGTGATGTTCACCGTTGAACCTACTCCATCTCACGTGATGAGCGGACCTGGTGGAGGTGAGTTGGAGCTCGGGATCACTTAGATGACTAGAGAAGTCTGTCTAAGTGGGAGTTCTTAAGTAATATGATTAATTGAACTTAAATTTATCATGAACTTAGTACCTGATAGTATTTTGCTTGTCTATGTTTGTTGTAGATAGATGGCTCGTGTTGTTGTTCCGTTGAATTTTAATGCGTTCCTTGAGAAAGCTAAGTCGAAGATGATGGTGGCAATTACACGATCGGGTCCGTAACTTGAGGATTATCCTCATTGCTGCCTGAGAAGAATTACGTCATGGAAGCACCGCTGGGTGCGAACTGCTGCAGATGCAACCGGCAGCGTTAAGAACGTCTGGCGAGCAAAGCTGATGACTACTCGATAGTTCGGTGTGCCATGCTTTACGGCTTAGAACCGGGTCTTCAACGATGTTTTGAGCGTCATGGAGCATATGAGATGTTCCAGGAGTTGAAGTTAATATTTCAAGCAAATGCCGGATTGAGAGATATGAAGTCTCCAATAAGTTCTATAGCTGTAAGATGGAGGAGAATAGTTACATCGGTGAACGTATACTCAAAATGTCAGGTATAATAATCACTTGATTCAACCGGGAGTTAATCTTCACGATGATAGTGTCATTGACAGAATTCTTCAATCACCGCCACCAAGCTACAAGAGCTTCGTGATGAACTATAATATGCAAGGGATGGACAAGACTATTCCCGAGCTCTTACAATGCTAAAGGCTGCGGAGGTAGAAATCAAGAAGGAGCATCAAGTGTTGATGGTCAATAAGACCACCAGTTTCAAGAAAAGGGGCAAAGGGAAGAAGAAGGGGAACTTCAAGAAGAACAGCAAGCAAGTTGCCGCTCAAGAGAAGAAACCCAAGTCTGGACCTAAGCTCGAGACTGAGTGCTTCTCTTGCAAGCGGTGGACACTAGAAGCGGAACTGCCCCAAGTATTTGGCGGATAAGAAGGATGGCAATGTGAACAAAGGTATATGTGATATACATGTTATTGATGTGTACCTTACTAATGCTCGCAGAGCTTTTGGGTATTTGATACTGGTTACATTGCTAATATTTGCAACTTGAAACATGGACTACGGATTAAGTGAAGATTGGCTAAGGGGCGAGGTGACGATGCGCGCGTGGGAAATGGTTCCAAAGTCGATGTGATCGCGGTCGGCACGCTACCTCTACATCTACCATCGGGATTAGTTTTAGACCTGAATAATTGTTATTTGGTGCCGCCGTTGAGCATGAACATTATATCTGGATCTTGTTTGATGCGAGACGGTTATTCATTTAAATCGAGAGAATAATGGTTGTTCTATTTATATGAGTAATATCTTTTATGGTCATGCACCCTTGAAGAGTGGTCTATTTTTATTGAATCTCGATAGTAGTGATACACATATTCATAATGTTGAAGCCAAAATATGCAGAGTTGATAATGATGGTGCAACTTATTTGTGGCACTGCCGTTTGGGTCATATTGGGGTAAAGCGCATGAAGAAACTCCATACTGATGGACTTCTGGAATCACTTGATTATGAATCACTTGGTACTTGTGAACCGTGCCTCATGGGCAAGATGACTACAACGCTGTTCTCCGGAACTATGGAGCGAAACAACTGATTTGTTGGAAATCATACATACTGATGTATGTGGTCCAATGAATATTGAGGCTCGCGGCGGGTATCGTTATTTTCTCACCTTCACAGATGATTTGAGCAGATATGGGTATATATACTTGATGAAACACAAGTCTGAAGCATTTGAAAAGTTCAAAGAATTTCAGAGTGAAGTGGAAAATCATCGTAACAAGAAAATAAAATTTCTACGATCTGATCGTGGAGGAGAATATTTGAGTTACGAGTTTGGATTACATTTGAAACAATGCGGAATAGTTTCGCAACTCACGCCACCCGGAACACCACATCGTAATGGTGTGTCCGAACGTCGTAATCGTACTTTACTAGATATGGTGTGATCTATGATGTCTCTTACTGATTTACCACTATCGTTTTGGGGTTATGCTTTAGAGACGACCGCATTCACGTTAAATAGGGCACCATCAAAATCCGTTGAGACTACGCCTTATGAACTATGGTTTGGCAAGAAACCAAAGTTCTCGTTTCTTAAAGTTTGGGGCTGCGATGCTTATTTGAAGAAACTTCAACCAGATAAGCTCGAACCCAAATCGGAGAAATGTGTCTTTGGATACCCAAAAGAGACTATTGGGTACAGCTTCTATCACAGATCTGAGGGCAAGATTTTTGTTGCTAAATTCGGATCATTTCTAGAGAAGGAGTTTCTCTCGAAAGAAGTGAGGGGGAGGAAAGTAGAACTTGATGAGGTAACTGTACCTACTCCCTTATTGGAAAGTAGTTCATCACAAGAACAGGTTCCTGTGACAACTACACCAATCAATGAGGAAGCTAATGATACTGATCATGAAACTTCAGATCAAGTTACTACTGAACCTCGTAGGTCTACCAGAGTAAGATCCGCACGAGAGTGGTACGGTAATCCTATTCTGGAAGTCATGTTACTTGACCATGGCGAACCTACGAACTATGAGGAAGCGATGATGAGCCCATATTCCACAAAATGGCTTGAGGCCATGAAATCTGAGATGGGATCCATGTATGAGAACAAAGTATGGACTTTGGTTGACTTGCCCGATGATCGACAAGCCATCGAGAATAAATGGATCTTCAAGAAGAAGACTGACGCTGATGGTAATGTAGCTGTCTACAAAGCTTGACTTGTTGCGAAAGGTTTTCGATAAGTTCAAGGAGTTGACTATGATGAGACTTTCTCACCCGTAGCGATGCTTAAGTCTGTCCGAATCATGTTAGCAATTGCCGCATTTAATGATTATGAAATATGGCAAATGGATATCATAACTGCATTCCTGAATGGATTTCTATAAGAAGAGTTGTATATGATGCAACCGGAAGGTTTTGTCGATCCAAAAGATGCTAACAAAGTGTGCAAGCTCCAGCGATCCATTTATGGACTGGTGCAAGCCTCTCGGAGTTGGAATAAACGCTTTCATAGTGTGATCAAAGCATATGGTTTTATACAGACTTTTGGAGAAGCATGTATTTACAAAAAAGTGAGTGGGAGCTCTGTAGCATTCTGATATTATATGTAGATGACATATTGTTAATTGTAAATGATATAGAATTTTTGGATGGCATAAAAGGATACTTGAATAAAAGTTTTTCAATGAAAGACCTCGGTGAAGCTGCTTACATATTGGGCATTAAGATCTATAGAGATAGATCAAGACGCTTAATTGGACTTTCACAAAGCACATACCTTGATAAAGTTTTGAAAAAGTTCAAAATGGATTAGGCAAAGAAAGGGTTCTTGCCCGTGTTACAAGGTGTGAAGTTGAGTCAGACTCAATGCCCGACCACAGCAGAAGATAGAGAGAAAATGAAAGATGTTCCCTATGCTTCAGTCATAGGCTCTATCATGTATGCAATGTTGTGTACCAGACCTGACGTATGCTTAGCAATAAGCTTGGCAGGTAGGTACCAAAGTAATCCAGGAGTGGATCACTGGACAGCGGTCAAGAATATCCTGAAATACCTGAAAAGGACTAAGGAGCTAATCGTTTATGGAGGTGACAAGGAGCTAATCGTAAATGGTTACATCGATGCAAGCTTTGACACTGATCCGGACAATTCTAAATCGCAAACCGGATACGTGTTTATATTGAACGGTGGAGTTGTCAGTTGGTGCAGTTCTAAACAAAGCGTCGTGGCGGGATCTACATGCGAAGCAGAGTACATAGCTGCTTCGGAAGCAGCAAATGAAGGAGTCTGGATGAAGGAGTTCATTTCCGATCTAGGTGTCATACCTAGTGCATCGGGACCAATGAAGATCTTCTGTGACAATCTTGGTGCAATTGCCTTGGCAAAGGAATCCAGATTTCACAAGAGGACCAAGCACATCAAGAGACGCTTCAATTCCATCCGGGACCAAGTCCGGTGGGAGACATAGAGATTTGCAAGATACATATGGATCTGAATGTTGCAGACCCGTTGACTAAGCCTCTTCCACGAGCAAAACATGATCAACACCAAGACTCCATGGATGTTAGAATCATTACTGTGTAATCTAGATTATTGACTCTAGTGCAAGTGGGAGACTAAAGGAAATATGCCCTAGAGGCAACAATAAAGTTATTATTTATTTCCTCATATCATGATAAATGTTTATTATTCATGCTAGAATTGTATTAACCGGAAACATGATACATGTGTGAATACATAGACAAAGTTAATGTCACTAATATGCCTCTACTTGACTAGCTCATCAATCAAAGATGGTTATGTTTCCTAACCATAGACATGTGTTGTCATTTGATTAATGGGATCACATCATTAGGAGAATGATGTGATTGACTTGACCCATTCCGTTAGCTTAGCACTTGATCATTTAGTATGTTGCTGTTGCTTTCTTCATGACTTATACAAGTTCCTATAACTATGAGATTATGCAACTCCCGTTTACCGGAGGAACACTTTGTGTGCTACCAAACGTCAAAACGTAACTGGGTAATTATAAAGGAGCTCTACAGGTGTCTCCAAAGGTACATGTTGAGTTGGCGTATTTCGAGATTAGGTTTTGTCACTCCGATTGTCGGAGAGGTATCTCTGGGCCCTCTCGGTAATGCACATCAATATAAGCCTTGCAAGCAATGTAGCTAATGCGTTAGTTACGGAATGATGCATTACGTAACGAGTAAAGAGACTTGCCGGCAACAAGATTGAACTAGGTATTGAGATACCGACGATCGAATCTCGGGCAAGTAACATACCGATGACAAAGGGAACAACGTATGTTGTTATGCGGTTTGACCGATAAAGATCTTCGTAGAATATGTAGGAACCAATATGAGCATCCAAGTTCCGCTATTGGTTATTGACCGGAAATAGTTCTAGGTCATGTCTACATAGTTCTCGAACCCGTAGGGTCCGCACGCTTAAGGTTTCGATGATAGTTATATTATGAGTTTATGAGTTTTGATGTACCGAAGTTTGTTTGGAGTCCCGGATGTGATTACGGACATGAAGAGGAGTCTCGAAATGGTCGAGACATGAAGATTGATATTTTGGACGACTATATTCGGACACCGGAAGTGTTCCGGAGAAGTTTCGGATAAAACCGGAGTGCCGGAGGGTTATCGGAACCCCCGGGGGAAGTAATGGGCCTCGATGGGCCTTAGTGGAGAGAGAGAGGGGCAGCCAGGGCAGGCCGCGCGCCCCCTCCCCCTCTGGTCTGAATTGGACTAGGAGAGGGGGGGCGGCGCCCCCTTTCCTTCTCCCTCTCCCTCACCTTCCTTCCCCCTCTCTCCCTTTAGGTGGAAACCTACCAGGACTTGGAATCCTAGTAGGATTCCCCTCTTGGGGGCGCGCCATAGAGGGCCGGCCGGCCTCCCCCTTGCTCCTTTATATACGAGGCGGGGCACCCCAAAGACACAACAATTGATCCTTGAGATCTCTTAGCCGTGTGCGGTGCCCCCCTCCACCATAGTTCTCCTCGATAATATTGTAGCGGTGCTTAGGCGAAGCCCTGCGACGGTAGAACATCAAGTTCGTCACCACGCCGTCGTGCTGACGCAAATCATCCCCGACACTTTGCTGGATCGGAGTCCGGGGATCGTCATCGAGCTGAACGTGTGCTAGAACTCGGAGGTGTCGTAGTTTCGGTGCTTGATCGATCGGGCCGTGAAGACGTACGACTACATCAACCGCGTTGTTATAACGCTTCCGCTTTCAGTCTATGAGGGTACGTGGACAACACTCTCCCCTCTCGTTGCTATGCATCACCATGATCTTGCATGTGCGTAGGAATTTTTTTGAAATTACTACGTTCCCCAACAGAGAGGAGAGGCGGCCAGGGCAAGGGCCGCGCGCCCCTCCCCCCTAGTGTGAATAGGACAAGGAGAGGGGGGCGGCGCCCCCCTTCCTTCTTCAACTCCACCTCTTTCCCCCTCCCAAGTCCTAATCCAACTAGGAAAGGGGGGGAGTCCTACTCCCGGTGGGAGTAGAACTCCTCCTGGCGCGCCCTCTCTCCTGGCCGGCCGCACCCCCCTTTGCTCCTTTATATACGGGGGCAGGGGGCACCCCAAAGACACAACAATTGATTGTTTGATATTTTAGCTGTGTGCGGTGCCCCCCTCCACCATAGTCCACCTCGATAATACTGTAGCGGTGCTTAGGCGAAGCCCTGCGTCGGTAGAACATCAACATCGTCACCACGCCGTCGTGCTAACGAAACTCTCCCTCAACACTCGGCTGGATCGGAGTTCGAGGGACGTCATCGGGCTGAACGTGTGCTGAACTCGGAGGTGTTGTGTGTTCGGTACTTGATCGGTTGGATCATGAAGACGTACGACTACATCAACCGTGTTATGCTAATGCTTCCGCTTTCGGTCTACGAGGGTACGTGGACAACACTCTCCCCTCTCGTTGCTATGCATCACCATGATCTTGCTTGTGCGTATGATTTTTTTTGAAATTATTACGTTCCCCAACAGTGGTATCAGAGCCTGGTTTTATGCGTAGATGTCATATGCACGAGTAGAACACAAGTGAGTTGTGGGCGATATAAGTCATCACCTTACCAAAGCATGTCATACTTTGGTTCAGCGGTATTGTTGGATGAAGCGGCCGGACCGACATTACGCGTCGCCCTCTGGCGAGACTGGTTCTACCGACGTGCTTTGCACACAGGTGGCTGGCGGGTGTCAGTTTCTCCAACTTTAGTTGAACCGAGTGTGGCTACGCCCCGTCCTTGCGAAGGTTAAAACAACACTAACTTGACAAACTATCGTTGTGGTTTTGATGCATAGGTAAGAACGGTTCTTGCTAAGCCCGTAGCAGCCACGTAAAACTTGCAACAACAAAATAGAGGACGTCTAACTTGTTTTTGCAGGGCATGTTGTGATGTGATATGGTCAAGACATGATGCTAAATTTTATTGTATGAGATGATCATGTTTTGTAACTGAGTTATCGGCAACTGGCAGGAGCCATATGGTTGTTGCTTTATTATCAATGCAATCGCCCTGTAATGCTTTACTTTATCACTAAGCGGTAGCTATAGTCGTAGAAGCATAAGATTGGCGAGACGACAACGATGCTATGATGGAGATCAAGGTGTCGCGCCAGTGACGATGGTGATCATGACGGTGCTTGTAGATGGAGATCACAAGCACAAGATGATGATGGCCATATCATATCACTTATATTGATTGCATGTGATGTTTATATTTTATGCATCTTATCTTGCTTTGATTGACAGTAGCATTATAAGATGATCTCTCACTAAATTTCAAGATAAAACTATAAAAAAATACACTTCCGTGATGATACGTGTTTGTCACAGTAGGTCTCGTTTTCTGTCATGCATGTACATCCATGACAAATTTATGACAGAATCAAGATAGTTATATCAGTGCTGTCGTAGAAGTGTTCCATGACATTACCAAAATTATCATCACGGAAGTGTCCACTTCCATGACAATAAATCGCGCGTCATAGAAGTGCTTTCGTCAAGGGTGACCGACACGTGGCATCCACCGTAACGGAACGCCGTTAATCTATCGGGTCCGGTTTTGGATCTGATAACCCGTTAACAGCCCGGACCAATGGGGATTTTCCACATGTAAAATCATCATTGGCCGCATGAAACACGTGTTGCCTCACCGTTGGGACAGATGTCATCCACTCATTGGACAGGAGGTGCCTATGATAGGTCGACACATGGCACGGCCCAACAGTGGCCCATTCCGGTGAAAAGGCCGCCCAAGAAAATTAGCGTGCCGCCCATATAAGTCCTACTTGTGTCGTGTCCATTTAAGCCCATGGCCCATACGAGATGTGCCAATTCGGCCCGTCAACGGCCCGTTAAAGATTTGACACCATTGCAGCCCATCGTCAGTTTGAGCCCGTTAACAGCCCGCTATATATTTGGACTCAATATCGGCCTGATGAGATTTCGGCCTGTTAACGGCCCATTTAATGGATGGGCCAATTTTCAGGATGTACAACTTTCGGCCTTTTAGCGACCCATTTAAATGTTGGGCTAATTTCTGGCCCGGCGTGTCTTTCAGCCTGTTGACGGCCCATAAATCTGATGGGCCATTTGTAGTCGGACCTGAGTTTCGGCCTTTTAGTGGCCCATTTAAGCGTTGGGCCAATTTATGGCCCGGTGTCACTTTCAGCCTGTTGACGGCCCATAAATCAGTTGGGCCATTTGTAGTCGGACCTCAGTTTTGGCCTTTTAGTGACCCATTTAAGTGTTGGGCCAATTCCCGGCCCTGTGCCTTCGCCTGTTAACGGACCATAAATGAGTTGGGGCATTCGTAGTCGGACCTTAGTTTTGGCCTTTTAACGGCCCATGCCCTTCATGGTCCAATACCAGCCCGGTTTCTCTTTCGGCCTGCTAAAGGCCTGATAATCCCCAAGTGCAAGGAATCATCGTAGCACTTTCCAAAGGTGGAAGTGATAAGTATGGAGTGTCGAACCCACATGGAGCTAAAGGTAAGATCAATATTCTCTCAAGCCCTATCTGCCACTGATACGACTCTACGTGCACCAAACGTTTACTTCCAACTAGCAACCTTGAAATAAAACTACGTTGTGGGTATGAAGAGGATAACTTTGCATGGTGTCGGAGAGCTAAAACATAAAATTAGGTGGTGTTATCATATAGTTAGAATATATTACTAAATAATATAAATAGCAAGTGTGGAATAATGGTGGATCGGTGTGCGGAATTGTCCTAGGCAATTATTAACAAGACAGGTGATCACTATTGCAGTTTCATATGAGGGAGAGGCATAAGCTAACATACTTTCTCTACTTGGATCATATGCACTTATGATTGGAACTCTAGCAAGCATCCACAACTACTAAAGATCATTAAGGTAAAACCCAACCATAGCATTAAAGCATCAAGTCCTCTTTATTCCCATACGCTACAACCCCTTACTCGGGTTTGTGTTTGATCCACCACGCAACCCACTATCAGAATCATAAACGTGTTGCAACACCCTACATCGAATCCCTCACGCTTGCCGACACGGAGGGCACCATAGGACAGCACCAAAGTAAAACATACAACTCATACCAATCTAGATCATCAATCAACCCAAAGACAAAAGATATCTACTCAAAACATCATAGGATGGCAACACATCATTGGATCATAATATGTGGCATAAAGCACCATGTTCAATTAGGGATTACAGCGGGGTGCGGGAGAGTGGACCGCGTAAAAGAGATGGGGATGGTGATGATGATGGTGATGTTGATGAAGATGATCACCGTGGCGATGATTCCCCTCTCGATGGCACTCCGGTGCCACCAAGAGAGAGGAGGAGAGGTTCTCCCCCTTGTGCTTCCTCCTGCATGGCCTCCACCCTCTGGTCCTTGGCCTTCATGATGATGATGGCCCCTCCGGATACTCCTCCATGGCCTCCGGTGATGATGGCCCCTTCCCAGGTGCCGGAGAGGGCCTAGATTGATTTCTCGTGGCTCTGAGGAGGCTTGCGGTGGCGGAACTCCCGATCTAGGTTAATTTTCCGAGGTTTCTATTTTTATAGGAATTTGGGCGTCAGTCTCCCGTCACGGAGGTGCCCGAGCTGTCCACGCGGTAGGCCCACGCGCCCTGGGGGGGGGGTGGGCGCGCCCCCCACCCTCGTGGGCAGCTCGGACTCTTCCGCCCAACTCCGATACTTTTTGGTCTTCTTTTGGTCCATAAAAATCATAAAAAATTGGCCGTCAATTGGACTCCGTTTGGTATTCCTTTTCTGCAAAACTCAAAAACAAGGAGAAAATAGAAACTGGCACTGGGCTCTAGGCTAATAGGTTAGTCCCAAAAATCATATAAAATATCATATAAATGCATATAAAACATCCTAGAAGGATAGTACAATAGCATGAATACTTCATAAATTATAGATACGTTGGAGACGTATCAGCATCCCCAAGCTTAATTCATGCTCGCCCCTCGACTAGGTAAATGATAAAAGAAATAATTTATGAAGTGTGAATGCTAGCAAGTGCATAAGTTTGATCAATGATAACTCCAATCACTTTTTCTAGCATCATTATATGTCATAACAGTAGCTCATCTCATAAAAATTTTCATGAACAAGTAACAAGCAAGTCACATGTTTAAAGTATAGATCATAAACTTTCTTGAAAACTAACAAACAATATTCTCAGTCATCAAACAATTGCAATTCATCCTATTTTCAGGAAGAGTCTATGTCAGAGCTTTGATTTAGCAAACTTCACATACTCAACTATCATTTAGTATTTCACAATTGCTAACACTCACGCAATACTTGTGGTTATGGAGTTTTAATCGGACACAGAGAAAGATAGGGGCTTATAGTTTCGCCTCCCAACCTTTTACCTCAAGGGTAATGTCAACAATAATAACTCATGCTCCCCTACATCCAATTAGATATATATATATATATATATATATATATATATATATATTATATCAGGCTCTTTCCAACATGCTGGGCTTGCCAAAGGATAAAATGAAAAAGGAAAGGTGAAGATCACCGTGACTCTTGCATAAGGTAGAAGATAATTATAATAGATAGGCCCTTCGCAGAGGGAAGCAGAGGTTGCCATGCGCTTTTATGGTTAGATGCACAAAATCTCAATGCGAAAGAACGTCACTTTATATTGCCCCTTGTGATATGAACCTTTATTATGCAGTCCGTTGCTTTTATTACTTCCACATCACAAGATAGTACAAAGCTTATTTCTCCCACACCAATCAATCATACATGTTTAGAGCAATTTTTATTGCTTTGCACCGATGACAACTTACTTGAAGGATCTTACTCAATCCATAGGTAGATATGGTGGACTCTCATGGCAAAACTGGTTTAAGGATTTTGGAAGCACAAGTAGTATCTCTACTTGGTGCTGAGAATTTTGGCTAGCATGAGGAGGAAAGGCAAGCTCAACATGTTAGAGGATCCATGACAACATACTTTATCTCAGATATAAGAAAACATAACTCATTACATTGTCTTCCTTGTCCAACATCAACTCTTTATCATGTCATATTTTAATGAGTGCTCCCAATCATAAAAGATGTCCAGGATAGTATATTTATATGTGAAACCTCTCTTCCTTCAATATTCTTTCATGAATTGTTCAAGTGACCAATTCTCGTTTGCTAACTTTCAATAAGTTTACTACCTATACTTATTATGTGTGAAGTCATTACTCCCCATGTTATAAGTATATGAAACATATATAAATTTAGATTTATGACATTTGATTCATTCAACCATTTACTCATAGGATATACATGAAGCACATGAGTAAATGACAAACTACTCCAAAAGATATGAGTGAAGATCACTGAGTAGTAAAATAATTAACTAGCCATGGGAGGATTCTTTTTCATTCAATATTTCAGATCCATTGATTTTATTCAAACATCAAGTATAATTGAAAATATGCTCCAAGCAAAACACATATCATGTGGTGAATAAAAATATAGCTCCGAGTAAGGTATACCGATAGTTTTGAAGACGAAAGAGGGGATGCCTTCCGGGGCATCCCCAAGCTTAGGCGCTTGAGTCTTCCTTGAACATTACCTTGGGGTGCCTTGGGCATCCCCAAGCTTGGGGTCTTTCCACTCCTTATTCTCCTCATATCGATATCTCACCCAAAACTTGAAAACTTCAACCACACAAAACTTAACCAAACTTCGTGAGATAGGTTAGTATGATAAAGAGCAAACCATTCACTTTGGTACTGTCAAAGACGAGGTTCATAATTGTTCTCACACAGTACCATATCATTTCTACAATTTATATTGAGTAATATAAGTCATAGAAACTAGAAAACAAGCAAATTATGCAATGAAAACAGAATCTGTCAGAAACAGAACAGTCTGTAATGATCTGAACAATAACCATACTTATGATACTCCAAAAATTATGAAATAAATTGGTGGACGTGAGGAATTTGTCTATTAATCTTCTGCAAAAAGAATCAACTCAATAGCACTCTTCTGTAAAAAAAATGACATCTATTCTCGTGAGCGCAAAGTTTCTGTTTTTTTACAGCAAGATCACATTAACTTTCACCCAAGTCTTTCCAAAGGTCTTACTTGGCACTTTATTGAAACAAAAGCTATAAAACATGATTAATACAGTAGCTTAATCATGTAAACACACAAAAACAGTAAGGGTAAATATTGGGTTGTCTCCCAACAAGCGCTTTTCTTAAATGCCTTTTAGCTAGGCATGATGATTTCAATGATGCTCTCATAAAAGATAGGAATTGAAGCACAAGAAGAGCATCTTGAAGAATATGACTAGCACATTTAAATCTAACCCACTTCCTATGCCTAGGGATTTTGTGAGAACACAACTTATGGGAACAAGAATCAACTAGCATAGGAAGGCAAAACAAGTATAACTTCAAAACTTTAAGCACATAGAGAGGAAACTTGATATTATTGCAACTCCTACAAGCATGTATGTCTCCCTCGTAATAATTTTCAGTAGCATCATGGATAGTAACTTTGTTACTAAATTGGAACCTATTTCAAAATAGTGGAGTCATTACTAGCTAAAGTTGACACTCTTCCAAATCCACTTTCATAAATATCACACTAAGATTCAACATCCTCCAAAATAGTGGGATCACTAATTCCTAAAGTTGACACTCCTCCAAACCCACTTTAAATGATGGTATTATTCATACTCCAAAAGATATAAGTGAAATTCATGGAGCTTCAATTAATATAGACTAACCAATATCCAAGCTCAAAATATATAAGTGAAGCACATGAAGCATTCTATAAAACTATACTCAAAAGATTTAAGTGAAGCACAAGAGCAATTCTATAAGATCATACTTAAAAGATTTAAGTGAAGCACATGAATTATTCTATAAATTAATGAAGGGCTATCTTATGCTAGCATGGTTCTTAAAAGAAAAACAAAAACACAAAGGACACAAATCATGTGAACAAAACAAAAACCGAGGTATACCGATAATTGTTGAAGAAGAAAGATGGGATGCCAACCGGGGCATCCCCAAGCTTAGATGATTGAGTATCCTTTTAATTATTCACTTGGGGTGCCTTGGGCATCCACAATCTTGAACTCTTTCCTCTCTTTATTCTTCTCATATTGATAGCTCCTCGACCTTCGGACACTTCATCCACACAAAACTTTAACAAAAACTTGTAATATCCGTTAGTGTAATAAAGCAAATCACTACCTTTAGGTACTGTAATGAACTCATTCTTTATTTATATTGGTGTTAAACCTACTGTATTCCAACTTCTCTATGGTTCATACCCTCCGATACTAGCCATAGATTCATCGAAATAAGCAAACGACACACCCAAAACAGAATCTGTTAAAAACAGAACAGTCTGTAGTAATCTGGAAGTTTGGCAAACTTCTGTAACTCCTAAAATTATAAACTAAATTTGATAATTTGAAAAACAATTACAGAAGTAATGTGCAAAAAGTTTCAGACCCATTTGACTTTCCAGTAAAAAAGTTAAATTCACGCACTACAGCCAAAGTTCCTGTTTTTGTTCCGCACATAGTAAACAAGCAATCTAATCATCCTAAAACCCAAGCTTGGCACATTATTTTTATAATACAAGGGATATATACAAGGGAATGATTATTTACAGAGAAGATTCCATGAAAGATTGTACATTGTTTCCGTGAGCATGAACACAAGTGCTCAAGGTCGACCCTCACTTCTTCAATGCATAACTTTCCAATCACTTCTTTTTTTGAAAAACTTTTTAGGCATGAGAGGCAAGTAATTTTTTTTTGTATTTTCATTCTTTTAATTTTTTTGTATGTTTCACCCACAACTAAACAGAAACAAAAAAAGGAATAACAAAATCTACTTAGTGAAGAAAGCAAACAAGCACACACGAGAATATCAACCCCACGCTATTGCTCCCCGGTAACGGCGCCAGAAAAGAGCTTGATAATCCCCAAGTGCAAGGAATCATCGTAGCACTTTCCAAAGGTGGAAGTGATAAGTATGGAGTGTCGAACCCACAAGGAGCTAAAGGTAAGATCAATATCTGCCACTGATACGACTCTACGTGCACCAAACGTTTACTTGCAACTAGCAACGGGAAATAAAACTACGTTGTGGGTATGAAGAGGATAACTTTGCATGGTGTCGGAGAGCTAAAACATAAAAGTAGGTGATGTTATAATAAAGTTAGAATATATTAATAAATAATAAAAATAGCGAGTGTGGAATAATGGTGGATCGGTGTGCGGAATTGTCCTAGGCAATTGTTAACAAGACAGGTGATCACTATTGCAGTTTCGTATGAGGGAGAGGCATAAGCTAACATACTTTCTCTACTTGGATCATATGCACTTATGATTGGAACTCTAGCAAGCATCCGCAACTACTAAAGATCATTAAGGTAAAACCCAACCATAGCATTAAAGCATCAAGTCCTCTTTATTCCCATACGCTACAACCCCCTTACTCGGGTTTGTGTTTCAGTCACTCACGCAACCCACTATAAGCGAATCATAAACGTATTGCAACACCCTATAGCGGGAATCCCTCACAATTGCACGACACGGAGGGCACCATAGGACAGCACCAAAGTAAAACATACAACTCATATCAATCTAGATCATCAATCAACCCAAAGACAAAAGATATCTACTCAAAACATCATAGGATGGCACCACATCATTGGATCATAATATGTGGCATAAAGCACCATGTTCAAGTAGGTATTACAGCGGGGTGCGGGAGAGTGGACCGCATAAAAGAGATGGGGATGGTGATGATGATGGTGATGTTGATGAAGACGATCACCGTGGCGATGATTCCCCTCTCGATGGCACTCCGGTGCCACCAAGAGAGAGGAGGAGAGGTTCTCCCCCTTGTGCTTCCTCCTCCATGGCCTCCACCCTCTGGTCCTTGGCCTTCATGATGATGATGGCCCCTCCGGGATACTCCTCCATGGCCTCCGGTGATGATGGCCCCCTCCGGCAAGGTGCCAGAGAGGGACTAGATTGATTTCTCGTGGCTACAGAGGCTTGTGGCGGTGGAACTCCTGATCTAGGTTAATTTTCTGAGGTTTCTTTATTTATAGGAATTTTTGGCATCGGTCTCATGTCAAGGAGGTGCCCGAGCTGTCCACGAGGTAGGCCCACGCGCCCTAGGGGGGTGGGCACGCCCCCCACCCTCGTGGGCAGCTCGGGACTCTTCTGGCCCAACTCCGATACTTTTTGGTCTTCTTTTGGTCCATAAAAAATCATAAAAAATTGGCTACCAATTGGACTCCGTTTGGTATTCCTTTTACGCAAAACTCAAAAACAAGGAGAAAATGTAAACCTGCACTGGGCTCTAGGTTAATAGGTTAGTCCCAAAAATCATATAAAATATCATATAAATGCATATAAAACATCCTAGAAGGATAGTATAATAGCATGAATACTTCATAAATTATAGATACGTTGGAGACGTATCAAGGCCCACAACTCAGTTGGGCCGTTTACAATACGACCTGACTTTCGGCCTCTTAGCGGCCCATGCTCTTCATGGTCCAGTACAAGCCCGCTGTCTCTTTCGGCCTGCTAAAGGCCTACAGTATAGTTGGGCCATATGTAGCCCAAACTTAGTAACGGCATGTTAACGGCCCGTGAAATAAATTGGGGCCACCTGTTGCCCGCTTCGATGTCGGCCTGTTAACGACCCGGGAGGTAAGAGGGCCAACCATTAACTTTCGGCCTAGTAACGACCCATTAACTTAATGGGCCCACTAAAGTTTGTTCATGTCTTTAGGCCAAATTAGATAATTTGAGCCCATTACGACGAGCAATTATGCACAGGACCAAAACTGGTCAAGCAAAGGTACGACATACAGGGAATAACGTTGCACATCCAGCATATATTATAGGAAATTACATCCACTGGGCAATCAAAGATTGATGCCAGTGCAAATAAATGAGCAGAACCTAACCATCTACAACGTCACAATCTGCAACCTCAGCACAGATGACGCCCATAAGCATGTGGGAAAGTACTTGCTGCTTTGCTACATTGTCTCCGAAAACATTGATCGCTTGTTGTGTCGCATGCGACTCTGCACCTCTGATTCATCCACCATTTCCATCATTGCTTCAGCCATTAATTGGTTCACAAACATACATTTATTCCGTTGCATTCGAGATGGAGGATCTTGAACAGATTCAGATGGCGATTTTGGCGAGCTTGTATTATTGATAGTGGAGAGTGTCTCGGGCACTTTGCATCATAACATAAATTAGGACGGGAACCAAACAGATTAATCATGAGTTATTGCCATATTACCTGGCCTAGATTTACCGGAAAGAAACAATGGGGTTGCCTTGCTGTTTTCGTAGTTTGTCTTCTTATCTTCAAAGAGCCTGCACAAAATTGACACACTAGCATTGCTATCGTTGGTCAAGTCGGATAATAGGAAAGCAACATTGACACAACGAACGTTTGGGCAACTAGCCTACACCAAATTAACACAATATGGCACAGCTATCATCAGCCGTAAGGTAATACTGAAAGCAACATTGACACAATGAATGAATGGGCAACCGGAGAAGCACTACAATTCAGTAATGTGCGTGATATGAGATAGTACATTCATGCAGCTCAAGATGCAAAACTACCAGGCAGTTTTCCTTACAAAAATCAACATTGGCGCCTTTAACATTTTGCTACAACTAATTTTAGATCAGATAAAGGTTAGATTCACGCCAATTAACAAAATACATGCTGATGTAAACATATAGTGATATACAACAGGTACTTACATCAGCATTGGAGCATAGAGAATTCCCGCAAGATATTTTCCTCGAATACGATCTCAATGGAGGAAGTATTGTATCGTTTAACCTTATTTTCTAAAAGAGAGATGGGTAAGAAACATGTAGAAAATATGATCAGAATGCTATAAAATTTCATGATGCGAGGATACGCACACGCTTCTTAGAATGGAGTTGACATTCTTTTGCCGGACTGAGCGGACTAGTTCTTTGGCCACTGGAATCGCTTATTATCGGTGGGAGTTGGGTTTCTCGTCACAGAGTAGTATATATTAAAAATGGAGTTGGTTTATTATCACCTGGCATTTGGATCTTTTGCAAAGACCTGGTTTGTAGCCCTTCAGATTCTAACATAGCCGTCTTCCCCTTGCATGCCTTATATAGAAGAATGGTGATTCAGTTATAAAACATGCTACAGCAGAGATGGAATAGGTAATGAAGAATAGAAAGGCATGACATATTGACATGTATTCCCTCCATCCGGAAATAAATGGATGGGTCTAGGCGTATTTCAGTTCTAGATACATCCGGTTTATCCATTTCGCGACATTTAATCCGGATGGAGGGAGTATGATGTAAGAGCTAGGGATCTGACAGACAACACAATAAAAGAACACCGAAAACCCCACCGCAGAACCAAAGTATTCAAACCCACCGATATGAGATAGTACACTCATGCAGCTCGGGATGCAAAACTACTGTGCAGTTTTCCTTGCAAAAATCAACATTGTGGCCTTTAATCATACATTTTGCTACAACTAAATTTAGATCAGATAAAGGTTGGATTCACGCCGATTAACAAAATACATGTTGATGTAAAAATATAGTGATATACTACAGGTACTTACATCTACATTGGAGCACAGAGAATTCCTGCAAGAATCTTTCCTCATAAACGATACCATTGCAGAAATTCTTCTATCTGTTAAGCTTATTTTCTAAAAGAGAGATGGGTAAGAAACATGTAGAAAATATGATCAGCATGCTATAAAATTTCATGATGCAAGGATACGCACACGCTTCTTAGAATTGAGTTGACATATTTTTGCTGGATTGGAGCGGACTAGTTCTTTGGCCACTGGAATCTGCTTATTATCAGTAGGAGTTGGGTTTCTCTCTGCTGGAGCAGTATCTATAAAAATTGGAGTTGGTTTATTATCTCCTAGGGTTTGGATCTTTTGCAAAGGCCTTGTTTGTACCCCTTCAGATTCTAACATAGTCATCTTCCCCTTGCATGCCTTTTATAGAATAATGTTGCTTTAATTATAAAACATGCGACAGCAGAGAGATGGAATAGGTACTAAAGAATAGAAATGCATGACATATTGACATGTATTCCCTCCATTCAGAAAAAATGGATGGTCTAGGCGTATTTCAGTTCTAGATACATCCTTTTTTATCCATTTCGGCAACATGTAATCCGGACGGAGGGAGTATGGTGTAAGAGCTAGGGATACGATAGGACAACACAGCAAAAAAAACACTAGTTGAATGTAAAAATGTATGCTAGCGGAATAAATGCATGAAATAACTAAGGCAACATACACGTGTATGATTGGGAAAATAAGATGGCATTGCAGCAGAGCACTAGAACAACACTTCAATGTAAAAAAACATGGTATGGTAGACAAATGAAGTACATACTGATGAATAACAATGCATAAGATATTCAAAAGCATGATGTCCAAATTAAGCAGATGGCATTGCGATAGAGTAGAATGACAAGATTTGAATTTGAAAACATGTTATCATGAATGGAATAGGTACTTGAAAAATGTGAAGGCATGACATATTTACATGCATGATCAGCATGCTAAGCACATGGCATTGCAACAGAGTAGATACACTCCAGGACATTATATGCATGTTGTACCCATATCACAGGCCAAATTAGAGCAAGGACCTTGTGGGGTGAAGAGGATTCATCATGTTTCTGGAAGTCTTCTGAAGAACTGCCTTTACATGTTCCATCATATTGGGTATCATTGAAATCAAGTTTATTGGCCTTTAAATTGCTCCGTGAGGTTCTTGTGGATATATCAGTGTGTGCAATTATATCTGACATGCATGGAAGACAACTAGTAGTTAGATTTATGTAATGAGTGCCTGTAGGAGACGACATAAATAGTAGGACTGGGGTTAACTAGCAGCAACAGGTCTCATAAACTAAAGGGAGAACATAGATGAAAGCTACAGAATAACATAGGTAATACTAGAAGTGGTATAATACTATAATCACCAGCCTGTGGGATAGCATTGGCTGATGGATGATAACTATGGAACAGCGTTACCTAAAGAACAAGTATCTTAGCTGAAGTATGGAACAACGTTAACTCCTGAACAAGACCCGTAAGAGATCAACATGAATATACAGTGAAATGTGATGATCTATTTTCCATGCTTAGATGAATAACAAAGTCATAAATGTTGCACACAAGTAAGATGAGGGTACAACCTATCTGGCTGCCATCCATAGGAGTGAGCATCATGTGCTGACTTGTCGATGGCCCTGCATTTGTTGTGGTTGTACATGTCGGGCACGCGCATTCGATGCAGGGAACTGTTGAGTGGGGACTATAGCTCCCTTCTGGTGTATGCTTCCCTTGTTGGAGTAGCTGCGGTGAGTCGGAAGACGGTGTGTCTGAAGATGCAGATAACGCATAATGTTAAGAACGACATATCTCTTTGATCTTAAGAAATACACTAAGAGATCAACAGCAAGGTACGAGAGTGGTCACACGTCTGTTGACTGAAGACTAAATTGGGGTCACAAGATTTTATTTTATCTTGGTACTGTCCGATCTACGCCGGATGGTTGGTCGTCTTGTGCCTCCCGGCTGACACTGTTCGGAATCTTCACCGAAGAGCCAGCAACCAACGGCAGAGCAGCCTGCCTCCGCCGTCCGTGGCCCCGGCCAAAACCCCGCTCCCCGCCCCACCGCACTGCCGTGGTTGCGCCATCCCTGGGCCAATCCACAAAGACTCCCCGTCATCCAGATCCGGCAGCGGCAGTACCTTCAACCCACACAACTCTAAAAGATAGCCATCTAAGCGCTGCTTCCGCAATGAACTTGTGGCCCCGCACCCTTACGTTAGACACCAGCCAACCGGCAGCCTAGGAGCTCCGCCACCTCGAGGGGTGTTGCTTCCCATTGGGAATCGATTGGCCCAGAATAAAAATTCAGACAACTGACGCCTAAATAAAGTTATTTGAGATGAGGGTGCGACCTATCTGGCGGCATGGTGAAGTAGGCAGGTCCAGCTGCCGAGTCGGTGAGGCCGGCGCGGTTGCGGTGGCGACCTACGGCAGGGAAAGAGCAATGTCGCGACGGTCGACGGCTACGCGGAAGCAGCGCCAGGACTCTGGATGGATCCGAAGTTTGAGCCGCTCCGGCGTCGTGAACGACAGCGGGGGTGAATCGGCTCCGGTACGGTTCACGCGACCGTCACCGAGGCAGCACCAGCAGCACGGAGTAAGAGGCACACGGCCCAGTGCACGACAGCAAATGGACATCGTCTCCGGAATTAGGGAGGAGGGCGGCTGTGAAATTGGTGCGATGGGGGCGCGTTGGAGGTGGGGCTGAGGTTTCGCGGCTCGGGAGAAGGGAGCTTCCCGGGGAGTAGGTGATTTGATGCCCACGAGGTATCAATGGGGCGGGCGGGGGATTGGGAGGAGTGGAACCATGTCTTACGGACGCATTTGTCTAAAATGTGAGGGGAGTTACTGATTCTACCCTTGCCTATAGGCTTCTCGGTGGGGTCTGTCTTTGAGGGTGGGGATAGTAGAGTAACTTTGCTTCTCCCCAAATAGTGGGCGGAGCGATTTGAGCGAGGAGGCGTGTTTTTAACTATAGTGGCGCGAGCGATTTGGCGAGGAGGGCGTGTTTGAAATAGTGGGCGAGCGATTTCAAGCGAGGAGAGCGTGTTTTGCCAACCATGGTTTATGAATTATTCGGCACATGTCATTTCGGCCGAGGAGAAGGCGCTTGGATGAAGTTACGAACCTACCCTCGATGTACAACGGGCCAATTGATGCGTGTCCCACATAGGACGGTAATTTCGCGTCTCCCATTTATTGCTCGGGCGAATTCCACCGAGTAGAGAGGATGTTTAACGGTTCGTTCAAATTTTGGGAGAACGAGCATCCACGTCTACCTTACCAAGTCGATTCGGATCAAATTTTGAAATATTAGCTTGCCACTTCTTTTTTAGATGGAGAGATGATGCTCGGGAGTAATGTGTTTTTACATGCTCATTGCTAGCGATTTACTATATGACAAATAGTAGACCCACTCAAAAACGCGAATCAAACCCAAAATGAAATATCTCGATTCAATGAAATAGCTCGTTTAGTAGGTCAAAATTGAACACCTCAATCGAGTAGCATGTTCTACAGTATTATAGTACTCCATGAACATGTTGAAAGTCAAATTAATGAACTTGTTTGATATACGCATATATCCGTTCATGTGTGGACTGCAGACAACATGTTCTCCAATTTAAATATTTGAATGCAAGTTTATGTCGAAACATGGTTTATATCAGTCTTTGATGCATAAAACGCGACCTCCCCCTCTCCCGGACTCTTGTTCTCTCTCTCTCTCTCTCACCGAAAATCTTCAATTCTGTCGCACGCATCCGACACAAAAACCTTGTTGGTCCCTCTCCCTTTCTCTCCATCTCTCTCTCTCTCTCTCTGTGTGGGGGGGGGTCTTTCTAGTTCGCATGCATATATACACCATCTATAGGTCTCTCTCACACTATGTTTGATACTCTAGCTAGTCCAAGCTAGATATCTTGGGTGCACTCATCGACGCACACAAATTCCTTGACTCTTTGCCCGTAACTCTCTCACGCACCACTATGTCGCCCTGGAGCTCTTCCCCTCTCTCAAACTCTCCATCCACAGGTCACACATACACATGCATATATCACTGCACTTTTCGATAGGCCCATCTAAAACTCTATCTCTCCCCCTCGTTCTCTCTCCATCTCACACGCGCACACACACAATCTCATGCCCAGCTAGCCAAGTATGATGGTCTCTCACTCAATTGTAGGCGCAGGCAGTCCCCCCTATATGTATATGACTAGCTAATCTTAGTCTCCATCACAAACATGTGCATGGTCTATCTCGATTTCTCTCGAGGCATCTTTCTATCGCGCATGCACTCCCTCGATCTCCCACCCATATAGTCCCCTCACGATCTCGACGGAATCTCTCTATCACAAACACACCCTCTCTCCCTCCCCATGCGTCCATGCCATCCATGTGTCCCTCTCGACCTTTGTTCCTTGTTGGCCAGACCTCTATTGGACATGTGCTATAGGGGTGTCTCTCTCCGTTGCAAACAATCACACACTAGCTATCTTTGTGTATCTCCTCGCCTCGCTTTTCCATCTCGGAGATGCATGCGTGATATGTTCGCATAAGAAACGAAAACACACACACTCTCTCTCTCTAATTTATCGTTTGTTGTCACTTTCTCTTTCACACACATACTCTTTTTGCACACTTACTCATTCTCCTTCACACGCACTTGATCTGTCTCGACTGAGGCACTCTCCTCGGTCCATAGCATATAGATTTATTGAAAAGTCAAACATCACAAAGTTTGACCATGTACATGGAGAAAAAGAATTACATCTAGTACGGCAAACATATACCATTAGATTCACCATGAGATGTAGTTTGGTATGATGTATCTTTGGTGTTGTAGATATAAATAACACTTGTGTAAACCTGATCAAAGTTTCCAAAGTTTGACTTCTAAAAAATTTACATGCACTGCATTATCGAGCAGATGGAATATCTCTTTCCCCCTCTCAGCTATCTGACGCACCACTCAGCCTTATCGGGGCTCCTCGATCTCTCTCAAACTTTATTGGTCAGTTTGGTTCGTGACACTGCCCTCATGCCTTGATGGCGGTCTTGCTGAGTGTGGACGTGAGATGTAAAGTATTTCTGCCTGGCCAGGCTTGTGTGGTGCCGAAGCGTTTGGTTCATGCCTGGGCCAGGCAAAGCATCAACATCCCATCAATCCATGCATCAATTATTTAATGCTAATATCCATCCATATTGCTGTTAGCCTCGTGGCCACACGACCAGGCACAGCCAGGCGTTCAAAATCGGTCGCCTAGGCCAGGCTACTTGCAGTGTCTGGAGTTCAGCCAGGCTAATTAAAGTGCAAGGGAACCCAGGCCAGGCGGGCTTTCTTTTTCACAGGGTAGCAACCAAACAAGCGTGCATGAAATCCAGCCGCAACCCTGTGCCGGGCAAAAGATGCTCACGACACAAGCCAAACTGGCCTTATATCTCCCTGGTTCACACATACACATGTCTCGCTCGCGCTATACATATAGACCCATCCAACACTCTCCGCCCTTGTTCTCTCTCCATGTGACACACACCCCTCTAAGTACCATAATCCCTCACCCCATCATAGGCGCAAGCACCCCCCCTCCTAAGTATGATTATCTCTTAATAGCCATCAGGAACACACGTATTGTCTCCTTCCATCCATACGTCTAACTTGATATCTCTCGGGGCATCTTCTATCGTGCACACACCTTGTCACTCGATCTCCCACCCATGTAGTCCCATCACGATCTCCAGGGGATCTCTCTATGACAAACATACACTCTCTCCTCCCCATGTCTGCATTTTCTCCGTCGTCTCTCTCGACCTCTCTCCCTTGTTTGTCGACCCCTCTTGGCCACGTGCTAGGGGTCTTGTTTTCTCTGTTCCAGACAACCACACACTATCTCCTCACCTTGCCTCCGTTGTCGAAGATGCATGTGTGATATGTTTGCATAAGACACGCACGCTTTTTCTCTACTTTTATCGTGTGTTGTCCATGTCTCTTTCACACACGCACACACACTTTTTCACTCTCTCTCTCTCTCTCTCTAGTTAGGGACTCTATCACGTCCATTAGCATATGGATGTTTTGAAAAGTCAAACCCTAGAAAAGTTTGACCAGGTATATGTGGAGAAAGACATTTACATCTGGAACGATCATTAGATTCATCACAACATGTACTTACTTCATACTATCATTTATCTTTGGTATTGTAGATATAAGTAGTTTCTTTATAAACTTGGTCAAAGTTTCAAAAGTTTGACTTAAAAAATGTTGGAACTACATTATCGAACGGAGGGAGTAGCTCTTTCTCTCTCTCGCTATCTCTCCAGGCCTCCCTCTCACTCGAACTCTCTATACCGACGGATTATACGCTCACCGTGTCAGCCAGATAGCTCCAGATATTGTTTAGTTGACCGATCAACCAATCCACATGCTGCCTTGTCACCGTGGTTCAGATCTTCGCAGGCCGCCCATGTGGCAGTGGGTGAAAATAAGTAAACTAGAGGCCCATCTGACACGCGGTGAAGTAAACAAAGTTGAAACCACTCGGGGTAGCACCCCGCACGCTAGTAAATTGAGGGCGCACTGAGGACAAACTTCTTGCGCGCGAAGTACGCACTCGCGCACAATTCACCACTGCGCGGTGGGACGCACAGAAGGATACACTCACGCACACCCAGCACACAACACACACCAGCACACGTGTACACCGGTGTCGCCTCCGGTTGAGATGGACGGTGAGGCAGCCAACAAGCGGAGGCGGCTCGAGCCAAAACCGCATCCGGCGAGCCTGGACTTCATCAGCAGCCTCCCAGACGACATGCTGCTCGTCATCATCGGCCTCCTCCCCACAAAATCTGTCGTGCGGACCGCCCTGCTCTTCCGGTGGTGGCGCCCCCTCTGGCGCCAAGGCCCCTCAACCTCATCGCCGATAGCTGCCTGCAGAACGGGGATTGCAAACGCATGGCCGCGATCTCCAAGATCCTTTCATCGCACCCTAGGCCAGCCAGACGCCTTGACATCCGCATGTTCAGTACCAACTGCAAGGTCCAACCCAAGTTCGATGAGTGGTTCTTATCCCCCGCCCTAGATCAGCTCGAGGAGCTCAGCTTTGAAGCTGGACGATGTCGCTCTCTGCCGCCGTCCGCGCTCCACCTCACGCCAACGTTGCGCCGCGCCAACTTCAGGTCCTGCTATCTTCCCCAGATTAATGCCGCGCCCGCCCTTCTTCTCCCTCAACTCAAGTAGCTCGACCTCTTCGACGTTGTCATCTCGAAGAAGGCTATGGAGCACCTGCTCACTTGGCTGTCTTGCGCTCGAGTACCTTCGTCTTGAGCAGATCCACGGGTTCATTAGCCTCCACATCGCCTCGACGAATATCCGATGGATTTATGTGTCTTGCTGGCCCCACAACAAGACATCAATTGGGAAGAGATCACTCCAGCTGTTCCACATTATGGTCATTGAGAATGCGCCTTTCCTTGAGAGATTGCTTGTATCGGATCTAGAAGGTCCAACAAAAATCAGGGTCATTGACGCGCCGAAATTGACATCGTTGGTGTACTCGTCTGCCAAATTCTCTGAACTCTTTATTGGATCCGTAATCGTTCAAGTACAACACTCATCTTCTTCTTCGTCTTCTTGAAATTCACATTTTTAAATTTCTTCTTGATGTATTTACGACCGTCTTCCGTAAAATGATTCCCACAAGCTTGACCCACCCATGCGCACAGTGAAGATCTTAGCACTAAAATCTATCGGCCTCAATCTGGATCAAGTTGTTGGATTCCTTACATGCTTTCCGTGCACTGAGAAGCTACTCATCAAGGTGAAACTTCTTTCCTATAAGTAAATGGTAATCACAATGTAGCTCAATTTTTTTGTAATTTTCCCAAATTACGATGACAAGTGTAGTGTTCAAAATTGCATCTACGCACTGCACCGAAAGAAATGTTTTTAGTATTTTTTCTCACGTGATCACCTGCATCGTTTTTATGCTGTACTACTATAGTAGCCTAGGCTAGTCATAGTGGAAAGTAACTTGGACTACTCCAGTAACTCTATATTTACCCTAAGAGCAAGTACTACCTCCGTCCTGGTTTACTCTTCCAATTTTGTAGTATCAAAATTTGACCATAGATTTAACTGACAAAATGTTAATGCATGTCACTAAGAACTATATCATTGGATTCGTGTTTGAACATAATTTCAAATGGTGTAATTTTTAGTGACATGCATTGGCATTTTCTTAGGTAAATCTATGGTCAAAATTTTATACTAAATACGAGGTAGTATTCCCTCCGTCCCAAAATTCTAGTCTTACATTTGTTTAGATACGGATGTATCTAACACTAAAATGTAACTAGATACATTCGTATTTAGACAAATTTAAGACAAGAATTTTGGGACGGAGGGAGTACAAAAGTGGGCTATGTAGGCCAAAACATGTGCCAAATTCACTTGTGATGCATTTGGCATCGATGCCCCTCCATTGCTCACCTGGTGTCCCAATCTGGATCATCTACTTTGCTCCGGTGCCAAATTAACTCACGCAATGAAAAAACACTACGTGGGAGAGAGAGAGGACTGAGGCAATAAAAAAACACTTGTTTGGGAGAGTGAGAGGCTGGTGTAGTTGGTTTGATTGATTTGTTTATACATGTGGGTCTGTGTGCATAGTGGTGCCAACTCTCTCACATCACGAGAGCGGTGCCAAAATCTTTTGATTTGACATCGATGCATATTATGTGGCATACTTTTGCGAAATATGGCATCGGCCACATAGTGGAGGGCAACAAATGCCCAAGCTCTTCACGTGCTCCTAGTTAAATGAGAGGAAACATAAAGAGAGAGAGAGAGAGTGAAAAAATATCTCTAGCCAGCCAACCCTATCGTATGAGCGAATGATATTGGTACCTCTTGATGACACGGCAATCTTATGCAGCCAGCTGCTCTAATATGTTCTCTTCTTTTGCAGATAAAAAAGACCCGAAAGTGAAAAATGTGTTGCACTATAACAATCTCATCGAATGCCTTGATCTCCATCTTACAGAAATTGATTTGATCAACTACCGAGGCAACACATCTGAGATTAAATTGGCCAGGTTCTTTGTTCTGGAGGCAAGTGTGCTCAAGGTAATGAGGTTTGGCGTTCTCTGGCGCAACAATGAATGGCGTGCTGATCACCGCAAGTGTCTAAGCCTAAATGACAAAGTCTCCGCAGAAGCTGAATTTGTTTTTGAAACATCAAATGGCCAGAGACTCGAAAACTTATTTGCCCATTAGTGACTTGTCGTATGGTGGATTTTAGTTTGTACGATAATACTGCACCCACCTAAAGTAACGAAAGTTCTTACGTAAACTTCCTAGTAATTCCCTCTTCGTAGGTGCAGCATTACTCCTAACATTTGTAATATCAGTTTGAAACTTGTAATATTGCCGTGTCCTATTCCTGCGTTTTCAAAATCCTGTGAATCAAACAGGTCCTGAGTTGGTGATGATGTTGTACCTCCCATCTTTCACCAATAGCCGTCGGATCTTAGATCTGACACATACAAACCAAGCTTCTTCATTTTTGCAAAAGATGCCCGCACTTGTTCCCTATTTACAAACAACTTCTTGTCTCTCACAATTAGCCTTATCTCCTCCCCACCACATCTAGAAGGCCATGGAAAAATCTGGCGCGATGGCATTGCCGAGCCATCCAACCCCAATCTTGGTGTTCGTGCAAAGCACCCGCATCTACGCATCGGGAAATTATGTCGAACAGGGCTAGTTGTAAGCAGGCTAGCTCTACAGCCATGATGATAGTGACTACAGACGGTGAGTCGACTATGGTATGCGAACACGGCGCCTATACTCAGTGTCATCTCCGGTGCAGGGTCTTGTCACTTCACTGTGAGGAGCAGCACGTAATAATTTGACCAATGGGTAGTACAGTGCTAGTACTCCTACTACTACATTAGTAGTACTACTACTAGTACTAGTAGCACCACCGTCTGGATTTAGGAGTACTACCACGTCCATCTGGATTTTAGTATTTGACTAGCAATATCTAGTAATGCATGTCACAAAAAATGTACTACTCCCTCTGTAAATAAATACATGGTGTTTTATTCCTATCGGCGAGAGAACTTAATGGTTTTTTGCTAACTAGAGTACTAATAGGATTGCATGCAATGAACTAAACACTTCATGTCATGTTTGGTAGTCTCAAGTCATTGAAAGCATGCACGGCCCACATCTCTCATTGGTTGATATGTCACGAAATAATAACAAGGAGGGATTAAGCGAACATTGGCCAAGGACGAGGTGACGATGCGCTTGGGAAATGGTTCCAAAGTCGATGTGATCGCGGTCGGCACGCTACCTCTACATCTACCTTCGGGATTAGTTTTAGACCTAAATAATTGTTATTTGGTGCTAGTGTTGAGCATGAACATTATATCTGGATCTTGTTTGATGCGAGACGGTTATTCATTTAAAGCAGAGAATAATGGTTGTTCTATTTATATGAGTAATATCTTTTATGGTCATGCACCCTTGAAGAGTGGTCTATTTTGATGAATCTCGATAGTAGTGATACACATATTTATAATGTTGAAGCCAAAAGATGCAGAGTTGATAATGATAGTGCAACTTATTTGTGGCACTGCCGTTTAGGTCATATCGGTGTAAAGCGCATGAAGAAACTCCATCCTGATGGACTTTTGGAACCACTTGATTATGAATCACTTGGTACTTGCGAACCGTGCCTTATGGGCAAGATGACCAAAACGCCATTCTCCGGTACTATGGAGAGAGCAACAGATTTGTTGGAAATCATACATACAGATGTATGTGGTCCGATGAATGTTGAGGCTCATGGCGGGTATCGTTATTTTCTCACCTTCACAGATGATTTAAGCAGATATGGTATATCTACTTAATGAAGCATAAGTCTGAAACGTTTGAAAAGTTCAAAGAATTTCAGAGTGAAGTTGAAAATCATCGTAACAAGAAAATAAAGTTTCTACGATCTGATCATGGAGGAGAATATTTGAGTTATGAGTTTGGTCTACATTTGAAACAATGCGGAATAGTTTCACAACTCACGCCACCTGGAACACCACAGCGTAATGGTGTGTCCAAACGTCGTAATCGTACTTTACTAGATATGGTACGATCTATGATGTCTCTTACTGATTTACCGCTATCGTTTTGGGGTTATGCTTTAGAGACGGCCACATTCATGTTAAATAGGGCACCATCAAAATCCGTTGAGACGAGCCTTATGAACTATGGTTTGGCAAGAAACCAAAGTTGTCGTTTCTTAAAGTTTGGGGCTGCGATGCTTATGTGAAAAAGCTTCAACATGATAAGCTCGAACCCAAATCGGAAAAATGTGTCTTCATAGGATACCCAAAGGAGACTGTTGGGTACACCTTCTATCACAGATCCGAAGGCAAGACATTCGTTGGTAAGAATGGATCCTTTCTAGAGAAGGAGTTTCTCTCGAAAGAAGTGAGTGGGAGGAAATTAGAACTTGATGAGGTAATCAGATTCGCTCCCTTATTGGAAAATAGCTCATCACAGATATCTGTTCCTGTGACGCCTACACCAATTAGTGAGGAAGTTAATGATGATGATCATGGAACTTCAGATCAAGTTGTTACTGAACCTCGTAGATCAACCAGAGTAAGATCCGCACCAGAGTGGTACAGTAATCCTGTTCTAGAAGTCATGTTACTAGATCATGATGAACGTACGAACTATGAAGAAGCAATGGTGAGCCCAGATTCCGCAAAATGGCTTTAGGCCATGAAATCTGAGATGGGATCCATGTATGAGAACAAAATGTGGACTTTGGTTGAATTGCCCGATGATCGGCAAGCAATTGAGAATAAATGGATCTTCAAGAAGAAGACTGACGCTGATGGTAATGTTACTGTCTACAAAGCTCGACTTGTTGCGCAAGGTTTTCGACAAGTTCAAGGGATTGACTACGATGAGACCTTCTCACCCGTAGCGATGCTTAAGTCTGTCTGAATCATGTTAGCAATTGATGCATTTTATGATTATGAAATATGGCAGATGGATGTCAAAACTGCATTCCTGAATGGATTTCTGAAAGAAGAATTGTATATGATGCAACCAGAAGGTTTTGTCGATCCAAAGGGAGCTAACAAAGTGTGCAAGCTCCATCGATCCATTTATTGACTGGTGCAAGCCTCTCGGAGTTGGAATAAATGCTTTGATAGTGTGATCAAAGCATTTGGTTTTGTACAGACTTTTGGAGAAGCCTGAATTTACAAGAAAGTGAGTGGGATCTCTATAGCATTTCTGATATTATATGTGGATGACATATTATTGATTGGAAATGATATAGAATTTCTGGATAGCATAAAGGGATACTTGAATAAGAGTTTTCAATGAAAGACCTCGGTGAAGCTGCTTATATATTGGGCATCAAGATCTATAGAGATAGATCAAGACGCTTAATTGGACTTTCACAAAGTACATACCTTGACAAAGTTTTGAAGAAGTTCAAAATGGATCAAGCAAAGAAAGGGTTCTTGCTTGTGTTACAAGGTGTGAAGTTGAGTAAGACTCAATGCCCGACCACTGCAGAAGATAGAGAGAAAATGAAAGATGCTCCCTATGCTTCAGCCATAGGCTCTATCATGTATGCAATGCTGTGTACCAGACCTGATGTGTGCCTTGCTATAAGTCTAGCAGGAGGTACCAAAGTAATCCAGGAGTGGATCAGGACAGCGGTCAAGAACATCCCGAAATACACGAAAAGGACTAAGGATATGTTTCTCGTTTATGGAGGTGACAAAGAGCTCATCGTAAATGGTTACGTTGATGCAAGCTTTGACACCGATCCGGACGATTCTAAATCGCAAAACCGGATATGTGTTTACATTGAGCGGTGGACCCGCTGCTTGGTGCAGTTCTAAACAAAGCATCATGGCGGGATCTACATGTGAAGCGGAGTACATAGCTGCTTCGGAAGCAGCAAATGAAGGAGTCTGGATGAAGGAGTTCATATCCGATCTAGGTGTCATACCTAGTGCATCAGGTCCAATGAAAATCTTTTGTTACAATACTAGTGCAATTGCCTTGGCGAAGGAATCCAGATTTCACAAGAGAACCAAGCACATCAAGAGACGCTTCAATTCCATCCGGGATCTAGTCCAGGTGGGAGACATGGAAATTTGCAAGATACATACGGATCTGAATGTGGCAGACCCGTTGACTAAGCCTCTTCCACGAGCAAAAGATGATCAGCACCAAGACTCCATGGGTGTGAGGATCATTACTATGTCAAAGGACATGCAGTGCCCCCATGTGTGGTTTTGGTAATTGATGACATTCTCTATGGACTAATGGTTGCATTGAGTTATATTTGAAGGATTTTTCCATAGGCATTTCTTGAAGTCCATGTGTTGGTTTCAAGGAGTTTATGGGTTGACCAAGGTGCTATTAAGGAATTATCCAAAGATTGGTCATGTGAGTGTTGAGCTTATTGCAAGCATGTCTTGAAGAATAAGATTGTGTGATCATTCATGTTTACCTTCAAGACATCATCCAAATGAAGAGAGTTGGAAAGATTCAAGATTGATCAAGACTAAGTCAAGAGTGAATCAAGTTGATCAACTCACAAAGCGTAGAAGAAGTACCGAGAGGGATCAAGTGATCCCATGGTATGGTAAGTATTGTTCATTGCACTTTGTGTACTAACCCATGGTCTATGAGAGAGTCTATGTGGGGTTAGGTACATGTCCATGGGCTTGCGTCAAGAGGAAGATATCATACAACCCATGGAAAGGATGACATCAAGTGGTGATCATCATCAAGATTGCCGTGTGCAAGTTCAAGTGGAGCATCACGAAGAGATCAAGTGCTTGAAGCTTTCCATCCATTGTGGTGTCAATGGACTTGTGAAGATGTGTCAAGAGTGGCTCACCCATAGTGGAGTATGGGGAGCAATCATCTAGTCTCCATCAACCCAACACAATCAAGAAAGGTGGTCCATCTTGAGGAGGACAAGATCGTCATCATCTAGCTCAAGTGGATCATGTGCAAGGCAAAGGTTTGCCCTTGATAGGTTTTATATTTTACCTGTCTCATGGTGGTAGTTGGGAGACCGGGTTATAGGATCGATAGCCGTACTATCAAGGGGGGCTCTCAAGTGAGTAGCTTGATCGTATCGTTCGTCGAGAGCTCAAACCATTGCATAATTTCATCATGTTTCATGGTTCGAGTTTGGTTCTCTTTGTGAGTCTTAGAGCTTATGGTCATCTTTATGAGAAGCTTGAGTTCATCGAAAACGGAGTTCGCATGCGTCTTCTATGATGTTTTCGGTGTTGGAGGTTTTACCGGTCTTATCCGAGGAAGGGTTCTCACCATTTTCTTATGGTCCTTTTCTAATTTGCTTATTATTGGTATTTCTATCAAGATTGTGTTATCCCTTGTCGCTAGCTTTCCAACAAACTTGGTTTCGTCGAATTCGGAGTCCGTTTGCAGAAGTTGTGGTAGTTTTGGTGTTCTGAAAAGGCTGCAGCGGTACTACCGCGGGTAGGAGCGGAAGTAATATTTTACTACCGCTCTTGGGAGCGGTACTACCGCTTGGAGCAGTACTACCGTGGCTACTTCGGCTCGGGACCAAAAACTCGTCACAAGTCCAGCGGTGGTAGGCACGGATGTAATTTTTTAGTAGCGCTCGCAAGCAGTAGTACCGCTACCCTTAGCAGTAGTACCGCTACCCCTAGCGGTAGTACCGTGATGTCAAGCGGTACTACCGCTCCGACGGTTCTTCTGGCTTATTTCTCCTTGTTGTTGCGTTTCAAAGGGCTACTACCGCCCTAGCGGTAGTACCGCTCGATGCGGGCTGTGAGCAAAACGGTTGGATTTTTCCCCACCTATAAAAGGGGGTCTTCTTCCCCATTGATTCTTATCCTTTGAGCTCGTGTTCTTCCCCCATTGTTGACCTTCTTCGAGATTGCTAACTCTCAATCCCTCCAATGATTCTTGCTAGTTCTTTAGGGAAAAGAGAGAGGAGATCTAGATCCACGTATCCACCAATCACTTTCTCCTCTAAGTGAGGGGAACCCCTTAGATCTAGATCTTGGAATTCTTCGTGTTCTTCTTTCGTTCTTCCTCTCATTTTCCTCCCTAGCATTAGTTGCGTTGGTGGGATTTGGGAGAGAAGGACTTGGGCACTCCGTGTGCCCTTGCCATTGCATTTGGTGCATCGGTTTGAGTTCTCCATGGTGATACGTGGAAGTGAAGTTTGAGAAGCTTATTACTCTTGGGTGTTTGGGCACCCTAGAGCTTGTTCCTCTTGGGTGCCTTGGCGCCCTAGACGGTTGGTGGTGTTCAGAGCTCAATCATTATGGTGTAAAGCTCCGGGAAAGCGTCGGGGTCTCCAATTAGGTTGTGGAGATCGCCCCGAGCAATTTGACGGGTTCCGGTGACCGCCCCCAAGGGTTGCCAACGGGTACAGGTTCGGTGACCGCCCCCAAGGGTTGCCATTTGTACGGGTTCGATGACCGCCCTCAAGGGTCCCTTAGTGGAATCACGGCATCTTGCATTGTGCGAGGGCGTGAGGAGATTACCGTGGCCCTAGTGGCTTCTTGGGGAGCATTGTGCCTCCACACCGCTCCAAACGGAGATTAGCATCCGCAAGGGTGTGAACTTCGGGATACATCGTTGTCTCCGCGTGCCTCGGTTATCTCTTGCCCGACCCCTTTACTTATGCACTTTACTTTGTGATAGCCATATTGTTCCTTGTCATATATCTTGATATCTCATAGTTGCTTATCTTGCTTAGCATAAGTCGTTGGTGCACATAGGTGAGCCTAGTTGTTGTAGGTTTTGTGCTTGACAAATTAACCGCTAGGTTTATTCCGCATTTGTTCAAGCCTCTACCGTAATTATTTTAAAACGCCCATTCACCCCCCCCCCATAGGCGACATCCACGATCTTTCAATTGGTATCAGAGCCTCGTCTCTCTTTATAGGGCTTAACCGCCTAGAGAGTAAGGATGTCGACTAGGGGTTTAGTATTCTCTAACACTCTTAGTTTCGATGGCACTAATTTTGATGTTTGGGTAATTCGCATGCTTAATCTCTTTAGGGTCATGGACCCAAATTTAGAGCGAATTGTAGATATGGGTTTTTCTCCTCCAAAGGATCCACAAAGATTATCTTTAGAGGATGAGAAAAACTCTTATCTCAATGCTCAAGCTTCTAATATGCTTTTCGATGCTTTGAGCAATGTAGTTATATTTCAACTCATGCCTTTCCGGGATGCTCATGAGTTGTGGACAAAGCTTCAAGATAAATATGGCGTGTCCAAGTTTTGTGGGGATGATTGTTCTCCCTCCACCTCCGGCCGTGTTGTGTTCTCAACTTCGTCTACTTCACCTACATGTGGATTTCCACAAGGTAATGTTATGGTGAGTAGTGTTGGTCATTGCAATGATGATAGTGTGCTTATCGTTGATGACTCTTCATCACTATCTTGTTGCAATGCTCCATCGTTGGACTTTAACACTTCGAGCACCTTACATGTTTCACATGCTCATGTTGGTAGTCCTTACATATCATGTAGAAATTGCTTTCTCAAATCTCATGATGATATGCTTGCTATGTCTTGTTGCCATGATAAAAATGTATCTATTTCCTCGAGTTGTTGTGCTAACAATGTAGAGGAAACCCAACACTCCATGGAACAAGATGTGTTCTTGAACGGTGCTTCAAGGGATCCTACATCATCATTGATTGCTTTTTGCCTTATGGCTAAGGCTTCAAAGGTATCTCCCACTTTGAATCCCAATATATCTTGTGATGATATTGATGATGGCAAGAATGATGATGATGTTGATTATGATGAATAGAATGATAATGTTGCCTCCTTAAAAATGAAGGGGAAATGGTTTTAAAGCTCTTCATAAAAATAAAATTGCTCGTTCAACTTCATGGAAATTATGTCCATTGCCATTGAGAGCAAGAAATATATTGAGGAGTTGGAATCTCATCTCAAGGAGCATGAGGTCACCATTGAGAAAATGGAAGGTCATGAGCGTGATTACGCTAATGAGATTGCGGACCTCTCTCAAACTCTTGAACTTGAACAAACCACCAAGGAATCATTTGAGGAGACTTTTGCTCTAGAATTATCTAGTGAGGGAATCTTGTGATAGAGCTCTTGAGGTGGCCAATGATTTTGAAACTAAACTGAGGAGCTTGAAGTTGTGCATGCTAAACTCCTTGAGGACTTTGAGCACCTCGAAAATGGCTCAAGGGTCATTAAGATTGAGCTCATCAAACTCACCGAGTCTCATGCTCAACTTAAGGCTTCATATTCAAAAGAGCTTGCCAAGTTGTCTTCTCCTCTTGTTGCTAATGATGATGCGTGTGCTACTAACTCTATCTCTTGTGAAGCATCCATATTGAAGGAGAATGTTGAGCTAAGGGCTCAACTTGAGTTGCTATCTAACAATTATGGGATGTTGGAAGAAAATAATGTAAAGCTCACAAGCTCTCATGATGATCTTCTAGTATCCCATAATGTGCTAAAGTTAGCTCATGAGGCCATGCTTGCTAAGGTAACATCTAGTGAGCCTCATGTGGATACTAGCACTACTTTTATTCAAAATGCTATATTGCCTTGTGCTAGTCCTCGCGATTCATCCATGCATAACATTGGTACATCTTGTGATGAATTGCTTTCCTTGCCTTGCTTCTCTAAGGATGAAGCTTATACTTCCTCTAGTGCTTGTGTTGAGACTAACCATGTAGAGGAAATCAAAGAGCTCAAGGCCCAAGTCACTTCTTTGAAGAAAGATTTGGAAAAGTGTCATGAAGGGAATGCCACACTCAACAATATCTTGAGTGTACAAAAATCCCCCAATGACAAAGGTGTACTTGGATTCAACTCCAATAAGAAGAAGAAGTCCAAGAGCAAAAACAAGAAGGGCCAAAAACAAGTCAAGAGTTCGGCCAAGATTATTTGCTTCAAGTGCAAAATTGAAGGGCATCATGTTAGATCTTGCCCATTGAAGAAGAAGGCCATTAGTGACAAGCAACAAGGGAAGCGACTACAAGTGCATTCTCATGCTCAACCTCAAGTTGAAGAAAGGCCTCTTCCCAAGAAGACTCAAGCTAATGCTTCTAGTTGAGAAATCAAGTGAGAAGAAAGTGAAGAGTAGACGTTGCTACCTATGTCGTGAGAAAGGTCACCTCGCTTCTTCATGCACTAGTGGTAACTTATCCAACCCAATTATTATTGATGATGTCTATTCTCTTGGGAAGGATAAGGTTGGCAATGTGGTTGCCAAGTTTGTTGGTACTCAAAGTGGTTTGAAGCAAGCCTATTGTGACTAACCTCTTAGGACCCAACTTGGTTGGGGACCAACTAGCTCAAACTTGATCAATAGGTTTTGTTGGAGGGCATTGGAGACTTGGCTACTTTATGAAGAATTAAGGGGACTTCATCATTCTAATTGTCTCAAGCAAAGTTATTCGGATTATCAAGTTTCTATCTTATATCCAATGTTGCTCCATGCGGTAACTCGTGCTTAAAGTGTTTACATTGATAGTTACTTACCCCTTTGCATGTTTGCTTTTGTTCCTTGCATGTGTTTGTATATGTTGTGCTTCCAACTTGATTATCTTGAGCAATCAAGTATGTGTGTGTTGGTTTGCACTTCATGTACATGTGTGTCGTACGTTGAGCCTTTGTGCATCTTGTTTGTATCTTAATTGGGTCTTGTGAGAGATTAATTGAATTTCCCATTATGGGGGAGTGATGTGCTTTGTGCACCTCACTATCCTATAAATGTGTGTACATGAGTAATACCATCTAGTATTGATATTTCAAGATTATCTAGTCACTATGTGGTATGTCTTCTCCTAAGAAATTCAAATTCTAAATAGTCCATTAGTTATCTCTTGTTGGATTCTCTTATTGCCTCTTGTTAAGTTTTTATTGGTATCACATTATGGGGGAGTAATATGCTATGTGCATATTACAAGCCTAGAAAATGTGTACATTTGAGATATTGTCACCTAGAATTGATATTGTAAATTATCTTGTTCTTAGGTGGCATGTTAGCTCTACAAGTTGCACTTTGCTTGTGTTCGGTGTGAAGATGATGTTGGTTATCCTTGCTATCTACCAACGGGAATCATTTCCGAATACTTCTTGTCTTTTGACAATTGGTACTCACTTATGTGTGGTAGAAATTATTGATTATATTTACATTGGCCTTTGCTTTTATTTGCTTTATCTCTTGCCTAGGATTGTGTCAACTCCCATTGTATTCCATACCACTTGTGGATCTTGTTATTTACTTGAGCTTGTCTAGTGTTTGTATATATATAGTGAAAGTGGTGATCCCGTCTTGTGCTTTTTGTATTCAAATGTAAATTCTCTATAATGCACAATGCTTGGGGGAGCTATCATATTCTTCTTAGAACGCTCACCTTGTGATCCTTATCAAGTGTGTGTTGGTGGAATGCAAACCGTTTCTTTTTGGTACTTTGTGCCATCATGAAACTTTGTAGAGCACTTTGTTTGTTTGGAACCATCCTCTCTTTTGGGAGTTTGACATCTTTATTTTTGAGTGTATCAATGGATATATCATTGCTTGATGTATCTTTTATGGATATCCTCCAAGTGATGATTTATTCATTTGGTATCTTTTCTTCGCTTGGTATTTCTTTGTCTTTTGGTCTCGGTCCTTGAAAGTTTGAGCATGCATATTATCTTCATGTAGTTTCCTTGGCATGCTTTCTCTCTTTGACCCAATATATAGGGGAAACTCCACCAAGTCTCAAATTTGATGATGTGCATGAATTTCATTTCCATATCTATATGCACATATTTATGTGGAGTTTGTCCTATGTATTGTTGGTGTTTCTAACTCTTTGGTCCCAATGAGTTTGGGTACCATTTTGTTTGTGTTGTTGTTCTAGGAAAAATTGGAGATGCATTGGATGCTCGGCTCACTCACAAGGAAGGTGGTGTCACCATGTGCTTATTGGAGTCAAGCTAGGATGATTAATGAACTAATATCTACCTTCAATTGGTATCTACTACATCCTTCCAATGGTATCTCGGTAACAAGTATCATCATCTACTTCATGCACACATTTCTTGCATCAACCTTTCGTAGGTTGTATCATGGCATGTTATCCATTCTCTCTTGTGATACTTGTTTACTTTCTCAAAGCATCCCAACAATGATGTCTTGTTGCTAGTTGTGATGTCTTTGATGTTCGTGTGGTTGGAATTCATTTATATACAATAAGACCATATCTAGCCATGTGCTATGCTCTCAAACAAATATCCTATTGGTATATGTATGACTTCCTTTTGGATATCTTGTTCCTTCATGTTGTAACTATTTCGGGTGTACATCCTTCTTTGTAGATATATATCATCATGATCTCGTCTACCTAGAACCATATAAACTTGAGAGAAATTACATCTCTAGATGATATCCTTTCTTTCACGTCCACCTTGTCTCTCTTTTGTTATTTCTTTGGTGGCTCCGTGAAAGCTTTTGCCTTGAGTGTGTGTCGTATCTCGTTGCATCTTGATGCACTCTTGTGTGGTGAAGATTATTTTCCTCATGCTTATCTTTACAAGGCTTTTGCCATCTTAATTGGTATCCCTCGTCTTGATGAGGCTTTCTTATTCTATCTTCACCACGGGTTGTCACAAGCATAGGTTCTCTATATGCTTATTAGTAAGCTAGTGAACCCATGCATTTGCTTGTTGTGTGTGGGAGTGATAGGCCTTGCACCGTCTGCCTCATTCTTCCAAGACTATGTTGATGCTTAATGCTCATCCTTACATTAGTCTTCTCAAGTGCTTTGCCATGACTCACACACATCATTTTGGTTGAGCCTACTCTTAAGTTGCCTCTTTTATATGTTGCTCAACCATGTGTTTGTTGCAAGTGCTAGGCTTTGTTTCCTACATGCTCACTTGCACTTGTCGTGTAGTTTCTATTGATTTTGGGGGAGCTATGATCCTATTTTGTGCACTTGGTATCCTAATACAAAAAATTCTTATGTGTGCACAAATCATGGGGAGATTCTCTAGTTTCTTAGATCACTCCTTTGCTCTTATCATAATATCCTTTATTCATGTGGCTCGTAGGATCATTGGCCTAGTTGGTTCAATCGGTATCTTTTGATAGCTTGCTTCAATTGGTATCTTTTGATTGCTTGATTGCTTGTTTCTCTCTTTGTTATGTCTTTTTGCGGCATATCATTCGTTTGCAACCTTTGGGCCTAAATATAGTTTGTCTTCCTCCAAGTATTTACCGTTGGATATGTGTATTGCATTCCACTCTCTTGTTGAGAAATACACAATTTATGGAGGACCACAATCTATATTGGCCTTCTAAGCTTTTCGCCCATTTTGGCAATCGATGCCAATGGGGGAGAAGTTTTAGAGTTTTGTGGAGAAGTTTAGAGAGTTGTCTCTTCTAGCTTTGGTTTGTTCCTAAGCATACGCATCTCCTACGCATGCATTATTGGTTGTTGCATAGCATGGTGATGCATAATTCCTTATATGAACTCTCTTGAAAGTGATTGTCATCAATTACCAAAATGGAGGAGATTCAAAGGACATGCGGTGCCCCCATGTGTGGTTTTGGTAATTGATGACATTTTCTATGGACTAATGGTTGCATTGAGTTATATTTGAAGGATTTTTTCATAGGTATTTCTTGAAGTCCATGTGTTGGTTTCAAGGAGTTTATGGGTTGACCAAGGTGCTATTAAGGAATTATCCAAAGATTGGTCATGTGAGTGTTGAGCTTATTGCAAGCATATCTTGAAGAAGAAGATTGTGTGATCATTCATGTTTACCTTCAAGACATCATCCAAATGAAGAGAGTTGGAAAGATTCAAGATTGATCAAGACTAAGTCAAGAGTGAATCAAGTTGATCAACTCACAAAGCGTAGAAGATGTACCGAGAGGGATCAAGTGATCCCATGGTATGGTAAGCATTGTTCATTGCACTTTGTGTACTAACCCATGGTCTATGTGAGAGTCTATGTGGGGTTAGGTACGTGTCCATGGGCTTGCGTCAAGAGGAAGATATCATACAACCCATGGAAAGGATGACATCAAGTGGTGATCGTCATCAAGATTGCCGTGTGCAAGTTCAAGTGGAGCATCACGAAGAGATCAAGTGCTTGAAGCTTTCCATCCATTGTGGTGTCAATGGACTTGTGAAGATGTGTCAAGAGTGGCTCACCCATAGTGGAGTATGGGGGAGCAATCATCTAGTCTCCATCAACCCAACGCAATCAAGAAAGGTGGTCCATCTTGAGGAGGAAAAGATCGTCATCATCAAGCTCAAGTGGATCATGTGCAAGGCAAAGGTTTGCCCTTGATAGGTTTTCTATTTTACCGGTCTCATGGTGGTAGTTGGGAGACCGGGTTATAGGATCGATAGCCGTACTATCAAGGGGGGCTCTCAAGTGAGTAGCTTGATCGTATCGTTCGTCGAGAGCTCAAACCATTGCATCCTTTCATCATGTTTGTTGGTTCTTGTTTGGTTCTCTTTATGAGTCTTAGAGCTTATGGTCATCTTGATGACAAGCTTGAGTTCATCGAAAACGGAGTTCGCATGCGCATTCTATGATGTTTTCGGTGTTGGAGGTTTTACCGGTCTTATCCGAGGAAGGGTTCTCACCATTTTCTTATGGGCCTTTTCTAATTTTCTTATTATTGGTATTTCTATCAAGATTGTGTTAGCCCTTGTCGCTACCTTTCCAACAAACTTGGTTTCGTCGAATTCGGAGTCCGTTTGCAGAAGTTGTGGTAGTTTTGGTGTTCTGAAAAGGCTGCAGCGGTACTACCGCGGGTAGGAGCGGAAGGAATTTTTTACTACCGCTCTTGGGAGCGGTACTACTGCTTGGAGCAGTACTACCGCGGCTACTACCGTGGCTACTTCCGCTCGAGACCAAAAACTCGTCACAAGTACAGCGGTGGTAGGCACGGATGTAATTTTTTAGTACCGCTCGCAAGCAGTAGTATCGCTACCCTTAGCAGTAGTACCGCTACCCCTAGCGGTACTACCGTGATGTCAAGCGGTACTACCGCTCCGACGGTTCTTCTGGCTTTTTTCCTCCTCGCTGTTGCGTTTCAAAGGGCTACTACCGCCCTAGCGGTAGTACCGCTCCTTGGAGCGGTAGTACCGCTTGGTGCGGGCTGTGAGCAAAACGGTTGGATTTTTCCCCACCTATAAAAGGGGGTCTTCTTCCCCATTGAATCTTATCCTTTGAGCTCGTGTTCTTCCCCCATTGTTGACCTTCTTCGAGCTTGCTAACTCTCAATCCCTCCAATGATTCTTGCTAGTTCTTGAGGAAAAAGAGAGAGGAGATCTAGATCCACATATCCACCAATCACTTTCTCCTCTAAGTGAGGGGAACCCCTTGGATATAGATCTTGGAGTTCTTTGTGTTCTTTTTTCGTTCTTCCTCTCATTTTCCTCCCTAGCATTAGTTGCTTTGGTGGGATTTGGGAGAGAAGGACTTGGGAACTCCGTGTGCCCTTGCCATTGCATTTGGTGCATCGGTTTGAGTTCTCCATGGTGATATGTGGAAGTGAAGTTTGAGAAGCTTATTACTCTTGGGTGTTTGGGCACCCTAGAGCTTGTTCTTCTTGGGTGCCTTGGCGCCCTAGACGGTTGGTGGTGTTCGAAGCTCAATCATTGTGGTGTAAAGCTCTGGGCAAGCGTCGGGGTCTCCAATTAGGTTGTGGAGATCGCCCCGAGCAATTTGACGGGTTCCGGTGACCGCCCCCAAGGGTTGCCAATGGGTACGGGTTCGGTGACCGTCCCCAAGGGTTACCATTTGTGCGGGTTCGGTGACCGCCCTCAAGGGTCCCTTAGTGGAATCACGGCATCTTGCATTGTGCGAGGGCGTGAGGAGATTACGGTGGCCCTAGTGGCTTCTTGGGGAGCATTGTGCCTCCACACCGCTCCAAACGGAGATTAGCATCCGCAAGGGTGTGAACTTCGGGATACATCGTCGTCTCCGCGTGCCTCGGTTATCTCTTGCCCGACCCCTTTACTTATGCACTTTACTTTGTGATAGCCATATTGTTCCTTGTCATATATCTTGCTATCTCATAGTTGCTTATATTGCTTAGCATAAGTCGTTGATGCACATAGGTGAGCCTAGTTGTTGTAGGTTTTGTGCTTGACAAATTAACCGCTAGGTTTATTCCACATTTGTTCAAGCCTCTACCGTAATTATTTTAAAACACCTATTCACCCCCCCTCTAGGCGACATCCACGGTCTTTCACTATGTAATCTAGATTATTGACTCTAGTGCAAGTGGGAGACTGAAGGAAATATGCCCTAGAGGCAATAATAAAGTTATTATTTATTTCCTTATATCATGATAAATGTTTATTATTCATGCTAGAATTGTATTAGCCGGAAACATAATACACGTGTGAATACATAGACAAACAGAGTGTCACTAGTATGCCTCTACTTGAATAGCTCATTATTCAAAGATGGTTATGTTTCCTAACCATAGACATGAGTTGTCATTTGATTAACGGGATCACATCATTAGGAGAATGATGTGATTGACATGACCCATTCCGTTAGCTTAGCACACGATCTTTTAGTATGTTGTTATTGCTTTCTTCATGACTTATACATGTTCCTATGACTATGAGATTATGCAACTCCCGTTTACGGAGGAACACTTTGTGTGCTACCAAACGTCACAACATAACTGGGTGATTATAAAGGTGCTCTACAGGTGTCTCCAAAGGTACTTGTTGGGTTGGCGTATTTCAAGATTAGGATTTGTCACTCCGATTGTCGGAGAGGTATCTCTGGGCCCTCTCGGTAATACACATCACTTAATCCTTGCAAGCATTGCAACTAATGAGTTAGTTGCGGGATGATGTATTAAGGAACGAGTAAAGAGACTTGCCGGTAACGAGATTGAACTAGGTATTGAGATACCGACGATCGAATCTCGGGCAAGTAACATACCGATGACAAAGGGAACAACGTATGTTGTTATGCATTCTGACCGATAAAGATCTTCGTAGAATATGTGGGAGCCAATATGAGCATCCAGGTTCCGCTATTGGTTATTGACCAGAGACGTGTCTCGGTCATGTGTACATAGTTCTCAAACCCGTAGGGTCCGCACGCTTAACGTTTCGATGACAGTTATACTATGAGTTTATATGTTTGATGTACTGAAGGTTGTTCGGAGTCCCGGATGTGATCACGGACATGACGAGGAGTCTCGAAATGGTCGAGACATGAAGATTGATATATTGGAAGCCTATGTTTGGATATCGGAAATGTTCCGGGTGAAATCAGGATTTTACCGGAGTACCGGGAGGTTACCGGAACCCCCCGGGAGGTTAATGGGCCTTAGTGGGCCTTGGGGCGGAAGAGCAGGAGTCAGTCTACTTGTCTCGGACGTGATGCCTATATACATGATCATACCTAGATACTCTCATAACTATGCTCAATTCCGTCAATTGCTCAACAGTAATTCGTTCACCCACCGTAAAATACTTATGCTCTTGAGAGAAGCCACTAGTGAAATCTATGCCCCCCGGGTTTATTCTCATCATATTAATCTTCCTACACTTTATTATTGCTTTGCTTTTTTACTTTGCCTTTTATTTTACCTTGCATCTATATATCAAAAATAAAATACCAAAAATAGTATGTATCATCTCTATCAGATCTCACTCTCGTAAGTGACCGTGAAGGGATTGACAACCCCTATTCGCGTTGGTTGCGAGGAGCTATTTGTTTTGTGTAGGTACGACGGACTCGTGCGTGGCCTCCTACTGGATTGATACCTTGGTTCTCAAAAACTGAGTGAAATACTTACGCTACTCTGCTGCATCATCCTCTCGTCTTCGGGGAAAACCAACGGAAGCTCAAGACGTAGCAAGAAGGATTTCTGGCGCCGTTGCCGGGGAGTCTACGCAAAATTCAACATACCAAGTACCCATCACAATCCTTTATCTCTCGCATTACATTATTTGCCATTTGCCTCTCGTTTTCCTCTCCCCCACTTCACCCTTGCCGTTTTATTCGCCCTCTCTTTTCCGTTCGCCTTGATGTCTTTCTTGGCTCGTTTTCTCGCTTGTTTGAAATAGTTGAGTATTTATTCCTAAACAGAGAAGATAATATCTATGGATCCTCATCCGCTTGCCAATCTTTTTAAGAGATCCAATTATGATGAACCAATTCCTAGTAATTTGGATGCACTAGATTATCTTTATAAGCTTTTGCCTGAAATCCGTAAATCTGAAAATTGTGATGAAGTGCTTCACGATAGATCTTTAAATAAAAAGCATGATTGCAATGATTTTATTATAAATTCTATTGATGTCAATTATGCTAATAATATGCAAAACCCTAAGCTTGAGGATGCTAGTTTTGCTATGTCTACTACTTGTTGCAATGATCATGATTGGGGTGATTCTTCTTATGATCTTGAAAATTTATTTAATCCCCATGATGAATATGAGATTGATATATTGTTTGCAATAATATTGAAAGTGGGTTTGGAAGAGTGTCAACTTTAGATCCCACATACTTGGAGAATATTAAATCTTATGAAATTTTTGATAAAAGTGGGTTTGGAGAGGTCATGACTTTAGTTAATGTTAATCCCACTATTTCGAAAGAGTGTCAACTTTGCATGCATGTGGATCGTGTCGAGAATATGTTTTGTGATAGCTATATTGTTGAATTTTCTTATGATCCTACATGTAATTATTATGAGAGAGGAAAATATGGTTGTAGAAATTTTCATGTTACTAAATTACCTCTTGTTATGTTGAGATTGCTATTGTTTCTTTCCGCTTCGTTGCATATGCTAGTTTTTGCTTGCCTTGATAATTTGTTTTCCTATAAGATGCCTATGCATAGGAAGTATGTTAGACTTAAGTGTGTTTGTCACATGTTTTATGATGCTCTCTTTATGCTTCAATTCTTGTCTTTCACGTGAGCATCATTGAAATTTTAATGCCTAGCTAAAAAGGCTTAAAAGAAAAGCGCTTGTTGGGAGACAACCCAATATTTTTCCTTGATGATTAGTAATAAATAATCATTCTACCTTCTGTTTAGATGTGGTTTTATGTTTTAATTAGTGTTTGTGCCAAGTTAAACCTATAGGATCTTCTTGGATAATAGTTATTTGATCCTGCTGTAATTTCCAGAAACTTTCGGTTCACGAAAACAATTGTTAAAAATCACCAGAACGTGATAAAATAGTGATTCCAATTGATTCTGATCAATAAACAAATTTCCTATGTCGTCCTATTTGTGCTGAAGTTTTGGAGTTTATAAGTTTGCGTTAGTTACAGATTACTACAGACTCTTCTGTTTTTGACAGATTCTATTTTTCGTGTGTTGTTTGCTTATTTTGATGCATCTATGGCTAGTAAAATAGTTTATGATCCATAGAGAAGTTGGAATACAGTAGGTTTAACACCAATACAAATAAAAAATGAGTTCATTACAGTACCTTGAAGTGGTCTTTTGTTTTCTTTCGCTAATGGAGCTCACGAGATTTCGGTTGAGTTTTGTGTTGTGAAGTTTTCAAGTTTTGGGTGAAATCTTTTGATGGATTATGGAACAAGGAGTGGCAAGAGACTAAGCTTGGGGATGCCCATGGCACCCCAATATAATCCAAGGACACAAAAGGTCAAAGCTTGGGGATGCCCTGAAGGCATCCCTCTTTCGTCCACTTCCATCGGTAACTTTACTTGGAGCTATATTTTTATTCACCACATGATATGTGTTTCGCTTGGAGCGTCTTGTATTATTTGCGTATTTGCTTGTTAGTTTACCACAATCATCCTTGCTGTACACACCTTTTTAGAGAGCCATACTTGAATTGGAATTTGTTAGAATACTCTATGTGCTTCACTTATATCTTTTGAGCTTTATAGTTTTGCTCTAGTACTTCACTTATATCTTTTGAGCCTTATAGTTTTGCTCTAGTACTTCACTTATATATTTTAGAGCATGGTGGTAGATTTGTTTTAAAGAAACTATTGGTCTCTCATGCTTCACTTAGATTATTTTGAGAGTCTTAAATAGCATGGTAATTTGCTTAAAATAATAATATGCTTGGTATGCAAGATTTGTAAAACTTTCTTTTGAGTGCGTTGAATACTAAGAAAAGTTTGATGCTTGATAATTGTTTTGAGATATGAAGGTGGTAATATTAGAGTCATGCTAGTTGAGTAGTTGTGAATTTGAGAAATACTTGTGTTAAAGTTTGTGATTCCCGTAGCATGCACGTATGGTGAACCGTTATGTGATGAAGTCGGAGCATGATTTATTTATTGATTGTCTTCCTTATGAGTGGCGGTCGGGGACGAGCGATGGTCTTTTTCCTACCAATATATCCCTCTAGGAGCATGGGCGTAATACTTTGCTTTGATAACTTGTAGATTTTTGCAATAAATATATGAGTTCTTTATGACTTTCTCTGCTCTTGCTTCTTTATGAAAGCAAAGAGGAAAAGCACCAATCAGTGCTTGACACCCCCAGTAGGCCCCCTCAAGGGGGACGAACACCTCTACTGGGATTAAAGGAAGGTCAGTGGATTAGATCATGAATACTGTTTATTTCCTTTCATACCCAGGAGGTGAGGTAGAGATGGAGGGCGGCCCTCGGGGGGAGGGCCTATTACACTGTTTGGTTTCCTAACATACCAATTAGCATGTCTCATTGGCAAGAGACATGCCCTAACACGCCCAGTGTGTAAAGGGAGCCCACTTCTAAGGGGGGCCCCTTTACATCAGAGGCAGACATACGAATCTTACCCCCTACGAGTCCGGTCCCCGGGGGCGCAAATACCAGGTACCGATTTCCAGAGGTACCGATCTGCAAGGTACCCATCCATTAAGATCATGCTTTGCTATTAAAGGGAATTCCTCCTAATGTCGGAAACTCTATTTATTTGGGATCGGTCTTCCTCGTTCATTCCCTCGATCGGTCACTCCTCGTCGACCTTGTTATTATTAGATTTGTGCTTTTATCCGGGCTCGCCCTACGGGGTCCGGGCATCTTACCTTCCTCGAGGCCGATCTCGGAAGGCGCTAATGGCAATCCCTTTTCCTAAAATGAAATATGAGGGAAAGGCCTTGGAATTCATGCATTCTTAAAAACAACCTTGAATGAGACCAGCATTATGAACTCCCATCCATTTCAATTGATACTAAAATAAAGGGAATAAATATCAGGTTTAGCCTTTTCAAATTCCATACATTTTACAGATTTCCTGATCTCTGAAAAAAAGCAAAACCGAAGGAGAGACTTGTTTTACGAGCAAGAACGAGGGAGGCCTCTTCGAGACCCTACCTATCGAAGCCTTGTTTTCACAGGGCAAATATTAGGTACCACAAGGCCTCTTTTACTGAAGGAAGATTCCTTTAAACATGCTCCACTAAAAACAAAGTAGGCCCCTATTTGAGAGGGAAACGGCAAACCCCGACTTTGTCACAGGACTTTTGAAGTAGTTGGCAAAGTGGCAAACCAACCAATGTCACTTTTTTAGAAGTAAAAGCGAAAAAGCGGAAAAGTGGCAAACCAACCAATGTCCATGGATTATACGCATTTTTCTCACCCTTCCACCATTGCTAGCCTCTCTAATACCGCGCACCTTTCGCCAGTATCATACACTCACCATAAATCTTCCTCAAAACAGCCACCATACCTACCTATCATGGCATTTCCATAGCCATTCCGAGATATATTGCCATGCAACTTTCCACCGTTCCGTTTATTATGACACGCTCCATCATTGTCATATTGCTTAGCATGATCATATAGTTGACATCGTATTTGTGGCAAAGCCACCATTCATAATTCTTTCATACATGTCACTTATGAATCATTGCATATCCCGCACATCACGGAGGCATTCATATAGAGTCATACTTTGTTCTAAGTATCGAGTTGTAATTCTTGAGTTGTAAGTAAATAAAAGTGTGATGATCATTTTTAGAGAATTTTCCCAAGTGAGGAAAGGATGATGGAGACTATGATTCCCCCATAAGTCGGGATGAGACTCCGGACAAAAAAAAAGAGGCCATAAAAAAAGAGAAAAGGCCCAAATAAAAAAATGAGAGAAAAGAGAGAAGGGACAATGTTACTATCCTTTTACCACACTTGTGCTTCAAAGTAGCACCATGATCTTCATAATAGAGAGTCTCTCATTTTGTCACTTTCATATACTAGTGGGAATTTTTCATTATAGAACTTGGCTTGCATATTCCAATGATGGGCTTCCTCAAATTGCCCTAGGTCTTCGTGAGCAAGCGAGTTGGATGCACACCCACTTAGTTTCATTTGTTGAGCTTTCATATACTTATAGCTCTAGTGCATCCGTTGCATGGCAATCCCTACTCACTCACATTGATATCTATTGATGGGCATCTCCATAGCCCGTTGATACGCCTAGTTGATGTGAGACTATCTTCCCTCTTTTTGTCTTCTCCACAACCACCATTCCATTCCACATATAATGCTATATCCATGGCTCACGCTCATGTATTGCGTGAAGATTGAAAAAGTTTTGAGAATGTCAAAAGTATGAAACAATTGCTTGGCTTGTCATCGGGGTTGTGCATGATTTAAATATTTTGCGTGGTGAAGATAGAGCATAGCCAAACTATATGATTTTGTAGGGATAACTTTCTTTGGCCATGTTATTTTGAGAAGACATGATTGCTTTGTTAGTATGCTTGAAGTATTATTATTTTTATGTCAATATGAACTTTTGTCTTGAATCTTTCGGATCTGAATATTCATACCACAATTAAGAAGAGTTACATTGAAATTATGCCAAGTAGCACTCCGCATCAAAAATTCTCTTTTTATCATTTACCTACTCGAGGACGAGCAGGAATTAAGCTTGGGATGCCTGATACGTCTCCAACGTATCTATAATTTTTTATTGCTCCATGCTATATTATCTATTGTTTTGGACTATATTGGGCTTTATTTTCCACTTTTATATTATTTTTGGGACTAACCTATTAACCGGAGGCCCAGCCCAGAATTGTTGTTTTTTGCCTATTTCAGTATTTCGAAGAAACATTATATCAAACGGAGTCCAAACGGAATTGAACCTTCGGGAACGTGATTTTCTCATCAGATAAGACCCAGGAGACTTGGACCCTCTGTCAAGAAATCCTCGAGGCGGTCACGAGGGTGGAGGGCGTGCCCCCCTACCTCGTGGGCCCCTCGGAACTCCACCGACGTACTTCTTCCTCCTATATATACCTACATACCCCCAACAGATCAGATACGGAGCCAAAAACCTAATTCCACCGCCACAACTTTCTGTATCCACGAGATCCCATCTTGGGGCCTGTTCCTGAGCTCCGCCGAAAGGGGAGTCCACCATGGAGGGCTTCTACATCATCATCATAGCCTCTCCGATGAAGTGTGAGTAGTTTACTTCAGACATTCGGGTCCATAGTTAGTAGCTAGATGGCTTCTTCTCTCTTTTTGGATCTCAATACAATGTTCTCCCCTCTCAAGTGGAGATCTATTCGATGTAATCTTCTTTTTGCGGTGTGTTTGTTGAGACAGATGAATTGTGGGTTTATGATCAAGATTATCTATGAGCAATATTTGAATCTTTTCTGAATTCTTTTATGTATGATTGAGTTATTTTTACAAGTCTCTTCGATTTATCCATTTGGTTTGGCCAACTAGATTGGTAGTTCTTGCAATGGGAGAAGTGTTTAGCTTTGGGTTCAATCTTGCGGTGTCCCTACCCAGTGACAGAAAGGGTTGCAAGGCACGTATTGTATTGTTGCCATCGAGGATAACAAGATGGGGTATTTATCATATTGCATGAATTTATTCCTCTACATCATGTCATCTTGCTTAAGGCGTTACTCTGTTTTCGTTAACTTAATACTCTAGATGCGTCTTTGGATAGCGGTCGATGAGTGGAGTAATAGTAGTAGATGCAGTGCAGAGTCAGTCTACTTGTCTCGGACGTGATGCCTATATACATGATCATACCTAGATACTCTCATAACTATGCTCAATTCATCAATTGCTCAACAGTAATTCGTTCACCCACCGTAAAATACTTATTCTCTTGAGAGAAGCCACTAGTGAAATCTATGGCCCCCGGGTTTATTCTCATCATATTAATCTTCCTACGCTTTATTATTGCTTTGCTTTTTTACTTTGCCTTTTATTTTACCTTGCATCTATATATAAAAAATACCAAAAATATTATCTATCATCTCTATCAGATCTCACTCTCGTAAGTGACCGTGAAGGGATTGACAACCCCTATTCACGTTGGTTGCAAGGAGCTATTTATTTTGTGTAGGTACGACGGACTCGCGTGGCCTCCTCTTTGGATTGATACCTTGGTTCTCAAAAACTGAGGGAAATACTTACGCTACTCTACTGCATCATCCTCTCCTCTTCGGGGAAAACCAACGCAAGCTCAAGACGTAGCAATCGGCCGCACCCCGCTTTGCTCCTTTATATATGGGGGCAGGGGGCACCCCAAAGACACAACAATTGATCGTTTGATCTTTTAGCCGTGTGCGGTGGCCCCCTCCACCATAGTCCACCTCGATAATACTGTAGCGCTGCTTAGGCCAAGCCCTGCGTCGGTAGAACATCAACATCGTCACCACGGCGTCGTGCTGACGAAACTCTCCCTCAACACTCGGCTGGATCGGGGTTCGAGGGACGTCATCGGGCTGAATGTGTGCTGAACTCGGGGGTGCCGTGCGTTCGGTACTTGATCGGTCGGATCGTGAAGACGTACGACTACATCAACCGCGTTGAGCTAACGCTTCCACTTTCGGTCTACGAGGGTACATGGACAACACTCTCCCCTCTCGTTGCTATGCATCACCATGATCTTGTGTGTGCGTAGGAATTTTTTTGAAATTACTACGTTCCCCAACACTTGATGCCCAATATATAAGCAGCTTCACCGAGGTCTTTCATAGAAAAATTCTTATTCAAGTATCCTTTTATTCTATTCAGAAATTGAGTATCATTTCCGATCAACAATATGTCATCCACATATAATATCAGAAATGCTACAGAACTCCCATTCACTTTCTTGTAAATACAGGCTGCTCCAAAAGTCTGTATAAAACCATATGCTTTGATCACACTATCAAAGTGTATATTCCAACTCCGAGAGGCTTGCACCAGTCCATAAATGGATTGCTGGAGCTTGCACACTTTGTTAGCACCTTTTGGATTGACAAAACCTTATGGTTGCATAAATGCGGCAATTGCTAACATGATTCAGACAGACTTAAGCATCTCTACGGGTGAGAAGGTATCATCGTAGTCAACTCCTTGAACTTGTCGAAAACCTTTCGCAACAAGTCAAGCTTTGTAGACAGTAACATTACCGTCAGCGTCAGTCTTCTTCTTGAACATCCATTTATTCTCTATGGCTTGCTGATCATTGGGCAAGTCAACCAAAGTCCACACTTTGTTCTCATACATGGATCCCATATCAGATTTCATGGCCTCAAGCCATTTTGCGGAATCTGGGCTCATCATCGCTTCCTCATAGTTCGTAGGTTCATCATGGTCAAGTAATATGACTTCTAGAACAGGATTACCATACCACTCTGGTGCGGATCTTACTCTGGTTGACCTACGAGGTTCAGTAGTAACTTGATCAGAAGTTTCATGATTATCATCATTAGCTTCCTCACTTACTAGTGTAGGAATCATCGAACTGATTTACGTGATGAACTACTTTCCAATAAGGGAGTAGGTACAATTACCTCGTCAAGTTCTACTTTCCTCCCACTCACTTCTTTCGAGAGAAACTCCTTCTCTAGAGAGGATCCATTCTTAGCAACGAATATTTTGCCTTCGGATCTGTGATAGAAGGTGTACCCAAAAGTCTCCTTTGGGTATCCTATGAAGGCACATTTCTCCTATTTGGGTTCGAGCTTATCAGGTTGAAGCTTTTTCACATAAGCATCACAGCGCCAAACTTTAAGAAACGACAACTTGGGTTTTTGCCAAACCACAGTTCATATGGTGTCATCTCAACGGATTTATAATGGTGCCCTATTTAACGTGAATGCAGCCGACTCTAAAGCATAACCCCAAAATGATAGCGGTAAATCAGTGAGAGACATCATGGATCGCACCATATCTAATAAAGTATGATTACGACGTTCGCACACACCATTATGCTGTGGTGTTCCGGGTGGCATGAGTTGTGAAACTATTCCGCATTGTTTCAAATGAAGACCAAACTCATAACTCAAATATTCTCCTCCACGATCAGATCGTAGCAACATTTTCTTGTTACGATGATTTTCCACTTCACTCTGAAATTCTTTGAACTTTTCAAATGTTTCAGACTTATGTTTCTGTTGGGGAACGCAGTATTTCAAAAAAATTCCTACGATCACGCAAGATCTATCTAGGAAATGCATAGCAACGAGATGGGAGAGTGTGTCCACGTACCCTCGTAGACCGAAAGCGGAAGCGTTCAGTAACGTGGTTGATGTAGTCGAACGTGTTCGCGATTCAACCGATCCAAGTACCGAACGTACGACACCTCCGCGATCAGCACATGTTCAGCTCGATGACGTCCCTCGAATTGTTGATCCAGTTAAGGTCGAGGGAGAGTTCCGTCATCACGACGGCGTGGCGACGGTGATGATGAATTTACTGGCGCAGGGCTTCGCCTAAGCACTATGATGATATGACCGAGGTGTGCAACTGTGGAGGAGGGCACCGCACACGGCTAAGAGATTGTCTGTTGTGCCTTTGGGGTGCCCCCTGCCCCCATATATAAAGGAGGGGAGGAGGAGGCTGGCCAACAAGGGGCGCGCCAGGGAGAGGGGAGTCCTACTAGGACTTCAGTCCTAGTAGGATTCGGCCCCACCCTTTTTCCTTCTACTGGAGGGGGAAAAGGGGAAGGAGAGGGGGTAGGAGAAGGAAAGGGGAGTGGTGCCCCCTTCCCAAGTCCAATTCGGCCTCCTCCCTTGTGGTTGGCGCACCAACCCCTTGTGGGCTGGTTAGCCTCCCTCCTATGGCCCATAAGGCCATATCTTTCCCCGAGGGGTTCCGGTAACCCCTCCAGTACTCTAGTATGTACCCGATGCACTTTGGAACCCTTCCGGTGTCCGAATACTACCTTCCAATATATCAATTTTTACCTCTCGACCATTTCGAGACTCCTCGTCATGTCCGTGATCTCATCCGACACTCCGAACAAACTTCAGTTCATCAAATCACATAACTCATAATACAAATCATCATCGAACGTTAAGCGTGCGGACCCTACGAGTTCGAGAACTATGTAGACATGACCGAGACACATCTCCGGTCAATAACCAATAGCGGTACATGGATGCTCATATTGGCTCCTACGTATTCTATGAATATCTTCATCGGTCAAACCGCATAACAACATAAATCATTCCCTTTGTCATCGGTATGTTACTTGCCCGAGATTCGGTCGTCGGTGAGGGAGTCCCGGACTAGGGGGTGTCCGAATAGCCGGACTATCGTCACGGCCGGACTCCAAGACTATGAAGATACAAGATTGAAGACTTCGTCCCGTGTCCGGATGGGACTTTCCTTGGCGTGGAAGGCAAGCTTGGCGATACGGATATGTAGATCTCCTACCATTGTAACCGACTCTGTGTAACCCTAACCTATCCGGTGTCTATATAAACCGGAGGGTTTTAGTCCAGAGGATCTAACAACAATCATACCATAGGCTAGCTTCTAGGGTTTAGCCTCCTTGATCTCGTGGTAGATCTACTCTTGTACTACCCATATCATCAATATTAATCAAGCGGAGTAGGGTATTACCTCCATCGAGAGGGCCCGAACCTGGGTAAAAACATCGTGTCCCTTGTCTCCTGTTATCATCCGCCTAGACGCAGTTCGGGACCCCTACCCGAGATCCGCCGGTTTTGACACCGACATTGGTGCTTTCATTGAGAGTTCCTCGTATCGTCACCGATAGGCCCGATGGCTCCTTCGATCATCAACAACGACGAGGTCCAGGTGAGACTTTTCTCCCCGGACAGATCTTCGATTCGGCGGCTTTGCTGCGGGCCAATTCGCAGCCATCTGGAGCAGATCGAAAGCTACGCCCCTGGCCATCAGGTCAGATTTGGAAGTTTAAACTATACGGTCGATATCCGCGGAGACTTGATCTTTGACGGATTCGAGCCACAGCCAAGCGCACCGCACTGTCTTGATGGGCATGATCTAGCTCTGCAATTAACAAAGGCCTCGAGGCCGCATCAAAGATCCGCTCCGACACTTAATCCGAGCCGGATTCCCCGATCGAGGACGCAGTGGTTGGACACCGCCTCGGGGCTACAATCTCACGGTGATTGAGCGAACTCCATCCCCTGTCTTTGCGAAGACCTTGACTCTGTGGTGCCGGACTCCTCTCCGGACTCCGAACCCTCCGTGCCCCTCGCCAATCGAATCCGATTGGGCGCCGTCATGGAGTTCACCGCCGCGGACATCTTTCGACCCGCCCTTTGGCGACATCTTGAATTCACTAAAGTCTCTCTCTTTATCAGGAGAGCCCTGGCCGTACTACGGTCAGGAAGGTTGGGATGCGGACGACGAAGAAATTCAACGCCCACCCACCAACCACTTTGTAGCCACTGTCGATGATTTAACCGACATGCTCGACTTCTACTCCGAAGACATCGACGGTATGGACAACGATGCCGGAGACAACCAAGACCCAGCGCCTACAGGGCACTGGAAGGCCACCTCGTCATATGACATATATATGGTGGACATCCCAAAAGATGGGAATGGCGAGGGAACAACGGAGGATGACCCCTCCAAGAAACAGCCGAAGCGCCGACGTCAGCGGCGCCGCTCTAAATCCCGCCACAATAAAAACGGTGATTCCGGCACGGGAGATAATAACAACCCGGACAGTGCCGAAGAGAACCCCCTCCAGCAGAACTCGGCGCAGGAGGAGGGAGAAGCAAGTCCGCACGACAGTGCGGCAGAAAGAGAGGCCGAGGACGATAATTATGCGCCTCCCTCCGAAGATGAGGCAAGCCTCAACGATTTACTTAATTTGTCGTGCTCGAGGATCCCGCCGAACAGAGCGTTTCAAATGCAGGCTTATAGCCACGGCAAGCAGCCTCAAGAAAAAGCAGCAACAGCTTAGAGCTGATCAAGACCTGCTAGTGACAGATGGATCAAGTCCTTGCAGCCAAGAGTATGAACTCGAACGCCCTCCAAAAGCTACCCCAAACGCAGGCCGTTGCCTCGACTAGAGGAGGAAGCACCCAAGTCACCAACGCATGACATGGCAGTCCGGCCACCCTGCGGTCATGACAGAGAAGCCTCTCGGCCCTCCGCTCAAGCCACACCCCGACGCCGCTCAAAAAGTACCAAGGCACGGGAAAACGCGCCGGACCTGTGAGATATATTGGAGGATAAGGCAAAACATACAAGATCGATCTACGGATCGCGTGGGCACCCAGCAATGCGGGATGATTACCGTCGCGCCGGATACAGCAAACCCGGCCGGGCCGAACACAGTAGACAAAGCTCATATGAGGTACGTCGTGATATAGCCCAATATAGAGGCGCCACACACCCACTATGCTTCATAGATGAAATAATGGATCATCAAATCCCCGAGGGCTTTAAACCCGTAAACATCGAATCATACGATGGTACCACAGATCCTGCGGTCTGGATCGAGGATTATCTCCTCCATATCCACATGGCCCGCGGTGATGATCTACATGCCATCAAATACCTCCCACTCAAGCTTAAAGGACCAGCTCGACATTGGCTCAATAGCTTGCCAGCAGAATCAATTGGTTGTTGGGAGGACCTGGAAGCCGCATTCCTTGATAACTTCCAGGGCACATATGTGCGACCACCAGACGCGGATGACCTTAGCCACATAATTCAATAGCCAGAAGAATCGGCCAGACAATTCTGGACTCGGTTCCTAACAAAGAAAAATCAAATCGTTGACTGTCCGGATGCAGAGGCCCTGGCAGCCTTCAAACATAACATCCGCGACAAGTGGCTTGCCCGGCACCTAGGACAGGAAAAGCTTAAATCTATGGCAGCCCTCACAACCCTCATGACTCGCTTTTGTGCGGGAGAGGACAGCTGGCTAGCTCAAGCAACAACTTGGCCAAACATCCCGATAGTCCGGATACCAAGGACAGCAATGGCAGGTCGCGTCAGAACAAGAACAAGCACCGCATTAACGATTTATAATATCAAGATACGGCCACAATGCCGGATTCAGAGGCACTAAACCTGGTCACGGAAGAAGCCTTTCAAAAGAAATACCTGGGCCCGTCCAACTTGGACCGAATACTCGATCGCTTGTGCGGATACATGGCACTTCAAAACCAGCCAATCACACCAACAGGGATTGTTGGGTGTTCAAGCAGGCAGGCAAGTTAAGTGCCGAACTCAATGACAAGGGGCTGCATACCGATGACGATGAAGAGCCCCGGCCGCCGAACAATAGAGGACAGAAGGGTTTTCCTACACAAATGCGGACAGTGAAAATGATATACGCAACCCACATACCCAAAAGGGAGCGGAAGCGTGCACTAAGGGACGTATATGCGATGGCAGTCGCCCCGAAGTTCAACCCATGGTCTTCCTCCCCGATCACCTTCGATCGAAGGGACCACCCCACTAGCATCCGTCACGGCGGCTTTGCCGCATTAGTTCTTGACCCAAATATCGACGAATTTCACCTCACCAGAGTCCTGATGGACGGCGGTAGCAGCCTGAACCTGCTTTATCAGGATACAATGCACAAAATGGGCATAGACCCCTCAAGGTTAAACCTACAAAGACGACCTTTAAAGGCGTCATACCGGGTGTAGAGGCCAATTGTACAGGCTCAGTCACACTCGAAGTGGTCTTCGGATCTCCGGATAACTTCCGAAGCAAAGAGTTAATCTTCGACATCGTCCCATTCTGCAGCGGCTATCATGCACTGCTCGGACGAACCGCATTTGCAAAGTTCAATGCGGTGCCGCACTATGCATACCTCAAGCTCAAGATGCCAGCCCTCGAGGAGTAATCACGGTCAATGGAAACACCGAACGCTCTCTACGAACTGAGGAGCACACGGCGCCCTCGCGCGGAGGTGCAAAGCAGCCTCTCACGGCAATTCTTGAGTCCGCCACTAAGCGTCCGGACACGCCAAGCGTGCCGGAGTAACCTGCAACAAGACCACACCGCACGATTCAAGCACGAGTAGCAATCCGCCCCAACCCCAGCCCTCGCGAAATTGCGAAGCTAGTATTACGCGTGCATATAATTACGCCCGAGATACCATGGGCATATGGGGAGGGCAAGACAACGGCACGCCAAGAATGCGGCTCGACCGCACTGTGGGCTCCTGCTTGTGTCATTTCTTTTTCTTTTTCTTTTTCTTCCTTTTTTACTTTCAGGACTCCGTCTTTGAGAAGTCCTGTCTGCACTTGAATCGCCGAACTCACGCTGCAACAGCCAGGAAGCGGAAAGCCACGTCGAGTGTTCAGTGGTCTCTATTACGAGCATTATACATGTTTTACATATCATCCAAAGCAGCTTACCTCGGAGGGGACATGTTAGATAGTCCCATCCCTTGCTTATCGCACTATTTGTATCGTTCTGCTTCCATTGCAGTACCTTTTTGAATAAACACTACATAGCTTTTGCTTATTATTACTCTACTCCCTTTATATATACATATGTTTTATTTCATGACATGTTGCAACCGTACACTTTGGTACGACCAATACACCATGGGCTTAAGTATCCCAAAATTATGGTGTGATAAGTCCGAACACTTTCACAAGTGCGGCACCCCGAACTTATAGCATTATATGAATTGGCTCCGAATCATGTCTTGGGTCAATAGTTGGGTTTGCCCGGCTCCGTGTTTTGGTACCTTACGTTCCGCTTATATCGGCTAAGGTAGCACCGGGAGAACCATCGCGATTGTGCCCCAGCTTATGCCGGGTCGAGCACCTTAGTGGAGAAAGCTAAAACTGACCGTCATGATAGGGCGAGAGCCGGTCGCTGTTCGATAGGTTTTTTCGGGTCCCTAAACACTTATGCCGCTTAGAACGAGGAACCGGAATTGTCCGGCTAAGGCGTGGATAGCGCCCCCAACTCGGTCTTCCGAATACTAGGGGCTTCGCCGAAATTTAAAATTATAGAATTCTATGGCTAAGTGAGAGTGTTCAAGCATTATAAGTCCGGTTGCCTTGTTCGTTGTGTTGAGCGCCTCCCTAGATGGGCCCAAGAATGGGAACAAGAGTGCTCAAGTTTATCCCAAACACCCCAGCACTCATGGCATGGGGGCTGAAGCCAACGACTTGCCATCTCTCAAATTTGATAAACGGCCGCACAGAAGCTAATATTTTAAATTAATAAGCGTTGCTTAGCGCATATGAACAAGTTTTTAGCGCATGTGATAACAAATGCGAGTTTATTCAAAAATTACATCTTTGGAGCACTCATCCGCTATTCAAGGGCACCCTTCAGAGGCCCTCATAGTACATTTCGGGCGCGATGCTCATGGCCCTTCGGTGGCCCGTCTGTCACAAGCCTCTCCGCATCCAGCTTGCCCCAGTGCACTTTAGCACGGGCAAGGGCCCGACGGACACCTTCAATGCACACGGAGCGCTTGATGACTTCAAGTCAGACAGCATCCACCACCACTGCACCAAGTCCAGTAGCTCCGGGCATGGCCTCCAATGGACACAGCCGCTTATAAGGTCCTTCATGGCCTGTTCGGCGACCTTATGGAGCTCGACCAGCTGCTTCACTGGTCGCCAGGCACTGGATGGTCGGCCCCCAAAGATACCGAGACCGAACACCTTCTCCGTGGAGCTCCCCTCCACAGGCACGGTAGAATGCGGCAAGACATCGGGCCTTTTCTGGGGCAAATCTACGAATGCTCCCGGAGAGCTCCGAATCCGGTAAGTAATGTGTAATTGACTTTAACATTCTTGCTTTGCATAAAGAATGCCTTACCCGCCGCTATCTTCTTTAGTGCTTCAATTTCTTGGAGGACTTTTTGGGCCTCGGCCTTAGCAGCTTTGGCACTCTCAAGAGCCGAGGCAAGCTCGGACTCTCGGGTCTTCGAGTCATGCTCCAAACCCTCGTGTTTTTTACGAGAATCTGGAGCTCTTGCCGCACCTCCGCCAGCTCGCCTCCCTTTCTCTCGCTCGGTGCGTTCAGCCGCTTTGTTTTCGGCCACGGACACCGCTTCCCTCGTGGTCACCACCTCGTTCAGGGCCCCGCAGCACTCCATGTTATTCCTGTTATTTTTCGCAACCAAAACCTTTTCTATAAGGTATTTCTTTAATAAGGTATTACTTACCTTCCTTGTCCTCGAGCTCCTTCTTGGCTTGTCCGAGCTCGTTCTCGGACCGCTCGAGGTTCTGCTTCAATGCATTGACCTCCGCACAAGGCAAAGAGAGGTCAAGCAGCAGCCTGCATTCCCATATTGACATACTTATGTTAGACTCTCACAGATATCTTTTTAGATCCTTAGTCCGGCTTTTCTTTCCGAACACCGAACTAAGAATCAGGCTACCGTCTATGCGGTTATATTTTTACATACTCTAAAACTTACCTCAAAGCCTGTTAGAAGGTCATTAAAGTTTTGGTCAGTCCGCTCTTGGCGGATCGAATCGTCCGGATCACCGCACTCATAACAAAGGCGGTGCTCCTCCTGATGGAAGCGCCGTGAAGCGCCTCCAAGAGCTATCCGGTGCCTCCTTGGGACGGAGGACACCAAGTCTTACCCTTCTTCCGAAGGGTCCGCTTGCGGACTCGGAACCACGGAAGGTTCCGGCATGGAGACCGGACAAGGGTCGGGCCTAGAGCCCCCGGGGTCTTGCCTCACAAGACTGAGTCCGGGAGGTTGCCTTGTGGCACCTCCTGCGCTACCTCCTCTTGACCAAGCCCCTCCTGGGGCCCCGCCACGGCGTCGCCCGCAACATGAGGCGAGGAGGCGGTCGGAAGCGAGGCACTCTCCATTTTCGACGAGCCCAGGGACCCGCTCGATGAATCGGCGAACTCGCCCTTGGGCGGGCTGCACGGTTGTTCGACATTAGAGAACACTCTGCAATAATAAAAATCCATGGGTATCCGTGACACTTACGATCTCGCCAGGACTTGGCCCTTGTAGGCCAATCCTCCTCGCCGTCGTCGACGTTGGTGGAGAATTCCGGAGGAAGGGTTCTTCCCTTCTTGGACCCTCCGCCTCCCGGTTGGGGCGGCCTTCCTTTTCTTCTCCTCTTCACCGGGAGGAGCTTCTTCTTCCTCCTCGCCTTCGTGAGAAGATTCTGCTTCAGAATCTGGCAGCACTGGCGCCGGAGCTCCTTCGAGTTCTCGTGGCCTCCTTCTTGGCCTTCTTCTCCCAAGACCACGTGACGGCGCCGGAGCCAAGAGCCCTGGCTAATCGGGCGTCCTCCGGATCTTCCGGCAAAGGAGCCGGACAGTTAATCTGTCCGGACGTCTTAAGCTAGTCCTGTCAGAGATTAGGGAGTTTTAGATCCCACGTAGAGTCAATCTATGAAAAAAGAGTCCCGCAAAGGGTAAAATAACTTACCTCGCCGGCTTGACGCTGCGAGCTGTACCCGTCTTTGGTAGCGGATGCTGGGGCTTCGGCACCCTTGAACAGCACCTTCCAGGCGTCTTCGTACGTAGTGTCGAAGAGCCGGCTCAAGGTTCGATGCTGTGCCGGATAGAACTTCCACAAATTGAAGGCCCGTTGTTGGCATGGGAGAATCCGGTGGATGAGCATCACCTGGATTACGTCGACAAGCCTAAGATTCTTGGCTACCAGGTTTCGGACGCATGTTTGAAGTCCGGATGTCTCGTCCTAATTCCCCCACGTCAGGCCCGTCTCTTTCCATGACGAGAGTCGTGTGGGGAAGCCAGAGGAAAGCCTCGCACACGACGATAAACGCCGAGATGTTGAGGATGAAATTCGGGGCCAGGTCATGGAAGTCCAGGCCGTAGTAGAACATGATCCCCCGGACAAATGGGTGAAGAGGAAAACCTAGTCCATGGAGGAAGTGGGGGAGAAACACCACCCTCTCATGGGGCCCAGGGGTCGGAATGAGCTGCCCCTCGTCGGGAAGCCTGTGCGCGATGTTGCCGGACAAGTATCCGGCCCCCCGCAGTCTTTTGATGTGCCCCTCCGTGACGGAGGAGGCCATCCACCCGCCTCCCGCCTCCCGACATGGTTGGAGAAGGTTGAGGTGGGATGTGCGAACTTGGGCGCTGGAGCTCGAAAAGGAAATGGATAAGCAAAGGAGGAAGAAGGCGTGGGTGAAAAGGTGGATCCTTATCCCCTTATATAGACGGACGAAGCTATGCGTCCCCCACTAGCCTGGTAAAACTCGCTTATTTCCCGAGCGCCGTAATCAATGGCGCGGATGGGTTACCCATGTCCGTATTGATGAGAATCCCAGAATAAGGGGGCACGATCTATGCTTTGATAAGACGTGCCAAGGAAACCGCCTCGCTAAACATGCTGAGGTGGAACAAGAAAAACGATTCATATAAAGACCTGGCCGTGGTGTGATGTCACGCCGCTGAATACGCCGACAGATCTGTGCAAAACTTATTCTCTCTACGGTGTTATGTGGAACTTGTTTTACGTAGCCGGACACTATCCTTGTGTTCAAAACCTTCTATGAAGTATTCGAGGAGGAACCCGCCTTGCAATGCCGAAGACAATATGCTGCGTCGGACTCGTCGTCATTGAAGCCCGGTTCAGGGCTCTTGAGGAGTCCCGGACTAGGGGTGTCCGGATAGCCGGACTATCATCACGGCCGGACTCCAAGACTATGAAGATACAAGATTGAAGACTTCGTCCGTGTCCGGATGGGACTTTCCTTGGCGTGGAAGGCAAGCTTGGCGATCTGGATATGTAGATCTCCTACCATTGTAACCGACTCTGTGTAACCCTAACCTATCCGGTGTCTATATAAACCGGAGGGTTTTAGTCTCAGAGGACGAACAACAATCATACTATAGGCTAGCTTCTAGGGTTTAGCCTCCTTGATCTCGTGGTAGATCTACTCTTGTACTACCCATATCATCAATATTAATCAAGCAGGAGTAGGGTATTACCTCCATCGAGAGGGCCCGAACCTGGGTAAAAACATCGTGTCCCTTGTCTCCTGTTACCATCCGCCTAGACGCACAGTTCGGGACCCCCTACCCGAGATCCGCCGGTTTTGACACCGACAGTCGGTATCTCAATACCTAGTTCAATCTCGTTACCGACAAGTCTCTTTACTCGTTCCGTAATGCATCATCCCATAACTAACTCATTAGTCACATTGCTTGTAAGGCTTATAGTGATGTGCATTACCGAGAGGGCCCAGAGATACCTCTCCGACAATCGGAGTGACAAATCCTAATCTCGATCTATGCCAACTCAACAAACACCATCGGAGACACCTATAGAGCATCTTTATAATCACCCAGTTACGTTGTGACATTTGATAGCACACAAAGTGTTCCTCCGGTAGTCGGGAGTTGCATAATCTCATAGTCATAGGAACATGTATAAGTTATGAAGAAAGAAATAGCAATAAACTAAACGATCATAGTGCTAAGCTAACGAATGGGTCAAGTCAATCACATCATTCTTAAATGATGTGATCCCGTTCATCAAGTGACAACTCTTTGTCCATGGCTAGGAAACTTAACCATCTTTGATTAACGATCTAGTCAAGTAGAGGCATACTAGTGACACTCTGTTTGTTTATGTACTCACACATGTACTAAGTTTCCAGTTAATACAATTCTAGCATGAATAATAAACACTTATCATGATATAAGGAAATATAAATAACAAATTTATTATTGCCTCTAGGGCATATTTCCTTCAGTCTCCCACTTGCACTAGAGTTAATAATCTAGTTCACATCGTCATGTGATTTCACACCAATAGTTCACATCTTTATGTGATTAGTTCACAACTCCATGTGACTAATACCAAAAGGTTTACTAGAGTCAATAATCTAGTCCACATCGCTATGTGATTAACACAAAGAGTGATCATGTTTTGCTTGTGAGAGAAGTTTAGTCAACGGGTCTGCCACATAGAAAGCCGTATGTATTTTGCAAATTTCTATGTCTACAATGCTCTGCACGGAATTACTCTAGCTAACTGCTACCATTTCCAATATGTATCCAGATTGAGACTTAGAGTCATCCGGATCAGTGTCAAAGCTTGCATCGGCGTAACTCTTTACGACGAACTCTTTATCACCTCCATAACCGAGAAATATCTCCTTATTCCACTAAGGATAATTTTGACCGCTGTCCAGTGATCCACTCCTGGATCACTATTGTACCCTCTTGCCAAACTCATGGTGAGGTTCACAACAGGTCTGGTACACAGCATAGTGATACGTCTCCAACGTATCTATAATTTTTGATTGCTCCATGCTACTTTATCTACTGTTTTGGACTATATTGGGCTTTATTTTCCACTTTTATATTACTTTTGGGACTAACCTATTAACCGAAGGCCCAGCCTGTAATTGCTGTTTTTTTGCCTATTTCGTTGTTCGAAGAAACGGAATATCAAACGGAGTCCAAACGGAATGAAACCTTCGGGAACGTGATCTTCTCACAGAACGTGATCCAGGAGACTTGGACCTACTCCAAGAAGTGCCAGAGGCGGTCACGAGGGTGGAGGGAGCGCCCCCTACCTCGTGGGCCCCCTAACACTCCACCGACGTACTCCTTCCTCCTATATATACCTACGTATCCCCAAACGATCAGAAGGGGAGCCAAAAACCTAATTCCACCGTCGCATCTTCCTCAGATCCACGAGATCCCATCTTGGGGCCTGTTAGGAGCTCACGAGGGGCATCCACCATGGAGGGCTTCTACATCAACACCATAGCCCCTCCGATGAAGTGTGAGTAGTTTACTTCAGACCTTCGTCCATAGTTAGTAGCTAGATGGCTTCTTCTCTCTTTTTGGATCTCAATACAATGTTCTCCCCTCTCTCGTGGAGATCTATTCGATGTAATCTTCTTTTTGCGGTGTGTTTGTTGAGATCGATGAATTGTGGGTTTATGATCCAGCTTATCTATGAATAATATTTGAATCTTCTCTGAATTCTTTTATGTATGATTGAGTTATCTTTGCAAGTCTCTTGAATTATCCGCTTTGTTTGGCCAACTAGATTGGTAGTTCTGGAATGGGAGAAGTGCTTAGCTTTGGGTTCAATCTTGCGGTGTCCTTACCCAAAGGATGTAAAGGGTTGCAAGGCACGTATTGTATTGTTGCCATCGAGGATAACAAGATGGGGTATTTATCATATTGCATGAATTTATTCCTCTACATCATGTCATCTTGCTTAAGGTGTTACTGCTTTTTAACTTAATACTCTAGATGCATGCTTTGGATAGCGGTCGATGAGTGGAGTAATAGTAGTAGATGCGTAATCGTTTCGATCTACTTGTCTCGGACGTGATGCCTATATACATTATCATACCTAGATAACCTCATAACTATGCTCAGCTCACAATTGCTCAACAGTAATTTGTTCACCCACCGTAGAATATCTATGCTCTTGAGAGAAGCCACTAGTGAAACCTATGGCCCCCGGGTCTATTCTCATCATATCAATCTCCATCACTTTTATACTTGCTTTTGTTTTTACTTTGCTTTTACTTTTTACTTTGCATCTTTATACCAAAAACACCAAAAATATTATCTCTGTCAGATCTCACTCTCGTAAGTGACCCTGAAGGGATTGACGACCCCTAATCGCGTTGGTTGCGAGTAGCTATCGTTTTGTGCAGGTATGAGGGACTTGCGCGTGGCCTCCTACTGGATTGATACCTTGGTTCTCAAAAACTGAGGGAAATACTTACGCTACTGTGCTGCATCATCCTCTCCTCTTCGGGGAAAACCAACGCGAGCTCAAGACGTAGCACATAGCATACTTCATAGAACCTATGACTGAGCCATAGGGAATGAATTTTCATTCTCATTCTATTTTCTGCAGTCGTCAGGCATTGAGTCTGATTCAACTTCATACCTTGCAATACAGGCAAGAACTCCTTCTTTGACTGTTCCATTTTGAACTACTTCAAAATTTTGTCAATGTATGTACTCATTGACAAAACTTATCAAGCGTCTTGATCTATCTCTATAGATCTTGATGATCAATATGTAAGCAGCTTCACCTAGGTCTTTATTTGAAAAACTCCTTTCAAACACTCCTTTATGCTTCCTAGAAAATTCTACATCATTTCCGATCAACAATATGTCATTCACATATGCTTATCAGAAAGGTTATAGTGCTCCCACTCACTTTCTTGTAAATGCATGCTTCACCTGAAGTCTGTATAATACTATATGCCTTGATCAACTTATCAAAGCGTATATTCCAACTCCGAGATGCTTGCACCAGTCCATAGATGGATCACTAGAGCTTGCACATTTTGTTAGCACCTTTAGGATTGACAAAACCTTCTGGTTGTATCATATACAACTCTTCTTTAATAAATCCATTAAGGAATGCAGTTTCGATATCCATTTGTCAGATTTCATAAAATGTGGCAATTGCTAACATGATCCGGACAGACTTTAAGCATCGATGCGAGTGAGAAAATCTCATCGTAGTCAACATCTTGAATTTGTCAAAAACCCTTTTCGACAAGTCGAGCTTTGTAGATAGTAACACCACTATCAGCGTCTGTCTTCCTCTTCAAGATCCATTTATTCTCAATGGCTTGCCGATCATCGGGCAAGTCCACCAAAGTCCACACTTTGTTCTCATACATGGACTCTATCTCAGATTTCATGGCCTCAAACCATCTGTCGGAATTTGGGCTCATCATCGCTTCATCATAGTTCATAGGTTCATCATGGTCTAGCAACACGACTTCCAGAACAGGATTACCATACCACTCTGGTGCGGATCATACTCTAGTTAACCTACGAGGTTCGGTAGTAACTTGATCTGAAGTTTCATGATCATCATCATTAACTACCTCACTAATTGGTGCAGGCATCACTGGAACTGATTTCAGTGATGAGCTACTTTCCAATTCGAGAGAAGGTACAATTACCTCATCAAGTTCTACTTTCCTCCCACTCACTTCTTTCGAGAGAAACTCCTTCTCTAGAAAGGATCCACTCTTAGCAACAAAGATATTGCCTTCGGATCTGTGATAGAAGGTGTACCCAACAGTTTCTTCTGGGTATCCTATGAAGACACACTTCTCCGGTTTGGGTTTGAGCTCATCAGGCTGAAACTTTTTTACATAAGCATCGCAACCCCAAACTTTAAGAAATGACAGCTTAGGTTTTTTGCTAAACCACAGTTCATACGGTGTCGTCTCAACGAATTTTTAGACGATGCCCTATTTAACATGGATGCAACTGTCTCTAATTCATAACCCCAAAATGATAGTGGTAAATCGGTAAGAGACATCATAGATCGCACCATATCTAATAAAACATGGTTACGACTTTTGGACACACCATTATACTGTGGTGTTCCAGGTGGCTTGAGTTGTGAAACTATTCCACATTGTTTTAAATGAAGGCCAAACTCGTAACTCAAATATTTGCCTCCACGATCAGATCGTAGAAACTTTATTTTCTTGTTACGATGATTTTCCGCTTCACTCTGAAATTCTTTCAACTTTTCAAATGTTTCAGACTTGTGTTTCATTAAGTAGATATACCCATATCTGCTCAAATCATCTGTGAAGGTTAGAAAATAACGATACCTTCCTCGAGCCTTAACACTTATCGGACCGCATACATCAATGTGTATTATTTCCAACAAGTCAGTTGCTCGCTCTATTGTTCCGGTGAACAGAGTCTTAGTCATCTAGCCCATGAGGCATGGTTCGCAAGCATCAACTGATTCATAATCAAGTCATTCCAAAAGCGCATCAGCATGGAGTTTCTTCATGCGCTTTACACCAATATGAAATAAATGGCAGTGCCACAAATACGTTGCACTATCATTATGAACTTTGTATCTTTTGGCATCAATATTATGAATATGTGTATCATTACGATCGAGATTCAATAAACCATTTATATTAAGTGTATGACCATAGAAGGTTTTATTCATGTAAACATAACAACAACTATTCTTCGACTTAAATGAATAATTGTATTGCAGTAAACATGATCTAATCATATTCATGCTCAACTCAAACACCAAATAACATTTATTTTGGTCCAACAGTAATCTCGAAGGTAGAGGGAGCGTGCGATGGTGATCTTATCAACCTTGGAATCACTTCCAACACACACCTAGGGCCGGCCCTGAGATTTTGGGGGCCCGCGGCGAGACAACACGGAGGGGCCCTAAAGCCACAGAAAAATATGCTTTTTTTATTTCAACTGCAAATAAATATTCGATACACTATTAATTTATGGTGTTTTTCTTATTGACTAAAAACTGAGGTCACCAACATTCATAGTTGTAGTTGATCGATCTTGTCAATCTACAGTTATATATATATATATATATATATATATATATATATTTCTATTAGGTGCATTAGTAACACTTTCATGCCTAGTCAAATTTTGTCTTCCTAAAGTTTTCAATAGCTGTTCTTGAACAAGAACTAAAGCTAAGTCCTGAAAATTCCTAGCAGTAGAAAACTAGAAATACTATTTTTTGCAGGGAATCAGTAGAATACTTGTGTGCGCTCTAAAAGTGCCAACAACTGACTCAATCAACTCATATGCACTTTTTCCCCTCACTATCAGATGGATTCTTTCTTGATAGCATCTTGTTAAACGAATAGCAATCTTACTAATTAGCACACAACATATGACACAAGAAATTAAGAGGACTACTAATTAAAAAAGTGTCATGAAAGGCATGGAACAAGGTACCTGGATCTAGATGGCTAGAAAATTTAAAATCGCAAGATTTTGTTGCTGCATACGAGAGTCACGAACAAAAGTCAAAGTTTCTCTTTTCTAATCCCAATCAATACAAGTACAAGAAATCGAGGTGTGAGAGAAATATATATGAGGATGATCTTCAGGAAACGAACGAACGATCTTACAAGAATATAGAAAGAGAAGCCATGTGTTGAAGAGAAGATTGACAGGAATCTGGAAACCGCATTAGGCATTAACTTCTTCCACTAATGGCGCCCAGCAGCCGAAAATCACGATTAGACCAGCGGGCGGGGCGCCATCATCATGGCATGGCTGATTTGTTGCCAAATTGGGGAGGAGAAGTATAATACGAGAAGACTGCATGGCGTGCGACAACCTGATAATTGATCGATCAGTTAATTATTGTTTCCTTCTGGAGATTCAATCGACAGGCCATCACACACTGCCCTGACTGCATCCACGTTCATATAGTCGGGGGCCCCTTCCAACTCGGGGGCCCGGGGCGGCCGCCCCCCTGCCCCCCCTCAGGGCCGGCCCTGCACACACCATCACCTTGCCCCCCAACTAGTCTTTGTTCATTTTGTAACTCCTGTTTCAAGTTACTAATCATAGCAACTGAACCAGTATCAAATACCCAGGGGCTACTATGAACACTAGTAAAGTACACATCAATAACATGTATATCATATATACTTTTGTTCACTTTGCCATCCTTCTTATCCGCCAAGTATTTGGGGTAGTTCCGCTTCCAGTGACCATTTCCTTTGCAGTAGAAGCACTCAGTTTTAGGCTTGGGTCTAGCTTTGGGCTTCTTCATGGGAGTGACAACTTGTTTGCCATTCTTCTTGAAGTTCCCTTTCTTTCCCTTGCCCTTTTACTTGAAACTAGTGGTCTTGTCATCAACATTTGATGCTTTTCTTGATTTCTACCTTCGCCGATTTCAGCATCACAAAGAGCTCGGGAATCGTTTTCGTCATCCCTTCCATATTATAATTCATCAAAAAGTTGTAGTAACTTGGTGGCAGTGACTAGAGAACTCTGTCAATCACTATCTTATCTGCAAGATTAACTACCACTTGATTCAAGCGATTGTAGTACTCAGACATTCTGAGCACATGCTCACTAGTTGAGCTATTCTCCTCCATATTGTAGGCAAAAATATTTGTCAGAGGTCTCATACCTCTCGACTCGGGCATGAGTCTGAAATACCAATTTCAACTCTTGGAACATCTCATATGCTCCATGGCGTTTCAAAACATTTTTGAAGTCCCGGTTCTAAGCCGTAAAGCATGGTGCACTAAACTATCAAGTAGTCATCATACCGAGCTTGTCAAACGTTCATAACGTCTGCATTTGCTCCTGCAATAGTTCTATCACCTAGCGGTGCATCAAGGACATAATTCTTCTGTGCAGCAATGAGGATAATCCTCAGATCACGAACCTAGTCCGCATCATTGCTACTATCAACTTTCAACTTAGTTTTCTCTAGGCACATATCATAAATAAAACGGGGAAGCTATACGCGAGCAATTGATATACAACATAGATATGCAAATACTATCAGGACTAAGTTCATGATAAATTTAAGTTCAATTGATCATACTACTTAAGAACTCCCACTTGTATAGACATCGCCCTCTAGTCATCTAAATGATCACGTGATCCATCAACTAAACCATGTCCGATCATCACGTGAGATGGAGTAGCTTCCAGTGGTGAACATCACTATGTTGATCATATCTAGTATATGATCCATGTTCGACCTTTCGGTCTCAGTGTTCCGAGGCCATATCTACATATGCTAGGCTCCTCAAGTTTAACCGAGTATTCTGCATGCGCAAAACTAGCTTGCACCTGTTGTATGTGAATGTAGAGCTTATCACACCCGATCATCACGTGGTGTCTCAGCACGAAGAACTGTCGCAACGGTGCATACTCAGGGAGAACACTTATACCTTGAAAGTTTAGTAAGGGGTCATCTCATAATGCTATCGTCATACTAAGAAAAATAAGATGCATAAAAGATAAACATCACATGCAATCAAAATATGTGACATGATATGGCCATCATCATCTTGTGCCTTTGATTTCCATCTCCAAAGAACCGTCATGATCTCCATCGTCACCGGCATGACACCATGATCTCCATCATCTTGATCTTTATCAACGTGTCGTCACATGGTTGTCTCGCCAACTATTGCTATCGCATAGCGATAAAGTAAAGCAATTATATGGCGCTTGCATCTTATGCAATAAAGAGACAACCATAAGGATCCTCCCAGTTTCCGATAATAATAAAAAACATGATCATCTCATACAACAATTTATATCTCATCACGTCTTGACCATATCACATCACAACATGCCCTGCAAAAACAAGTTAGACATCCTCTACTTCTTTGTTGCAAGTTTTACGTGGCTGCTACGGGCTTCTAGCAAGAACCGTTCTTACCTACGCATCAAAACCACAACGATTTTTCGTCAAGTGTGTTGTTTTAACTTTCAACAAGGACCGGGCGTAGTCAAACTCGATTCAACTAAAGTTGGAGAAACAGACACCCGCCAGCCACCTGTGTGCAAAGCACGTCGGTAGAACCAGTCTCATGAATGTGGTCATGTAATGTCGGTCCGGGCCACTTCATCCAAATATACCGCCGAATCAAAGAAAGATGCTGCTGGTAAGCAGTATGACTATTATCGCCCACAACTCTTTGTGTTCTACTTGTGCATATAACATCTACGCATAGACCTAGCTCGGATGCCACTGTCGGGGAACACAGTATTTCAAAAAAATTCCTACGATCACGCAAGATCTATCTAGGAGATGCATAGCAACAAGACGGAAGAGTGTGTCCACGTACCCTCGTAGACCAAAAGCGGAAGCATTTAGTAACGCGGTTGATGTAGTCGAACGTCTTTGCGATTCAACCGATCCAAGTACTGAACGTACGGCACCTCCGTGATCAGCACACGTTCAGCTCGATGACGTCCCTCGAATTCTTGATCTAGTTAAGGCCGAGGGAGAATTCCGTCAGCACGACGGCGTGGCGACGGTGATGATGAAGTTACCGGCGCAGGGCTTCGCCTAAGCACTACGACGATATGACTGAGGTGTGTAACTGTGGAGGGGGGCACCGCACACGGCTAAGAGATTGTCTGTTGTGCCTTTTGGGTGCCCCCTGCCCCCGTATATAAGGGAGGGGAGGAGGAGGCCGGCCAACAAGGGGCGCGCCAGGGAGAGGGGAGTCCTACTAGGACTCCAGTCCTAGTAGGATTCGGCCCCACCCATTTTACCTTTTACTGGAGGGGGAAAAGGGGAGGGAGAGGGAGTAGGAGAAGGAGAGGGGGGTGGTGCCCCCTTCCCAAGTCCAATTCAGCCTACTCCCTTGTGGGGGGCACACCAGCCCCTTGTGGGCTGGTTAGCCTCCCTCCTATGGCCCATAAGGCCCATATCTTTCCCCAGGGGGTTCCGGTAACCCCTCCGGTACTCCGGTATGTACCCGATGCACTCTAGAACCCTTCCGGTGTCCGAATACTACCTTCCAATATATCAATCTTTACCTCTCGACCATTTTGAAACTCCTCATCATGTCCGTGATCTCATCTGGCACTCCGAACAAACTTTGGTTCATCAAATCACATAACTCATAATACAAATCATCATCAAACGTTAAGCGTGCGGACCCTACGGGTTCCAGAACTATGTAGACATGACCGAGACACATCTCCGGTCAATAACCAATGGTAGAACATGGATGCTCATATTGGCTCCTACATATTCTACGAAGATCTTCATCGGTCAAACCGCATAACAACATACGTCATTCCCTTTGTCATCGGTATGTGATACGTCTCCAACGTATCTATCATTTTTTATTGCTCCATGCTATATTATCTTCTGTTTTGGACATTATTGGGCTTTATTATAAACTTTTATATTATTTTTGGGACTAACCTATTAACCGGAGGCCCAACCCAGAATTGCTGTTTTTTCCTATTTCAGAGTTTCGCAGAAAAAGAATATCGAACGGAGTCCAAACAGAATGAAACCTTCGGGAACGTGATTTTTGAAACGAACATGATCCAGAGGACTTGGACCCTACGTCAAGAAAGCTACCAGGAAACCACGAGGTAGGGGCGCGCCACCCCCTGGCGCGCCCTCCACCCTCGTGGGCCCCACGTTGCTCCACCGATGTACTCCTTCCTCCTATATATACCTCACGCACTCCAAACAATCGGATACGGAGCCAAAAACCTAATTCCACCGCCGCAACCTTCTCAGACACGTGAGATCCCATATTGGGGCCTGTCTTGAGCTCACGAGGGGGCATCGATCACGGAGGGCTTCTACGTCAACACCATAGCCTCTCCGATGATGTGTGAGTAGTTTACCTCAGACCTTCGGGTCCATAGTTATTAGCTAGATGGCTTCCTCTCTCTTTTGGATCTCAATACAATGTTCTCCCTCTCTTGTGGAGATCTATTCGATGTAATCTTCTTTTGCGGTGTGTTTGTTGAGACCGATGAATTGTGGGTTTATGATCAAGTTTATCTATGAAAAATATTTGAATCTTCTGAATTCTTTTATGTATGATTGGTTATCTTTGCAAGTTTCTTCGAATTATCAGTTTGGTTTGGCCTACTAGATTGATGTTTCTTGCAATGGGAGAAGTGCTTAGCTTTGGGTTCAATCTTGCGGTGTCCTTTCCCAAAGGATGAGGGGCAGCATGGCACGTATTGTATTGTTGCCATCGAGGATAACAAGATGGGGTCTATATCATATGGCATGAGTTTATCCCTCTACATCATGTCATCTTGCTTATAGCGTTACTCTGTTCTTATGAACTTAATACTCTAGATGCATGCTGGATAGCGGTCGATGTGTGGAGTAATAGTAGTAGATGCAGGCAGGAGTTGGTCTACTTGTCTCGGACGTGATGCCTATATACATGATCATACCTAGATATTCTCATAACTATGCTCAATTTTGTCAATTGCTCAACAGTAATATGTTCACCCACCGTAAATACTTATGCTCTTGAGAGAAGCCACTAGTGAAACCTATGGCCCCCAAGTCTATTCCCCATCATATTAATCTTCCAACACTTAGCTATTTCTTGCGCCGTTTTTATTTTACTTTCTTTACTTTGCATATTTATCATAAAAATACCAAAAATATTATCTTATCATATCTATCAGATCGCACTCTCGTAAGTGACCATGTAGGGATTAACAACCCCTTATCGCGTTGGTTGCAAGGATTTATTTGTTTGTGTAGGTGCGAGGCACTCGTGCGTGGCCTCCTACTGGATTGATACCTTGGTTCTCAAAAACTGAGGGAAATACTTACGCTACTTTGCTGCATCACCCTTTCCTCTTCAAGGGAAAACCAACTAGTGCTCAACAGGTAGCAGTATGTTACATGCCCGAGATTCGATCATCGGTATCTCAATACCTAGTTCAATCTCGTTACCGGCAAGTCTCTTTACTCGTTCCATAATGCATCATCCCGTAACTAACTCATTAGTCACATTGCTTGCAAGGCTTATAGTGATGTGCATTACCGAGGCAAATCCTAATCTCGATCTATGCCAACTCAACAAACACCATCGGAGACACTTATAGAGCATCTTTATAATCACCCAGTTATGTTGTGATGGTTGATAGCACACAAAGTGTTCCTCCGGTATTCGGGAGTTGCATAATCTCATATTCATAGGAACATGTATAAGTTATGAAGAAAGCAATATCAATAAACTAAACGATCATAGTGCTAAGCTAACGGATGGGTCAAGTCAATCACATCATTCTTTAATGATGTGATCCCGTTCATCAAATGACAACTCTTTGTCCATGGCTAGGAAACTTAACCATCTTTGATTAATGAGCTAGTCAAGTAGAGGCATACTAGTGACACTCTGTTTGTCTATGTATTCACACATGTACTAAGTTTCCGGTTAATACAATTCTAGCATGAATAATCAACATTTATCATGATATAAGGAAATATAAATAACAACTTTATTATTGCCTCTAGGGCATATTTCCTTCAGTTTCATCAAGTAGATATACCCATATCTGCTCAAATCATCTGTGAAGGTCAGAAAATAACGATACCCGCCGCGAGCATCAAAAACATCGGACCGCATACATCAGTATGTATTATTTCCAACAAGTATGTTGCTCGCTCCATTGTTCTGAAGAACAGAGTCTTTGTAAGTGCATCTAGTGCCACCCCTAGTTGGTTTTGGAGTATTGACGACAAATGTGGTTGAGGGACTAATGCGTTTGTGAGAATTGCAGGATAACGCAGGTAGTGTCCCCCATTGATTCGGTTTAACTACCGGAGATGACCCCTAAAAATGTATGAAGACATTGGCGACAATGGTGGCATGTGAAGATATTCACATTGAAGACTATGACACGAGAAGACATTGAGTGAAGACTATGGAGCCTTGAAGATCGTGGTCGTTTCGTTGTTTCCTTTTCTTCTTTGTTGAGTCATAGGAACCACCGTACTGTTAAGTGGGGTCCAAGTGATCAAAGTCATAATGACTGAAGTGATGCTCAACCCAAATCCTATATCTTCAAGCGAAGACAATGAGAGCAAATCTTATCCAGAGCTGGATGAGTCAGCTTTGCTTGTAGCCCAAGTAAAGTTGCCGTGTGTGTTTGAAATCTGGCCGTTGGAACACGTGTCAGTTCCTTAGTGACCTGTGGTCATTTCGGACATATCGTGTCGGGTTGCCTAGTGGCTATAAATAGCCCACCCCTACACCATAAATTGGTGGCTGCTCGTAGTTAGTGCACGGCTTTTGTCGTTTAAGAGCAACCCACCTCGAAGCCTTTGAGAGAGAGAGAAATCCTTGCGAGGACAAAGCCCAAACACCCAGAGCCAAAGAGTGTTAGGCATCATCAAGTCTTTCCGTCTGCATGTGACTCAAGACTTATTACACTCGAGGACTGTGAATCCTCCACCGGTTAGGCGTAGCGTTCTGAGCATCCAAGAGTCATTGTGGATTGCCGGTGAACTCAGTCTGTGAAGGTTCAGGAGTCTACCTTGAAGACTTACCAGAGTGATTGGGCGAGGACTGTGTGTACTTAGCTCAAGGGGAATAAGGTGAAGACGCTGGTCTTCTCGAAAGTTGAATCTCAGCCTCCCTAACCAGATGTACAGTTGTCATAGCAACTGGAACTGGTCCAACAAATCCTGTGTCTTCAACAAGTGACTGGTTCTATCCTCTCCCTCTCCTTACTTAGAGTTTGTCTTCGTGAAGTCATTGCCTATTTTTCATACCTGTTTGACTTCATTGCTTGACTACTTTTGTTGATTGGCTTCACACTATCTTCCATCTTGATCCTACTACCAAGCTGCTATCAGTCTTGTACTTTCACGTTATTGCATACTTGACTATGGTTTGCTTGTTGTAGTTTATCTTCCGCTGCATATCAATTAGGTCATTTCTATTGTTTGTCTTTGAAACATCCGTGTTTTGAAGACTTTCCTAAAAATCGCCTATTCACCCCACCCCTCTAGTCGATAACTAGCACTTTCAATTGGTATCAGAGCAAGGTACTCCCTTGTTCTGTGTGGTTTGGTTTAACCACCTGGAGATTTAGCTATGTCGACTGCAGGGATAATCAAAGTCTTCGCTGCTTGCCCCGTGTTTGATGGAACTGACTATCCCTACTGGAAGAATAAGATGCGCATGCATCTTGAAGCCATTGATGTCGACCTCTGGTATGTCGTCAAGAACGGCGTTCCCAAAACTGGTGAAGGTTTCACCCCTGCTGATGTCAAGAAGTTCATTCAATCGACTCTCTTGCAAAGAACGAGATCTGTGGTCATCTAACCAAAGGACGGTATGGCCGTGTGAGTGCTCTAGAAACGCCGGGCTAGTCTCGGGACTGGCTATCCAAGGTCAATGAAGGCGTCTCAACCCGGAGAGATCAAAGGATCAGTGTTCTTCGCAACCTCTTCAACCGCTTCAAGAGAAATGACAATGAAAATGTCCAGCTCACGTTTGATCGCCTCACTGACATCACAAATGACCTTCATGCTCTCGGCGCCACTGAGATCACCAAGCATGAAATCGTCAAGACACTACTGAGATCACTTGACAGCTCTTTTGACACCCTTGCCCTCATGATACAAGAATGCCCTGACTTCAAGACACTCGATCCGTCTGATATACTTGAGAGGCTCAACACACATGAGTTCCAGCTTTCTGAGAAAAGAGATATCTATGGTCCCAACTATGGCTGAACTCGCGCTTTAAAGGCAAAAGTTGTTTCCTCATCTGAAGAAGAATCATTGCGGTTACGATGATCCCGAAGACATTGGAAAGGAACTTGCTATGCTTGTGAAGAAGTTCCGAAGTTCACTAGGAAGAAAGGCTTCGTAAAGTCTTCACGATCCAGCTCAAGAAATGATGAAGCTTCCACTCATGACTACAAGAAGAGAACATGTCACAAGTGCAAGAAAACTGGACACTATATCTCCGAAAGTGTCCACAAGTGGGACAATGAGAAGAAGAAGAAGAGCAAGGAATATGATTCTGATGACAAGAAGAAGAAATCTTCAAAGTCTTCTTCCAAGTCCTCATCTAAGTCTTCATCTCATAAGAAGAGCTCATCTGGCAAGGCTCGTGCTTTTGTTGGCAAGGAAATGGATTCAGAGGAGGAGTCCGCTCGAGGAGGTGGAGGTGGAGTCCAAGAGGAGTCCGACCCGGCGTTGCAAGTCCGGCTTTAGCCACAGCCTATGTTGCCAAGTACATCTTCAACATCAAGACACTGACTTCCACACCAACGCTGAAGCCGATGACAAGGACGACCTGCTCCCACTCTATCGCTTCATGGCACGTGGTGCCAAGGTAAAATCACGTGATGCTTACTTTCAAACATCAAGTGAAGATGACTCTGATTGTGAATCCAAACCCAGCTACAAAACACTTGCTAAAATTGCAACCGAACAACAAAGTGCTATGGAACATACTCAAAAACTGTTAGACAAAAGCGATGACCTGTTGGACGCGGAAATGACACGTTCACAGTCCTTAGTTGAAGACATTAAAAATCTTCATGCTAAGTACCAAGAAATTGAAAGTCGTCATGAAACGCTCTCAACTACTCATGAAAAGCTCTCCTATGATTATCTTCAAAGGAAGCAAGAGCTTGAGAAATTGAGAGTGGCTCATGAAGATCTTCACAAAGAGAATGAGTCACTTCAGCTCAACAGATCGATTCCGGCCAGATGGATTTGAACCACCATGTCTAAAATGTCTTGAGCGTGATATCGCTACCTCTGCTTTGAATGTTCAACTGCTGCCATCGTTGCATTGTCTTCAACTACTAATGTGATAACTAACCCCTCTGCGGAGGATACCACTGCTATTGCTGATGAAAATGCTAGGTTGAAGACATTGCTTGAAACAGGTATGTATAAAAGTCTGAAAGGGCATCAGACACTTTGCGATGTCCTCAAAAAGCAGATTCTGAACCGAAACTCTAGGGAAGAGGGTGTTGGGTTCGAGAGGAAAATGAATGTTGATGGTTCCTACTGGAAGCCTGAGCAGTATCCTAAAACCACATGGGTTGCTGCAAAGGGACCTTCAGTGGATCCATCCACCTTATCTGGCTTTACCTCTGCTAACCCTATTATCATTGATGAATCCTTTGATGCAAACTATAAGTTGTTCAAGAATCGTAATGGTGAAGTGTTTGCAGTATATTGGTACTAACTGCAGGAATGGACCACCTATGAAGAAGATCTGGGTTCCCAAAAGCTGTCTTGAGAATCTTCCAGTGAATGTCATCATGATACCACCTGGGAAGAAGACAAACCCCAGACCTAAGGCGTCATATGGTCCAAAGGCTTCATACAGACAGAGAACTCACCTGAGTCACCCTAACGCCAATGTTTTGCAGGGAAACCGTACTCAAATTTATAAATATGAGCGTGTATCTTCAAACCGCTATGTTCATAGAACTAAGAACTTTTCTGCTTATTCATATGAGTATCATTCATCTCCTACAAGGCTATTTGCTAGGGCTCCAAAGCCGAAGTTCTCAGATGCTACACTTAGACTCATTGCTTCTAAGCCACCCCTGAAGATGTGGGTGGCTAAGAAGAATTAACTCTCTTTGCGTGAAAGGGTCTCCAAAAAAATCAAAGGCGTCGATGCTATTGTCTGGGGACCTAAAACATCTTGTAGGACGCAAGATCAAATGCCCAAATGGTCTCACTATGTATTTTGTTCTGAATCGCTTTGCCATTCATCCCAAATTGTCTTAATCTTGATCTCGAGCTTCAATAATCCTCTTGTCCGTCAAATGTTTATGCTTCACAATACTCTTGGTGAAGCCTATCCCCTAACTGCATCAGAGGGTATGACACCTCATGCTTCGTAATGGATTATGGACAGCGGATGCACTAATCATATGACTTGTGATCAAAGTCTTCTCATGGACTCAACCTTACGTCCATCAGACAAGAGTCACATCACATTTGCTGACACTGGTAAAAGCAAGGTATTGGGTCTAGGTAGAGTTGCAATCTCAAAGGATCAACACATGGATAAAGTGATGCTTGTTGAATCCCTTGGTTTCAAGTTGATGTCTGTCTCAATGCTTTGTGACTTGAACATGATTGTGATATTCGGAAAATATCGTTGCCTTGTACTAATGGAATCTGACAAGTCTCTAGTCTTTAAAGGGTATAGGAAAGATGATCTATACATGGTAGATTTCTCAGCAGGTCCATAGCTTGTCGTATGTCTTCTTGCAAAAGCTTGTAATCGGCTTTGGCATCGGAGGTCGGGCATGTCGCATGAGGAACTTACACACACTCGCCAAGAAGAAGCATGTCATAGGCATCGAAGGTGTCAAGTTCAAGAAGGATCATTTGTGTGGTGCCTGTGAAGCTGGAAAGATGACTAGGGCAAAGCACCCCTCGAAGACAATCCTCCCAATGATGACAATGATCAGCAAGAGCAAAGTCTTCGTCCAGTTCATCCTCGAGTTGCAAATGAAGTACAGATTGAGAAGATAATCGATAGCATCAATGCACCTGGTCCGCTTACTCGCTCAAGAGCAACACAGCTCAAAATTTACGTGGGCACTTTTCTTTTGTGTCAATATCGTAACCCAAGAAAGTTTTTGAAGCCTTTATGGAACCGTAATGGATACAAGCTATGCAAGAAGAACTTCAGCAGTTCAAGCTGAACAATGTTTGGGAACTTGTCAAGCGTCCTGACCCTCGCAAGCATAACATTATTGGCACCAAATGGATATATCGAAACAAGCAAGATGAGCATGGTCAAGTCGTCAGAAACAAAGCACGTCTTGTGGGTCAAGGATATACTCAAGTTGAAGGAATTGACTTTGATGAAACATTTGCTCCTGTAGCTAGGCTTGAAGCTATTCGCATACTACTAGCCTATGCCAACCACCACAACATCTTGCTATATCAAATGGATGTGAAGAGTGCATTTCTCAATGGCAAGATTGAAGAAGAAGTATACGTCGCTCAACCACCTGGCTTTGAAGATCCAAAACATCCTGATATGGTGTACAAGCTAAATAAAGCAACTTTATGGCCTCAAACAAGCTCCTCGCTACCGGTATGATACGATCAAAGACTTCACGAAGAGCAAAGGCTTCAAACCTGGATCCCTTGATCCCACACTCTTCACGAAGACATATGATGGTGAACTGTTTGTATGCCAAATATATGTGGATGACATTATCTTCTACCGCACCAACCGTAAGTATAGTGATGAATTTGGATACATGATGCAAGAACAATATCAGATGTCCATGATGGGAGAGCTCAAGTTCTTCCTTGGTCTTCAAATTTGTCAGCAAAGGAATGGCATCTTTACATCTCAAGAAAAATACCTCCAAGATTGTCTGAAGAAGTTTGGAATGCAAAATTGCAAAGGATACACGACGCCAATGCCAGCCAAACACCATCTGGGTCCCGACGACAATGGTAAAGAGTTCGCTCAAAAGGTATACCGCTCCATGATTGGTTCCTTACTTTACCTATGTGCATCTAGGCCAGATATTATGCTTAGTGTTTGCATGTGTGCTCGATTTCAAGCGGCACCAAAGGAATCGCATCACTTAGGCGTGAAGCGAATTCTTCGATATTTGGCTCACACCCCAACACTCGGATTATGGTATCCAAAGGGCTCAAAATTTGATTTGGTTGGATTTTGGGATGCTGATTATGCTGGTGACAAGGTGGATCGCAAGTCTACATCGTGCACATGTCACTTTGGGGACGATCACTTGTCTGTTGGTCTTCAAAGAAGCGTAACTGTATCACTCTCAACCGCTGAATCTGAATACATTGCTTCTTTGGATCTTCTTGTGCTCAGCTTCTATGGATGAAGCAAACTCTCAAGGACTATGGCATCAATCTGAAACAAGTACCTCTCTTCTGCGACAACGAAAGCGCCATCAAGATTGCCAACAATCCAGTCCAAAGACTTTCGAAGACAAAGCACATTGAAATTCGTCATCATTTTCTCGGGGATCATGTCATGAAGAAAGATATTGACATCATTCACGTCAACACGAAGAGCAACTGGCAGATATCTTCACAAAGCCCTTGCATGAGAAAAGGTTTTGCAAGTTACGGTGTGAGCTAAATATCTTGGAATCCTCAAATGTCCTGTGATCAAGCACACATCCTAACACTTATGCATGTTGATGACTTAGATGTGCAACACACGAAGTAAAGTATATCTTCAATCAATGAAGACTTACAATCTGAGTGTGAATACATTAACGTGGAATTTGACTTGAGCGCCACGATAATTGTGCGTGGTATGCAGGTCTAATACTTCCTATACGGTGGGTAATGTCACCACCAAATTTCTCTGTTTGAAGTGTTTCACTCATGGCGTTATTTACGCAATATCTTCGCATTTGATTTGTCTTCAACTTAAAACTATCTTCATTATTTTATTCTCTATGTTGTTTTGGTTTCTGTCTTATATATATATATATATATATATATATATATATATATATATATATATATATATATTGTCCTGTCCTCTACATCATTCACTTATAGCTATGTCTTCCAAGTTGAATCTTTTGAACTAAGTGAATGTGATCGGACCCTAATCTCTCTATGCTTTCTATCTCAAACTCTATCTGTCCAAATCATATGCATTCTATTGAAACTGTCGAATGTCTTCTCTGCGTCCTTGTCGTGAAGACACAGAGACAAACTTTAAGTCTGTTTTAAATGATTCATCCTTATTGTTGAAATCCGGAGAAGTCGGAACGACCATCCGACAAACCTGGCGGGCGTGGGAACGTGGGACAACTCAGAATATGTTGCATGCTTGCCACGTGCCCCTCAGATGTGAACCGCCAGGGGCACCTGCGTAATTGCGTTGTGCCGCACACCTCCTTATAAATACATGTCCCCTGTGGTAAAGAAAACCTTCTTCCAGCTCTCCACCTCGTCAAAACCCTAGCACCACCGCTAGCTCTCGACGACGCCGGCGACGAAGCGCTTAGCTGCCGCGACTTCTCCGACGCCGTCCTCACGCCGGCCGCGAACATCGTCCTCTCCGCCGCCGCCGTAGGTGTCCTCCGTCGCCAAGTTAGGGCACGGTGGATTGAACTGCTCGGTCTCCTTTTCTTCCCGTCTAGCAGTTCTTCGAGTGGTAAATATAACTCTATCTTTACCATCTTTTTGATCCTCAAAGATTCATCCTACTTACCAAAATTGGTTTCTGCCTATACAATGTTAGATCTATTCTGTCTGCATCTCATACTGCCTAGTACATTCACTTAAGCTTCACACCTAGTTAGATTCCTCACTTGTACTTATTCACGGATTCGTACAAATCTGGAACCAACTCTCAGCATATAAGTGAATGTCTTCGCATCATGAGGTCAATGTCTTCAAACTGATTTATCTTCAAAATCTTACGAGAATGCATATGACCTCTTCCCCTTCCCTCGCATCTCTAATCTTTGTCACGGTACATGTCCGTGGGAGAATCCCTTGGTTCTCATAGTCTGCATTCGTTTGCAGAATTCTTACAGCATCAACTTAACTCTCCCGAAGCCAGTTCCTGTTTGTCCAGCAAACACAAGCCTTTGAAGCCTTTGAACGTATTGAAGCCATTCTGTTTGAAGGTGATGGTTGCAGATAAATTAGTTAGGAAGGGTGGCAGACAGCGTCGTGGGGGAACCTCAAAAGATCTGCCTGATGACCTCGCAGAGCTTTACAAGACAGATCCCGAAGAGAATTACAATCAGCGCAGGATGCGAATCCAATGGATTCGTCGATATTGGGCTGAACAATGGTTCAAGTACAAGTTCGTGACCTAGGAATACGCCAAGAAGAATGCTATCAAAAGCCCTTGGGGTGATATTCTCTTTCGAGGCCTTCCACCCAAGAACAGGGCTGAAGCTATTGCACAGGGTTTCTATCCTTGTATGGTCCGTGAACCTCAGCCTGAGAATGCCGACCCAACGTCATTGCTCTGGTGTCGTGACGATAATCTCTTCAAGCGCAACTTCCAGCACGCAAAGGCTTTGGCCAAGGAAAACAAGAAGTCATTGGGATTAGACTTCAACCCTGGTCCCTCTACTCCCCGTGCTGACGGCTCACGTGATGCTGAACCCAATGTCATCGGTCCCTTCTACAACCTTGATGGCCTCATCACTCACATTGCGGTCCAAGGTGCCCAAGTGGATCATTCAGATGATGATTCTGACACTGATGAAGCCCCAGCTCCTCCCCCAAAGTCGTTGAAGCCAAAGAAGGCTAAGGCTTCAAAGTCAGCTGCTCCTCCAAAAGCTTCACGTGTGAAGCCACTAGCCACTGCACCTCCTGAAGCTAGTGCGCAGTCTGAAGATCAATCACGTATCTCTAAGAGGACGGAGAATAAAAAGGAAATTGTCAAGAATACTGACCTGACACTGACTCCTGCTGCCATTTTGCGCGAAGAGCACATTGATCTGTCCAGCGATGAAGATCTTGCAGATGATGCACTTGAGCAATGATGAACTGGCATTGACCCCAGAATGGCTGCAAAGAAAAAGAAGCCTTCAACTGACCAAGCTGCACCTTCAAGGCAGGAAGAACCCCGCATAGTCTTCCCAAGCAGCATGACTAGCTCGAAGCCAAAGGTCGGGTCAACCGCTCGAATGTAAGAAGACGAGGGCTCTTTGGCTGAAGCCGGAAAAAGAAAAATCCTGAAGCCTCCGATGGTGCTCCTCCAAGAAGAAACTCAAAAGCAAGAAGAATCGGGCTGCTCCCACAGAGCCCTTGGTTGTTGAACCTATTTACGTGATTCGCCTCGCATCGAAATCCAAGAACGATGGATGATAGTTCATGAGCACCGCTTCCACGTAGGCTCGTGAAGTGAAGACATTCCAACAGCTTGATCCCACATGCTGAAGACATTGGTCATCATGACAATGTTGAAGATGATGAAGTTCTTCCTCGGATCGAACCAAACCTCAGATCATCGCTTTGTTCTCACGAACAGCGAACTCATCAAGATTGGTCGTCCTCGGCGCCAATTGCTCAGATGCATCATGGGCTGATCACCCACAACCGTAAGACTCCCCTAGTACTCCCCAACAACAAGTCACTCCCCAACAACAACAAGAAGAAGAAGAGGAAGACTTTGAGGCCCTGCCAACTCCATCTCCAAAGTCGTCGCCAGAATTTCGCAGGCTTCGCAAAGGTCAAAGGCCTCAAGTACCTCTCTCGAGCGTTCCAGAAGGAGAAGTGCACCACCAACCTGTTGCACGTCCAGTGTTTTCAGAAGCCACTCCAACTGTGAATGTCTCCGAGTCTGAAGCCAAAGTTGCTGAAGACAATCCGCCGCATCCGCCAAGACACCCAAGAAGAAGAAGAACGTGTCCCTACTCCCTGTTATTGAAGAAGTTATTCACGATATCATCGTGCGATTGCAGACCCTCCGGCTCCTCAAGTGGAGGTTGAAAACATTGAGGCTGCCACCTCCAACACCAATGAAGCCAATGACACGGTCATGGCTGAAGCAAATGTGGAGCCTGCACCAAATGTGCTGAAGCCAATGAGGCAACTGCTCACTGAAGCATCTCACGAGCAGCTGAAGCCTCAGTTGTTGCCACTGCTCCAGTTCCGCCACCAAGGCCCTACACAATTGAGCAAGCATACAACTATGGTCAGCTAACCACAGTAAGATGGCCTGTTCTGGTCCCTTCGTCTCATGCCTCTGGTCCTCACTTCGACTATCATATTGCACATAGGCCTCAGGTCCAGAAGCCAAAGCCGCGACTGCCAAGGTTTCCAGGCACTGCCACCTCTACAGGGTCTTTCAATGCAAATGGCTTCAAAGCCCACAACACTTTCTTTGACAGAGCAAAGAACCCCTACACAAGGATAAGGATATCATCCGACCGCTTTACGGAGCTATCAAGAACGGCTATTACTCCTGCGTTACGTATGATCAAGGGCGCATTTTCCCTCATATGCGCCTCGACATCAAGCCATTCTTTGGACTGCCTCGCTTAGAGGAAGCACTTGATTGCTTTCGTGATCTTTGATCTGCTAGGCTTTGTGACGGATAAAGAACATTGGAATGAAGAACTTATGCTTCAATTCTATGCTGCCCTCCACATCTGCGGCTACTACAGAGATACAAAGACATGGGTTCTCGAGTGGATGACAGGAAATGTTCGTCATGAAGCCAAAGCTCTTGACGTCACTGAGCTCACAGGCCTACCCACTCCCGGAGAGTTGTTTGAACACAGTTGTCAACTCCACCGCGATGCAATCGAGAGCATCTTTCATAAGCCGTAACCCAACATGAGTCGGATGTTGAGCATGATGAAGCCTCTGCCACATGACGCTGAATACCCTCAGAATTCTTTGTTGATGACCTTGAGTATCCGCCTCGTACAATATATCACATCATCGCGAACTCTATGGCCTATCAAAGGGCATTCATCATCTGTAAAACTTGAAGGAGCCATGAAGACATTGGTCTTTTACATCCTCAATGGCATCGGCTTCAATACGCAAGAATTCTTCATCCGGCAATTGGTCTGCGTATGGATCTCGATCTTTTGGTCTGAAATTTTATGCTCCATGGGTCATGCGCCTCATCAAGATGCACTCTGCTATCAACTATCGACCCCTCTGCCGCAATCATCCGATCTTTCTACCGAGAGGTTGATATGTCGATTGAAGCCATATACCTGAGCCTGCCAAAACGCCACTTTGTCTTCAGAATGCAGATCACCATAGCTTCTCTCAAACCATGGAAGGCGTCCAAGCAGTATCTCGTGTTTATCCTCTGGCTGGGAACACTCGTCTGCCTCACCGTGCGCAAACTGAAGCTACTGAGAGCACTATTGCACAAAGGCCTCGGAAGCGCTCTCGCTTCCTAAATAACCGAGAACTTCTTGTGGCACTGCATCAGAAACAAGATAAGCATCACTCCTGGCTCAAGCGACAGATGCAAAGCCTCTTGGTGGACGTCAATCGCATTCGAAATCTTGCCACCAAGAATGCTTTTGTCACTCATGAGACCTGTCGGCGATCATGGGAGAGTTTGACACTGCTCAGTGCAGAAGTAGATCTTCAAGATGATGGCTTCACTGAACGCTTCAAGTTTGACTCCACTCCTCCACGGAATGCAGTCCTACGAAGAACTCCATCACTTGAAGACTCTGACTATTCTTCCTCCGCTGACAGCGGTGAATGCCAGAGTGATCGATGATGAAGCCGATGCTAGTTCACCGCCCCTACTTACTTCGCGCATCGACACCGCACGAAGTTCGCTCGCACCGCCAAACAACCACGACAACCCTGCCGCTTCACCTTCTCCCGATGAAAGTGAGTAGATGCTCTATGTCTTCAAACCTTTTTGGTCCTTCTTGACAAAAGGGGAGAAGCATATGAGTTTGATAGTCTTCAAGCGGGTTCATAAGGCGGTTGCATAATATTTTTCCTAGTGTTTACAACTCTCGCTTTTGATACATTTGGTTCTTTGAGTTGTAACACTTAAACTCGATGGTCGTCTGCTACTTATTTGCTTTACTCTGGTGCGATGATAAATTCCGCATGTGCGATGATAACTTCCGCACTTAGATCATTCTACAAACGTCCATTTTTCATTATGCATGTCGTTCTCTTAGTTACATCATTTCATGCATGATGAATTATCTTCATAAGTTGAAGAGGATCTCCACAAGTACAACATGCCATGTGCATTTGCATTCCAAAAGCAAACTACTTATATGCACATCTTCAAGGGGAGCCTTTTCCACTTATGAAGACAATTCCCTATCCTTTACAATTTCACATACTTTATCCCCATTGAAAACTTCAACCAGTTTGTCATCAATCACCAAAAAGGGGGAGATTGTAAGTGCATCTAGTGCCACCCCTAGTTGGTTTTGGAGTATTGACGACAAATGTGGTTGAGGGACTAATGCGTTTGTGAGAATTGCAGGATAACGCAGGTAGTGTCCCCATTGATTCGGTTTACCTACCGGAGATGACCCCTAAAATGTATGAAGACATTGGCGACAATGGTGGCATGTGAAGATATTCACATTGAAGACTATGACACAAGAAGACATTGAGTGAAGACTATGGAGCCTTGAAGAGTCGTTTCGTTGTTTCCTTTTCTTCTTTGTTGAGTCATAGGAACCACCGTCTTTGTTAAGTGGGGTCCAAGTGATCAAAGTCGAATGATCAAGTGATGCTCAACCCAAATCCGATGTCTTCGAGCGAAGACAATGAGTGCAAATCTTATCCAGAGTGGATGAGTCGCCTTTGCTTGTAGCCCAAGTAAAGTTGTCATGTGTGTTTGAAATCGACCGTTGGAACACGTGTCGGTTCCTTAGTGACCCAGGTCATTTCGGACATATCGTGTCGGGTTGCCTAGTGGCTATAAATAGCCCACCCTACACCATAAATTGGTGGCTACTCGGAGTTAGTGCACGGCTTTTGTCGCTTAAGAGCAACCCACCTTGAAGCCTTTGAGAGAGAGAAATCGTTATGAGGACAAAGCCCAAACACCCGAGCCAAAGAGTGTTAGGCATCATCAAGTCTTTCTGCCTATGTGACCAAGACTTATTACACTTGAGGACTGTGGAATCCTCCGGCCGGTTAGGCGTCACGTTCTGAGCATCCAAGAGTCATTGTGGATTGCCGTGAACGCGATCTGTGAAGGTTCGGAAGTATACCTTGAAGACTTACCGGAGTGATTGGGCGAGGACTGTGTGTCCTTAGCTCAAGGGAATAAGGTGAAGACGCGGTCTTACGAGTTGAATCTCAGTCTCCCTAACCGGATGTACAATTGTCACAAAGAATCGAACTGGTCCAACAAATCCTGTGTCTTCAACAAGTGACTGGTTATATCCTCTCCCTCTCCTTACTTAGAGTTTGTCTTCGTGAAGTCATTGCCTATTTGTCATACCTGTTTGACTTCATTGCTTGACTACTTTTGTTGATTGGCTTCTCACCATCTTCCATCTTGATCCTACTACCAAGCTGCTATCAGTCTTTACTTTCACGTTATTGCATACTTGACTATGGTTTGCTTGTTGTAGTTTATCTTCCGCTGCATATCAATTAGGTCATTTCTATTGTTTGTCTTCGAAACATCCGTGTTTTGAAGACTTTCCTAAAAATTGCCTATTCACCCCCCCCCCCCTCTAGTCGATAACTAGCACTTTCAGTCTTAGTCATCTTGCCCATGAGGCATGGTTCGCAAGCATCAAGTGATTCATAATCAAGTGATTCCAAAAGCCCATTAGCATGGAGTTTCTTCATGCCCTTTACACCAATATGACCTAAACGGCGGCGCCACAAATAAGTGGCACTATCATTATTAAACTTATATATTTTGGCTTCAATACTATGAACATGTGTATCACTACTATCAAGAGTTAGTAAAAATAGACCACTCATCAAGGGTGCATGACCATAAAAGATATTACTCATATAAATAGAACAACCATTATTCTCTGATTTAAATGAATAACCGTCTCGCATCAAACAAGATCCAGATATAATGTTCATGCTCAACGCTGGTACCAAATAACAATTATTTAAGTCTAAAACTAATCCCGAAGGTAGATGTAGAGGTAGTGTGCCGACGGCGATCACATTGACTTTGGAACCATTTCCCACGCGCATCGTCACCTTGTCCTTAGCCAATCTTTGCTTAATCCGTAGCCCCTATTCTAGTTGCAAATATTAGCAATAGAACCAGTATCAAATACCCAGGTGCTACTGAGGGAGTCCTGGACTAGGGGGTGTCCGGATAGCCGAACTATCATCTTTGGCCGGACTCCAAGACTATGAAGATACAAGATTGAAGACTTCGTCCCTTGTCCGGATGGGACTTTCCTTGGTGTGGAAGGCAAGCTTGGCGATACGGATATGTAGATTTCCTACCATTGTAACCGACTTTGTGTAACCCTAACCCTATTCGGTGTCTATATAAACCGAAGGGTTTTAGTCCCAGGGACGAACAACAATCATACCATAGGCTAGCTTCTAGGGTTTAGCCTCTCCGATCTCGTGGTAGATCTACTCTTGTACTACCCATATCATCAATATTAATCAAGCGGAGTAGGGTATTACCTCCATCGAGAGGGCCCGAACACAGGTAAAAACATCGTGTCCCTTGTCTCCTGTTACCATCTGCCTAGACGCCTTGCAGTTCGGGACCCCCTACCCGAGATCCGCCGGTTTTGACACCGACATTGGTGCTTTCATTGAGAGTTCCTCCGTGTCGTCACCTATAGGCCCAATGGCTCCTTCAATCATCAACAACGACACGGTCCAGGGTGAGACTTTTCTCCCCGGACAGATCTTCGTGTTCGGGCGGCTTTGCATCATGCCCATCCCCTTGGCCATCTGGAGCGAGATCAAAACTTCGCCCTGGCCATCGTGTCGATTTGGGAGTTTGAACTACACGGCCGACATCCGCGGAGACTTGATCTTCGACGGATTCGAGCCACAACCAAGCGCGCCGCCTTTGTCTCGATGGGCACGATCTAGCTCTGCCCGGGCCGGTGCCACAGGCCCGCACCGTCGCTCCGACCCTTCGCTCGGAGCTGACTCCCCCGATCGAGGACGAGTGGTTGGACACCGCCTCGGGGGCTACGATCTCAACGGCGATTGAGCCGAACTCCATCTGTCCTTTGCGAAGACCGTGACTCTAAGGTGCCGGACTCCTCTCCGGACTCTGAACCCTCCGCGCCCCTGCCGATCCAATCCGATTGGGCGCCGGTCATGGAGTTCACTGCCGCGGACATCTTTCAGCACTCGCCCTTTGGCGACATCTTGAAATCACTAAAGTCTCTCTCTTTATCAGGAGAGCCCTGGCCGGACTACGGTCAGGAAGGTTGGGATGCAGACGGCGAAGAAATTCAACGCCCACCCACCACCCACTTTGTAGCCACTGTCGAAAGCTTAAACGGCGTGCTCGATTTGACTCCGAAGACATCGACGGTATGGACGGCGATGTGGGAGACAACCACGAACCAGCACCTATAGGATCTTTGGACAACCACCTCATCCCATGATGTATACATGGTGGATACACCTAAAGGAATTGACGACGAGGAACAACGGGACACTACGAAGGATAAATCCCTCGGCGATCAAAACAACAGACAGCGTAAACGCCGCACCAAGTCCCGCCTCGACAAAGACCCAGCCATAGAGCAGGGCGAACCGGTGGGCGGCGAACATGCTATCGAGCAACCGTCCGAACAGGACAACTTGGATAAACAAACCGTCCGGCGAAGATAATTCCGGACGATCTCACGCCCGGACAAATTGTCGGAGCAGAAGAACCTCCACAAAAGGCTCGTCGCCATCGCTGTAGCGTAAAAAAAGCAGAAGCGGAAGCTCAAAACAGCGAAAGATGCACTCTGAATCAGATGGAGCAAAGTACTCAACACGGCAGACAAATACGGCGACAGTCGCCGAACAAAGTGCTACCCAAAGAGAAAACTACTGCCCGAATTTGATGAGGAGGCCGTAGAGCCCCCACAATCAAAAAGCAAGAAGGCCACCCGGTGGACGACCCCACGGCAAACAGAGAGCGGCAAATGGCGCCGCACACAAGTCGGTACGCGATCCGCATAAGGATTCGCATCAAAGGATGACCCAGTTAGGTCCATCTATGGGTCGAGAAAGCAAGCTCTTCAAAGCAATGCAACACGCCAAATATCCGAACATCACGGCACACCCAAATATAGGGGTGCCGCACACCCCCTGTGTTTCACCGATGAGGTGCTGGATCACGAATTCCCGGCGGGATTCAAACCCGTAAACATAGAGGCATACGACGGAACAACAGACCCTGGAGTCTGGATTGAGGATTACATCCTCCACATACACATGGCTAGAGGGGACGATCTCCACGCCATAAAATACTTACCCCTCAAGCTCAAAGGGCCAGCCCGGCATTGGCTCAAAAGCCTCCCTAAAAATACCATTGGAAGTTGGGAAGAGCTCGAGGATGCTTTTAGCAAATTTTCAAGGGACTTATGTCCGTCCTCCGGATCACAGACGATTTAAGTCACATAACTCAACAACCCGGAGAGTCAGCCCGCAAATTCTGGAACAGGTTCCTCACCAAAAAGAACCAAATAGTCGACTGTCCGGACGCCGAAGCCTTAGCAGCTTTCAAACACAACATCCGAGACGAATGGCTCGCCAGACACCTCGGCCAGGAGAAGCCGAGAACCATGGCTGCACTAACAAGCCTCATGACCCGCTTTTGCGCGGGAGAGGATAGCTGGCTAGCAAGATGCAGTGCCAGCGACCCAAGTACATCCGAAGTTAGGGATGGAAATGGGAAACCACGTGCAGCAAGGACCAGCGCCGGATTGAGGGGAACAGTCCAAAGAGCGTGGCAGTCAACGCCGGATTCAAAAGCTCACGGCAGAACAATAAAAAACTACCCCTTAAGGACAATAGCGATGAGCTATCCAACTTAAACAAAATCTTGGACAAGATATGCCAAATACACAAGTGCTTAAGGAAGCACGCAAACCATACCCACAGAGATTGTTGGGTCTTCAAGCAGTCCGGCAGACTCAACGCCGAACACAAGGGGCTCGACACACCAAGCAAGGATGATGACGAGCACCACAAGCAGAGCCCCGGAAAACAAAAGAATTTCCCACAAAAAGTCAAAACAGTGAACTCACTTCAAGTGACAAGAGGGAAAAACAGAGCGGCGCCCATAGAAACACGTGGCGCATGGTCTATCCCAGCAGAGCCCCAGCGATGGTTGTCAAAACCAATCACCTTCGATCATCAGGACTATTCCGGAAATATCCGGAGCGCAGGATGGACTGCCTTGATATTAGATCCTATAATCGACGGACTCCAATTTACACAAGTCCTAATGGACGGAGGTAGCAATCTAAACCTGCTATATCAGGACACAATTTGCAAAATGGGGATAGACCCAAGCAAAATTCGCCATAGCAACACCTCCTTCAAAGGGGTAATTCCAGGCCCATATGCCCATTGTACGGGCTCCCTACTGCTAGAAGTTGTGTTCGGTTCATCCAACAACTTCCGCCGTGAAAAGTTAACCTTCCACATCGCCCCATTCGAAAGTAGCTATCAAGCACTCTTTGAGGCGTGAAGCTTTCACCCGCTTTAACGCAATACCGCATTATGCATCTCTTACACTTAAAATGCCCGGTCCATGCGGCATCATCTCATTAAAAGGGAGTATTAAGTGTTACTCAAGCACGGAAGAATGTGAGACTGCCTCGACAGCCCCACACCAATCTGGCTCCGCTAATCAAAGCACCTGAATAGGTCATTCAAACCCCAGACACGGCTAGACGAGTCCGGCGCCTACTAGCGGCATACCCCCATACAAGGGGCTGCACACACGTACAACAAGAGACAATAAAGCTCAATTTTATTCACCTTCCAAACCGTACTCTGTTTATTTAATATAAAGTACATTTCTCGCACGATATTTTTTATTTTCAACTAAGTTCTTCTCTTTTACAGATGAACACCGTGCTACACCCGTCCAGGATACGGCACAACGGAGACACAGGCGCAGACGTGCAGCAGGGACCCGTCGCAAGGATTCCTTTCAGATTAAGACCCTGCGTAAACCTTTTTTACTATCTCTTGTTGATACATATCCCCCGGTTTCTTACTACAACCGAGGAGGAGGCTGGCGTTTTGGCATCGGCCGCACCAGAATTTTTGCGCGTACCTGGACACCAGTGGCTTAGGGCATTATTCTGCCCGTTTTCATAAAGACCAAATACCTTAGGGAGTGTTCGGCGTCTCGAGTTAGGCCTTATATGCATCAGCTCCGAATCATGTCTTTGGTAAAATGTTGGTTTTGCCCGGCTCCCATGTTTTGGTACCTTACGTTCCGTTATATCGGCTAAGGTAGCGCTGGGAGAACCACTGCGATTGTGCCCCGGTTGAGCTGGGTTGAGCACCTCAAAGGAGAAAGCTAAACTGACTGTCATGATATAGCGTGAGACTGGTCAACCACTCGATGACCCAGCGGAATGTTTAGAATTCCCCGCATTGTGAAGGGCCATTTCCCGGTCAGGCACATACGCGCCCCAAATTCGGGAGAGCGCGGTGCCCCTAGGGGCTATATAGTAGCCCCACCATCAAACTCCTATGGCTAAGTGAAAGTGATAAAGCATTATAGTCCGGTTGCCTAGTTTGCTACGCTACCACATCCTTAATAGGACCAAGACGTTGGATTAAGTGTGAAAAAGCGCCTTCTTTGCAAACACCCCCGCACTATGTGCGTGGGGGCTGAAGCCAAAGACTGCAATCTTTCAGGTTATATATACATATACATCAACGGCCACACAGGGAGTAGCTTATACTTGAACGCACAAGTATAAAAAGCTCTTATATTATATTGAAGAATTGTTTTCACAAATCATACATGTCATTTAAACATAATATCCTTCGAAAGCACTGCGTCTCTATTAAACGAAGCGCCTGCAAGACTTCCTCAAAATAGTGCTCGGCGGTACTAAACCTGTCCGAATCTTGGGATGCAACGTCGGTGGCCTTTATCTCCGCCCAGTATGTCTTAACACGGGCAAGAGCCATCCGCGCTCCCTCAATACACGCCGACCGCTTCATTGCGTCGATACGCGGCACCGCACCAAGGAACTGTTGCACTAAGCCAAAATAACTCTTCGACTGGGGTCCGCCTGGCCACAAATGAGTCATGACATGCTTCATGGCAAGTACGGATAATCGATTCAGCTCGGCCCATGCGGCCAACCGATCGGTCAACGGAAGAGGACACTCCGGACTATGGAATTGCGACCAATATAGCTCTTCCTTCGCTTCCCCTTCGGCCTCGGAAGTGCTCAATCGCGTCCGGCCTTTCATTGCTAAGTCGAGATAAGCATCATCCGAACTCCACAACTTGTCCAACCGAGCATACTTGGATCCGTATATTTCCTCCATGGCGAAAGCGGTTTTCCAGCCGCAATAGCCCGCCCGACTCGGCTCCTCCTTGGCAGCTCTCATAGCGGAACGGGCATCCTTGGATTCGGCGGTGGCCTTTTTCAGTCCTCTTGCTCGCTTGACGTTCTTTTTCAAGAACCCGCAGCGGTCGGTAGCATTCTTCAACTTTATGGCCATATCGGCCATTTCCTCTTTGCTTTAGCGGTGAGCAGCCCGTTCGCTTTTAGCTCTTCGCCGCCCTTAAAGCGCCGCATTACTATTTCGGCTTGCTCTTTAGCTCGGGCGAGTTCCGCCCGCAGCTCCTCCACAGCCGCACCACCTGCATTAAGCATACAAGTAGTAAGGCACGGGCGTCAAGCTCCCTTACCAGGCGTCCGCGAAGAAGTCGCATACCTTGTGACTCGTCAAACCGCTTATTGACAAGCGCGATGTCCGCATCTGCCTTGTCAAGTTGTCACGTTAGTTCGGCAAATTCATCAGTCCGGCTGGCCACCGGACACCCCACCACCTATTTAGGAGCGGCGATATGTTATAACTGAGATTATGATCCTCGGCACGCTATCAATTTTGACAACATACCGAGTCTCAGGGGCTACTATCTATACAGGGCGCATTCTATATGCATAACTGTCAGAAGGTACATCATTCTTTTCGTACCTCAAACCCCGTCAGTAAACTTCTGGCGGCTTCATGCAATCCGCTCTCGCCGGATGCAATTCTTTCAATTACCGTAGCCATTAGCGCACGGTGATCTTCTCGAGATATACGCCGCCCAAGCAGGTCCTTGACTCCTCCGACCGCCTTACGCCCGGTTGGCGCCGGACCGTCCGGCCCGCCCGGACTCGGGAAACTCTCCATGACGACACTTCAGGGTCGCCCGCCTGCAAGCGCGATAGGTGGAAGCGTTCGCTCTCTATCATCTCGGACGAAGATCCCCAAGACGAGCTCACGAGAAGGGCTGAGATCCGAACTACAAGGTACAATTTCGTTTATCTTGAAATAAATACAGGATGTTCTTTATTCACGGGGCGCCTTCTTTTTTACTTACGGCTCATTTGGAGGGCTGATCCCTTGGGGAAATAGTGCGGCTGGGATACTTCCGGCGCCGAACTTTCGGCGAAGACTTCTTTCCCGTTTGAGGCCTTGGCTTACGGGTCGGAAGCGGTCCTCTTCTCCCCTTGGAGGAGGATCCTGATCCCTCTTCCTTGAAAGCCTCCTTCATGGAGGCGGTTGCTTCCTCCCCCCTTCGCCTTCTTTAAAAGGCGCGGCCTTCAACATCTTGGTCAAGATGGGATCAAAGTGGTCTCTGGGAGGGAGCCGGACACCTTATCAACTTCGCCTTGGCTATCCACTCCTGTTCAAGAAACGGCTCCCTTTAAAGGGCATATATATGATAAATGAATGAACAGCCTGTTGATTCTGAGGTTACTTACTTGAGTATCTCGAGTGATTGCAGCTTAGACCTGCGTCCTCGGTCAAGTCCGGACACTTCTCTTGTGATCCGAAGAACAATTTATACATCTCCTTGGGCGTCGCGCCCATAAAATGTTGGAGAGCTCGTGGTCCCTCCGGATTAAACTCCCACAGACGGAGGGGGCGACATTTGCAGGGCAGAAGGTGCTGAATCAGCATAACCTGCGCCGCCACGACCAGATTGATCTCTCTTTCTTGGAAGTCTCGAATGCGTCCCTGCAACAGAGGAACGTCCTTGGACGACCCCCAGTCGAGCCCCCGGTTGACCCATGATGCCAGCCGCTGTGGTGGACCTGAGCGGAAGGCGGGTGGCGCCACCCATTTGGTGCCCCTGGGAGCGGTGATCTAAAACCACTCCCGTTGCCACAAACCAAGCTCCTCTTGAAAAGAGCCCTCGGGCCACGGAGCGTCAGCACACTTGCTTATGACCGCTCCTCCGCACTCTGCTTGTTGCCCCACGATCATCTTCGGCTCCACCTTGATGGTCTTGAGCCACAATCCAAAGTGAGGGGTAATATGGAGGAAGGCTTCACATACGACAATGAATGACGAGATATGGAGGATGGACTCCGGATTCAAGTCATGGAAATCCAGCCCATAATAAAACATGAGCCCCCGCACAAAGGGATCCGTCGGGAAGCCTAAACCCCGAAGGAAGTGAGACACGAACACCACGCTCTCGCCGGGCTCGGGAGTGGGAATGACCTGCCCTGGAATAGGCAGCCTATGCGAAATCTCGCCGGTTAGATACCTGGCGTCTCGCAGCTTAGCACATCTTCTTCTGTGACGGAAGAAGATATCCATCGGCCGAGCTGGTCGGAGCCAGACATCGTCGAAGGTCTGAATCGCCTAAATCTGAAGCTTTGGGTGTTAGAACTCGAAGCGCGAGGCGAACTCGATGGAGGGTGGAAAAAAGGAGAGGGCCTTGGTCTCATTATAAAGAGGTTGAATACCAAGAGCCCTCCCCGTGGTCGATTGGGACTCGCCTTTGATAGAGGAGGTGTGCCAACGGGCACGATTGGGTTACCCACGTCCGTATTGATGGGAATCCCGGAATAAGGGGGCACGATCTCCGCTTTGATAAGACGTGCCAAGGAAACCGCCTCGCTAAACACGCTAAGGTGGAACAGTAAAAAACGATTCGTATAAAGGCCTGGCCATGGTGTGATGTCACGTCGCGGAATACGTCGGCGGATCATGCAAAATTATTCTCTCTCACGGTGGTATGTGGAATTTGTTTTCCAGAGCGGACACTATCCTTGTGTTCAAAACATTCTATGAAGTATTCGGAGGAGGAACCCGCCTTGCAATGCGAAGACAATATGCGCGCGGACTAAATCGTCATTGAAGCCTTGTTCAGGGCTCTTGAGGAGTCTGGACTAGGGGTGTCCGGATAGCGAACTATCATCTTTGGCCGGACTCCAAGACTATGAAGATACAAGATTGAAGACTTCGTCCCTTGTTCGGATGGGACTTTCCTTGGCGTGGAAGGCAAGCTTGGCGATACGGATATGTAGATTTCCTACCATTGTAACCGACTTTGTGTAACCCTAACCCTATTCGGTGTCTATATAAACCGAAGGGTTTTAGTCCGTAGGACGAACAACAATCATACCATAGGCTAGCTTCTAGGGTTTAGCCTCTCTGATCTCGTGGTAGATCTACTCTTGTACTACCCATATCATCAATATTAATCAAGCAGGAGTAGGGTATTACCTCCATCGAGAGGGCCCGAACCTGGGTAAAAACATCGTGTCCCTTGTCTCCTGTTACCATCCGCCTAGACGCACAGTTCGGGACCCCCTACCCGAGATCCGCCGGTTTTGACACCGACGGCTACTGTGAGCATTAGTAAGGTACAAATCAATAACATGTATATCACATATACCTTTCACTTTGCCATCCTTCTTCTCGCCAAATACTTGGGGCAGTTCCGTTTCGATGTGATCCCTTTGGGTAGAAGCACTCGATCTCGAGCTTAGGTCCGGACTTGGGCTTTTTCACTTGAGCGTGCAACTTGCTTGCCGTTCTTCTTGAAGTTCCCCTTCTTCCCTTTACCTTTTTCTTGGAAATCGGTGGTCTTGTTGACCATCAACACTTGATGCTCCTTCTTGATTTCTACCTCCGCACTTTTCAAAGATTACGAAGAGCTCGGAAATCGTCTTATCCATCCCTTGCATATTATAGTTCATCATGAAGCTCTTGTAGCTTGGTGGCGATGATTGAAGAACTCTATCAATGACACCTTGTCAAGCTGGAAGATTAACTCCCGGTGAGTCAAGTGATTGTGGTACCCGGACATTACGGGTATATGCTCACCGATGAACTATTCTCCTCCATTTTGCAGCTGTAGAACTTATTGAAGACTTCATATCTCTCAATCTAGGCATTTGCTTGAAATATTAACTTCAACTCCTGGAACATCTCATATGCTCCATGACGTTCAAAATGTCGTTGAAGTCCCGGTTCTAAGCCATAAAGCATGGGACACTGAACTATTGAGTAGTCATTAGCTTTGCTCTACCAGGTGTTCACAACATATGGCGTTGCTCCTGCAGCGGGTTTGGCACCCAGCGGTGCTTCTAGAACGTAATTCTTCTGTGCAGCAATGAGGATAATCCTCAGGTTATGGACCCAGTCCGTGTAATTGCTACCATCATATTTCAACTTAGCTTTCTCTAGGAACGCATTCAAATTCAACGGAACAACAGCACGGGTCATCTATCTACAACAACATAGACATGCAAAATACTATCAGGTACTAAGTTCATGATAAATTAAAGTTGAATTAATCATATTACTTAAGAACTCCCACTTAGATAGACATCCCTCTAATCATCTAAGTGATCACGTGATCCATATCAACTAAACCATGCCCGATCATCACGTGAGATGGAATAGTTTTCAATGGTGAACATCACTATGTTGATCATATCTACTATATAATTTACGCTCGACCTTTCGATCTCAGTGTTCCGAGGCCATATCTGCATATGATAGGCTCGTCAAGTTTAACCCGAGTATTCTGCGTGTGCAAAACTGGCTTGCACCCGTTGTATGTGAACGTAGAGCTTACCACACCCGATCATCACGTGGTGTCTCGGCACGACGAACTATAGCAACGGTGCATACTCAGGGAGAACACTTATACCTTGAAATTTAGTGAGAGATCATCTTATAATGCTACCGCCGAACTAAGCAAAATAAATGCATAAAGGATAAACATCACATGCAATCAATATAAGTGATATGATATGGCCATCATCATCTTCTGCCTTTGATCTCCATCTCCAAATAACCATCATGATCACCATCGTCACCGGCTTGACACCTTGATCTCCATCGAAGCATCGTTGTCGTCTCGCGAACTATTGCTTCTACGACTATCGCTACCGCTTAGTGATAAAGTAAAGCAATTACATGACGATTGCATTTCATACAATAAAGCGACAACCATATGGCTCCTGGCAGTTGCCGATAACTGTGTTACAAAACATGATCATCTCATACAATAAAATTTAGCATCATGTTTTGACCATATCACATCACAACATGCCCTGCAAAAACAAGTTAGACGTCCTCTACTTTGTTGCTGCAAGTTTTACGTGGCTGCTACGGGCTTAGCAAGAACAGTTCTTACCTACGCATCAAAACCACAACGATTTTTCATCAAGTCTGCTACTTTAACCTTCAACAAGGACCGGCCGTAGTCACACTCGATTCAACTAAAGTCGGAGAAACAGACACCCACTAGCCACCTGTGTGTGAAGCACGTCGGTAGAACCAGTCTCGCGTAAGCATACGCGTAATGTCGGTCTGAGCTGCTTCATCCAACAATACCGACGAATCAAAGTATGACATGCTGGTAAGCAGTATGACTATTATCTCCCACAACTCTTTGTGTTCTACTCGTGCATATAACATCTACGCATAGACCTGGCTCGGATGCACTGTTGGGGAACGCAGTAATTTCAAACAAATTCCTACGCACACGCAAGATCCATCTAGGTGATGCATAGCAACGAGAGGGGAGAGTGTTGTCCATGTACCCTCGTAGAACGATACGGAAGCGTTATGACAACACGGTTGATGTAGTCGTACGTCTTCACGATCCGACCGATCCTAGCACCGAAGATGCGGCACACGTTCAGCTCTGTGACGCCCCACGAACTCTAGATCTAGCTGAGTGTCAAGGGAGAGCTTCGTCAGCACGACAACATGATGACGGTGATGATGAAATTACCGACGCAGGGCTTCGCCTAAGCACTGCAACGATATGACCGAGGTGGAAATCTATGGAGGGGGCACCGCACACGCACTACAACAAAACATGTCAGTAGGCATGCTTTTTCTAAGACGTTTTTATATTCGTCGCTATACTAGGAAACATATAGTGTGTAGACACGCTTCTTGAGACAAAAAATACAACGTCAGAAATCTTATTTTTGAGGTATATCCTATTTATTATTTTTTACATGTGTAAATAGGCAGAGACGATATTTGAGACGTTTTATAGGATAAAAAGGAGTTTAACAAATAAATTAATAAAACCATGTAAAGAATGTGTAGAAATTGGAAATTACCTGGCCCGTTTGTGCAGTAAAGGAGCCCACGAACCGAATTCCAGCTCCTTGACTCCTCCTTATCCGCCGCCACGTCCTGAGCTGCCCATCTATGGCGCCGCCGGGCTGGTTCCTCATCCAGCCCTGCGCCTCCTCGTAGCCAATCTCCACCACCTCCAGCAACCTACTCCAGCTCGTTCCTCATACTATGGTCCTGCCAGTGCGCCGCCGCCCGCCGCCGGTGAACGCCCTCCGCAAGGACTGCCACCGGCCCCTCTGCTTCGGCGCTTCCCGGCCGCCCCCGGCCCTCTGCCTAGTCGCCAGGGACGTGGTGCTCCTCGCCTGCTCCAGCCAGCCCCCAGCGCCGGCTCTGGCGGTCTGCTCCGACCTCTCCCGGTGGTGCTCGCCTGCTCGGCCGGACTCTGCCACCCAGGACTTCCCGTGAACAAATAGCAAGCTACTGGGACACAGGTAATTTCCTAAGAAAGCTCTGCCTGCCCCCTTTTGTTCTGCTGATCAGTGTATGATGAAAATTAAATTGAATTTGGACTGAAAAACTGTGTACTACTACCTCTGTCCCATAATGTAAGACATTTTTTGCAGTTTAATTTGAACTCCAAAAACGTCTTATATTATGGGACGGAGGGGGTAGCGTATATGCAAGGGACTGTGTATATGTATAATGTATTGTTGATTTGAAAGGGAGCACATTTTAATATCAATTTCATTTGATCTTGTAGAAATAGAAGGGGAACATATATTTCATTGGTGTCCTCAATGGAAGTGTGTACACCCGGTGTTTCAGTTAGTCTGAATGAACTCCAGAAATTCGAACAACCGTAGATTGGACCACCGCCTTTGATTTCAAACAATCCGCCTTCAATCTCAATCGAGAAAGTAAGTCTGTTGTATCCCATACTGTTTTTTGAAGTTTTTGGCATCTTTTTATCAATTTTGTTGTATAATTAAGAATTTTGTGATCATTGGCCTTTTTTATCTTCTATTGTACCTTGATTTTTGTATATGGTGCTTATCTAAGATGCTCACAAGATCATAAATAACATGATGATATAAAGCAGTGAAGTTAACGTAGTTGTTTATTAAAGCACCCTATAATATGGTTTTTATGCTCAGTTTGGATACTTAGATAGTCCAACAATCTTAGTAGTTGCAGAAGGAAATAAGTCCCTACAAAGATTAGAAAGAAAAAGTTTTTCTAGATAATTGAAGGTCTTGCATAGATAATATCAATCATGTGTCCTGTTTTATATTTGTGTTTCTTCATGTGGTGTGTGTTTCCTTCCGATGTAGCCAGAGTTGGGATTAGGGGGAGAAAGATGGCAGCATATGTGCAACTGTATTGAACTGAATGGCGCCTTTGCATACTAGTTAAACCTACCAATGCTACATTTATTTTGAAGTTTTTTAGTGCAAGGTTAATGAAATATATTTGGATCCAAGCATTCAATTAAAATATCTATGTATTACATGCTTTTCTTACAAAGAGATTTCAATCAGCTTTCATCTCTTAAATAACACATGTAAAATTATACACTGACATATTTTTTTTCATTACTTAGGCATATCAAAGGGCGATGGATCGAGGTTGGATGAGTCAACCAAGAGCTAGTGCTGCTTACAAAGATGGTGTCGAGCAATTTCTTTCTTTTGCATTCCGTGATATTCCGGCTGGTGATAGAATTCTTTGTCCTTGTGTAAATTGCCGAAATAAAGCTATGCAGAGTTATGATGGAGTGAAGACTCACTGGAGATGTGATGGTATTCTTCAAGGTTACACTAAGTGGGTTTGCCATGGAGAGGATTACATTGAACCACCATTTGCATTTGCTCATGTATCAGTGTCTTTTTTCAGATTACTTCAGGGCACAACCCAAGTGTACTTGGGTTTTAATTGTGCAAGACACTAGACATGGATACATTATTTTTATGCTTTGCATGTGGTTTGTGAAGATGGTATGATAGCTGCATTTATGTCTCACTTCAAATCAGTCCCAGATGCTCGAGTCTGGAGGCATGATAGTTTCTTATGTTGGTAGCTGAACTTATCTTGTATTCATGAGTATGGTTCATGCTGCCATGGTCCTTGTCTTGCTGGTAAATATGGCTTAGTCCATGTATAGCATGCCTACAATGTCTTATGTGTTCAACGTGAAGTTTCCTTCTGTTCATTTTTGTGGTGTTTGCACCATTGTCCATATTGCTTCTCGGTTGTTGTTCATAGCATTACGACTTAACGTATTGGCAAAAGGAAAATCAATGGCGATCGGCATGCACATAACCAAAGATATGTTCTTTGCTGATGATCCAGCTGCCAAAAAATGAACCAAAAAAAGTTTCCAGGATTTGATGAGATTTTGACACAAGGATAACCATATGATTACTAGTATTCTATGAATTTTCATCAAATTTGGAGTTACCATTTAATAGATTCGGTCATTCTTCGTTTTTAGCCAAAATTTGGCCTAGAATTTGAACCGAAATACAAGTGTCCAGAAAATTAAGAAATTTTTACACAAGGACAACCATATGATGATCAGTAATCTGGGAAATTTTCAATCATTTGTGCCAAACCGATTGAAATTTAAATTGAAAAACCAAATCAGCCCCTATTTGGCCAAAAAATGAACCGAAAAAATTGTACAGAAAATTAAGAAATTTTGACACGAGGACAGCCACATGATGAGTAGTATTCGGGGAAGTTTTTAATCATTTTTTCTAAACCGGTTAAAAATTTAAATTGAAAAACCCTGCTCTTTCCTGTCTAGCGGCTTGTTAGTGATAAGAGGAGTATGTACCACTGTCATCCCGAGGTTGAGTATGTTCTCATTTCCCATAGTTTTATTGTTTTACATGTGGCATTGAATAAGTTCTATCCGACCTCTCCCTACCTTGGTGGTGTTTAATTTGTCACCGACGAGGGCATATGAGGGTAGGGTTTGTCAGAAATCCATCTGGAGCGGCCATCAATTGGTTTGGTGGCGGAATATCGGAGATTTAGCGAAAGGAGGGTGATTTGAAGGTCACGAAGTTTAGGTATGGAAACATGTCTGTGGTGCGTTGAGGGCTGACGAAGGCGATCAAAGACACCTTCTTGGTTCCCATTTCAGCTAGCTCTACGTGTCGCCTTGCTCCACCCCTTGGCAATATGGTGAAACCTCCTCCCATTGCACACAACCTTCATGGAGGAACCCTAAATCGCCCACAACCTTACGGAGCGGCGATTTGGATTCAATTCGCCATCCAAATAGGGAAAATTTCATCGGTCCGCAGACCGATTCAGCTTATTCGCTTTCCGACAAAACGATCGCAAACAAGGTGGCGAACAAGAAGCCTACTCCAGCTTGTTGTGCCTTATTGAAGCCGACTTCCCATGGATTCTCGCCCCTTCGCTGGATCGGCTGCGTGCCTATTTAAGTGTGGTTCAGCACCGTTCACACCGCACTGCATCACAAATGCTGAGTACGTCCGCCAGATGGAACTCATGATGGAGCAGTTGCTCTGGGGTCGTGATCCGACGTGGCCTTTGCCACCACCAGCACACGTGAAGGAGTCGCCCTCGCCACCACCGCCACCTCTCCGTCACGTGAAGGCGGAGCTGGAGTCCTGCACCCAACTACGGTGTCCAAATCGAATGCCGTGTGGAGGACGAGTTGTCGTCGCCCTTGTAAAATGCTACTCCCTCCGTCGAAAAAACTTGTCATCAAAATGGGCCAAAGGGTGCATCTAGAATTAAAATACATCTAGATACATCCCTTTATTCATTTTGAGGACAAGATTTTCGGAGGAGTACATTCGATCCACAAAGCCGCTACGAACTCATCGACTGCACCACATAGATCAAGTGATCACGGGCTCTTTTTCTGTTTGGTTGTGTATATAACATAAACAAATACGCCCTTTCCAAACTAAGTTTCCCGTATTTTATTGGGAGGTATAAGTTTCCTGTATTTTATTGGGAGGTAATTATTTTAGCATTTAGCGCTCATATTTTCTATCTGCCGCCAAGAAATAGCGCACCAACGCTCTTATTATTGAGAAAAAGAATATACCCGCAATATACTCTGCCACGTCGCCCTCTCCCCACTTCTCCTCGCCCACGCCGCCATCTCTCCACTTCTCCTCTTCTTCCACCTCCTAATCCATCTCAATCCATCTAATGGGATCCCTCCAATCCGTCCGCTGATGTGCATCGCCTCAATCTCATGAATGGGGATTGATTAGCTTGGTGTGCAGACTGACGAAGACTCAGCAGGCAGGCGGGCAGGCGGGCAATTGGAGGCCGTGGAGCTTGGGGACAGAGACCGGCCGGCGTGTGCGTTGGGGCCAACGGCGGCGATTGGGCGGGAAGGTCGGAGGAATCGGCTGCTGCAACGAGCAATTTCGTCTCCAACCTACAGGTGGATTAATTAGAGCAAGCACGAGTACAGCCATCCTGCCCAGGGTAGATGCGCCCCAGGTTCGTATTGGTCCTCACCATTGTGATGTGCTCTCTCAGGTCTTGGTGCAAAAATTACTGAGATTCATTGATCTTTAGTTTGATTTCTTGTGGCTTAATCGGTGTGAAGGTTTGATGTCCGGTTGTGCAACCTGCAGGAGCTCTGCTCCATGGTAGGAGCAGAGTAATTAGTAACACCCATTAAGCCACATCACGCATAGATACTAGTAGCACAAATATCAAAAAACTATGTTGGCAGAACCATTTGGGAAGAGTCCCATCCTATTTGTTTTTTTGTAAACTGTTTGGGTGAGCACTTGTTTTTGTAGTTCTATAGTCTGTACTAGTGAAACCACATAACTGCTGATTGTTCTTTCAGATTGTTCATGTCCTGCTTTGTTCCTTCTTGACGGTGGACAAGTTAGGGGGCTTTCCGCTAATTTCGTTTAAGTGGATCGTGAGAAATCCCACCTTTGATCAGTGTCGTTCATTATAGATGTGATGGACCACGTGAGCATTTTCAGATTTTCACTGAAAACCTATTTTCACTTGATACTTCCCTTGATATTTAATTTGCTGCTTGCATGTTTTTTGCCAAAAAAAATTGTATTAGCAAACCTTGAAAATGGGACAGGAGTAAGTTATCGTTGGATTCCTAAGATGTGAGAGGAAGTCAATTAAACGTATAAATTAGTTGCGTACTAACTACTTTATGACTCGTCATTTCAAACATGTGAATCTCTGTAGACTATGGCATTTTCTCTCTGTACATGTCATGCTGCACTGAACTTTTGGTTGAGGTCTGTAGTTTCTATTAATTTGGCAGATTAACGATGGCGAGGATACCAAGACGACTTCGGGACTTGAACCTTACAATGCACGATGCAGAACATGTGCAGCTTGCTGAAGAAAATCTGCAAGGTCCTGCAGAGATTGATAATATAGTACCAGGAAGATCTCATGAATCCACTAGCCAAATCAAGATGTCAAAGATGATGTAAAGGATGTCAAAGATGATGTAAAGGACGTCAAAGGTGATGTAAAGGACGTCAAAGGTGATGTAGGGGATGTTAGAGGTCAGCTGGCTATGATTGCTGCATTCCTTGCCAAAAGTTTCCTGGAGAGAGTTTGAGAAATGAAGTGGATTCTCCAACAGAAAATTATCAAGTTAGCATATGAAACCCAGTTATATATGTGCAAAGATGAAATTAATGAATACTGATGTGCTATTACTATAATTTTATTTCAGGACACTCTACCTAAAAGAGATAACCATCTCCAGTGTGAATCTTATAATATCCTTAAACAATCAAATAATGATGTGCAGGAACCACGAACTACAATGCAGGTAATGTAATGGGCTTTTCATGTACTATTTAGTGCAGGTCCATTCTAATGTCTTACAACTATTGCTTTAATAGGAGCCGCAACAAACCAAATCAAAAGAGGGTTGTGGTAGTGCACCTTTACCACATGAACATGTGATCACTAAGGAGTGTCAACTAACCTGCACTAAGTTATCAATTATCTCCTGCTAGTAATTTTGGTATTGGTTGAACCCTTATACTAGTCAAATATTGGAAAGCTATCTTACCATCAAGTTAAAACTTTGTGAAATATTAACCTTTTGGTTAGAAACTATAACCTGATTGGGGTCGAATATATCGTCCTAGTAATCTTAACCAATGTGCAAGGACTTATCCAGTTTTTATCAATGATGACGATGACACCTTTTCATATTAAATTGCAGAATGCCCATGCTGAAAATAATCTTGCCGTGCAGCAAGGTGGTCCTGAACCAAGTTTACGACTTCACCAAGTTACTAAGCAGGTAAACAAGTGATACATATCTAAATGACAATGATTGTACGAAAGGTTGTCTAATTTTGGATTTAAGTGCAAGGTAAATGACATTATTATGAAACACCAAACCCATTTTGACAAGTTCGTTTCAAATACTGTCGTGACACTACTAGCAGATCATAAGTCAGATTCAACCAAGTATTAAAAAATTGTATTGCATACAACATTAACATGATTTGGCCTGATGGAACCAAAAGTTAGTCACACGCACATGTCATTGTTGCTCCAAGAAATCTCCTATTCAAATGAACTAATTAATCACTCTTGAACTGATACATGAGTACTAATAGAACACCAATCTTGCATACATGTTCTTTTTGGTGGTAACCCTGCATAGATTTTGAGGAACACCCGACCCTTAAATATTAGGTGAATTCTGTTTTCAGTGTATAAATTTACATGACGTCAACTTCATTTGTTTGCATACTGCATTCATGCTTAGTTTTCACAATAAATAATTTTGTAGTAAGACCTGAATCTAATTTGATAGCAAAATGTGCAGACTGAAAGTACGTGTAGAATAAGGCTCCTTGGTGCATGTATCGGAACTCTTCAAAACTATCATTCTTGATTGTAGTTGATCATGTGTCTCCCTTCACGCGTATTCCTATTTAATTGCAGAATGCTCATGCTCAAAATAGCAATGCAACCAAGCCATGTGGTCATCACCAAGTCACTAAGCAGGTACATATGGGCTACATATCCAAATGACAATGATTGTATAATAGATAGTTGGTCTAGTTATTTGTGAAATTGTTCTTATTTGTTTAAAATGAATTCTTCTCAGGTTCATCAATAACAAATGTTTCATTTCTTGAAAAATAGGATAAAGTTGAAGTTGTGTTGTATTCAATGAACTCGAGAAACAAATACAAACTCATGGCCAAAGGAACTTTAGCCAGTAAAGAGAAAACATATGTGGTTAGAGGAAGCATGCTTGGTGTGGAACACGTTGCAGTTCTTGTTCGCGGTTGTACATATCTAGGAGATGAGAAACTAGTTAGACCATATGAAAAATTCCAAACAGTAAGGGATGCTATGGGTTCTGTTATTGCTTGGCCTCGCTCACATGTAAGTATATTTTCATTCAAGCATCGTGTATGCTCCAATCTGCACATGTGTGATATGTTATTTATCAAGAATATTTCTGTTTTTAGGTAAAAATAGTTAGGCCAACTCCTCCAGCACAACCACAAAGCATTGGTATGATACATTTCTTATAATTTCATCAAAGAATCTCTTATCTTGTAGTTCTTTATAAACATGTGTTCATGTAAATGGTGTTCATTCTCTTTTTCAGGGCGGTGAGGATTTGAAAAGTGAGTGCATTAAAGGAGCTAGGAGTGGCTGGGTAGTTGAGGATTTGAAAAGGAGTGCACTGGAGGAGTCAAGAGCAGTTTGATTAATCTATCTTTGAATGAACAAATATTCTGGATATGTATAGATTTTAGCTTCATAGAGAAAAATAGTTCCAATCTATAGGATCTTTTCTTATTTATTTTCATCATCGCATATTTCATATGAATGTTTGACATTATTCAGCTGTGAACTCCATGTACTTTTAGCTTCATAGAGAAAAATAGTTCCAGTCTAATTAATGCATTGGATGTTGTTATTGAGGTTGCCAATGTTTGCAAATGCAATCTACGAAGTGGAATGATGCCTTCGTATCACAATATTATTTGACCAATTTGCATGTGCAACCATGACACTAAAAATAATTGCATTTGAAACGATGAAACAAAATTGAAATTAATCAAATAATATTTGAAGTAAAATATTCCATTTGTATAAATATTCTTATGGACATTTAGAGACGAGTATAAGAGGCGAATGAAACGTGTCTATGAGTAGAGACGTAATATGAGCATGCCTAACCTAACGTCTCTACATGTAGATACGATTTTTGAGCATGCCTAAGACAACGTCTCTACATGTAGATACGATTTTGAACGTCGTGAGAAAGCGTCTAATTCCATGTAAGACACGCTTGGCAAGCATGTCTATTTGTTTGAGACGGTCTGTGGGAAGACGCTCCAAGGACGCTTTACTAAAACGGCTCTATAGTTGGCTAGAGATGAAATAACACGTCGCTAGGTATGAAATTGGGCGTGTCTACTGGTTGTTTTTGTTGTAGTGACGGCTAAGAGATCAACTTGTGTGTCTATGGGGTGCCCCCCTCCCCTGTATATAAAGGATTGGGGGAGGGGGAGGGCAGGCCCTCTCATGGCGCGCCCCAAGGGGAGTCCTACTCCCACTGGGAGTAGGATTCCCCCCCCCCCCCCCCCCGCTTCCCTAGTTGGGGTAGGAGAGGAAGGAAGGAGGAGAGAGGGGGAAGGAAAGGGTCACGTCGCCCCCCTTCCCTAGTCCTATTCGGACCCAAAGGGGAGGGGGCGCGCAGCCTGCCCTGGCCGCCCCTCTCTCTCTCCACTAAGGCCCATATGGCCCATTAAACTCCCCGGGGGGGTTCCAATAACCCCCCGATACTCCAGTAATTGCCCGAACTCACCCGGAACCATTCTGAAGTCCAAACATAGTCGTCAAATATATCAATCTTTATGTCTCAACCATTTCGATACTCCTCGTCATGTCTGTGATCACACCTGGGACTCCAAACAACCTTCAGTTCATCAAAACACATAAACTCATAATACCGATCGTCACCGAATGTTAAGAACTATGTAGACATGACCGAGACTCGTCTCCGGTCAAGAACCAATAGCGGAACCTGGATGCTCATATTGGTTCCTACATATTCTATGAAGATCTTTATCGGTCAAACCGCATAACAACACACGTTGTTCCCTTTGTCATCTGTATGTTACTTGCCCGAGATTCGATCGTTGGTATCATCATACCTAGTTCAATCTCGTTACTGGCAAGTCTCTTTACTCGTTCCGTAATGCAACATCCCATAGCTAACTCATTAGTCACATTGCTTGCAAGGCTTATATTGATGTGCATTACCGAGAGGGCCCAGAGATACATCTCCGACAATTGGAGTGAAAAATCCTAATCTCGATCTATGCCAACTCAACAAACACCATTGGAGACACCTGTAGAGCATCTTTATAGTCACCCATTTACGTTGTGACGTTTGATAGCACACTAAGTGTTCCTCTGGTATTTAGGAGTTGCATAATCTCATAGTCATAGGAACATGTATAAGTTATGAAGAAAGCAATGCAATAAACTAAACGATCATAGTGCTAAGCTAGCGGTTGGGTCAAGTCAATCACATCATTCTCTAATGATGTGATCCCGTTCATCAAATGACAACTCTTTGTCCATGGCTAGGAAACTTAACCATCTTTGATTAACGAGCTAGTCAAGTAGAGGCATACTAGTGACACTTGCTACCTCTTGAGCACTGTGTTGGTTTTCCCTTGAAGAGGAAAGGGTGATGCAGTAAAGTAGCGTAAGTATTTCCCTCTGTTTTTGAGAACCAAGGTAGCAATCCAGTAGGAGGCCACGCTCAAGTCCCTCGCACCTACACAAACAAATAAAAACCTCGCAACCAACGCAATAAAGGGGTTGTCAATCCCTTCACGGTCACTTACGAAAGTGAGATCTGATAGATATGATAAGATAATATTTTTGGTACTTTTATGATAAAGATGCAAAGTAAAAGAAAAGGCAATAAAAATAGCTAAGTGTTGGAAGATTAATATGATGGAAAATAGACCCGGGGGCCATAGGTTTCACTAGTGGCTTCTCTCAAGAGCGTAAGTATTACGGTGGGTGAACAAATTACTATTGAGCAATTGATAGAATTGAGCATAGTTATGAGAATATCTAGGTATGATCATGTATATAGGCATCACGTCCGTGACAAGTAGACCGACTCCTGCCTGCATCTACTACTATTACTCCACACATCGACCGCTATCCGGCATGCATCTAGAGTATTAAGTTCAAAAGAACAGAGTAATGCTTTAAGTAAGATGACATGATGTAGAGGATAAACTCATGCAATATGATATAAACCCCATCTTGTTATCCTCGATGGCAACAATACAATACGTGCCTTGTTGCCCCTGCTGTCACTGGGAAAGGACACCGCAAGACTGAACCCAAAGCTAAGCACTTCTCCCATTGCAAGAAAGATCAATCTAGTAGGCCAAACCAAACTGACAATTCGAAGAGACTTGCAAAGATAACTAATCATACATAAAAGAATTCAGAGGAGATTCAAATATTGTTCATAGATAATCTTGATCATAAACCCACAATTCATCGGTCTCAACAAACACACCGCAAAATAAGATTACATCGAATAGATCTCCACGAGAATCACGGAGAACTTTGTATTGAGATCCAAAAAGAGAGAAGAAGTCATCTAGCTAATAACTATGGACCCGAAGGTCTGAAGTAAACTACTCACACATCATCAGAGAGGCTATGGTGTTGATGTAGAAGCCCTCCATGATCAATGCCCCCTCCGGCGGAGCGCCGGAAAAGGCCCCAAGATGGGATCTCACGGGTACAGAAGGTTGCGGCGGTGGAATTAGGTTTTTTTGCTCTGTATCTGATAGTTTGGGGGTACGTAGGTATATATAGGAGGAAGAAGTACATCGGTGGAGCAACATGGGCCCCACGAGGGTGGAGGGTGCGCCCCCCTGCCTCGTGCTCTCCTAGTTGATTTCTTGACGTAGACTCCAAGACCTCTGGATCACGTTTGTTCCGAAAATCACGTTCCCGAAGGTTTCATTCCGTTTGGACTCCGTTTGATATTCTTTTTCTGCGAAACACTGAAATAGGCAAAAAACAGCAATTTGGGCTGGGCCTCCGGTTAATAGGTTAGTCCCAAAAATAATATAGAAGTGTATAATAAAGCCCATTAACATCCAAAACAGGAATATAATATAGCATGGAACAATAAAAAATTATAGATACATTGGAGACGTATCAACACTCTGTTTGTCTATATATTCACACATGTACTAAGTTTCTGGTTAATACAATTCTAGCATGAATAATAAACATTTATCATGATATAAGGAAATATAAATAACAACTTTATTATTGCCTCTAGGGCATATTTCCTTCAAGGGGTGCCGGTCAGCCCAGGCGTTTGAGGTCGGTTTGAGGCTCTCGTCTGGGTCGGGTTTGTTTTACCTGTCAGTGATCGGGCCGTCCGCCGGGCGTTTGAGGGAAGATTGAGGAGCCCGCTGTTGATGCTCATAGAGCATGGTTAATAATACAGCCAAGGGTTGGCTATAAGGAGTTGTCATATCATCTAGAGCCAATCTCATAGTTGGCATGTACAATAGTAAGTTATGTACTACTTTATTAGTAGTTGGCCCACCTTACAACCTCATAAAGCGTCTTGGGGCTCATGTTGCAGCCGGTTATTAACAAAGAGTCCGCTTCTCTTCTCTCTCCTCTTCTCTCTTCTTCAACTAAGCAAAGATATAATATTCTAGTCCTTATAGCCTGCTTATGTCACCTTATTGTACTTGCTTTTAGGCTCACTTTGAGTCCAATTAAGCTAAAGTGCTTTGAATCTTATTTAATTCCTAGACACCAGAGGGAGGGAATTAGTGGATATGCATGCATCTTACTCTACATGCATCATGCATGTCCAATTAGAAGGAGGGTGTTATACTTTTTGTTTCGGGGGTCTGAACATGTGAGAAATATTTTATTGGGATGTTTTGTATTCACAAAACTCTTGCCATCCATTCACCATCTACCGTCGATGAGATTTTAAATTTGAGCCCTACCAGAATGGGGGATTATATGGGTTGTTGGCTAATTCCTTTTTGTCGTCCAACTCCAAGGATAAAGAGGAGAGGCCAGTGAACTCTAGGAGAAGCCAGTGAACTCTGTCAACAAGCATGTGATGTGATGATCTCATCTCATGGCATATAGCTTCATCTGGGCAGAACGTATACCATGAAATGAACAAACATGTGCTCCTAATGCACCACACCGTTTTTGTCCGTTCGATAAAAAACGATGGAAGATTAAGGAAAACTCGGGGTTGTGAACATATTTTGCAAACAATACATTTATTTCGTCAAAATCAACCTGCGGTTTAACTTGCACAGTGATTTCACTGCATTGGATTGATTTTGTTAAAACACAAGTGCTTGAATAACAGTGAGCCAAACTATGATGGAGTGTGGGTTGATTTCATCAAAATCCAAGGTCCATTTGTGAATTAGCCAACAACCGATATATGGTCAAACTTTTTTTTCGCGAATACACAAGATGTGTATCATTCCATTGATAGGTAGAAAGCAAGAGTGACAGGGTTATAGGGGTAGCACCTTACCACGTACACAAAGTTGGCGTGGAAAGGTGGTACATGAGCAGGACAAAATGGGGAGCCCCAATCTATCTAGGTATCAAGGAGGCATAAAGCTCGCCATGTTCTTGGCCCCGTGATATGTCTCCAACGTATCTATAATTTTTTATTGTTCCATGTTGTTATATTATCAATCTTGTATGTTTTATAATCATTTTATATCATTTTTTGTTACTAACCTATTGACATACTGCCAAGTGCCAGTTGCTGTTTTCTGCATGTTTTTTACATTGCAGGAAATCAATACCAAACGGAGTCCAAATGCAACGAAACTTCATGAAGATTTTTTATGGACCAGAAGACATCCAATGGGCCAAGGCAGCGCCTGGGGGGTGCTCCGAGGGGAGCACAACCCACCAGGGCGTGCCAGGAGGCCCAGGCGCGCCCTGGTGGGTTGTGCCCATCTCGGGTGCCCCCCGGATCGCCTCTTTGCTCTATAGATACTCCAATATTCCAGAAACCCTAGGGAAGTCGGCTAAAATCAATTCCAGCCGCCGCAGAGTCCAGAACCACCAGATCCAATCTAGACACCATCGCGAAGGGGTTCGCCACTTCCATTGGTGCCTCTCCGATGATGCGTGAGTAGTTCTTTGTAGACCTTCGGGTCCGTAGTTACTAGCTAGATAGCTTCCTCTCTCTTGTTTAATTCTCGTTAGTGATGCCCCTCTTTGGCCCTCACTAAGCTTCGGGGCTGCTTAACGCGGCATCAGCTAACAAGTCTACATACTTGACATCGCGGGATTGAAACTAATTAAGTTTTTCCTTGCCTTTTCACTCATTCCGTTGGGCCCTTTGTTCGAGTGGGAAACATTAAGTGTTTTGGTTTACAATTTAATCTGCGTAATCGCCTAACCTCTGCTGCCTCCAGAGAATTGGTTTCTCTTTTATCTCTATTGAAGGACTTTATGCATTCAGATGAGCAAGACTATCGCTTCCTCAATGGGGGACACGACTTCTCAATAAAAAAGAAACTTATGAGATTCTTTCAGAAGACTAACGAAGACATGAATGCCAAAAACATATGGCAGTCCAAGGTGCCAAATAAGATCAAGGTTTCCGCATGGTTGGTCTTCAAAGGAAGGCTAAATACAACGGTCGACCTTGCAGACAAGTCAAGGACTGCCCCAGATGCTCTCATCCAACGGAGGACACGGATCACCTTTTCATCTCATGTCCACTCGCAGATAGGATTTGGCAGTGGCTCAGCATCTACCTCCACTCCACCGACACATCACTTCTCTGGGATGCAACGACTCCACATGGCCTGGAAGACAGTGTATGGCCTTTTATTCTACCCTCGATTCTCTGGTGTATTTGGGACGCCAGAAATGCAAAGGTTTGAACCTTGACTCTCGCTCCTCTCTCACTCTAAAACATATTGTCTCAGACTTAGATTTGTGGTCACATCGCTTACATAAGTATAAGCAGTGTGATAAGGACGTTGTCTTCTCTTAGCGGCTGTTTCTCTCCTCGTGCATTTGCGTGCCTATGTAATCTATGTGGATGTACTTCCGGCTTGCTGACCGCGCAGTGATTCTAAAGGAAAATATACACCAAGGGAAAAAATTAAAACCAAAGAGGTGCACGGTGGGAGGAACAGACAAGGACATGGACGCTTGTCATGAGGTGACATAAAATTTAACTTTCACACACCCATGTTCATTCCAACAGTACCTCCACATCGATTTCTCAGATACTTTTCCTGACTCAATAGCAACTCACGGGTATTTAGCTAGTGGATAGTAATTTTCAAGAGATAATAGCACCGTAACCGAGCCTGCCTGCCAAGTTCGCAGATGAACCAAAGTGTTTCTCACACAGGGAATAGCCCCAGTGATATTTCTTCAAAAAAATGAGGTGGTGGGTCATCTTTTCCCTCCGCATGGAAGCTCATTGCGTTCTACACCCAGCGATTCATGAACACCCAAGTACCCAACCCCGTGAGCCTGTTTCATTACAAAATAGCGAGTGTAAGTTTCAAATTTTACTTTTGTAGGTGCGTGTGAAACCTCTAGCTAATGACAAAAAAAACATGTTTCTCACTATAACAAAGTTGGCAACGCTGATTTGAGCACATGTAGGCATCAAGTCTTTATTCATCCATCGCCAAAACATACATATCATGCAATGTGAGCACGTTATGCATTCGTCCATCATCACATTGCACAAGTACATCATGCAAACGTGTGTAGCAACAAAGACGGGTTAATATTACCACTAGTTCTTCCTTCCTGGTCCTCCGGAGCAAATTGTCCTGCTGAAATTGGCCAGAGGGAGTAAAGCTTGACGTCAGTGACATCGGTGGACAGATCGTCATCGATAAAGTTGCTCCTCCCATCCTCCATGATGACATGAATGTCTCGGATCTTCGCCGCATTGCCCCAATCAGAGCCGAAGGCTCCACTGCCCATCGGAGGAGGTGCGGTAGTTTTAGACTTGAGAGCATGGCCGCCCAACACGACTTGAGTTGCTTTGTAGAAGAAGTCGTCAAATAGTGACGCCGGGAAGTAGGCGACTGGGATCGGGTCCTCGTCGTTTACACCAACGTTCAACCACCAGTTCCCGTTCAACTTGGTCTGTAATTTTTACACATTTCATGGAGAAAAAGACTGACTGCATTAGAGTTTTGACCATATATTCCACGTGCCTGGCCCTGAGCGAAAAACTTGTAAGTGAACACATAATACGTACCCTGAACAGCTTAATGGTGATAGTTTGCCGAGTCCCGTTAACCTGGGATACTGGGGCTATGACATCTCCGGGGAATATTGGAGACCCGCTCACAAGCTGGATACCAGGACAATCATAGTTGACACACCCTGTACTCTGCCGGCTGTCTTTCTGCAGTTACATTCATGTCATGATTTAATCACATCACAAGCTTACTAAAATCCTATTTCGGTGAAGAAAGAAGTCGGTGTACGTAGTTTGCGAGCTTTTAAGAATCATCATCACAAGATCAATTTGGAGGACACACTTACCGTCCATGCCGTATAAAGGTAAGTTTGCGAGTCATTAAAGTAAGATGGCCACACCTACATATTTTTCGATGGATAAGTGAAAAAGGTTCAAGTAGAGAAAAGCCATCGCAATATAACGAGGCAAATCAACAGAAGAGAAGAAGACAACTTACCACCCATCCAACGGTAATTGCACTGACGTTCTTGCTAAAATCAGCCTCAAAGTTACTTATCGAAATTGCTGCCCCGCTCACTTGGCCATCTTTGAGATTGTATCCATAGACATCCAGGGTGGCAGATACTCCATAATATCCAGTGTCACTGTCAGTGCTTTTAATATAAACAGCCTCCTGAAATCAATACATAACTAGATTAGTCGGTAAATATTCTCGCAAACAAATATTAGTCGGTAGATAGGGGGCCAAGCAAAGGAACTCACATATGGCTGAAGAGTGCCAGCATGCTTGGGTGGGAGCTCAATGTATGGGAGCTGAAGATGAACGGAGCTCAGTGAACGTGATGAACTTGATGCTTTCGCTTCCATGCTGGCACCCAGATTTTCCTTCCAAGACATAGTTAGGGCAGCATATACTCGTCAGCGAATATTCTATTTGAAGCAGTGCAGAGGATTTTTACTGTTAGATTACCAGAGATCGTGTAGGTATTAGTTAATTTGAACTAAAACAACAACAGTTATTATTGAAAGGAGGGAGTATGAAGTTTGAACTTTCAACACAAGAAACAAGATGAAAACTAGAACACCAAAACTGCGGCTAGATGATGATAGGAGATGATATGTCCAGTGTATCTAAGCCTGAACCGTAAGCAGAATCGTGTGATGTCTAATCGATGCATGTAAAAAACAATGCCATTGCATATTTAAATCAAAAAAATTAACGAGCGGGGCACCACTGTTTAGCGTTTATATACCTCCTGATTGATCTGGTGAACTTGGCCTCCAAGGGTTTGATGTGCAAGAAGAATGCCGCATAAGAACAAGATGTGTAGTTCTTGATGAAGTCGAGACATGTTGGAGACAACAAATAGCGAGCAATATTCTTCTGGCGCCGTAGAAGTATGTATGGCAACCTTTTTATATGGAGATCTCTTATATGGACGCCTCCATGCGACCGGTGTTCCCCCCATTGCGCCGGCCCCGCGGCAGCCCATAATCAAAATCGGAATGAAAATATATATGGAAGATAATATGTTCAGAGATGAAATATATGGAATGTAATCCTCCTCCCAAAGATTTAATCTGTGGGGCGACGCCGATTGATTTCTTTGTTAAATGGAAAGAGCCGATTCTCTCCTTTGTCTATGTGTAGTACCATGCAAACGCCACTTATTTTTCAAGGCACCAAACACGATCGGAGAAATGTGTACCCTCTGGATTATAGCACACTTCACAAATATTTTGCACATGAAGAACCCGGACATTTATTTGTCTATTTTCCATGAAAACTGACATTGGGGAAATTGCTTTTTTCCATTCCGGTGTGCCTTTAATGTACCGTAAAATAACTTACAATTTTCAAGGCCATCTACTTATCTACTCTGCAGAAATCATCAATGATGGTCATAAGCTAGTTGTTTGTTAGCAGTCAGCAGCCGAGGTTAGAACCTTGAGCAGAAGCTGGATCAGGTCGGCTAGTCTATCTTTGAGAAGCTCGGCCATCTTGGGTACATCACAATCAGTGGCTTTCTGGTAACCTGTGGCAGCCAGAGAGAAGCAAGATCAGTAAATCGGTGGTTTTCATGTGAAACGAAATTGCAAAAGAGGAAATTTGATACAGCAGAATCTCTGATGCAATACAATGCGGTCAGGGCAAGTTATGCAAAAACTGAACATCACAAAGTGCAAGGTAGATCACGTGAATTGGACTGAAATTTATAGCGTGTGATTCCTTTGGGTGTTTTGGTGGGGGCTTGTATTTTCTACCGGACATGAAAAAACAGAGGCAAGCACATGCTCATGAATCACGAGGGATGAAGCCCTGAGAACAGGGCACAAGTGATTTAGAACGAAACGTACCGCCATGGAAACTCTGAGGTATCTATTCCAGATCGATGCAATTGATCAACGTATTGCAGTGCTTCTCGGCACTCTTCCCTGTCATCAAAAAACTCCTTCTTATCGCCTTCCATCTGATAAGTATCATTTCCTTTTCCTGTGACAACCTGAAGGATGAACCAAAGCAATCAGGAATAAGGATCAAGATGGACCAACAGGTGGAAGATGGTCAGGTAGTAAAAATATAATACTTCCTCCGTCCCAAAATTCTTGTCTTAGATTTGTCTAGATATGGATGTATCTAACACTAAAACATAACTAGATACATCCGTATTTGGACAAATTTAAGACAAGAATTTTGGGACGGAGGGAGTACATGCTATCACCCAGAGGGTAAAGCCTTCTATCGCATAGCATTAATGCAACTCCTTAGTTGTTCACTAACACATTAAGTTCACCCCAGATAGTAACACAGCAATCTACTTCCAATCTTTCTGATCATGTCCTACATTCTAATAGATCGAAGCAGACACATAATGCATTTGGGAATTAGATCTTTGAAATCATTATAGTTGGAATCTAACAAGTACCAAGATCAAAGATCAGCTTCTGTAAGCATTTTTACACAGGATCTTACGCATGGAGATTCAAGTATAGCATATTTCAACAATTTCTTCACATAGGATTATATGGTGACTATGGACTGCAGCAAAGCTTTCCTTATAGTGAAAAAATTCGTAGGAAACTTACAACAACATCGCCTTGCTCGCCCATTGCAACAGCAGCTCGCACTGCAACTCTTCTAATATCATGTAAGAAGAGTCTGTGACCATTTGGTAGGGGCGGGTAATAATCATTTGCACCATGCTTCAAGTATTCTTCCATGGTCCATCCTACACCAGACAACATATCGTCCAGGATATCCACTGCTCAGAATAGACCAAGAAATGTGTAAAACTTCAGCTCACTCATGTGTTTAATAACATTAGGATCTCATAACTAAATATACTAGGAACCATACAGGGATCTTCACTTGCTGGATTGTCGGATGTCAACATAACAACATCACTTTTCTCAGCGGCAATCTTTGTCATCATTGGCCTCTTCCCTCTTTCTTTCTCACCGCAACATCCAACAACTACAGAGAACAACATACCAGGAGACTCAGTTTGTAATACCACAACCAGAATATAGAATATATATAGCAAAATCTACAGCAAATTAACAGTTTGAAACCAATATAAACTTTGTGGAGGCAGTGTGTTAATGAGAACTATCAGAGGAAGTATCATACCAGTGACAATACGCCGTGGACCTAGTTCCTTTACACTGTCAAGAAGCCTTGACAGAGCTTCTGGTGTCCTAGCATGATCAATGATCACCCCAAAGGCTTGCTCCTCGTCAATTAGCTCACACCGGCCTGGGATTGCATCCACCTCTTCAATACCTTTCACTATGTCCTCCAATGGCGCACCCACTGCAACACCAACTGCCACAGTCGCAAGGATATTGTAGATGTTGTCTCTTCCAAGCAGTCCAGAGGAGATTTCAAGGATTCCGTGCGGTGTCTGTACCAGAACCTCCGTCTCAAACAGGGAAAGCTGGTACTTGAGAGTGTGCACATCAGCCTTCTTGTTCTCAAATGAATATGTCACCACCGGGACACCATGCCCCCCTTGGGCGGCGAAGAATGGTGCGCTGGGATCATCGATGTTTACCACCTTACGGTGGCGCTCAGGGTCCACCATTCTGGAGAAAAGGGAGGCCATGCTGCTCATGTACCCCTCGTAAGTCATGACAGCCTCCAAATTGGCATGCCTAACATTGTTCAGCACAGCAATATCGTAATCAATCTCACTGTCCACACCTGATGGTAGCATCTCATCAGTGGTCGTCTCCAACACAACCGCTTCAGCGCCATTGTGCAACATCGTTGCCATCAGCTTCTGCACGGCCATTGAATCACCTGATGCAGCAGGCTGTGCATCCAGCTTGTTGCTGCCGAAGGCATAGGCTCCGAGAACGCCTACCATGCCAGTCCTGACACCCATGGCCTCGTACATTGCTTTGACGAGGTGGGACGTGGTGGTGACCCCGTCTGTGCCCGTGATGCCAATAACGGCCATGTCCTTGGAGGGCCGTCGGTAGAGGCAGGCAGGGAGCACGCGGAGAGCGGCCGTGATGTCATCGACGATAACCAGAGCGCGACAGGCCAGAGTGCCCTCGATGTCCACGTCCTGGTCGGCCACGACGGCAACGGCACCGCGCTTGTCAGCCTCGGTAAGCCCAGCAAGCCCGCTCTCTCCGACGCACACAAAGAGGTCCCCGGCCGCCACGAGGGTGGCGTCGCTCTGCACCCCCGCGAGCGCGACGTCCTGGTCGCCCGTCACCGCTACCGGCACCAGCTTGCTCTCGTCGAGGAGCTCGGCCAGCGTCATGCGGAAGGCGGGCTGCCGTATCCTGTCCCCCTCTAGGCCGAGCTCGTCCGCCACATCAAAGACTTCGCCGTCTTCGTCGAGCGGCAAGCCCTCGTCGCCGTCCTCCTCCTCGCCCCCCTCGCCTTCCTCGTCCTCCTCGTCGGCCACGGACGCCACACTGAGTCCCTGCAGCCTCCGAATCTCGTCGAGGTCGATGGCCTCCTCGGGGGACAGCTCGTCGGCGGGGACGTCCACCTCGGGCGGCAGAGGCGGGGTGGGCTTAATGAGCCCGCGCCGCGTGAACTCCTCCCTCTTCTCGGCAATAGCGCGGTCGATCTCGTCGAAGAACTCGTCGTCGGGGTCATAGCTCCCGCCGGCGGGGGCCGGGGGAGGGGACGAGAAGAGCGGGTGGTCGGCGGTGACCTCCGGCTGGTCGGCCTGCTGCCGCTTCCGCGCTCGCTCCACGTGGCGCGCGAGCTGGTCGTACCGGTTGAGGCCGTGGGACGAGTCCTCGGCGGCCTCGGGGGGCTCGTCGTCCGCGGTGGGCGGCCGGAAGCGGCGACCCGCGGCGAGGCGGAGAGGGGCCCGGCGCGGGGGCTGGGGTGCTAAGGCTCGGGGCGGTGGGCGGGAGGTGGAGGGGAAGGGGAAGGGGAGGTGGAAGGCGAGGTGCGGCGCCGTGGCCATGGGAGACGAGACTGTGGGGGTTATCGTTGCTGACGACAGGAATGGTGGGAGGTTTAGGATTGGGGAAGACGGGGATGAGCCGATGAGGTGCGGTGTTGCTTCGGGCCGGATTGGTGGGCTGACTTTTGAATTTCCTCCGCCCGGCTGAGCAAATAAAATGAAGAAGAAAGTATAGTTTTCCCCCTCAAATCTCTATAATTGGTTCAAATTCCCCCTCAAGTCCAAAACCGGATTAATCACCCCCTCAAATCTGTTATACCGGATCAATCAGGCCCCAAGGTGGTATTGGACATGATTTAATGTGGTTTTGAGTTGTTGATGCTGACTGGACATATAAAAGTCAGCTGCGATGAGTCTCCCCCACCAATCGTCTTCCTCTCCGGCGGGGTCTGGCAGGTGAGCCCCAGGGCGCATGACGCAGTGCCTGCGAGGTCGTCCATTTGCGGCCTCCAATGGGAAGCAGAGCCGGCGGACGTGGCGCCAAGGTTTCGCTGGTGAGCGAAGACGAGGCGAGGCCCCGGAGCGGCTCATGGAGAACCGGCGGTGCAGCAGGCCGAGGAGATTGCAGGGGCGGTGATCATCTCATCGGGACCTGCGCTGCGCGACGGCTGAGAAGTGCTCGAACAGGTCGGCGTCGGCACCATCCCGTCTGGGTCAAGCTCGAGGAGCTTGGTGGCCGCCTTGTCGTAGACTGTCTCGGTGTCTCCTGACACTTCTTGTCGGTCGTCCGGTCCACCTCATAATCTCCGATGACCGGCGGCCACGGTGGCGATTAACCTTCGACTACGAGGTCGGGGAGGAGATCACGAGCCGCGGCGCGCGGACCCGCCTCTGCGTGCGTGCAGGAGTACAAGTGGCGCCCAAACGCCGGCAGCTTCCCGAGCGCGCGCACACCGATGATGTCCACGATCACATCGCGTTCCTGTCGGCAGCCCGGCGGTCTGATGCAGTACCTCCCGGCCCGAGAAGCACGACCTCGATCTCTAGCAAAGAAGATCGTGAATTTTCGCCGGCGGCCGTGGCGACGCAGAGTCCGTGGACGGCGGCGAGGCGGTGTACAATCGACGTGGCGGACGAAGTGCAAGACGCGTCAGCGACGAGCAGCCCAGGTCGAGGCGATCAAGCAGAAGGACCGCGGCGGCGACATGGTGATAGCCACGGCCAATGGCCTTGCGACACGGCGTCCACAGCGTCTTTGCCAGCGTGCGATTAGGCTACAAGCCGCTTATTGCGCAGATGCATGACCGGTATGGATAGACCGACGACAGGTGTCCCTGGCGTACAAGGCGCTTGAAAATGTCTTCGTCAAGAGAGTCAACTCGCGGCAAGGCGTGAACCGCGTGGCCTCGATGCGTAGTATGTACTACCGACGTGGCATGTAAGAAGAGAGAATAGGAGCAAAACCACCTTCAATTCTCTCCAAAACCACCTAGGGTGAGATTTATACGGTTTTGCAAAGCTTAGGGGGGAAATAATCCGGTTTTGAAGTTCAGGGGGTTATTGATCCATTAGGAAGGATTTAAGGGGGAAAACTATACTTTCTTCTAAAATGAACGAAGCTACTCCCTTCCATCACCTCAAAAAAAAAAGCTATTCCCTTCCATTACTCAAAAGAATTGCAAGTTCTCAAAGAAAACTCCAAAAAATGCATCACAAATATTTACTCAAACAATTGTCTCAAAAAAAAAACTACTCAAAGATTCGAGTATAATTTAACTCAAAAAAGAAAAACTACTCCCTCCATTCCACGCTCTTCAAAATCCAATTTTAACTATGTAGCGTCCTAAGAGTTAAGCATTAGTGTCCTTAGTCCAATAGTAGTATATACTTTTGTGACTTAAAAAGTATATCATTGAACAAATTCGACGGTATAATTTTTATCAAATATAATCCATATTTAGTTAGTCTAAATTAGAGTAAAGTCTGTTTTAAACCTCAAACTCATAAAACTCGTCGGAATCGAACCTCGACGTTTGAATCCCTGAAATCTGTACCCTAACCTCTCTAATCCCGGTCAATATCAACCCTACTGTCGGTGTCAAAACCGGCGGATCTCGGGTAGGGGGTCCCGAACTGTGCGTCTAGGCGGATGATAACAGGAGACAAGGGACACGATGTTTTTACCCAGGTTCGGGCCCTCTCGATGGAGGTAAAACCCTACTCCTGCTTGATTAATATTGATGATATGGGTAGTACAAGAGTGGATCTACCACGAGATCGAGAGGCTAAACCCTAGAAGCTAGCCTATGGTATGATTGTTGTTCGTCCTCGGACTAAAACCCTCCGGTTTATATAGACACCGGATAGGGTTAGGGTTACACGTAGTCGGTTACAATGGTAGGAGATCTACATATCCATATCGCCAAGCTTGCCTTCCACGCCAAGGAAAGTCCCATCTGGACACGGGACGAAGTCTTCAATCTTGTATCTTCATAGTCCAGAGTCCGCCAACGGTGATAGTTCGCTATCCGAACACCCCTAATCCAGACTCCTCAAGAGCCCCGAACCAGGCTTCAATGGCGATGAGTCCGCCAGAGATTGTCTTCGGCATTGCGAGGCGGGTTCTTCTCCAAATTCCATATACTTGTCGAATAGTGTCCTGGCTCGATAAATGTTGCGCTCCTTGGCTTCCACGCCCAATAATGGCCATCTTCCACGTGTTTGAATGAATGTGAAAAGCCAGGTATTTTTACACTTATCCCCTAGCTGCGCAAATGAGCCGCCTATAAAAGGGACGAGGATCTAGATCTGAGTCACACCATCCCTCCATGAAGCTTTCATTGAGCGCCTCGACAAAAAGCCATTCCATCATGGACAAATCGGCGTGGCTCCTCCTCTCACGCCTCCCACCCTCGGCTGAAATTGGGAGAGATGCTCACCCCGCATAGCGAGCTAGTGACACTCCAAACCAAGGGATTTCTTCCCCCGGCCTTCATGGTTCCGGTTCGAGCGGACTCGCCACCTATAAGGGCAGAAAGCAAGCGGAGAGTGTCCCCGATCCCTCCAAAGGAGAGCGGGTATGCTTTATCTCTTATCTAGTAAGAGGACTCGGATTTCCAATTCACCCGTTTCTCCGGGGCTCTTGGAGTTCTCTGACCTCTAGTTGCACCACCTTACGCTTTGCCTCCATTTTGCACATCGCGGGCTTCGTGGCCCTTTGCGAACTGTTCTTGGGCGTCGAGGCTCATTTGCGATGTGGAAGAGATTATTCTGCCTTGTACCCCGTTCTCATGAGGGGTCAATATATCAAGTGGGCGGAGCCGAGCTATGGCGCATCGCCGGACCGGATATCTATCCGAACCCCGAAGAAGGCGTCAAGACCGGCCTTGAATGGTTTTATATAGAAGACGCCCCACCGCCAGATCCTGCTCGGATCGGTCTCCGGAGTTCAAGAATGCTCCTTTGAAGAAACGCCTGAGTTGGCGCCATGAGCTCCTGGAGGGAAGACGACAGGACGCCCTTTACCCGATGAGCCGAATAAGATTGTTAGCTCATTCGCATCGACCATGATCGGTGTCATGGCCACATGTATTATGCGGGGTGCAGCCGCTCAAAGATAGGGGCCACCCCATGTGGGATTTCAACGGGAGGACGATGCCACCCGTCATGGCCAGAAGGGGCGGGATCGGTCACCGATCCGTGAAGATCTTGTCCATGTTGCATAAGGGAGAAGAGGAGGATTTTCTCCGCGTCAGTCCATTGAACGGATTTTCTATGAACAATCCTCGGCTGGGTAAGCGGACATTTCTTTTTGCACATCCGATCCGTATTCCCATGGTTAGGTATCTCATTTTGTGATTTTGACGCAGAACTGCGCCAGCCGTAAAAAGACATAAACAGCCCGCCTCCACAACCCGAGGATCCGTGAACGGCTCCTCGATCCGGCCTCCCAAGAGGATCCGGACATATTGGTGGAGCTGATTGATGGAGTATTTCACCAATCGAAAGCATCGATAATGCCTTGGTTGCCATTACGACCGATTACCCCGGAATACTTCCAACCTCACAGGTAACTGAGACCGAGGTCCCAATACTCTGATAATGACCCATCCGTGCTTATTTTTGATCACCTTATACCAATGGTGTTTCGCAGAGGGTGCCTCCGGGGCAGGAGGTCGAGCCCGCGGCGGCTAGCCAACAAGGGGCAGCACGGCCCCGCGGGCTAAAAAGAAGTGCGGTCCGGATCAAAACGCCGCCGCAACGGTATGGCGCGTCACCATATTCCCAGGATTGATTCCTGGAAGGCGTACTAACGCTGGTGCTCTTTTATGGAAAAAGAGCGCTCGCCGGACTGTGTCCGGAGAGGTTGCCTGTGACGCCCGGATAATTAGACTACAGTAATCCCAAGCTAATGATGCCACGCCACCTCCGTTACTGTTGTTAATCTCCCGATGACTCAATCCCGTTCGAATTCAAATTTTAAAATAAAAACAAACAACAAAAGTTTTCAAACAATAAAACTAAAATGTTTGGGTTGTGCCAAATATTGCATAGGTAATTATGGCGAAGGAACCACACTATTATAAAATGCTTAAAAACTATGAGATGAATAAAACAAGAGCAAAACTATTATTTAAATACTTTAAATATTAAATAATTACAAAACTATTTTATTTTGGGTTAGCAAATTTATGAGGCAAGGGCATAAATAGTAAACATCAATTTAGGTGCCACTTTGGTATTTTGTTATCACTAGAAAAAATAGCAACTAAAAGTAATAGAATAAATAAAGGGTAAAAATAAAATAAAAAGAAAAAAGGAAGAAAACCCCCCAGGCCAACTAGGCCTCGGCCCAGCCAGTGGCCTGCCAGGCCGGCCCAACTGGCCCAGTCGGCCACACCTTACCCCCACACCCCCCCGCAAAACCCTAATCCCCACTCTCCCCCACTCCACCCACTCCCCCCAGTTTGTGCTAGCCTTCTTAAGGCAAACTTGTTTAACTTATGTCTGTACTCAGATATTGTTGCTTCCGCTGACTCTTCTATGATCGAGCACTTGTATTCGAGCCCTCGAGGCCCCTGGCTTGTATTATGATGCTTGTATGACTTATTTTATTTGTAGAGTTGTGTTGTGATATCTTCCGTGAGTCCTCGATCTTGATCGTTACCGCTTATGCGTGTATGATTAGTGTCTGATTGAATCGGGGTGTCACAAGTTGGTATCGAGCCGATCGCTCAGAGGAATCCCCTTTCCAACTCCTTGGTCAAGTCGAGTCTAGACTTTACAAAACTTTTACTAACATGGTTGTGCGGCCCATGGGCCCACGTCGCCATTGGGTGGTATTAGGATCTTTTACTCCTCGACCTTTACTCTGGGATTCTGAACTCTCTTCTATTCGGGTTAAACGAATCTTTTACTAAAATCTAACTTTAGGTTCTCGAAAATACTTTCTCCCGGAGAGGCCCTTCACCCGTATGGTCACCGATCGCACTGTAAGATTTCGTAGATACTCTTTGATATTCTCTCGAGACTTTGTGCCCATCACTTTTGCTATTCCCGACCAATCGACAAATCCTTATGGATAACTACTTACACTTGCCATTCTTACGATCATCCCCATTGATCTTGTTATTACAAGATACCCAAGTTTTCTCTATTGTTCCGAGAATACTTCGTGCCTCTTTACCGCCTAGCGCTTCTTTGCCACATGAATACCCCTTCAAATAAATCCTCGCACTTGTCGAGTATCCGCTCATCCCCGATTGTTCATGAGTTTCACAAAAGTCTTCAAAATATTATTCGATCTTCCGAAAATCCTCTGGAGCCTTTGGCTCTTGAAATTCTTGCTTGCTCGCATTATGGTTAATCCCATAAGTCTCGTAGTCTTATTGACATTCCTTGTCATTATCATTTTGGGTCTATTGACTCAATATGTTTGCGAATACACGCAATCATCATTGATCCTTATAAATTACCTTTCCGGCTGAGCTGCCATTCTTTTAACTGGAATTGGTTCTCGACCAATCCAATTGTCGTTGATTGTACCCCTAAGTCTATTCAGCTTATCCATTCTTGATTAGAACATTTGCTCCTGATCCCTTGATTTGAAAATCATAATTACTTTGCTAATTAAGCGTTGAACTATTCAGCTGTTCTATAAACCGATGCATTTGCAATCTTTCTTCCTCTGATTGGGTATCGATACTCATATCAGCCCCATTGTGGATCGCCATATCCACTGTTGGATTATTATCCGACAGTGTCCTTCATAATTAATCACTTTGTGAGTTCTTTCTCCGATACATAATGCCTTTGGTAAATTGTGTCCTTTCCTTTTGTCAACCATGCTCTGCTTTCGGGCTGGTAATATTTACTCTTGAAGCTTATGGTATATGTTCGTAAGAAGCCCCGATGGGATTGAACCAACGCCTTCCCTCATCGGTGTGAACCCGAAAGATTTCACGAGTCATACTTATCTGGTATTGCACCAGGTAAAACTTTCAACAACTAATGTCATCTTCAAATACGAGAGGTGAATGGAAGATTATGCATTGAGGAAGTGGAGTCGACCTTGAACTTTGTGTTCATGCCCATGGACGCGATGTATATCCTATCATGGAAGCTTCTTGTAATAATAACTATTTCCTTGATAGCTAACATATGGTATCTGTGAATTGATCCCTTGCAACCGTGGTTCCAACCATGATTGTTCTTCTTTGATTCCATTTCTGACAAGTTAAAACAATTGTCTCCTATGGATCAATACACCACCCAACCTTTACTTTGATCTTGTGTCGATTATTACCCCACGGTATCTCGAGATTATCATGGAACTGCATAACTTCTTATGAGTTCTTCATCAAGTGCTACCTTCCCATCGATTCCAATTTTTCACGGGCTCACGAAGTTATTAAACACTCAAAGACGCCGATAATTGAACCGAGTCCGCTCTACGGTTCAACAACTCTTCAGTAAGCTTCTATAAGTACAAGTTTGTACCCGATCACGCCATTCCTAGCCTGTTTGGCTATATCATTGTCGGGACGATTCTAACTGTGCTACCTGGTCCTTATTCTCGGAGCACCAATTTGCGACGATAGCTAAGCTTACGTCGATTTTCCTCGTCATACCCTTTCACCTTAAACAACAAGCTTGAGTTCGAGTTTGTGTCGTAAATGTGGTTCCACTAACCTCTTGCTTCATCATTCCTCTGACTTGATGTCGTCATTTGATTGACTACATCTGCATGAAATCTCTCGACAATTGTGTCGTGATCATCATCAACCTTATGAGCTCTTCCAGAATTCAATTGAATTCTTGATGGGTAATACCATCCTTGCCCCTCGATGATTCCTGTTCTCATCGACCACTTTATTGCCTTCCGCTCAACACAACTTGTTCGTGTTTTGTGTAAACCTTGAGATCCCTGCTACCCAGCGGTTGATCTTCCTTACCTCGGAAGTATTACCATCTCTTTTTGTCAAGAATGTGGTGAGAATTTCACCACCTCTTAAGAATTCTTGATATCATAATACTTCTTGCCATCTTCGTTCATTCCTTGGTCCTCGTATTGTTTTCAACCGAATACCGACAATGGAGCTATGACGTGTGAATTCAAAACTTCTAGCAACCCTATTGCTTTGAAGTGAATGGGCGATAGTTCATTCTAAGTCCTTCGCTAATTGAATCACCATTCTAACATTGGCCGTGCAACCCAACCCATATTTCGGGTGCACCGTTCAACCAATGTTTAATTATGTATGTTTTCCTCGAGCATATCCCATTATATCATTTGATCTAACAAATGTCATCTTCTTGTTCACATAATTGTGGTAATCCATTTTTGGAAATCTCAATGAATTTTATTTGAGTTCATCAGTCCACCTCCTCATTCTCTCCTTGGTTTAATGATGAACTCATGATTCGAACTTGCTTCCATAGTTTATTCCCGGAAGCTTGCAACCCCATCACGTCAAATTGAGTTGCACCCTTCCTTCTCGTGCATCATGAGTCCGGGGTATCCTCGACACCAATCGATCTAAATCTCGGGTCAGATATGATGGTTTGAACATATTTTTAGGAGTTATAACATTGGTCTTTATATGGCCCGGTAAGGTGATGTCATGCCTAGCACACCTGGCTGGGGAACCCAATGTTATAATAGCCCCTCTTTTCAGAAAGGTTAGTCATTCTTCCATAAGGAAATTGTAAGACTTATTCTATAAGATGTTCTGATGGATCCTTTGTGAATACAAAGTCGACCTTTGCTTGAAGACCATGTCAATGCTATCTCAAGCATGTCTATGGTACCCGATTTTCAACAAGATCATTTGAAGCCAATGTTAAATGTTTCTGCTAAATTATCCAAACACCGCTGTATGGGTAATGTCATGAAAATTCTTCCCCTTACCTAAAGAGATTACTACATTATATCCTGTCATGGATATCATGCTCTGCTCGTCCTTCTGAAGGATATACCTTTGAAAAATGTGTTTAAACACATTTTCCTTTCCATTGTTCTCATTTAATCGATAATCATATTTTTCATTCCATTGTTGGGTTAACGCTTCTTGAGATCTATATGATCTAAGCAGTAATATTCTCCGCTTAGGTAAACACCTCGACTTACAACTCGCTGCCAGGACCTCACATTATTGTCGACGACATCCTGTAACCCCGATGGATGAGAACTTTGCCTATTGGTCCGCCTCGTTCAACGAAAGGTGAAAATGGTTCTCTTCGTCCCTTGCCCTTGGTACCAACGTTGTTGCCAACATAATCGATCGGTTATTCTCTGACATGCCTTGCTTACATGATCGTGCAAGACATCACCCCTCTTTCTACTTTTAACCCACATGGTGGGCCCATAACCCACAGTTCCACAGGATCGAAACCTGACTTTCCTGTACCCCCTGTTCCTAGAGCTATTCCTCACGCTTGGCTTCGTATGAAGGACCACGAGCCACCTTCCTAGTGATCTATTCTTGTGTCAGACACAATACTTATTCCGTTGCTTGAACCCCTTTCACGCCTTGAAACATGCATCAAACGATTGCCTGCCCGCTCGAAACTTCCCATGATACCTCCTTACTTTGCTCTAGTTACTTTCTTAAGTTTCAATTCAAGAGTTACTTCCCACCACCTTCCCCGATGTTATTGACCGGATAGTTAACCTTGCAGAGGTTCGTTCCCCTGGAATACCCACCCTTTATTCTTACGTAAGTACGATGGAATCCCGAAGAAAGGATGACGACTTGATCACGATGACCTGAAATAGAGAAATGAAGACATCAATGTAATGGATCGACCTCTTCGAGAAGAGCAACCAAGACTGGGAACACTCGCTAGAATTTCGTAACCAAAACTTTCCCCCCTTGCACCCCTCTTAAATCTCGGGACGAGATTTCTTGTAGTGGAGGAGAATTGTGACGCTCGGATAATTAGACTACAGTAATCCCAAGCTAATGATGCCACGTCACCTCCGTTACTGTTGTTAATCTCCCGATGACTCAATCCCGTTCGAATTCAAATTTTAAAATATAAACAAACAACAAAAGTTTTCAAATAATAAAACTAAAATGTTTGGGTTGTGCCAAATATTGCATAGGTAATTATGGCGAAGGAACCACACTATTATAAAATGCTTAAAAACTATGAGATGAATAAAACAGTAGCAAAAACTATTATTTAAATACTTTAAATATTAAATAATTACAAAACTATTTTATTTTGGGTTAGCAAATTTATGAGGCAAAGGGCATAAATAGTAAACATCAATTTAGGTGCCACTTTGGTATTTTGTTATCACTAGAAAAAATAGCAACTAAAAGTAATAGAATAAATAAAGGGTAAAAATAAAATAAAAAGAAAAGGAAGAAACCCCCAGTTAATCGGGCCTCGGCCCAGCCAAGGGCTCGCCAAAGCCGCCTAACCGCCCAGCTTGGCCACACCTTATCCCCACACCCCGCAAACCCTAATCCCCACTCTCCCCACTCCACCCACTTCGATTGGATCGGGGCTCGAACCGCCCGACCCGTCGCCGCCGATGCCGCTGGCCTGGCGCTCAAGCCGCCCGTCGCCGCCTCATCGTCCTCCTCCTTGCCTCCTCGTCCCCCTCCTCGCCGGAACGTCGTCCCCGTCACCCCCCCTCGACGACGATCACCACCATCCCGACGATGTCGCTGAAGCCACCGCGCCGCCACCCCGCCGGACGCCGTCCCCATCGCCGGTCTTCCTCCCATCTACGTCAATGCCGACGTCCCCGTCCACCTCCTCGAGCTCGAGCACGCTGCCATGATCCGCACGAACGTCGGTGAGGCTCCGGCCTTCCTCCCTCTCTCCCCTTGTTCTTTGTCAAGGCCGCCCACCATGCGCCGACCACGCCAGCCTCGCCGCCAGGTCCCTCACACTCGTGCCGCTACCCGTCCGCCTCCTCTTCCCTGCTGGCACCGCCCGCCGGAGTTGCCCTCCCGCGTGCGCGCCCTCCTCCCCAGCGGCCGCGCGCCATCGTCTCCCGTTGCCCTTTCCTTCGACCGCACCACATCGGCGCCCCTCCACTGGCCCGGTTGCCTCGCCTCACGCCTGCTTGCCTCGCCCGCACCAGGCGCCTGTGAACTCCGCCTTGACCACCTCGGGTCACAGACAATGGGCCCACGTCCCTAAAACTGTGAAAAACAAAAATGTAATAAAAAGAGTTAATGATATATTAATTAATTAACTTAATTAATCTAGCTTAATCAACTTAACTTAATCAACATGTTTAATTAAACTAATTAATTAAGTAGTTAGTTAATCAGTGTATGACATGTGGGACCCGATGGTCATTGACTAGTCAAAGTCCACAGTTGATCGATGACGTCATCGACATCGGTCGACGTCATAAAACGATTTTTGAATTAAATTAATTCTGTTAATCCTAAAAATGATTTAAATCTTTTAAAATTAATATAAAATAAACCGTAGCTCGGATGGAAAAACTTTGTACATGAAAGTTGCTCGAGCGACGAGGCGATCCGGATACGCAACCCGTTCGTCCGCCACACACCCCTAACATATCAAACTCGCAACTTTCCCCCTCCGGCTCCTCTGCCCGAAAACACGGATCACCGGGGATACTTCCCGGATGTTTTCCCCCTTCACCGGTATCACCTCATACCGCGTTAGAACACGTCTAGCTCTGCTTGTTGTCGTGTTATGCACTTGCTTGCTAAGTATTCATTGTTTCTTCCCCCCTCTTCTTCCGCTAGACACCGAGACCGACGCCTTGCTGCTACCCAGACGACTATGGTGTTGACGACCCTCTCTCTTGCCAGAGCAACCAGTGCAAGCCCCCTTTGATCACCAGATATCGCCTACTCTTCTCTATACTGCTTGCATTAGAGTAGTGCAGCATGTTACAACTTTCAGTTAATCCTATACTGCTGCATAGCCTGTCCTTGCTACTACTGTTGTTACCTTTACCTGTTATCCTACTGCTTAGTATAGGATGCTAGTGTTCCATCAGTGACCCTACACTCTTGTCCGTATGCCATGCTATACTATTGGGTTGTGATCACTTCGGGAGGTGATCACGGGAATATACTATATACTTTACACTGTTACATTACCTGTGATACTGTTCGGAGATGGGGGCTGAAAGGACAGGTGGCTCCATCCCGGTAGAGGTGGGCCTAGGTTCCCGACGGCCCCATTGATTACTTTGTATGGCGGAGGCAGGCAGGTTGAGACCACCTAGGAGAGAGGTGGGCCTGGCCTGGTCGGCGTCATGATCCTTAACACGCTTAACGAGATCTTGGTATTTGATCCGAGTCCGCCATTTGGTCTATACGCACTAACCATCTACGTGGGAGTAGTTATGGGTATCCCGACGTCGTGGTATCACCGGCACTTCGTGACGCCACGATCGAAAGGCACGCTACCGGATTGGAACGTAAGCCTGCTCTTGTATTAAGGGGCTAGTTCCGCTTTCGCCGCCCTCGCGAACGCAGTGTGCATTGGGCGATGGGCCCGGACCCTGGCGCTTAGGTTTAGACCGGCGTCTTTGGCCTCTCTGTTTTGCCTAGGTGGGGCTGCGACGTGTTGATCTTCCGCGGCGGGCATGACCCGTAAAAGTGTGTCCGCCAAATGGGATCAAGCGTGTTGGGTTAAGTGGTGCACCCTGCAGGAAGTTTAATCTATTCGAATAGCCGTGATCTTCGGTAATGTAATCCGACTTGGAGTTGTACCTTGACCTTATGACAACTAGAACCGGATACTTAATAAAACACACCCTTCCAAGTGCGAGATACAACCCGGTGGTCGCTCTCTCGTGGATACGAGGAGGATCGCCGGTAGGATTATTGCTATGTGATGCTACTTGGAGGACTTCAGCTACTCCCTTCTACATGTTGCAAGACGGAGGCTGCCGAAGCGTAGTCTTCAAAGCAGGATTAGCTATCCCCTCTTATTCTCGGCATTCTCAGCTCACCCACCGATATGGCCCTTTACACATACATCCATGCATATGTAGTGTAGCTCCTTGCTTGCGTAGTACTTTGGATGAGTACTCACGGTTGCCTTGTTCCCCTTTTCCCCATTTCTCTACCCGATTGCTGCAACTGCATCGATGGAGCCCAGAGCGACGCCACCGTCGATGACGACTACTACACCGGAGGTGCCTCATCACACGCAGCCCGGCCGACGACGACTGTGAGTTGTTAGGAGGATCCTGCAGGAGGCCTGCGCCTCTTCGATCTGTATCCCAGTTTGTGCTAGCCTTCTTAAGGCAAACTTGTTTAACTTATGTCTGTACTCAGATATTGTTGCTTCCACGACTCGTCTATGATCGAGCACTTGTATTCGAGCCCTCGAGGCCCCTGGCTTGTATTATGATGCTTGTATGACTCATTTTATTTGTAGAGTTGTGTTGTGATATCTTCCCGCGAGTCCCTGGTCTTGATCGTACACGTTTGCGTGTATGATTAGTGTACGATTGAATCGGGGGCGTCACATTGCCAATCGAGCCTCCGCCAGCCAGGCTCCAAAGCCGGGTCCAGAAGCGGAGGCGGGCACGAGGCGTGCGTCGGATGCTCCTCCGACAGAGGATGCCGACAGATTGTCCGCCACCAACTCCGAGGTGGAGAGTGCCATGAATCACAAAGCGCCGCCGGACAGTTCTTCGTGGCGCATGTTTCTCCCAAGAGGCATTGAATGCCTTCAATTGAGATGCGCACCTCCGTGCCGCTCAAGATGGTCTAGCCAGAGCCACGGAGCAGTATGTAAAGGACATACGAGTGAGGAAATTTGACGGTTATATATGCCAGTAGCCTCCGAGACTTAAAATAGTTAGAATAACTGATTTAAGGATCATTTGTTATGCAGGATGTTACAAAAAGGAATACCCGACTGTCGCAGGAGCTTGAAGAATGCAAGGCCCTACAGGAGGCCGCACTAGCCGCTCCAGGGGAGCCACAGAGACCCCTCCGTAATATATGCTTCAAAAGATAGGTAGTTTGTGAAGTGCGGCGTGTGTAAATCTGACAATAATATTGCAGATGGCGCCGGACTAGATCCGGACAAGCAACAGCTCTTGCGCCGGTTGAAGGCCGGCGAGAATGTGCTTACAAGGGTGAGGCAAGAGAAAAATGATCTCCAAGATGCCAACACCCAGCTGGGTGAGGAACTAAATGATGTTCGTGCCCAGCTATCGGACTCCGTGAAGGAGAATCAGCGACTTCGTCGCGGCATTTATAGTAAGTGCTTGAGCGAACTTTGAAAAAGAGTTCGGCGAGGAAGTCAATTAACAGAGTTATGTTGTAGGTATGCTCACGGGTCGTCCTGCAGAGGAAATGCCCGGTTCTACGGGTGACCTTCTTCCCGAGCTATTGCAACTGCATCGAACGAGTTCGGCGGTGATGAAAGGCGTTGCCCGTGCATTGTGGCCATCTATCTCCCCGCCTCAAGGCCTTGGAGAGCTTGCAGAGAAGCTTGAGGAGCACGGCGCTCCGACTATGGAAGATATCGGCCTGTCGTCAAGGCGCCAGGAGACACAGGCCATGGTGAAGACGCAGCGGTACACGAAGGCGGACCCAAACCACATGGCCGAGGTCGGACTGTGGGGCCCGACGGAAGGAGATCCTCGTGAGCTTAGTGTACGGCCAAGTAGAGTTGGCATAAAGTATTCCCAGCAGATCAGTAAACTAGACAGCCTATTAGATGGCATTGAAGAGGAATACAATCACCAATTTGACTATGTAATTTAAAATGACATGTAAAATGCCTTCTAGCCGGATTGTAGATCGTTTGTCGAAGCGGACCTTTTCGCTTCAACCTCTGGACCCAATAGTCCGGAGTGTGTCCGAATACCCTCGCGGTTATGTAAAAACCGGGCATGCGTGGAGACCAAAGCGTAGGGGTCATGAGTGCTTTATCGCATAAGTGCCCAACTAGTTATGTTATATTACATGGTTAGTAAGAAACATCTTCCAGGAGAATAGTTCCGTTAGGGGTTCCTTTCCTCGGGAGGCATGCCCTAAAGTGCATGTCCTGACCGCGAAAAAAGTAAAAGCATCTGGGGCAGATAAGTGAAAAATAAAAATCGTCTTTTAGTTCACCGACCGAATATTCCCTTAAGAACGCTAGCTTTCGGCTTCACCTACCGAGGTACACGTCCGCTGACCCGCGGTAATAATCGCAGAGGTGCTCCCTTTACCACCTAGCCGAACAATCGGGAACGTGGGGTAAGCACAGGAGCCGTGCAACCCAGCTTGGCCAAAACTTAAGTCATATCGATGCATAAAATGGGGAAAAAAAGTTACCTGCGGAAGTGAGACACATGTGTTGGGCATAAAGACCGAATAAATAAGCTTCATTAAAGAAGCCCCGAATATAATGAGCGCGGATAGCGCGTCAAGTGTGTGCGAACAATGCGCAAAATGAGCCTTTAACGGCTTCGGAAAAAAGGAGGGAGAAGGAGAGAAATAAAAGACAGCTTAAAGTATAAAATATAGACGGAGGAAGGAGACGAACTCAGAATCCGACGCTAGGCATAGAATCTTCGGAGACGGGCTGCGTTCCATGGGTTCGGCTCGAGTCGGTTATCCGATGCGTTTCGCAGATGGTGCAGCTCCGCCCGGTCGAGGACTTGGTCAATGATGAAGGGACCCTCCCATTTGGGCTTGAGTTTGTCCTTTTTCTTGTCCGATGGGCGAGAACTAGTTCGCCAACATGGTAAGCTTTGGCCCGTGCATTTCCCTCGCTGTGATATCTTCAAGCTCATTGTTGATAGAATGCGAACGAGCTTTTGCCACGCCACGCTCCTCCTCCAAGGCGCCCAAGCTGTCCTGCCGATTGAGCTTGGCTTCTCTTTCTTCAGACATCAAGACGCGAGGTGAGTCATGAATTATGTCGCAGGCAAAACTGCCTCTGCGCCGTATACCATAAAAATGGTGTGAATCCTAGTAGTGCGATTCGGGCGTGGTCCGCAGCTCCCTGAGTACGGAGTCGAAGCTCCTCTTCCCAAAGGCGTGTTAGATTCCTTGAGGGACCGCACTAGCCTGGGTTTAATGCCGCTCATGATTAGACCGCTTGCTCGCTTCGACTTGACCGTTAGTTTGGGGTGATAGATCAAGCATAGTCGAGCTTGATGCCCATGTTTTTGCACCGTAGTTTGACCTCATCGGCCGTAAGTTCGCGGCGTTATTAGTGATGACGCTATGGGGACGCCCGTAACGGTGTACTACCCTTATATGAAGTCTATCACGGTCCGGATTCGGCCGCCTTTACAGGCTTGGCCTCTATCCATTTGGTGAATTTATCCACCATGACCAATAGGTATTTTTTCTTGTGGGTTCCTCCTTTAAGGGGTCCAACCATGTCAAGCCCCCTGCACCGCCAAGGGCCAGGTGATGGGTATAGTTTTGAGGGCGGTGGGTGGCATGTGGCTTTGATTAGCAAAGAGTCGCAACCGACGCATCGTTGGACTAAGTCCTGAGCATCTGCCCGGGCCGTCGGCCAATAAAATCATGTACTGAAGGCCTTGCCAACAAGGGCCCGGGCTACTGCAAGGTGCCCACCGAGTCCGGAAACAATTACAGCCACGAGATTCCGCCCTTCCTCTTGAGATACACCTTTCAAGGACTCCGGTTGTGCTTTTCTTATAAAGCTCTCCCTCATGGACCTTATAGGTTTTAGACCGCCGCACTATGCAATGGGCCTCGCTTTGGTCCTCGGAAGTTCCCGCCTAGTTAGGTAGGCTAGGAATGGATTACATCCCGCAGGCGATGACTGCCATTATCGCGTGGGCTGACGGTGTTATTTCGTTGACGGGACCACCAACTATGTCGGAATGTTTGGTGTGGGGCAGTGTGGTTGGGTCTGGGTTGTTATTTCCGGACTCTCCCTCCCATAGTACGGATGGCTTGATGTAACATCCCAAATTTTCAATTTGGAATGTTATACATAGGTCATCCATGCATATCATATTTTTATTGCATTTTGCTTTGCAATCCTCGAAATCCTAAGCAACTCAAGGACCCTCGGAGAGAGTTGGGGATTTTCCGTTTTTCATATTTGAACTTTATCAAATAATGAAGACGAGGATTTTGATTTCTAATTATTTTCTCTCCGGAAAATATTTCATTTTGAAATAATAAATGAGAGGAGATAATATGACTTCTCCAAAATAAATGAAATATCGGAGGAAAAATGTTAAAATCATTATTTGGATTTTATTTGATTTTAGTTGGAATTTTATTTGCCCTAGAAAAATTTGCATGTTTTAAAAATTGCATTTTAGGAGCCAAGAAAAGTTCATCTTGTTCTAAATATTTTATTTAGACGGAGAAAACTTGTTTTGGTATTTTTAGATTCTTATTTATTTTTCTAGGATTTTTCTAAGTTTCGGCGGAACATTTTTTTTAAAAAAAAAGAGAGATCACTTCGACCGGGCCTAGGGCTCACCGAAAGCCGGCCGCCCGCCGCCGCCTCCTCAAGCCAAGACCACTGCCCAAGACTCGGACCGAGTCCGAGTGGGACTCCGCCTCCGCCGCCTTGCCCTCCTCCAAGCCGCCGCCCGCTTTAAATACGGCGCCGCCTCTAACCACCACCACCACCGGAGCCGAGCCGCCGCCAGCCCGAGTCGCCCGCCGCCGCCTCTGGCCGCCGCCGCCCGCACCCCGCCGAGCCCCGCCGCCCCTCGCCGAACCCCGCCGGAGCCGCCCGCCTCGCCGGAAGTAGCCACCCGCCGCCTGGTTTTTTTTGGAAACCCTAGTTCGTTTTTTTAGATCAGTTTTTTTTCTTCTTTTTTGCGGTTTATTTAATTAGCGAAGCGTTCATTGCTCGCTCGCTTTAACGAACGTGTTCATCGTTTAGTTTACGCTAACGAACGCTCGCTCGTTAAGCCGCTCGTCGCTTTTCTTTTTATCGGATTTATTCCGCGATTTTCCCGATCGCGATTTCGATCCGATTTTCGCTCTAGTTTAACTTTTCGCCGCTTATCTAATCAGGCAATTCAAGCGCTGGAGTTTCATCTCGAAACCCTCTTTCCGAATAGTCAACTCAAACAAGTTTTGTCTCTGTAAAATTTGACCCTAGTTCAGATTAGTAAACGGATCTTATTTCTTTCGTCATTTGAGTTTCGTTGCTCCGTTTGGTTTGATTCTTTTTGCGAACCGGAGTTCTTAATTTGAACTTTCTGGTCAGCCTCTTTCAGTTGAAGTTTCGCTTTGTGCTTCTTTGCTTGTTGCTTATGTATGTATTGTTTGCTTGTGATAGAATTCCCGGAGTGCGAAGCGTGTTACTACGAGTCTCTAGGATTCACGGATCGTCAGCAAGGCAAGTAACACTTTGATCATACTCTTTCCATACCCAGTTTTTATGCATTAGCTTCAACCCTCAAACACTGCATGTTTAGGATGTCATTAATTTGTGGGTTGGGAAGTAGTTGATGAGGTAGGAACCTATTGCCCCGTTACATTCAAACCCTTGGGAGTTACTTCTACGTATTGATTATCTTGCCATTCTATGCTCGTAGACGTGGTTTGGGTTTGAGTGAATCCATGACAGATGTGAGATTGTTAATTAATGGTTTACTTTAAGGTGGCAACTTAAATACACATCTGGGTGGATTGAGGCACCGGGGAACCCAAAGGTTGTTCTGCTTTTTGAAATCCCGGGGTACCCGTGTGATCTTCCTATGGACCGCCACCCAGGCTCAAAGGGAACTGAGATTATTCAAGCTAGAAACTTCCGTGTGCAGCCACAAGCTATTATGGGCTCTAGCATAGTTGAGTAAGTTACGTGAAGCTCTTGAAGAGGTAGATCAGCAGGTAGTGGGTTTTGTAGGTTTGGTATGGTCTACCCGGAGTAGAGAGTTAATGTTTCTGAAAGACTATGTCTCGGTCATCCGTTTCTCAAACACCTTGTAGTGCGAGAAATCAACGGAGGCGATCGAGTCTTGTGGGGAAAAGTGCTAAACCTCTGCAGAGTGTACAATCTAATCATGGTTAGCCGTGTCCCGGTTATGGACAATTTCGAGTATATAGTACTTGAGTATTCACATGTATCTCATCACTCTTAACTAATTTTGCTGGGATGTTACTTACTTTAATTGGGATTGAGTTGGGGTTATACCTTCTCAATGATGTTTCAACCACCATGATAGTTAAATTAAAATTGATTCCTTTGTTGTAGGGAAAAATTGGCTTTTCGCAAAAACTGTAACCATAGAGCTTTCCACCAGCCAAATATGCATGTAGTGATAGCTTTATTCCGTTATTGTTCTATTGTGGTACAATGCCAGCATATTCCATGTGCTGACCCGTTCTCGGGCTGCAACGTTTTATGTTGCAGACTTTTCAGACGAGGAGTAAGGTTCGATAGGTCGCTGTCGCAAATTTCAGCTATGTCGTTGGAGTTGATGGACTCACTTTATCTTCCAAGCCTTCCGTTGTTATCGTATTAGATGGCCTTAAGCCATATTATTGTAATAAGTTCTCTTTTGAGACATTCGATGTAATAAGTGTGTGATTGCTACTCTGTTATAAATCCTTCGAGTAATCGTGTGTCAAGATTATCGATCCAGGATGACATCAAACACAGATACTTGACCATCTGAGGTCGGGTCGCTACAAGATGGTATTAGAGCACACGCTGAGTGTAGGACACGACCACTAAGATAAACCATAGGTCACTCTTCTCTACTCATTTCTGACTTCTCTCCATTTTTCCACTCCTTAGGATGACGGAGATGAAGAACAAGTTTGCACAACCGGATGAAGACACACCTTTTGGACGCCACTTGAAGGAAGTCACTAGGTACTTGAACATTGGAATACCAAGCTTCACCGGACGCATAACGCCACTTTACTCAAGAAGAGCGCTGGATGATTCAAGTACAAGTTCCAGGAAGGACGTTCTCGCCAACCACTAAGCCCATAGAGTTTTCTTTCGAAGCACCCACCTGGAGCCTTGGCAAGAGTATGGCAGCTCACATTACCTTGGGACGCATTGGTGAAGTCTACAATAGGGAGCTTAAAGACACCATATACCAAATATGTGGGCGCCGAGACGAGCAATGGGAAGTAATCAACACTAAGAAGGATAGGTCCATTGCAGCTTACATCCAGAGCTAAACCAAAGACATTTGACGTCAGGAGAACCAGATGTCGCAGACATGATGGATTTGAAGAAGGAGAAAACTAGGATCATCGAAATGGAGGAAGAACTCAAGTTTACACGCTGATGGATATGAGGAGGAAATCAAGACACTCATCGAGAAGAATGACGACCTAGTCAAGAAGATCGGAGTCTTCATGGGAGGATCAGCGCCGGAAGAGGAAGAAGAAGATCCCACTTGTCCGGACAACTACATCATCATCGACAACACCGATTCCGAACCAAGTGATGATGACTATGAAGACGAAGCAGGAGCAGACATCATGGAGTCTTCCACCGATCAAAATTTCTAGATGACCACCATATAATAGTAGTATTCCCCCATGTAACTAGTAATAGTTGATCACTTTTGTGATACTCCTAGACCGTCTGTATGCCCTTGCTTGATTGATTGAATGAATGTTTGTGTTTGCCTCATGTGCATATGGGTAGTGTTTTCTCACTAGACCTCTTTCTATTCTAATCTCTTCCATCTAAACCCACCAGATGCCTCCGAGACATGACCCCGGTTTTGTTTTTCCAATCGGAGCTCACCCGCTTGATCCAAAGCAGTGAATGCCTTGATGCAATTGCTAGTTCGTAACTGTGGCAATGCCAACAACAACAACAACAACCCGCCGCCAGTGGACAATTTAGCCCGTTTTCTGAGGTTACAACCGCCGGTGTTTTCTAGTAGCACTGAGCCAATAGTTGCTGATGATTGGTTACACCGTATTGGAAGGGAGTTAACCACCGCAGGATGCACGGATGCTGAGAAGGTGCGCTTTGCCGCAAATCAATTAGATGGACCAGCAGCCGCATGGTGGGAGAATTACACGGCTACTTTTCCAATAGCCAATGTCACTTGGGACCAGTTCCAACAAGCTTTTCGCACGGCCCATGTCTCAACTGGAGCCATGCAGATGAAGAAGCGTGAGTTTCGCAACTTACGCCAGGGAACCGTCTCGTGGCCCAAAGACGTGGATGAGTTTAGCAAGTTATCACGCTATGCCCTCGATGATGTGGCTACGTATGCCGCGGGCGCAGGTTTATGGAAGGGCTGAATGATGAGATGAGCATGCGATTGATGGTGGCAACTTTCAACAATTACCAGAGTTGGTGGATAAGGCTCTAATGATTGAAGGAAAGCGGCAAGAAATTGAGAGCCGTAAGAGGAAATATGGACAAGGGAAGTACAACTCAGGAGCTCACCAGAAGCCTCGTTTAACCCCGAACTCGGGAGGACTTGTTCATAACCATGGAGGTCATAACCATACTGGAGGAGGATCGCATAATCAAAATGGTGCGAAGAATGGGAATGGGAATGGAGCCAACAATAATCAGAATCGCTCTAACCCATCTACACCCGCCAAGAGGACTTAAGCCAAGTTATTTGCTTTAAGTGCGGGAAGACAGGGCACTATGCCAATGACTGCCCTGAAGGAAGGAATGGAAACGGAAATGGGAGCGCTGGAAAGAAGCCCAATCCATTCAACAAAGGACAAGTGAACCACGTTAACGTGGAGGAGGTTGAAGAGCAGCCGGACGCGGTAATAGGTAAGTTTTTGGTTCATTCATTTACCGCTCTTGTTCTTTTCGATACCGGTGCATCGCATTCATACATATCAAGGGGATTTGTGGATAAACCCTTAGGACCCCTCTTTTAGTGAGCTCGCCTGGAGCAGAGTACATGGCTAGCAGATGGTGCACCCAGATACCCCTAATCATTGGCACGCATGTTTTTCCGTCTGACCTAATTATCTTGGAGTCGCAAGGATTGGATATGATATTAGGTATGGACTGGATGTCGAAGTATGGAGGAAGTATTGACTGTGCTAGCAAGTCAATTTATCTTACCACTCCGGAGGGAAAAAGGATTAAGTATGTATCTAGGCATGTGCCTAGGAGGAGCCAAGTGAATACCCTCACGGGAGTTGTACAGGAGGAAGTACCTGTAGTGAAAGATTTTCCGGATGTTTTCCCAGAAGAGTTACCAGGAATGCCACCGGATAGAGACATCGAGTTCTTGATAGAACTATTGCCAGGTACAGAGCCAATATCCAAGAGACCCTATCGGATGCCCGCAAATGATCTGGAGGAAATTAAAAAGCAGATCAAGGAGTTATTGGAGAAAGGTTATATTCGAAGGAGTTCATCACCTTGGGGAGCACCAGTACTTTTGGTGGAGAAGAAGGATAAATCCCTGAGGATGGTTGTTGATTACCGAGCTCTGAATGAAGTAACGATAAAGAACAAGTATCCATTACCAATGATTAATGATCTGTTTGATCAGTTGCAAGGAGCTAAGGTGTTTTCGAAGATTGATCTACGATCAGGATACCATCAGTTGAAAATTCGAGAGAAGGATATACCAAAGACAGCATTTACCACACGGTATGGATTATATGAGTATAAGGTCATGTCATTTGGACTGACTAACGCTCCTGCCTATTTCATGAGTATGATGAAAAAGGTGTTCATGGAGTATTTGGACAAGTTTGTTGTGGTGTTTATTGACGATATTATGGTATACTCGAAGAACGAAGAGGAGCACGCGAAACACCTGCATTTGGTTCTCGAGAAACTCAGGGAACACCAGTTATACGCCAAATTCAGCAAGCGCGAGTTTTGGTTGAAGGAAGTTGGATTTCTTGGGCATGTTATATCTGGAGAGGGTATAGTCAGAGATCCCAAGAAGGTTCGGGCCATCGAATGGTTGGCACCCACTTCAGCTTGGCGAGATTCATTGCTTCCTTGGATGGCAGGATATTATTATCGGAGATTCATTGAGAATTTTTCCAAGATTGCTAAGCCAATGACTGAACTGCTAAAGAAGGATACTAAGTTCACATGGACAGAGGATTGTGAGGCCAGTTTTCAAGAGTTGAAGAAACGGTTGACTATAGCCCCGGTGCTGACGTTGCCAGATATACATAAGGAGTTTCAAGTGTATTGTGATGCCTCACGCTTGGAACTTGGATGTGTGCTTATGCAGGATGGAGAAGTTGTTTTGTATGCCTCACGACAACTAAAACCTCATGAGTTGAACTATGCCACGCATGATTTGGAGTTAGCAGCCGTAGTGCATGCATTAAAGACCTGGAGACATTATCTCATTGGAAATTGTTGTGATGTGTACACGGATCATAAGAGTTTGAAGTACATTTTCACACGTATGAGTTGAACCTCGCATGCAGGAGATGGCTGGAGCTTATAAAGGATTATGATATGAAGCTACACTATCATCCAGGAAAGGCCAACGTCGTAGCAGACGCTTTGAGCCGGAAAATTTATGCTAATATCCTTGAAAGTAAAGGATTGCCAAAGCAGTTAGCTGAGGAAATCATGGAACTTCGGTTGGAAATTGTTCCAAGAGGTTTTATTGCAACCCTGGAGGTTCAATCGACATTGTTGGACAAGATTCGAGAAGCTCGTAAGGAGGACAAAGACATTGCCGAAATAAGAGAGAAGATGGGCGAAGGTAAAGCCAAAGGTTTTCGCGAGGATGAGCACGATACCTTGTGGTTTGAGGACCGAATTTACGTGCCCAACAATTCGGAGATCATGAAGTTAATACTTGAGGCCCATGACTCACCATACTCGATTCACCCCGGAAACACCAAGATGTATTTGGATTTGAAGGAACGTTTCTGGTGGACTGGTATGAAGAAGGATATTTCCGAGTACGTAGCCGTATGTGATGTATGTCAGAGAGTAAAGGCAGAGCATCAGAAGCCAGCAAGACTTGTACAACCTATGCCGATACCTGAATGGAAGTGGGATAAACTTGGCAAGGATTTTGTCACCGGATTACCCAGAACCAAGGCAGGATATGATTCAATATGGGTAGTTGTGGATCGTTTGACCAAAGTAGCTCACTTCATCCCCGTGAAAACAACATATACAAGTGCCAAGTTGGCCAAGATATATATGTCTAGGATCGTATGTTTACATGGAGTTCCGAGGAGCATCAGATAGAGGAACGCAGTTTACTTCAAAGTTTTGGCATCAACTACACCGCACCTTGGGTACCAGTTGGAGTTCAAGACCGCTTTTCACCCATAGACGGATGGACAGACCGAGAGAGTCAATCAGATTCTGGAAGACATGTTGAGAGCATGTGCTCTAGACTACGGATCTAGTTGGGATGACAATTTGCCGTACGCGGAGTTCTCATATAAAACAGCTACCAGGCCAGTTTGAAGATGGCACCGTTCGAAGCTTTGTATGGGCGCAGATGTAGAACACCATTGATGTGGGATGAGGTAGGAGACCGTCAGTTGTTTGGACCAGATTTGATCAAGGAATCAGAGGAGAAGGTTAAACTGATCAGAGACAGATTAAAGATTGCTCACCTGCATGTAAGAGTTATGCAGATTCAAAACGCAAGCAAGTAACCTATGAAATTGGAGATAGAGCCTATCTGCGAGTATCACCCTTGAGGGGAGTGAAACGTTTTGGAGTTAAGGGAAAGTTAGCCCCAAGATTTATAGGACCGTATCGTGTTTTGGAACAGATGGGAGAAGTTGCCTACAAGCTGGAGTTACTTGAAAGATTGTCAGGAGTGCACGATGTGTTCCACGTATCACAGCTGAAGAAGTGCCATGCGGAGATGGCCGACATACCGTTAAATGATACAGTGCCCCTAGAGGCTTATACAGCTTGGACGGTAATTTGACTTATGAGGAAAAGCCAAGAAGATTCTTGACTTTGACAACCGAGTCACCGCAACAAGGTTATCAAGTTTTGCAAAGTTCAATTGGAGCCACCATACGCAGGAGGAAGCCACACAGGAACGAGAAGATGATATTCGCAAGGACCACCCGCACCTATTTTCTAGCCAACCCGAATCTCGAGGGCGAGATTCATCTTAAGGGGGGTAGGTTTGTAACATCCCAAATTTTCAATTTGGAATGTTATACATAGGTCATCCATGCATATCATATTTTTATTGCATTTTGGTTTGCAATCCTCGAAATCCTAAGCAACTCAAGGACCCTCGGAGAGAGTTGGGGATTTTTCGTTTTTCATATTTGAACTTTATCAAATAATGAAGACGAGGATTTTGATTTCTAATTATTTTCTCTCCGGAAAATATTTCATTTTGAAATAATAAATGAGAGGAGATAATATGACTTCTCCAAAATAAATGAAATATCGGAGGAAAAATGTTTAAATCATTATTTGGATTTTATTTGATTTTAGTTGGAATTTTATTTGCCCTAGAAAAATTTGCATGTTTTAAAAGTTGCATTTTAGGAGCCAAGAAAAGTTCATCTTGTTCTAAATATTTTATTTAGACAGAGAAAACTTGTTTTGGTATTTTTAGATTTTTATTTATTTTTCTAGGATTTTTCTAAGTTCGGCGGAACGTTTTTTTAAGAGAGATCATACCGACCGGGCCTAGGGCTCACTGAGCAGGCCGCCCAGCCGCCATTGCCGCTTTCTCCTCAAGGCTGCACCATGGCCAAGACTCGGACCGGAGTCCGCGTGGGACGCCGCCTCCCGCCGCCTTGCCCCCTCCTCCAAGCCGCCGCCCCCGCCCCCTTTAAATACGCCCCCCCCCCCTCTAACCACCACCACCACCGGAGCCCGGAGCCGCCCCGAGCGCCGAGCCCCGCCCGAGCCGCCGCCGCCACCGCCTCAAGACTCGCCGAGCCCCGCCGCCTGCCGAGCCTCGCCGCCGAGCCTCATGAGCCGCCTCGCCCGACGACCTCGTCGGAGGTAGCCACCCGCCACCGGTTTTTTTTGGAAATCCTAGTTCGCTTTTTTAGATCGTTTTTCTTTTTTCCGGTTTATTTAATTAGCGAAGTTCATTGCTCGCTCGCTTTTAACGAACGCTTTCATCGTTAGTTTCTGCTAACGAACGCTCGCTCGTTAAGCCGCTTGTCGCTTTTTCTTTTATCGGATTTATTCCGTGATTTTCCCGATCGTGATTTCTCGATCCGATTTTCGCTCTAGTTTAACTTTTCGCTCGTTTATCGGAATCAGGCGATTCAAGCGCCTGAGTTTCATCTCAAACCCTCTTTCCGAATAGTCAACTCAAACAAGTTTTTGTCTCTGTAAAATTTGACCCTAGTTCAGATTAGTAAACGGATCTTATTTCTTTCGTCATTTGAGTTTCGCTGTTCGCTTGGTTTGATTCTTTTTGCGAACCGGAGTTCTTAATTTGAACTTTCTGGTCGGCCTCTTTCAGTTGAAGTTTCGCTTTGTGCTTCTTTGCTTGTTGCTTATGTATGTATTTTTTGCTTGCGATAGAATTCCCGGAGTGCGAAGCGTGTTACTACGAGTCTCTAGGATTCACGGATCGTCAGCAAGGCAAGTAACACTTTGATCATACTCTTTCCATACCCAGTTTTTATGCATTAGCTTCAACCCTCAAACACTGCATGTTTAGGATGTCATTAATTTGTGGGTTGGGAAGTAGTTGATGAGGTAGGAACCTATTGCCCCGTTACATTCAAACCCTTGGGAGTTACTTCTAAATATTGATTATCTTGCCATGCTATGCTCGTAGACGTGGTTTGGATTTGAGTGAATCCATGACAGATGTGAGATTGTTAATTAATGGTTTACTTTAAGGTGGCAACTTAAATACACATCTAGGTGGATTGAGGCACCTGGGGAACCCAGTGTTGTCTGTTTTTTTTCGGAAATCCCGGGGTACCCGTGTGATCTTCCTATGGACCGCCACCCAGGCTCAAAGGGAACTGAGATTATTCAAAGCTAGAAACTTCCGTGTGCAGCCACAAGCTATTATGGGCTCTAGCATAGTTGAGTAAGTTACGTGAAGCTCTTGAAGAGGTAGATCAGCAGGTAGTGGGTTTTGTAGGTTTGGTATGGTCTACCCGAGTAGAGAGTTAATGTTTCGAAAAGACTATGTCTCGGCCATCCGCTTCTCAAACACCTTGTAGAAAAGCGAGAAATCAACGGAGGCGATCGAAGTCTTGTGGGGAAAAGTGCGCAAACCTCTGCAGAGTGTACAATCTAATCATGGTTAGCCGTGTCCCCGGTTATGGACAATTCGAGTATCTAGTACTTGAGTATTCACATGTATCTCATCACTCTTAACTAATTTTGCTGGGATGTTAATTACTTTAATTGGGATTGAGTTGGGGTTATACCTTCTCAATGATGTTTCAACCACCATGATAGTTAAATTAAAATTGATTCCTTTGTTGTAGGGAAAATTGGCTTTTCGCAAAAATCAGAACCATAGAGCTTTCCAGCCAAATATGCATGTAGTGATAGCTTTATTCCGTTATTGTTCTATTGTGTTACAATGCCAGCATATTCCATGTGCTGACCCGTTCTCGGGCTGCAACGTTTTATGTTGCAGACTTTTCAGACGAGGAGTAAGGTTTGATAGGTCGTTGCCGCAAATTTCAGCTATGTCGTTGGAGTTGATGGACTCACTTTATCTTCCAAGCCTTCCGTTGTTATCGCATTAGATGGCCTTAAGCCATATTATTGTAATAAGTTCTCTTTTGAGACATTCGATGTAATAAGTGTGTGATTGCTACTCTGTTATAAATCCTTCGAGTACTGTGTGTGTCAGCATTACTGATCCATGGACGTTCCTGTGTAGACATGCGGATCGAGAAAAAAATATGCCTGAACCCGGCGTCCTCCATCGGTGCTGCCCAGCGGTCTATCCGCAACCGCCTCTCTGCGCGCGTGCTCTGCAGAACGTCGCTGATGAGACTGAGGGTGGATAAAGCTTGCAGCTCGGCAATGGCGGGCGGACAGCATGATATGGACGAGCACATTGTTGGTGGCGTCAAGGCGCCATTGGGACCACGCTGATTTTCAGGACAGAGTGGAGGGAAGAGGATTGAGGATAGAAGATGTATATGACACGACGCAAAAAAAGAAAAGATGTATATGACATGTGGGGCATGGACGTCAGCGAGAGTAAACTGTAATCCTATGCGGGATGGATCATTTCCTAGTGCGCCAAACAGATTTAGGGTTGGCATTGATCGGGATCAAAGAGGTTAGGGTACCAGTTTCAGGGATTCAAAGATGAGGGTTTACTTTGGACAAGCTCTACGAGTTTAAGGTTTAAAATAGACTTCAGTCGTCTAATTTATAGTCAAAGTTAAGGTGTGTGCATGCTTTATTCATTGGAATGGGAGGAGTACAAATGGGTTAGTCGAACGGGCTCTTGCTTCCTAGTATGAGTGAATTGCCTGTTTTACAGCCTAATTTAGGGTCCTGCAAACTTCCAAAGCTTTTTATTTGAGGTCCTACAAAAATATGTGATCCAAAAATGTTATGGGAGGTGATGACAGTTTGTGTTATCTTTTTTTTCAAGAGTACGTCTAGGTGTATCATATTTTTATAGAAAACGGAAGATCAAGTACAAGAAACTATAACTTGCTGCGAACAACAAGTGTAGTTGAAACTCCACACTCACGCACACTACAAAAGATACAGACACAACTGAAAGGAGCCTATCCTAAGCACATCATCTAGCCGCGTCTCGACCAGCACCAAACACCACCAAGAACAACAACTGCAAATGAGCTTTCCTTGTCGACACACTAACCATCCATGATTGCCTAAGAGGAGATGGCGAATGGATAGCGGGACTCAGACAGACCCGAGACAGCCATCGTCTTGATACTCCGGCAGTTGCGTACATAGCGCCCGAGAAGAACTTCTCAGATCAGCGGCTAGCACCGGAGAACCATGACACAAGCCTTGAAACCCAGTCTCCAAACACGATGCTCCCAACAGAGTAACGCCGCCAAGACGGCGCCATCACCGGTCCAACAACGTACCAAGACTTTCGCCCAAATACAATCCTAGCAAGGGGGAAGATGCCGGCACACTACCACGACGCCTCCACGGAGGTAAACGACACCCACATGCACCGTCGTCACAATCACCAGCCAAGGCTATGCAGGATTTTCATCCATACAGTCGTGCACCTCCCGCCCAACCCAAAGGAATATGGCCAAGTACTCCGTGAAGGGATGCGTCGCCGCCGTCGCAGCACCTCGTCGTTGTGACCAAATCATTGCAGAACACCGACACCGGCACCGAGGAGACGCAACCATGAACCACCTCCGGTTGTGGCTGTGAACCAGCCGCTCCTCCTGCTCCAACCTCCATCATCAGGGCTGCCTGCTCCTGCCCCAACCTGCACCGTCAGGGCCACTGCTCATGCGCCAGCCACCACGGCCAGACTGCGAGCAGCAGCAAGATGCACCATAGCAGGCGGCCAGCCCAACCACACCAAGCAGCCAGCCAAATCCGGTGGCTAGCCGCACCACCAGATGGCCAGCCAACCCTCGGTTGCGTTGTGATGACCCAGGTCGGGAGGTCCTAGATCCAGACCACGCCGTCGTCACAAGCGCCCACCTTGCAGCCTCCGACACCACGCCTGCGGCGCCCGCGATGGGTGGCCCCAACACCGCAGCCTCCGCCAAAGAGCCGCCGGACGCTGCGCCAGATTTGTGTCAGCTGCCGCCGCTTCCTCCAGGCCCATCAAGGCCGCTTTCGCCGTGACACGCCTGCCGAAGAACCACCTCGCGTCGTGACCATCGCTGCTGACCTCCGGCCACGCTCCGCCGCTCCCTGTGACGTGGCTAGACTGCGTCGGTATTTCTCCAAAGAGGAAGGGATGATGCAGCATAGCGTCGGTAAGTATTTCCCAGTTGTGAAACCAATGTATCAATCCAAAGAGGAGAACCAAGCAACACTATGTAAACGGTACCGCACACAAAAACAAATACCTGCAACCCGACGCGTAAGAGGGGTTGTTAATCCCTCCTCGGGAAAAAGATAGATTGGTTTGTATGAGTTTGGGTAAATAGATCTCGCAAAAACACAAAATAAAATAAGTAAAGAAAAAGTGCAACAAGGTATTTTTGGGGTTTTTGGAATAATAGATCTGAAAATAAAAGCGGCGAAAAATAGATCGGAAAGCAAATATGATAAAGGATAGACCCGGGGGCCGTAGATTTCACTAGTGGCTTCTCTCGAGAAAATAGCACACAGTGGGTAAACAAATTACTGTTGGGAAATTGGTAGAAAAACAAATAATTATGACGATATCCAGGCAATGATCAATATATAGGCATCACGTCCAAGATTAGTAGACCAAAACGATTCTGCATCTACTACCATTACTCCACACATCGACTGCTATCCAACATGCATCTAGTGTATTAAGTTCATGGAGAAACGGAGTAATGCAATAAGAACGGTGACATGATGTGGACAACATCTATTCATGTAGGAATAGACCCCATCTTGTTATCCTTAATAGCAACGGTACATGCATGCCTCGCTGCCCCTTCTGTCACTGGGAGAGGACACCAAAAGATCGAACCCATCACAAAGCACCTCTTCCCATTGCAAGAAAAATCAATCTAGTTGGCCTAACTAAACTAAAGATTCGGAGAAGAAATATGAGGCTATAAATAATCATGTATATAAGATATCAAAGAAGACTAAATAATTTTCATGGATATAAATCTGATCATAAACTCGAATTTCATCGGATCCCAACAAACACACCATAAAATGTCATTACGTAAAATAGATCTCCAAGAGACCATTATATTGAGAATCAAAAAGAGAGAAGAAGCCATCTAGCTACTGCCTACGGACCCGTAGGTCTATGGTGAACTACTCATGCATCATCGGAGGATCACCAATGAGGATGATGAACCTTTCTGTGATGGTGTTAGATTGGATCTCGTGGTTCTGGAACTCGCGGCAGCTGGAATTGTGTTTCGTCGTCTCCCCTAGGGTTTATGGAATATTTGGGAATTTATAGGCTGAAGAGGCGGTGCAGGAGACCCCCGTGGGCCCCACAACCCACCAGGGCGAGCCTGGGCTCCTGGGCGCGCCCTGGTGTCTTGTGGTCCCCACAGGCCTCCTCTCTGGTCCTTCCTTGGCCCCCAATTTGTCTTCTAGTCCAAAAAAATCTCCAAAAAGTTTCGTTGCGTTTGGACTCTATTTGATAGGGATATTCTGCGAAGTAAAAAACAGCAACTGGCATTGGGCACTATGTCAATAGGTTAGTCCCAAAAAAATGATATAAAGTTGCTATAAAATGAATATAAAAGATCGAAGATTGATAATATAACATCATGGAACAAGCAAAAATTATAGATACGTTGGAGATGTATTAGCATACCCAAGCTTAATTCCAACTCGTTCTCGAGTAGGTAAATGATTAAAGTAGAATTTTTGATGTGGAATGCTGCCTAACACGTTCATCACATATTCTTTTCTTTTCTAGTATGGACATTTGGACTTTTAGATGGTTCAAAGCAATCGCTACTGCAGGATGCTGCTAACGCGACACTACGATCAGAGACCCTTTGACGAAACTGTGTGCGATGCCATAATCGTAAACGGTGGTGTAAAAAAACCGTAAAAAAGGTGCAAAACGTTTGCGATGAAGGATGCATCAAACACGGTTCAGATTTTAGTTGTGTGTGCGATGCAGGGTATACGGTTCATCTTAATTAACTGTTTGCGATGAGGAGAAACAAAAGAAACGAGCAGCCAATGAAGGTGTGTGCGATGTACAACATACGGTTCACTCGGATGAACTGTTTGTGTTTAGGCAACACAAAAGAAACGGTCAGCCAGATCAAAGGTGTAAAAGGAGATACGGCATGCAGTTCACTCGGATGAACTGTTTGCGTTGAGACATGAGAACAGAAACGGTTCAAATGAACAAGATGTGTGTGGTAAGAGGCAAATAGGTCTGTAATCGGAAACGTGTGCGAAGAGCGATAACAACACAGACGATTACTGCTAAAAAGCCGTGTGTGTTGTGAGCAAACGATTGCTGGTATACAATTGTGAGTGATTGATGAAAACATCACCGACGGGTTCCATTGTTTAGTCCGTGTGCGATGTGATTTTCTTTATCTACACAACATCTACGCTCTGTCTACAGAGCATCAACACACACACACACACACACACACACACACACACACACATATATATATATATACTTAAAAAGACAGCATTGCATAACTAAATTAAGCATACAATTACATAAGTGACTACACACATAACATTTCCACACACCAAAGTAAGCAATTACAGGCATACTAAAGTAGGAGAAACAAAGATCTAATCATCTACTTATTGTTGCGATGACGCTTGCCATTGCTCTGCTTCCGACTGGATCCCTGGCCATTTTGGGGAAGGAGGCACTTCCTCATGTCAATGATCCGCATGTACATGCTGTAGCTCGTGTACGCCTCCTTGGCCGCGTACATGACGTGAGCTTTGTCGAGTTTCTCCATCTAGGCCGAGTGCCAGGCACGCTTGTCCTTGTTGCACGAATCCTTCATCTCTCTGTAGTAGGGGTCAATTATGGCCTCGGCGAGGAGAACCAGTGATTCCTTCTCATGCTCCTTGCTGCCCCACATCTTGTATTGGCCCTGGATGTCGACAAGATTCTCGCAGGTGATGCCCAATTCTTGAGCGACTTTACATCGCTGGTGATGTCCAGCGAGCGAACATGTAGTGGGGGTCGTTGACAAACCTGGCAAAACGCTCGCAAGGCCTTGTGGCCAGACAGTACTGGTAGATGATAACCCACAAGTATAGGGTATCAATTGAGCCTCTTTCGATAAGTAAGAGTGTCGAACCCAACGAGGAGCTAAAGGTAGAACAAATATTCCCTCAAGTTCTATTGACCATCGATACAACTCTACGCACGCTTGACGTTCGCTTTACCTAGAACAAGTATGAGACTAGAAGTACTCTGTAGGTGTTTTTGGATAGGCTTGCAAGAAAGTAAAGAGCACGTAAATAAAATCTAGGGGATATTTAGATAAAGACACAATAAAGTAAATATAGCGAGTGTGGAAAAGTGGTGGTAGGAGTTGTGAAATTGTCCCTAAGCAATTGACTACTTTACTAGACCGATAGCAAGTCTTATGTGTGTAACGCCCTCGATGCGGCTATATCTCCCACGTGTCGAGGCACGACTTAGAGGCATAACCGCATTGAAAGCAATGTCGCAAGTGAGGTAATCTTCACACAACCCATGTAATAAATAAGGGAAAGAGATACATAGTTGGCTTACAAATGCCACTTCACACAATACATAAATAAACATCCATCATTCAGAGTACACTCAAGGTCCGACTACGGAACCAAAATAAAGAAGATACCCCAAATGCTACACAGATCCCCGATCGTCTCCAACTGGGCACCACTACCGATCATCAGGAAAAGACACATAGTAACGACCACGTTCCTCGTCGAACTCCCACTTGAGCTCGGTTGAGTCACCCTGACCGCATCGCCGGAACTCGCAACTGCTTTTGAAGTATCTGTGAGTCACGGGACTCAAAGCAATCTCACACCCGCGAGATCAAGACTATTTAAGCTTATAGGAAGGACAGAGTAGTACAAAGGAGCTGCAGCAGTTTACTAGCATATATGGTGGCTACTTCGCAAAAGAGAGCGAGAAGAGGAGCAAAGCACGGTCGTGAAGCTAGTAGCGATCAAGAAGTGATCCCGAACTACTTACGCCGACATAACTCCAACATCGTGTTCACTTCCGGACTACCGAGAAGAGACCATCACGGTTACACACGCTGTTGATGTGTATTTTATTTGAGGTCAACTTCGGGTTTTCTACAACCGGACATTAACAAATTCCCATCTCGCCTCATAACCGCGGGCACGGCTTTCGAAAGATATTACCTGCAGGGTGTCCCAACTTAGCCCATTATAAGCTCTCACGGTCAACGAAGGATATTCCTTCTACCGGGAAGACCCGATCAATCTCGGAATCCCGGACTACAAGACATTTCGACAAAGAATAAAACAAGACCAAGAAAGCCGCCCGAATGTGCCGACAAATCCCGATAGGAGCTGCACATATCTCGTTCTCGTGGCACACCGGATGGGCAAGACGTCGGGTTGGCATAGACCTGGATTGCCCAGGGCGCCGGACATCGCCAGGTTGGGCCAAAGACTCAAAGGAGCACCGTCCGGGGTTAAAATAAAGATGACCCTCGGCTCGCGAAAACCCGGGGAAAAAGGCTTAGGTGGCAAATGGTAAAACCAAAGTTGGGCCTTGCCGGAGGAGTCTTATTCAAAGCGAACTGTCAAGGGGGTCCCATAAATCACCCAACCGTAAGGAACACGAAATCAAGGAACATAACACCGGTATGACGGAAACTAGGGCGGCAAGAGTGGAACAAAACACCGTGCATAAGGCCGTAGTCTTCCACCCTTTACCAAGTATATAGATGTATTAATTATAGCAGATATATATTGTGATATCCCCAACAAGTAAACATGTTCCAATAAGGAACAACATCTCCATGTTCCAACAAGGAACAAACTTCAGCTTCACCTGCAACTAGCAATGCTATAAGAGGGCTGAGCAAAGCGGTAACATAGCCAAACAACGGTTTGCTAGGAAAGGATGGTTAGGGGCTGACATGGCAATATGGGTGGCATGATATAGCAAGTGGTAGGCATCGCAGCATAGGCATAGCAAAAGAGCGAGCAACTAGCATAGCAAAGATAGAAGTGATTTCGAGGGTATGGTCATCTTGCTCGCAATGTTCTCGTGAGTTGTCGAAAGCTTGATCCTCGTAAGCGTTCTCAACAGGTTCCTCGCTCACGTACTCGCCTCCCGGCTCTACCCAAAGCAACAACACAAACAAAGGAACCACAATAACTCACGGTGCAATGCACAATCAACATGATGCAAAACATGGCATGATATGCGGGATGTGATATGCAATGCGATAAAGCGCCCGAAAGGAAAATGATGAACCAGGCATCAACTTGGCAAACCAAGTATGCCACTGGAAAGATGAGATGATTTCGTTGAAATCGATATAAAGATCACCGGAATCGGATGCACGGTTTGCAAATGACAAGCAAAACAAGAATGGCACAAATCTGCCATTAACAGCATGATGCCACTTAGCAAGCAACAAGAAATTAAGCTACTGCACCCAAACGTATCAACAAAGTATATGGCAGTGATCTACACAAGATGCTTGACAAAAGATGAGCACTGAGCTTCACTAAATCACATCATAACAGGTTCAAACAAGCATGGCAAAAGTGCACAAAATATCAGGCTGGACATGGCAAAAACAGCATCAAAGTTGCAATGTTCAGAGCAAGAAAACTACATGCTACAGGAACTTAAAATAGCAAAACAAGGCATGGCATGAGTCTACTCAAAGCATAGAACAAACTTCCCTTACTGACCATAAGCCAAAAAGGATCATAAAATATAGTAATACCCATGTCAATATGAAAGTTTCGTTAACAGATTCAGCAACATGGCATCTCAAAAACTGATAACAAGTAGGCATGTTTACAAGCTCAATGCACTCACTACAGAGCCTTGAATGATATAATAAGCATACATACATCAAGAAGACATGGCATAGAAGACATACATGGCAAGAACAATAACATAGCATACATGGATCAACCACAACGACCTTGGAAAAATTGAATAACATGTAAACAATCTGCCAGGAAACATTTTATAGCAAAAGTAGAGCTCGATTGACTCAAGCTATGGCACTTCATAATTCCAAACAAAGGCATTGATGGATAGAGCAAGACATGCTTAACAAAACATCCTTACTGAAGTATCTCAAAATATGCATAGATCTCTCGGTAGCATCAAGTTAACATGGCATCAAAATATCAGCAAAACAGAGCTGAAAACAACATCAGGACACCTACTTTGCATGCTTGTGCTAGTCACCACATAGACCACAAAAATACATGGCATACACCCCTGGAAAGATGGCATGGCATATTACAAAACACACGTAGGACTCAAATTCATAGGGTGCACACATTAATCATGGCAAAAATAACAAAAGTGCAAGTTCTGTTAAGAAACAGAAACTAACATCACATAGCACTCTTCCAACAGAATTTCGGGCATCAATATGAGCTCAAATGAAAATGATGCAATGAGATGAAATGATCTACTCTTCGAGGCGAACATTTTGACATATTATACGCGCAAAATGGACCTACAGATGCAAATATACACTCCGTGGAAAATGCAACAAAATTCATAGATATGAAGAACTTAGAGAAAAGTGAGGGGGAGAGGTCAATCTGGCTGGCCATGTAACCGAGGCCGGATCGGGCCGGCTGGATCGGACGAGGGTGGCGGCGTTCGGCTCGCCGGAGCCCGGCGAGGAGGAGCGCGGCTGCCGGGTCGGGCCGACGGGCGCCGGAGGCGGCGGCAGGCGGTGGCGGGCGCCGGCCGGCTCGGCGGCTGGCGAGGTCGCCGGGCGCCGGAGGTCAGGCGCCTCGGCCCGGGAGGCAGGGGAGCCGGGCGGCGGCGGGCTCAAGCGGTTCGCCTGGGCCTCTGGGCCCAGCAGAAATCTTGGCGATGTGGGCGCGGACGGTGACGTGGCATCGCCAGGATTGGCCGGCACGGGCGGACGTGTCCGTCCGACCGGACACGCCCCGGCGGCGCGAGGGGAAATTGCTAGGCTTTCGGGGAGGATGATCCGGATTGGAAAGGGGACGTGCTTAAATAGGCATAGAGGAGCTAGGCGAGTCCAAATGAGGTGTAGTTTTTACCACACGATCGTGATCGAACGACGGAGAGCATGGAAGTGACTTAGATGGGTTATTGGGCTGTTTTGGAGGGTGTTGGGCTGCAACTTAAAAGAGGCCTTTGCGAGAGTGCGGTTAACCGTTGGAGTACCAAACGAGCTCCAAATGACCCGAAACTTGACCGGTGGTCTACGGGTGGTATACCAAGGCCACTAGACAAACCTCGGTCCATTCCGAGAAGGTTTAGTACCCGCACACGAAAAAACGTAAAAGGTGCCGCCGGGGAAGATAGGAGCGCCGGATTGCAAAACGGACAACGGGGAAAATGCTCGGAATCACGAGACGAACACGTATGCAAATGCGATGCACATGATGACATGATATGAAATGCATGACATGGACAAAATGCAAAATGAAGAAAAAACCCAACCATGGAGGGAATATCATATCACAATGCCGAAAATGGCAAGAGTTGGAGTTACAAATATGGAAAGTTACATCCGGGGTGTTACAACACTCCACCACTACAAGAGGATCTCGGCCCCGAGATCTAGGACCGAAGAACTCCGGATATTCGAACGGAGGTGATCCTCGCGCCCTGTGGCTTCTCGGTCGAATGGTGTGACCACTTCACTTTCGTGAATTTGATTGACTTGTTGCGAGTCTTGCGCTCGGTTTCTTCGAGAATAGCAACGGGTGCTCATGATAAGAGAGATCTTCCTGAAGGTCAATCTCTTCGAAGTTGATAGTGCGTTCAGGAGTCTTGAAGCACTTATGGTTGTGACACGTGAAACACATCGCACGCTTGCAAAGTTGGATGGAAGCTCAAGTTGATAGGCGAGATCGCCTCTTTTGCCAATTATCTTGAAAGGACCCACGTATCTAGGGGCAAGCTTCCCTTTGATACCGGGTTTACAAGTGCCTTTCATTGGAGAGACGCGAGGTAGACATGGTCTCCGATTTCAAAAGCCACATCACGGTGCTTATCATCATAATAGCTTTTCCGCGCGATTGCGCTGCTTTGAGATTCTCACGAATGACTTGGCACATTTCTTCTGCTTCGTGATCAAGTCATTGCCAAGAAGTTGGCGTTCAATTGCCCTCGCACTAATTGAGAGGAGTACGGCACTTTCTCGCCATAGAGAATTTCGAATGGGGCCTTGCCCGAACTCGCTTGGAAGCTGTTGTTGTAGGAGAACTCGGCATATGGAAGACAATCTTCCCACTTCATACCGAAGTAAATGACACAAGCCCTGAGCATATCTTCAAGGATTTGATTAACTCGCTCGACTTGGCCACTTGTTTGAGGATGGAAAGCTGTGATGAAACGAATGTTGGTGCCCATGGCCTTCTGAAAAGAATCCCAAAACTTGGAGGTAAAGATGCTGCCACGGTCTGAAGAGATCACTTGTGGAATGCCGTGCAAGGAGACAATCCTGGAGGTGTATAACTCTGCCAACTGAGCTGCTGTGATGGATTCTTTGATAGGAAGAAAATGAGCCACTTTAGTAAGCTTGTCAATGACGACGAAGATAGCATCATTTCCACGCTTGGACTTAGGAAAACCAGTCATGAAGTCCATTTCAATATGATCAAACTTCCATTCTGGAATAGCAAGAGGTTGAAGGAGACCAGCTGGTCTTTGGTGTTCTGCTTTCACTCTTCTGCAGACATCACACTCATTCACGAATTGAGCAATTTCTCGCTTCATTCGAGTCCACCAATATGACTGCTTGAGGTCATGGTACATCTTCGCATTTCCGTGATGAATGTATAGAAGCGAATTGTGAGCCTCGTTCATAATGACTTTTCTCAGATCACCCTTAGGAACCACAATCCGTCCTCAAAGAAAAGAGTATCTTTGTCATCAACGTGGAAGCACTTGTACTTGGAAATGCCCTTGTCGATACCACGCTTCACCTTTTTCACCATGGTATCCGTAAGTTGAGCCTCACGAATCTGATCTTCCAAAGTAGGAGAGACTATGAGGTTGGCAAGAAAGCCTTGAGGAACAACTTGAAGATTCAAATTATGGAAAGCTTCACAAAGATCCGGCCGAAAGGGCTTGAGGATTAGATCACAAGAAGCCTTCCCGCTCAAAGCATCTGCAATGACATTGGCCTTGCCCGGAGTATATTCAATACTTGGGTTGTACTCTTGAATCATTTCGACCCATCGAGTCTTCCAGATGTTGAGGTTGGGCTGAGTGAAGATGTACTTTAGACTCTTGTGATCGGTGAAAATGTCCACTTTCCTTCCCAACAAGAGATGTCTCCATGTTATCAATGCATGGACAACTGCCGCCAACTCAAGATCATGAGTGGGGTAGTTCTTTTCGTTGGGCTTTAATCAAGTAGAGGTATAAGCCACAACCCTCTTCTCTTGCATTAACACAGACCGAGACCTTGAAGAGAAGCATCACGTAAAACTTCAATGGCTTGGATTCATCAGGAGGAGTCAAGACAAGAGCTGTGACGAGTTTCTCTTTGAGAGTATTGAAAGCAACATCACAATCAGGAGACCAGACATACTTCACATGCTTCTGGACGAGGTTGGAAAGAGGCTTTGCAATCTTGGAGAAATTCTCAACGAATCTTCGGCAATAGCTTGCAAGACCAAGAAAATCATGGAGTCGCTTGACATTCCGAGGAGGTTCCCAATTCACAATTGCGGACACCTTCTCGGATTAACAGCGATGCCCTTGGCGGAGATGATATGACCAAGATAAAGCACTTCATCAAGCCAAAATTCACATTTGGAGAACTTCAGCATAGAATTGATACTCTCTCGAGCTTGTCTAGTACCAATCGCAAATGTTTGGCATGATCCTTCTTATTCTTGGAGAAGACCAAAATATCATCAAGATAGACCAAGACGAATTCATTGGTGTAGGGGTTGAAGATGAAATTCATCATCCGAGAGAATGTTGGAGGAGCATTGACGAGGCCGAAAGACATGACAAGATATTCATAAGAACCAAAGATTGTTCGAATGCTGTCTTGGGAATATCTTGTTCACGAATGCGAATCTGATGATAACCCATACGAAGGTCAAGCTTGGAGAACATCAGAGCACCTTTGAGTTGCTCAAAAGCTCATTGATGTTGGGAAGTGGATACTTGTTCTTGATTGTCTTCTTATTCAATGGACGGTAATCGACGCAAAGTCGGTCCGTGCCATCCTTCTTCTGGACAAAAAGAACGCCACAACCCCAAGGAGATGAACTCGGTCTGATCAAACCCAGACGCTCTTGTTCATCGAGCTGCTTCTTCAATTCCTTCAGCTCATTAGGTCCCAGCTTGTATGGACGCTTGCAAACGGTTTCAAAGGTTGTGCTCAAGATCGATAACGAACTCAATCGGCCGATGAGGAGGCATACCCTAAGCTCTTTCCGAAAGACATCTTGGTACTCACAAACGATCGAATCGAGAGATAGCATCCAATTCGCCTCTTCTCATTGAGAGAAAACAACCGAATGGTTTCATCACGAAGCGGCATAGATGATCACATCATTAGAAGAGTGAGTCAATTGAATTTCTGGCAGCACAATCAAGCCGAAGCTTTGTGCCGAGAAAGCCACCATCCCGAGAATAAGATCAATATCCGAGTCGCCAAGAACCATTGGAGAAGAAAGAAATCCATAGTTGCCCATCTTGATAGAAACATCCGAGCCATCATTTTTGTATTCATGAACAAACCCGAGAGGAAACCGCTATCGGCTTAGGCAGATCGACAAGATGCAAATTGTTCATGGATGCAAAAGGTCTTGATATGAAAGAAATAGATGCACCAAAGATCAAATAAGACTTTTGCAGAATATCATTAATCGAGAGATTACCCATGATCACATCGTAAGATTCCTCCGCTTGAGCTGCATTCATCATATTCACCTTGGCATTTGGGATTATGCTTGACCACTGCATTGCTGGAAGATTTCACAGAGGAGGAGGCGGAAGGCGCCTTTGGTTGAAACATTTGTTCGCATAGTGACCTTTCTCACGACATTTGTTGCAAGTCACCTCGTAGAGCGGACGGTGGTAAGGAGCACTTGACCTTGGAGCTTGAGAATTAGAATTGTTCTCGATAGCTTGGGTTGGGTGGGTGGGAAGATCCACGACCACCGAAGTTCTTCTCACGATAAGGCCGACGGAACGGAGGAGGAGGAAGGTAAAACTTCTGCTGCTTAGCTGCCACTTGAGAGGAAGAAGAAGACCGAATCGCATCCCCGATTCTCTTCTTAGAAGCCTCACATTTGAGCTGGGCAGTTTCTTGCTTCAAAGGCCATGTTGTAGAAATCATCATACTTATCTCGCTCAAAAAGCACAAGAGCTAATTGCAGATCTTCTCTCGCACCACCTCTGAATTGATAGATCATACTCTTTTCATCGTGCACGCCTTGCTTAGCAAAACGAGCGAAGCTCGAACTGGATATTGTATTGATAGACAGACATGTTGCCCTTCTTGAGATTGCGGAACTCCTCACGCTTGCTCTCAACAACACTTTTCTAATGTGATGAGCTCACGAAATCACGACGGAACTCATCCCTGTAATGACACGACCTCCTCTCGAATCTTTGTATTGTCGGTACCACTCAAAGCAGCTTGATCCTTGAGTTGAAACGATGCAAACTTGACAAAGTCCTCGTGTCCGACATTGCTACAATCAAAATGCTTGCAGATGTCCACAAGCCAATCGTCAGCGTCTGTGGCCTCGGCTACGTAAACCGAAAGACTTCGGCTGATTAGCGAGGAACTGACTGAGAGTAGCAAAGTGCGGCTGGTTGTTGCCTTGGCCCTGATTTCCTTGACTGCCTTGCCCTTGAGTACGTTCTTGCAAGAGCTGCAAAATCATCTGAGCATTGGCATTGGTGGCTGCCATGATAGCTTGCCAGGCCTCCGGAGGCGGAGGTGGAGGTGGAGGGTTCGATCGATCCCCATCGTTACGATCCGGATTCAGACGCCAGAGGCGGAGCCATCCTGAAGAGGGTGACATCCGTTAGTCCTTTGATAGACAAATAGACAAGTTGAATCAACGGATAGAAATTGCAACATATAGTCTTCACAATAAACATTCGAACAAGGATGAACGAATGAATTCCAAAGTTAATCATCACACGTCCATTAAGGTGAGAAGCCACTTAGATAAAGGTATGGAAACAACATCTGCCTTTGAAACAAATCGAATATCACAACTGAAAACAAGAGATTGGCTTCTAGAATAAGCCGGAACAAACACATGATAGAGATTTCGCCCAAAGTGTTCGTGGTGGGGCCCACACGGACACGACGTATAGCAGCCGTCACGAATGACAAACAAGACGTCCCCGAATCAGCATAGCCAAGGATTCTTTAAGACGCCTCGCGACCATCAGAATCGACCGTGAATGGGCGGACCACTAGACGTTGAACCCCAATCTCAAATCATACATCCGCCGGAAAGAAATCCTGTAAGCTACTAGATTTCCCAGCTTTAAACTCCCAAATCTTTCTGGTTATGCTATCTGGTGTTGGGGTTACTGGGGACACTAAATATATCACCCATAATAACAATACCTAGATCCACCGTATCCATCCACAACACATAACCAAGAAATCCTCGGAAATCGTGGTACCTCGACCTTGAAAAACATCCGTTATACAAGTCATGGCAATACTCCGACTTTTCGCCTCGATCGGCTATCGTGGTTATCTCACCAACAACTGCACAAAAGAGATTTCGATGTCGGCAAAACTCGTGTATTCCGTAACTACAACGATAAAATTGTGACGACAACACCTCGGAGCTCAACTCCCCGGACACCGCCACAACCCCTAAATGTCGGGAGGCACCAAGAACAATGTTCTCGCCACAAAACCATCGGAACGATTCCAAGATACGCACGTGATCCTAAAAAAATTTAGTGAAATTTGAGGAGAGAAGAGTCAAAACACTACGTCAGATACCTCACAGAGCTAAGGGACTGGAAGTAAAAGAATCCTACTCTCCGATATATATAATCCTAAGACTCAAAACATTTTTCCATTCTAGACTCAACAACGCCAAAGAAACAATCAAGTAGGGGGCTCCTAAGTCGGGAAGGCTCGATTACCAACTTGTAACGCCCTCGATGCGGCTATATCTCCCACGTGTCGAGGCACGACTTAGAGGCATAACCGCATTGAAAGCAATATCGCAAGTGAGGTAATCTTCACACAACCCATGTAATAAATAAGGGAAAGAGATACATAGTTGGCTTACAAATGCCACTTCACACAATACATAAATAAACATCCATCATTCAGAGTACACTCAAGGTCCGACTACGGAACCAAAATAAAGAAGATACCCCAAATGCTACACGGATCCCCGATCGTCCCAACCGGGCACCACTACTGATCATCGAAAAAGACACATAGTAACGACCACGTTCCTCGTCGAACTCCCACTTGAGCTCGGTTGAGTCACCTGCACCGCATCGTCGGAACTCGCAACTGTTTTGGAAGTATCTGTGAGTCACGGGACTCGGCAATCTCACACCCGCGAGATCAAGACTATTTAAGCTTATATGAATGACATAGTAGTACAGAGGAGCTGAAGCAAGCGACTAGCATATATGGTGGATACTTCGCAAAAGAGAGCGAGAAGAGGAGCAAAGCACGTTCGTGAAGCTAGTAGCGATCTATAAGTGATCCTGAACTACTTACGCCGACATAACTCCAACACCGTGTTCACTTCCCGGACTCACGAGAAGAGACCATCACGGTTACACACGCTGATTGATGTGTATTTTATTTGAGGTCAACTTCGGTTTTCTACAACCGGACATTAACAAATTCCCATCTGCCTCATAACCGGGCACGGCTTTGAAAGATATTACCTGCAGGGGTGTCCCAACTTAGCCCATTATAAGCTCTCACGGTCAACGAAGGATATTCCTTCTACCGAATACCCGATCAATCTCGAATCCGGACTACAAGACATTTCGACAAAGAATAAAACAAGACCAGCAAAGCCGCCCGAATGTGCCGACAAATCCCGATAGGAGCTGCACATATCTCGCTCTCGTGGCACACCGGATGGGCTAGACGTCGGGTTGGCATAGACCCTGGTTGCCCAGGGGGCGCTGGACATCGCCTAGGTTGGACCAGCACTCAAAGGAGCACTAGACCGGGGGTTAAAATAAAGATGACCCTCGGGCTCGCGAAACCCGGGGAAAAAGGCTTAGGTGGCAAATGGTAAAACCAAAGTTGGGCCTTGCTTTGGAGGAGTCTTATTCAAAGCGAACTGTCAAGGGGGTCCCATAAATCACCCAACCGTGTAAGGAACGCGAAATCAAGGAACATAACACCGGTATGACGGAAACTAGGGCGGCAAGAGTGGAACAAAACACCAGGCATAAGGCCGAGTCTTCCACCCTTTATCAAGTATATAGATGTATTAATTATAGCAGATATATATTGTGATATCCCCAACAAGTAAACATGTTCCAATAAGGAACAACATCTCCATGTTCCAACAAGGAACAAACTTCAGCTTCACCGCAACTAGCAACGCTATAAGAGGGCTGAGCAAAGCGGTAACATAGCCAAACAACGGTTTGCTAGGAAAGGATGGTTAGGGGCTGACATGGCAATATGGGTGGCATGATATAGCAAGTGGTAGGCATCGCAGCATAGGCATAGCAAAAGAGCGAGCAACTAGCATAGCAAAGATAGAAGTGATTTCGAGGGTATGGTCATCTTGCTCGCAATGTTCTCAGAGTTGTCGAAAGCTTGATCCTGGTAAGCGTTCTCAACAGGTCCCTCGTTCACGTACTCGACTCCCGGCTCTACCCAAAGCAACAACACAAACAAATGAACCACAAGAACTCACGGTGCAATGCACAATCAACATGATGCAAAACATGGCATGATATGCGGGATGTGATATGCAATGCGTATAAAGCGCTCCGAAGGAAAATGATGAACCAGGCATCAACTTGGCAAACCAAGTATGCCACTGGAAAGATGAGATGATTTCGTTGAAATCGATATAAAGATCACCGGAATCGGATGCACGGTTTGCAAATGACAAGCAAAACAAGAATGGCACAAATCTGCCATTAACAGCATGATGTCACTTAGCAAGCAACAAGAAATTAAGCTACTGCACCCAAACGTATCAACAAAGTATATGGCAGTGATCTACACAAGATGCTTGACAAAAGATGAGCACTGAGCTTCACTAAATCACATCATAACAGGTTCAAACAAGCATGGCAAAAGTGCACAAAATATCAGGCTGGACATGGCAAAAACAGCATCAGGTTGCAATGTTCAGAGCAAGAAAACTACATGCTACAGGAACTTAAAATAGCAAAACAAGGCATGGCATGAGTCTACTCAAAGCATAGAACAAACGTCCCTTACTGACCATAAGCCAAAAAGGATCATAAAATATAGTAATACCCATGTCAATATTGAAAGTTTCGTTAACAGATTCAGCAACATGGCATCTCAAAAACTGATAACAAGTAGGCATGTTTACAAGCTCAATTCACTCACTACAGAGCCTTGAATGATAAACTAAGCATACATACATCAAGAAGACATGGCATAGAAGACATACATGGCAAGAACAATAACATAGCATACATGGATCAATCACAACAACCTTGGCAAAATTGAATAACATGTAAACAATCTGCCAGGAAACATTTTATAGCAAAAGTAGAGCTCGATTGACTCAAGCTATGGCACTCCATAATTCCAAACAAAGGCATGGATGGATAGAGCAAGACATGCTTAACAAAACATCCTTACTGAAGTATCTCAAAATATGCATAGATCTCTCGGTAGCATCAAGTTAACATGGCATCAAAATATCAGCAAAACAGAGCTGAAAACAACATCAGGACACCTACTTTGCATGCTTGTGCTAGTCACCACATAGATCACAAAAATACATGGCATACACCCCTGGAAAGATGACATGGCATATTACAAAACACACGTAGGACTCAAATTCATAGGGTGCACACATTAATCATGGCAAAAATAACAAAAGTGCAAGTTCTGTTAAGAAACAGAAACTAACATCACATAGCACTCTTCCAACAGAATTTCGGGCATTTTGACATATTATACGCGCAAAATGGACCTACAGATGCAAAGATACACTCCGTGGAAAATGCAACAAAATTCATAGATATGAAAAACTTAGAGAAAAGTGAGGGGGAGAGAGGTCAACGGCGGCACATAACCGAGGCGATCGGGCCCATTTGGACGAGGGTGGCGGCGTTTCGCTCACGGAGTTCGGCGAGGAGGAGCGCGGCCGGGTCGGGCTAACGGGCGCCGGAGGCGGCGGTGGTGGCGGGCGCCACGGCGGCGGGCGGGCGAGGTCGCCGGGCGCCGGAGGTCGGGCGCCTCGGAGGCGGGAGCCGGGCGGCGGCGGCTCACGCTGGTTTCGCCTGGGCCTCAAGGGCCGGCGCGGAGTGCGGCGATGTGGGCGCGGACGGCTGACGTGGCACGCCAGGATTGGCCGGCGACGGCGGACGTGTCCGTCCGATCGGACACGCCCGCGCGAGGGAAATTTGCTAGGCTTTCGGGGAGGATGATCCGGATTGGAAAGGGAGGTGCTTAAATAGGCATAGAGGGAGCTAGGAGAGTCCAAATGAGGTGTAGTTTTCGCCACACGATCGTGATCGAACGACGGAGAGCATGGAAGTGACTTAGATGGGCTATTGGGCTGTTTTGGAGGGTGTTGGGCTGCAACTTAAAAGAGGCCTTTGCGAGTGCGGTTAACCGTTGGAGTACCAAACGAGCTCCAAATGACCCGAAACTTGACCGGTGGTCTACGGGTGGTATACCAAGGCCACTAGACAAACCTCGGTCCATTCTGAGAAGGTTTAGTACCCGCACACGGAAAAACGTAAAAGGGGCCGCCGGGGAAGATAGGAGCGCCGGATTGCAAAACGGACAACGGGAAAAATGCTCGGAATCACGAGACGAACACGTATGCAAATGCGATGCACATGATGACATGATATGAAATGCATGACATGGACAAAATGCAAAATGAAGAAAAACCCAACCACGGAGGGAATATCATATCACAATGCCGAAAATGGCAAGAGTTGGAGTTACAAATATGGAAAGTTACATCCGGGGTGTTACAATGTGGGAGAGGCCACTGCTAGCATGTCATTCCTTACTTGGAATTCTATGCACTTATGATTGGAACTATTAGCAAGCATCCGCAACTACTAACGTTCATTAAGGTAAAACCCAACCATAGCATTAAGATATATTGGTCCCCTTCAATCCCATATGCATCAATTTCTATGCTAGGTTGAAGCTTCGCTACCTTGCCCTCCAATACATTGTCCTATCAACATACAACTAACCCTATGGTGTGATCCACGCAGCTCATATGATGGGCACCAAAGGACAGCAACATAATCACAAGCAAATTAAATCAATCATAGCAATTCATCAACCATCGATAGGACAACGAAAATCTACTCAGACATCATAGGATGGCAACACATTATTGGATAATAATATGAAGCATAAAGCACCATGTTCAAGTAGAGGGTACAGCGGGTTGCGGGAGAGTGGACCACTGTAGATAGAGGGGGGAAGGTGATGGAGATGTTGGTGAAGATGGCGGAGGTGTTGGTGTAGATCACGGTGATGATGATGGCCCCCGATGACACTCCGGCGCCACCGGAAGCGAGGGGGAGAGAGCCCCCCTTCTTCTTCTTCTTCTTCTTCTTCTTCTTTGACCTTCTCCCTAGGTGGGAGAAGGGTTTCCCCTCTGGTCCATGGTCTCCATGGCGTGGGAGGGGCGAGAGCCCCTCCGATATTGGATCTCTCTCTCTGTTTCTGCGTTCTCTCTTGCTGCCCTTTCACCGTTTCGTATATATATGGAGATCCGTAACTCCGACTGGACTGAAACCTTCGCCGTGATTTTTACCAAAAATTATCTTTCTTGCGGCCGAAGAAGGGCATCAACCGCCTTACGGGCGGCCCACGAGGGTCGGCGCCCAGGGGGCAGGCGCTTCTGCCTCGTGGCCACCTCGGGCATCGTTTCACGTTGATCTTTCTCCCAGATTTTCCAAATATTCCAAAAATAAGCTCCGTCCATTTTTATCCCGTTTGGATTCCGTTTGATATGGATATTCTGCTAAACAAAAACATGCAACAAACAGAACTGCACCGGGCATCGGATCAATATGTTAGCCCCAAAAATAGTATAAAAAGTTGCCAAAAAGTATATGAAAGTTGCATAATATTGGCATGGAACAACCAAAAATTATAGATACGACGAAGACGTATCAGCATCCCCAAGCTTAATTCCTGCTCGTCCTTGAGTAGGTAAATGATAAAAAAGATAATTTTTGATGTGGAATGCTACCTAGCATAATCTTGATCATGTATCTAATCATGGCATGAATATTAAAACATGAGTGATTCAAAGCAATAGTCTATCATTTGACATAAAAACAATAATACTTCAAGCCTACTAATAAAGCAATCATGTATTTTCAAAATAACATGGCCAAAGAAAGTTATCCCTACAAAATCATATAGTCTGGCTATGATCCATCTTCTTCACACAAAATATTCACATCATGCACAACCCCTATGACAAGCCAAGCAATTGTTTCATACTTTTCACGTTCTCAAACCTTTTCAACTTTCACGCAATACATGAGCGTGGGCCATGGACATAGCACTATAGGTGGAATAGAATATGATGGTGGAGATTGTATGGAGAAGACAAAAAGGAGAAGATAGTCTCACATCGACGCGGCTAATCAACGGGATATGGAGATGCCCGTCAATTGATGTCAATGCGAGGAGTAGGGATTGCCATGCAACGGATGCACTAGAGCTATAAGTATATGAAAGCTCAAACTGAAACTAAGTGGGTGTGCATCCAACTTGCTTGCTCATGAAGACCTAGGGCATTTGAGGAAGCCCATCGTTGGAATATACAAGCCAAGTTCTATAATGAAAATTCCCACTAGTATATGAAAGTGATAACTCAAGAGACTCTCTATATGAAGAACATAGTGCTACTCTGAAGCACAAGTGTGGAAAAAGGATAGTAACATTGCCCCTTCTCTCTTTTTCTCTCATTTTTTTGTAGGCTTCTTTGGCCTCTCTCTCTTTTTTGGGGGGGCTTCTTTGGCCACTTTTATTTTGGTAACCTCACATGGGACAATGTTCTAATAATGATGATCATCACACTTTTATTTACTTACAACTCAATATTACAACTCGATCTAGAACAAAGATATGACTCTATATGAATGCCTCGTGATGTACCGGGATGTGCAACAATCTAGCATAGCAATGACATCAAAAAATGGACAAGCCATGAAAACATCATGCTAGCTATCTTACGATCATGCAAAGCAATATGACGATAAATGCTCAAATCATGTATATGATGATGATGGAAGTTGCATGGCAATATACTCGGAATAGCTATGGAAATGCCATAATAGGTAGGTATGGTGGCTGTTTTGAGGAAGATATAAGGAGGTTTATGTGTGATAGAGCATGTCGTATCATGGGGTTTGGATGCACCGGTGAAGTTTGCACCAACTCTCGAGGTGAGAAAGGGCAATGCACGGTACCGAAGAGGCTAGCAATGATGGAACGGTGAGAGTGCATATAATCCATGGACTCAACATTAGTCATAAAGAACTCACATACTTATTGCAAAAATCTATTAGTCATCGAAACAAAGTACTATGCGCATGCTCCGAGGGGGATTGATTGGTAGGAAAAGACCATCGCTCGTCCCCGACCGCCACTCATAAGGAAGACAATCAATAAATACCTCATGATCCAACTTCGTTACATAACTGTTAACCATACGTGCATGCTACGAGAATCACAAACCTCAACACAAGTATTTCTACAATCTACAACCACCCACTAGCATGACTCTAATATCACCATCTTTATATCGCAAAACTATTGCAAGGAATCAAACATATCGTATTCAGTGATCTACAAGTTTATGTAGGATTTTATGACTAACCATGTGAATGACCAGTTCCTGTCATCTCTCTAAATAGATATAAGTGAAGCAAGAGAGTTTAATTCTTTCTACAAAAGATATGCCCATGCTCTAAAAAATTGAAGTGAAGCAAAAGAGCATTCTACAAATGGCGGTTGTCTAAGTGAAGAGGAACAGGCAATCCAAACTTCAATTGATATAAGTGAAGCACATGAAGCATTCTATAAAGCCATACTCAAAAGATATAAGTGAAGTGCAATGAGCATTCTATAAATCAACCAAGTCCTATCTCATACCAGCATGGTGCATAAAAGAAAAATGAAACTAAATGCAAAAGACGCTCCAAGATTTGCACATATCGCATGAACGAAACAAATCCGAAAACATACCGATACTTGTTGAAGAAAGAGGGGATGCCTTCCGGGGCATCCCCAAGATTAGACGCTTGAGTCTCCTTGAATATTTACTTGGGGTACCTCGGGCATCCCAAATCTTGAGCTCTTGCCTCTCTTCCTTCTTCTCACATCGAGACCTTCTCGATCATCTAACACTTCATCCACACAAAACTTCAACAGAAAAATCGGTAAGATCCGTTAGTATAATAAAGCAAATCAACAGAAAAAGTTTTGGGTTCCACTCTTTATTTTTTTTGTTTTTAAACTATATGAAAGAACTCAACAGAAATAAATGACTCTCTAAAACTTCCGGGTTATCTCCCTGGCAATGCTTTCTTTAAAGCCATTAAGCTAGGCATATAGTGCTCAAGTAATGGATCCACCCGGATCCCAAGGTAGATCAAATCCAATTTTAATTAACAATGATTTGTAATTTAGTAATGAGCACAGGGCAACATATATCATGCAACAACGAAGTCTAACTCTCTTCCGATGCATCGGCATGTCATAAAAGAACAATTCATGCACACATAGTAAAGGCCAATGCATATAAACAGTTTCTTGCAATTTTATCGTGTTGGAAACATACAGAGGTGGAGATATAGTTCCTCTCCCATAATAATTGCAAGTAGGGGCAGCAAGTGCATGCATATTATACTCATCAAAATCATCATGTGTAGCGGTAAAAGGCAACCCATCAATATAATCCTTAATAAGTGCAAACTTCTCCGATATAGTGTAGTCGGGAGAATTCAAAAAGATAATAGGACTATCATGCGTGGATGCAATAGCAACAATTTCATGTTTAACATAAGGAACTATAGCAAGTTCATCTCCATAAGCATAATTCATATTGGCATCTTGGCCACAAGCATAGCAAGCATCATCAAAAAGGGATATTTCAGAAGAATCAACGGGATCATAGCAATTATCATAGCATTCATCCTTCGGTAAACATGAAGGGAATTTAAACAATGTATGAGTTGAAGAGTTACTCTCATTAGAAGGTGGGCACGGGTAGCTAATCCGCTCTTCCTCCTTTTGTTCTTTGCTCTCCTCATCATCTTTTTCATCCAATGAGCTCACAGTTTCATCAATTTCTTCTTCCATAGATTCCTGCAAAATATTAGTCTCTTCTTGGACAATGGAGACTTTCTCAATAAGTGCATCAATATCGAATTGTATTCATAATTATCATAGCAATATTTGAGGATAGCTAAATTTTCGTGTCTATAAACAGCATCATCGAAATCTTCAAACTCTTTAAACATAGATTCAATTTCATAAGCACCCATAAAAGCAACAAATTCTTCTATTTGTTCCACATCATAATAATCATATATACCATTAGCATAAGAAGCTAAGGTTTTATTATCATTAAATTTGCATGAAAAGGGAAGGTGTGGAGCCTTCATCCTGGAGCAACAAGTATAATCATATCTCAAGCACAGTTGCCTAGCATACCACTTCAATATATGAATTTGATCCCATAATAGTCTCCCTTTTTGTGTCAAGCGATAATCCCTAAAGTATTCACGTTGATCCATGATGACCCACAAGTATAGGGGATCTATCGTAGTCCTTTCGATAAGTAAGAGTGTCGAACCCAATGAGGAGCAGAAGGAAATGATAAGAGGTTTTCAGCAAGGTAGTCTCTGCAAGTACTGAAATAAGTGGTAACAGATAGTTTTGTGATAAGATAATTTGTAACGAGCAACAAGTAACAAAAGTAAATAAAGTGCAGCAAGGTGGCCCAATCCTTTTTGTAGCAAAGTACAAGCCTGGACAAACTCTTATAACAGGAAAAGCGCTCCCGAGGACACATGGGAATATCGTCAAGCTAGTTTTCATCACGTTCATATGATTCGCGTTCGGTACTTTGATAATTTGATATGTGGGTGGTCCGGTGCTTGGGTGTTGTTCTTACTTGAACAAGCATCCCACTTATGATTAACCTCTATTGCAAGCATCCGCAACTGCAACAAAAGTATTAAGGTAAACCTAACCATAGCATGAAACTTGTGGATCCAAATCAGCCCCTTACGAAGCAACGCATAAACTAGGGTTTAAGCTTCTGTCACTCTAGCAACCCATCATCTACTTATTACTTCCCAATACCTTCCTCTAGGCCCATATAATGGTGAAGTGTTATGTAGTCGACGTTCACATAACACCACTAGAGGCTAGACAACATACATCTCATCAAAATATCGAACCAATACAAAATTCACATGACTACTAATAGCAAGACTTCTCCCGTGTCCTCGGGAACAAACGTAACTACTCATAAAGCATATTCATGTTCATAATCAGAGGGGTATTAATATGCATAAAGGATCTGAACATATGATCTTCAACCAAATAAACCAACTAGCATCAACTACAAGGAGTAATCAACACTACTAGCAACCTACTAGTACCAATCCTGGACTTGGAGACAAGAATTGGATACAAGAGATGAACTAGGGTTTTGAGATCAGATTTTGCTGGTGAAGATGTTGATGGAGATTGCCCTCTCCCGATGAGAGGAGCGTTGGTGATGACGATGGCGATGATTTCCCCCTCTCGGAGGGAAGTGTCCCCGGCAGAACAACTCTGCTGGAGCCCTAGATTGGTTCCGCCAAGGTTCCACCTCGTGGCGGCGGAGTTTAAATCGAAAGGTTGCTTATGATTTTTTCCTCATCGAAAGACCTCATATAGCGTAAGATGGGCATCGGAGAGACAACAGGGGCCCACGAGGTAGGGGCGCGCCTGGGGTAGGGCGCGCCCACCCTCGTGGACAGGTGGGCCCCCTCCGTGAACTTCTTCGCTGGATATTTTTATTATTTCCCAAAATGACTTTCGTGGAGTTTCAGGACTTTTGGAGTTGTGCGAGAATAGGTCTCTAATATTTGCTCCTTTTCCAAATTTCCATTCCAAATTACCGCATTCTCCCTCCTTATGTAAACCTTGTAAAATAAGAGAGAATAGGCATAAGTATTGTAACATAGCGTGTAATAACAGCCCATAATGCAATAAATATCAATATAAAAGTATGATGCAAAATGGACGTATAAACTCCCCCAAGCTTAGACCTCGCGTGTCCTCAAGTGAAAGCCGATAACGATAAATATGTCCCCATGTTTAGATGTAGAGGTGTCGATAAAAATAAAATACGGACATGAAGGCATCATGATTATTCTCATAACAGCAACATATATGAATATTGTCATATGATTTCTTATGCTCAAGTAATAATCTATTCACAAGGCAGAGTACGAATCATAAACTTTATTGAGAACCAACAAACTATAATCTCAGTCATTGAAGCAATTGCAATTTATCATAACATCAGAAAGAGTCTATGTCAGAGCTTAATAGCAAGACCACATACTCAACTATCATTTAGTCTTTCATAATTGCTAACACTCACGCAATACTTGTGGTTACGGAGTTTTAATCGGACACAGAGAAAGATAGGGGCTTATAGTTTCGCCTCCCAACCTTTTACCTCAAGGGTAATGTCAACAATAATAACTCATGCTCCCCTACATCCAATTAGATATATTTATCAGGATCTTTCCAACATACTGTGCTTGCCAAAGGATAAAAAGAAAAAGGAAAGGTGAAGATCACCATGACTCCTGCATAAGGTAGAGGATAAAAGTGACAGATAGGCCCTTCGCAGAGGAAGCAGAGGTTGCCATGCGCTTTTATGGTTGTATGCACAAAATCTTAATGCAAAAGAACGTCACTTTATATTGCCCCTTGTGATATGAACCTTTATTATGCAGGCCGTCGCTTTTATTACTTCCACATCACAAGATCGTATAAAGCTTATTTCTCCCACACCAATCAATCATACATATTCAGAGCAATTTTTATTGCTTTGCACCGATGACAACTTACTTGAAGGATCTTACTCAATCCATAGGTAGATATGGTGGACTCTCATGGCAAAACTGGTTTAAGGGTTTTTTGGAAGCACAAGTAGTATCTCTACTTGGTGCTGAGAATTTGGCTAGCATGAGGGGAAAGGCAAGCTCAACATGTTGGATGATCCATGACAACATACTTTATCTCAGATATAAGAAAACATAACTCATTACGTTGTCTTCCTTGTCCAACATCAACTCTTTAGCATGTCATATTTTAATGAGTGCTCCCAATCATAAAGGATGTAAATGATAATATATTTATACGTGAGACCTCTCTTTCCTTATTACTTCCTATTAATTACAACGATGACCAAAACTATGTTTGCCAACTCCCAACAACTCTTAATCATCATACTCTTCTATGTGAAGTCATTACTCTCAGTAAGATCAATATGAGCTCTTTGTTTCTTTTTATTCTTTTTCTCTTTTCTTTTATTCACTCAAGATCATGGAAAAATAATCAAGCCCTTGACTCAACACTAATCTTTATTATATATATAGCTCACGGACTCGATTACATAGAGAAATCATAAAGCAAAACTCAAAACTAGATCATGCCATAAAGTTTATTCTACTAGATCAAGATACTACTAATAGGATGGAACTAAGAAAAATGGTAAAGATAGGAGTGTGATGGTGATACGATACCGGGGCACCTCCCCCAAGCTTGGCAGTTGCCAAGGGGAGTGCCCATACCCATGTGATTATGTCTCCTTCTTTGTCGGTGAAGAAGGTGGTGGTGATGATGGATAGTCGCACATCGAGCGTAAGAGGTCCTCCAGCTTGCGGATAATGCCCTTCAAAGGCAACAATATGCTCCTTCAACAAAATATTTTCCCGTGTGAGATACTTGTTCTGTATACGAGCTAACTCAATCATCTTGAAAGCTTCGATCTCATTTGGGGTAAGAAGATTACGATCAAGTTGAAGGATGTCTTCTGCTGCCGGAGATTGTTCCTCTGTGGGCTTCTTGATCCCTTCATCCTTGTTGATCTCCATGGGTTCTTCCTCTTCAGCTCTATCTTCATTAGCCAAGCATCTTTGTCACCATTGTTGGAGAAGGGGGACGACATGATGCCTGGCCTTGACAACCTCTGACAGAGAACAACTCAAACAAGAATGTAAGATAATTGCGTGATACGGAGTCAAAACCTTCGGGAGAATATATAATGAATTTTTACCAACCAAAATACGTATCGTGCAGAAAAGAGTCCGGAAGACACGAGGTGCCCACGAGGTAGGGCGCCACAGGGGTAGGGCGCGCTCTCCACCCTCGTGGGGCCCTCGTGTCCTTCCCGGACTGCTACTTATTTTTCTATTTTTCTAAATATTCCAAAATGGAGAAATATTGCCTTAACAACTGTTTTGGAGTCGATTTATTTACCGTACCACATACCTATTCCTTTTCGGAGTCTGAAACGTTCTAGAAAGTGTCTCTTATGTATTCCTCCGGGGTTACGGTTTCAATAATATTGGTTTCAACATTGAGATATAGTGTTTGATTCTTTGACCGTTTACCACCTTCAGATTTGTGCCTTCGAAGTTGTTGATTTTTATGGCACTGGAACGATAGACCTCCTCGATAACGTAGGGGCCTTCCCATTTAGAGAGAAGTTTTCCTGCAAAAAAATCTTTAACGAGAGTTGTATGGCAATACATAATCACCTACATTAAACTCATGCTTTTGTATCCTTTTGTCATGCCATCTTTTAACTTTTTCTTTAAACAACTTGGCATTTTCATAAGCTTGGGTTCTCCATTCATCAAGTGAGCTTATATCAAATAACCTCTTTTCAACGGCAAGTTTGAAATCATAGTTGAGTTCTTTAATAGCCCAATATGCCTTATGTTCTAGTTCGAGAGGTAAGTGGCATGCTTTTCCATAAACCATCTTATATGGAGACATACCCATAGGATTTTTATATGCAGTTCTATAGGCCCATAATGCATCATCAAGTTTCTTGGACCAATTCTTTCTAGACCTATTGACGGTCTTTTGCAAAATTAATTTGAGCTCTCTGTTTCTCAATTCTACTTGACCACTAGACTATGAGTGATAAGGAGATGCAATTATGTGATTAACATCATATTTAGCAAGCATTTTACGGAAAGCACCATGAATAAAATGTGAACCACCATCAGTCATTAAATATCTAGGGACTCCAAACCTCGTAAAAATAACTTCCTTAAGCATTTTAATAGAAGTGTTATGATCAGCACTACTAGTTGGAATAGCTTCTACCCACTTAGTAACGTAATCAACAGCAACTAAAATATGTGTGTATCCATTAGAGGCAGGAAAAGGTCCCATATAATCAAAGCCCCAAACATCAAATGGTTCAATAACAAGTGAATAATTCATAGGCATTTCTTGACGCCTACTAATATTACCAATTCTTTGACATTCATCACAAGATAAGACAAACTTACGGGCATCCTTGAAGAGAGTAGGCCAATAAAAACCGGATTGCAATACCTTATGTGCAGTTCTATCTCCAGCGTGGTGTCCTCCATAAGCTTCGGAGTGGCACTTGCGTAGGATATGTTCCTGTTCATGCTCAGGCACGCAACGTCTAATAACACCATCTACTCCTTCTTTATAAAGATGTGGGTCATCCCAAAAGTAACGTCTCAAATCATAGAAAAACCTTTTCTTTTGTTGGTATGTGAAACTAGGTGGTATAAATTTAGCAACAATGTAATTAGCATAATCATCATACCAAGGAGTACTACGAGAAGTACTTATGACATTTAATTGTTCATCAGGAAAGCTATCATCAATAGGTAGTGGGTCATCAAGAACATATTCTAACCTAGACAAGTTGTCTGCAACAGGGTTCTCAGCTCCCTTTCTATCAACAATATGCAAATCAAATTCTTGTAGCAGGAGAACCCATCTAATAAGTCTAGGTTTAGCATCCTTCTTTTCCATAAGGATTTAATAGCAGCATGACCAGTGCGGATAGTTACTTTAGAATCAACAATAAAAGGTCTGAACTTATCACAAGCAAATACAACTGCTAAGAATTCTTTTTCAGTAGTAGCATAATTTCTTTGAGCATTGTCTAGGGTCTTACTAGCATAATGGATGACATTTAATTTCTTATCAACTCTTTGCCCTAGAACAGCACCTACAGCATAATCACTAGCATCACACATAATTTCAAAGGGTAAAATCCAATCAGGTGGCTCAACAATAGGTGCAGAGATCAATGCTTTCTTAAGTATTTCAAATGCTTCTACACAATCATCATCAAAGACAAATGGTATATCTTTTTGTAATAAATTAGTCAGAGGTAGAGAAATTTTTGAGAAGTCCTTAATGAACCTCCTATAAAATCCGGTGTGACCAAGGAAACTTCTTATACCTTTAATGTCCTTGGGACATGGCATCTTTTCAATGGCATCAACCTTGGCTTTATCAACTTCAATACCTCTTTCAGAAACTTTATGCCCCAAGACAATACCCTCATTAACCATAAAGTGGCACTTTACCCAATTCAAGACAAGATTAGTTTCTTCACATCTCTGCAAAACTCGATCAAGATTGCTCAAGCAGTCATCAAAAGAAGATCGATAGACGGAAAAATCGTCCATGAAAACCTCACAAATCTTTTCACAAATGTCAGAGAATATAGTCATCATGCATCTTTGAAAGGTAGCAGGTGCATTACATAAACCAAAAGGCATACATATATAAGAAAAAGTACCAAAAGGGCATGTAAAAGTAGTCTTTGATTGATATTTAGCTGACACTGGTATTTGAGAGAAACCAGAATAACCATCTAGAAAGCAGTAGTGTGTATGTTTGCATAATCTTTCTAGCATTTGATCAATAAAAGGTAAGGGGTAATGATCTTTCTTAGTAGCCTTATTTAATTTACAGAAATCAATTACCATCCTATAACCTGTAATAATTCTTTGCGGAATCAATTCATCTTTATCATTAGGAACAACAGTAATGCCTCCCTTCTTAGGGACACAATAGACAGGACTTACCCACTGACTATCAGCAACGGGATAAATTATACCTGCCTCCAGAAGCTTTAGTATTTATTTTCTCACCACTTCTTTCATTTTAGGATTAAGCCTGCGTTGATGATCACAGACTGGTTTGGCATCTTCTTCCAAATTTATTTTATGTTGACATCGAGTGGGACTAATGCCCTTAAGATCATCAAGCGTATATCCAATAGCAGCACGGTGCTTCTTCAGAGTTTTCAATTATCTTTCTTCTTCATGCTCTGAAAGGTTAGCACTAATAATAACAGGATATATCTTCTTTTCATCAAGATAAGCATATTTAAGATTATCGTGCAACGGTTTAAGCTCAAACACGGATCACCCTTGGGTGGAGGAGGATCCCCTAGGATTTCAACAGGCAAATTGTGTTTCAGAATAGGTTCCTTTTTAAAGAATACTTCATCTATTTCCCTTCTTTCATTCATAAACATATCATTTTCATGGTCTAACAAATATTGTTCTAAAGGATCACTAGGAGGTACGCCAATGGAAGCAAGACCAATAATTTCATCCTTACTAGGAAATTCTTCTTCATGGTGTTGTCTACTAAATTTAGAGAAATTAAACTCATGGGACATATCATCCAAGCCAATAGTAACAACATTCTTTTCGCAGTCTATCTTAGCATTGACAGTATTCAAGAAGGGTCTACCAAATATAATGGGACAAAAGCTATCTTGTGGAGAGCTAAGAACAAGAAAATCAGCAGGATATTTATTTTTCCCACACAAACTTCAACATCTCTAACAATTCCCATTGCTGATATAGTATCTCTATTGGCAAGTTTAATTGTAACATCAATATCTTCTAACTCAGCAGGTGCAATTTCATGCTTAATTTCTTTATATAAGTCATAAGGTATAACACTAGCACTAGCACCCATATCGCATAAGCCATGATAACAATGATCTCCTATTTTAACAGAAATAACAGCACGCCTACCACGTGTCTATGTTTATCTTTAGCATTAAGGTTTGGCAATTCTAGCAGTTTCACCGCAGAATTGAATAACATGCCCATCAATATTATCAGCCAAGAGATCTTTAACAATAGCAATATTAGGTTCAACTTTAACTAGCTCAGGAGGTGTATAAGTTCTAATATTGCTTTTACGAACCACAGTTGAAGCTTTAGCATGATCCTTTATTCTAACAAGAAAGGGTGGTTTCTCAAAATAAGAAGTAGGAACAACAGGATCATTATAAGTGACAGTCTTTTCTTCAACTTTAATAGGTGCAACTACTTTTACTTCTATGGGAGGATGATATTTAAACCACTTCTCCTTGGGGAGATCAACATAAGTAGCAAAAGATTCACAGAAAGAAGCTACTATCTCAGAATCAAGTCCATATTTAGTTCTAAATTTACGAAAAACATCGGTATCCATAAAAGACTTAACACAATCAAACTTAGGTGTCATACCTGACTCCTTACCTTCGTCGAGATCCCAATCTTCGTGAGTTGCGCTTAATTCTATCCAATAAATTCCATCTAAATTCAATAGTCTTCGTCATAAAAGAGCCAAAGACAAGAAGTATCGAGCATGGTTTGATTATTATAAGAAAGCCGAGCATAAAAACTTTGAAGAATTATTTCTCTTGGGAGCTCATGATTGGGGCATGAATATAACATTGATTTAAGCCTCCCCCAAGCTTGAGCGATGCTTTCTTCTTCGCGAGGCCAAAAATTATATATATAATTGCGATCATGATGAACAATACTTTTGATGAAATTCCAACTTCATTAGTTTATAGTTCCATGATCCCATATCATCACATAGCCTATACCATGTCGATGCATCTCCCTTCAAATATAAAGGGAAGACCTTCTTCTTAACAACATCATCGGGTATACCTGCAAGCTTAAATAATCCACAAACTTCATCCACATAGAGTAGATGTTCATCAGGATGCTTTGTTCCATCTCGTTTAAAAGTATTAGCTAGCAGTTTTTCCATCATACCCGAAGGAACTTCAAAAGGAATATTTTCATTTTCAGTAGGTTCAAGAGGGTTGAGGAGCAACTCTTTGCTCTACTGGTCGGGGTGAAGATACCCCGAACAAGCCCATCAGAGGATTACTTTCCATAGTAACAAGTGACAATAAATTTCAGCACACTATATAAATTTTTCCTTACCAAAGGCGCTTCACTCCCTGCAAGAACGGCGCCAAAAAGAGTCTTGATAACCCACAAGTATAGGGGATCTATCTGCGGACGCCTGGATAATCATGCTACAAGAATATCACGCTAATAAAGGCCACGCCACCCCGACATCGCTGCTAATCTCGTTGGATCAAAAACTTTTCAAATTCAAAAGTTTAAATAAATGTCGACGTCAAACTTTTCAAAAGCTAAAACAAAATGTTCGAGGTGCCATATTTTGAATAAGTAAATATGGTGTAATAAACACATTTTTATAAAATGCCTAAGTATTTTAAAGTGAACTAATACGTAAAAGAAAAACGGAAAAAGTGAAACAACAGAACCCCTCCCCCATTGGGCCAAGTGGCCCAATAGCCTTCTTGCCGGCCAGCCCGCCTCGCACGCTCACTGGACTATTTGGCCAACCCCCAAACCCTAATCAACTACCCCCCACTCCTCGACCCCCACTCCGCTCGATCCCCTTCCCCCATCTGGATCGGGCCACGTCCCGACCCCTGGCTCTCGCCCCTCCCGACCCCGCGCACCCTGACGCCGGCGCCCGTTCCCAGCGCCGCCCCGCTGCCGCTGTAGCTCACGGCCTCGACGCGTCGTCGCCGACACCCGTCGCCTCCCCAACCCGAACCAGACCGCCACCTCGACATCGTCGCTCTGGGCCTCGTCATGACCGCACTGCCGCAGACTCCCTCGTCCCGTCGCCGTCGCCTCGTCCCGCTGTCGTCGGACCACCTCGACCTCCCCGAGCCCACCGCTGTCCCTACAACTCCGCCGTGAGCCTCGCCCGCCTCTTCTCTCCCGTTACAGATCCGGCCCCGCTCGGACCCACCACACTGCTGCGTGCCCGCCGCATCCGCTGCCGGCCGCGTGCCGAGCCCTAGGTCGCGCCCACCGGTGCCTCGATGCCTCGTCGAGGCCATGACCTCCCCGCACTGTGGTTTGCCCTCCTCGGGCTCGGACGCCCACGTCGCGGCGCCCTAAGGCTGCCGACCCGCCACCGCCACCTTGGGCCGCCGCTGTGCTGGCGCCCGCGGCCAAACGGGCTCCGGCCTCAACGGGCGCCCACGCCCACACCCCGCACCCGTTAACCCCGTTGGCTCGTTGGCCCTATGACAAGTGGGGCCTCAAGGCCCCAGAACGTTTATAAAAAAAGGGAATAAAATATATATATATATATAATAAAAATATAATTAATAAATTAATTAATTAATCAATTAACTTAATTAATTTTGATTAATTAAACTAAACAAATAATTAAACTAATTAAACATTAGTTATCTAATTAACCTGGTTAGTTAATTAGCTACTTAATTAGTATGACAGTGGGGCCCACCCCCTAATTAATACTAATTAGGTTAATTAAATTGTTTAATTAATATAGCATCGACTGCTGGGACCCATCGTCAGTCAATTGACCAACCTCTGTTGACTGCTGACGTTAGCATGACATCATGCTGATGTCATATTTCCATTTTCGAATTAAATTAAGTAATTAATTAAATTCTAGCTATTAATAAAATCTTTAGAAAATCATATCTTTTAATCCGTAACTCGGATTAAATTATTTTCAACATGAAAGTTGCTCAGAACGGCGAGACGAATCCGGATACGCAACCTGTTCATCCGCCACACATCCCTAGCATAGCAAACACGCAACTTTCTCCCTCCGGTTCATCTGTCCGAAAAGGCGGAACACCGGGGATACTTTCCCGGATGTTTCCCCCCTTCACCGGTATAACCTCATACCACGTTAGAACACGTCTAGCTCTGCTTGTTGTCCTGTTATGCACTTGCTTGCTATGTATTTACTGTTTCTCCCCCTCTTCTCCGTAGACCCCTGGCCACGATGTTGATGCCCCTCCGTCGACTACGGTGTTGACGACCCTCCTTCTTGCCGTGAGCAATCAGGCAAGCCCCCCTTGATCACCAGATATCGCTGTTCTTCTCTACCGCTTGCATTAGAGTAGTGTAGCATGTTACCGCTTTCAGCTAATCCTATATCGCCGTGCATAGCTCGCCCTTGCTACTATCACTGTTACCTTTACCTGCTATCCTCATCGCTTAGTATAGGATGCTAGTGTTCCATCAAGGGCCCTACACTCTTGTCCGTCCCGCCATGCTATACTATCGGGCTGTGATCACTTCGAGGTGATCACGGGCATATACTATATACTTTACACTATTACATTACATGTGATATCGTTTCGGAGATGGGGTGAAAGGACAGTGGCTCCATCCCGGTAGAGGTGGGCCTGGGTTCCCGGACGGCCCCATCGTTACTTTGTGGTGGAGCGACAGGCAGGTTGAGACCGCCTAGGAGAGAGGTGGGCCTGCCCTCGTCGGCGTTCGCGGATACTTAACACGCTTAACGAGATCTTGGTATTTGATCCGTGGTTCCGCCATTTGGTCTATACGCACTAACCAACTACGTGGGAAAGATATGGGCACTCGGCGCCGTGGTATCACCAAGCCTTCGTGGACGCCAACGATCGAGCGGGCGCGCCGGTTTGGAACGTAAGCCTGCTCTTGTATTAAGGGGCTGGTTCGCTTCCGCCACCCACGCAACGCGTGCAGGTGTGCTAAGGGCGCCGGGCCTGCACTGTGGCGCTTAGGTTTAGACCGGCGTCTTGACCTCTCTGTTGGCCTAGGTGGGGCTGCGGCGACGTGTTGATCTTCCGCCACGGGCATGACCCAAAAAAGTGTGTCCGCCAAATGGGATCAAGCGTGTTGGGTTATGTGGTGCACCCTCAGGGAAGTTAATCTATTCAATAGCCGTGATCTTCGGTAATGTGACGACTTGGAGTTGTACCTTGACCTTATGACAATTAGAACCGGATACTTAATAAAACACACCCTTCCAAGTGCCGGATACAACCCGGTGGTCGCTCTCTCATCGTGGTTACGAGGAGGGATCGCCGGTAGGTTTATGCTATGCGATGTCGAGGACTTCTCTACTCTCTTCTACATGTCAAGAAGACGGAGGCTGCTGTGGCGTAGTCTTCGGCGAGGATTAGCTATCCCCTCTTATTCTCGCATTTTGCGCTCACCCACTAATATGGCCCTTTACACATATATCCGCATATATGTAGTGTAGTTCCTTGCTTACAGTACTTTGGATGAGTACTCACGGTTGCCTTGTTCCCCCTTTTTCCCCTATCTCTATCCGATTGCTGCGACCAGACGATGGAGCCCAGGAGCCAGACGCCACCGTCGATGACGACTACTACACCGGAGGTGCCTACTACTACGTGCAGCCCGGCCGACGACGACTGTGAGTAGTTAGGAGGATCCTGTGCAGGAGGTCTCATACTGCTTCAATCAGATCCCGCTTTGTGCTAGCCTTCTTAAGGCGTACTTGTTTAACTTATGTCTGTACTCAGATATTGTTGCTTCACGACTCGCCTATGATCGAGCACTTGTATTCGAGCCCTCGAGGCCCCCTGGCTTGTATTATGATGCTTGTATGACTTATTTATGTTTTAGAGTTGTGTTGTGATATCTTCCGCTGAGTCCTCGATCTTGATCGTACCGCTTATGCAGTATGATTAGTGTACGATTGAATCGGGGCGTCACAAGTTGGTATCGAGCCGATCGCCTCAGAGAATCCCCTTTCCAACTCCTTGGTCAAGTCGAGTCTACTCGTTGAAAAACTTTTACTAACATGGCTGTGTGGCTTACGGGCCCACGCCGCCATTGGGTGGTATTAGGATCTTTTACCTCGACCTTTACTCGACTCGATCTCTCCTCTATTCGGGTTAAATGAATTTTACTAAATCTAACATTAGGATCTCGTTATCACTTTCACCCGGAGAGCCCCTTATTACTGATGATCGTCACTGCACTGTAAGACCTCGAAGATGCACTCCGCTGTTAACTCAAGAACTTGTGTTCATCGCGTTTGCAATTCCCCTTCCACCGTAAACCCTTATGGATAACTACTTGTAGTTGTTATTCTTACCTTCATCCCCAGTTGGTCTTGTTATTACAAGATACCCTGAAAAACTCGTCGTTGTTTTGATAATCCTTTGAGCTTACTGCCTTGCTGTTCTTTGTCACCTAAATACCCCTACGGTTAATTGTCGCACTTATCGAGTATCCGCTCATCCCCCAGTTGTTCATGTGTTACACAAAAGTCTTCGAAATACCATTCGATATTCCGAAAATCCTCAGCAACCTATTGCTCTGGAATTTCTTGTTTGCTTTCATTATGATTAATCCCATAAGTATAGTAATCATATTGGCATCCTTTGTCACCATCATTTTTGAGTCCGTTGATTCAATACGTTGTGAATGTTCACAATCATCAGTCGAGTCCTAGGATTATCTTTCCGGCTCAGACGTCATTTTGAACATGAGCTGGTTCTTGACCAAACTATCTGTCGTTGATTGTGCCTCTGGTATATTCAATTGATCGATCCTTGATCAGAACGTCTGCTTCTGAACCCTTGTTTTGGAAATCATAATTCCTTTGCATTTAAGCTTTGAATTATTCAGATAATTCCATAACCTGTTGCATTTGCATTCTTTCTTCCTCTGATTGGGTATCGATACTCACCTCAGCTCCACTGTGGATCGCCATATCCACTGTTGGATTATTATATCCCATGTTGTCCTTCATAATTAATCACCTTGTGAGTCCTTCTCCGATACATAATGCCTTTGTTAAATTGTATCCTTTCCTTTTGTCAACCATGCTCTGCTTTCGAGCTGGTGATATTTACTCTTGAAGCTTATGGTATATGTTCGTAAGAAGGCCAATGGGATTGAACCAACGCCTTACCTCATCGGTGTGAACCCGAAAGATTTCACGAGTCATACTTATCTGGTATTGCACCAGGTAAAACTTTCAATAACTAATGTCATCTTCGAAATACGAGAGGTGAATGAAAGATTATGCATTGAGGAAGTGGGAGTCGACCTTGAACTTTGTGTTCATGCCCATGGACGCGATGTATATCCTATCATGGAAGCCTCTTGTAATAATAACTATTTCCTTGATAACTAACATATGGTATCTGTGAATTGATCCCTTGCAACCGTGGTTCCGACCATGATTGTTCTTCTTTGATTCCATTTCTCGGACAAGTTAAAACAATTGTCTTCTATGGATCAATACACCAGTCCAACCTTTACTTTGATCTTGTGTCGAGTATTACCCCCGGTATCTCGAGATTATCATGGAACTGCATAACTTCTTATGAGTTCTTCATCAAGTGCTACCTTCCCACCGATTCCAATTTTTCACGGGCTCTGAGTTATTAAACACTCAAAGACACCGATAACTAAACCGAGTCCGCACTACGGTTCAATAACTCTTCAGTAAGCTTCTATAAGTACGAGTTTGTACCCGATCACGCCATTCCTAGCCTGTTTGGCTATATCATTGTCGTGATGATTCTAACTGTGCTACCTGGTCCTTATTCTCGAGCACTAATTTGCATTTATAGCTAAGCTTACGTCGATTTTCCTCATCATACCCTTTCACCTTAAACAACAAGCTTGAGTTCGAGTTTGTGTCATAACTGTGGTTCCAATAACCTCTTGCTTCATCATTCCTTTGACTTGATGTCGTCGCTGATTGATTACATCTGCATGAAATCTCTCGACAATTGTGTCGTGATCATCATCAACCTTATGAGCTCTTCCAGGATATCAACCGGATTCATGAAGAGAAATACCATCCTTGCCCTCGATGAGTTGTGTTATCATCGGCCACTTTATTGCCTTCCCTCCAACATAAACTTGTTTGTGTTTTGCGTTATACCTTGAGATCCTTGCTACCCAGCATTGTTCTTCTTTACCTTGGAGAATTACCACCTTTTATGTCAAGAATGTCGTGGGAATTTCACCACCTCTTAAGAATTCTTGGTATAGTGATACTTCTCACCATCACCATTCTTTCCTTGTCCTCGCGTTGATCCCAACCGGGGTACCAACAAGTGAACGGTGCTATTTGGATTCTGCCTTTCTAGCAACCCTATTGCTTTGAAGTTAATGGTCGGCCATTCATTCTTAGACTATTGATTATTGAATCACCATTCTGACATTGGTCGTGCAGCCCAACCCATATTTCGGGCGCACCTTTCAACCAATGTTTAATTGTGTATGTTTTCCTCAAACATGCTTCATTATATCATTTGATCTGACAAATGCTATCTCCTTATCCACATAATTGAGGAGATGCATCTTTTTGGATGCCTCGTAGAATTATCGCTGAGTCCGTCAGCCACTTCCTCATCCTCTCCTTGGTTTAATGATGAACTATGGTTTCAGAACTCGCTTCCATGGTTCATTTCCCGAGAATCTTATAATGTCATCTCGACAATTTGTGTTGCACCTTTCTTCTCAGGCATCCCGAGTCTGAGTTATCTTGACACCGATCAGATCTGAATCTCGGTCAGATATGATGGTTAGAACATATTTCCAAGAGTTATAACAATGGTCTTTATGTGACCCGGTAAGGTGATTTCGTGCCTACCGCACTGCCGGAGGCCCTATTGTTATAGTTCCTTTTCTCGCAAGATTATCCATTCTTCCATGAGGAAATTGTAAGACTTATTCTATAAGTTGTCCTTGATGGATCCTTTGTGTATCCAAAGTCTGATCTTTGCTTGAAGACCATGCCAATGCTAAATGTTTCCTGCTAAATTATCCAAACACCGTTGTATGGGTAATGTCATGAAATTTCTCTCCTCTTATCTAAAGGGTTTTCTACTTTATATCCTGTCTTGGATATCATCCTCTGCTTGACTTTGGAAAGGATATACCCCTGATATACGTGTTTAAGCACATTTTCCTTTCCATTGCCTGTTTAACCTGGTAATCACCTTTCCTTTCATTTGGTTTGCTTAACCCTTCTTGTGATCTTTATTATATAAGCAGTAGTAATCTTCTGCTTATGTAAAACACCTTGGGTACAGCCGTGTCAGTAAGTCCATGTTTCTACTGTTGATGACATTTCGGTAGCCACCGACGGACGGGAACTTTGCCTATTGGTCCGCCTCGTTCAACGAGCAGGAAAATAGTTCTCTTCGTCCCTCGCCTTGGTATCGACGTTGTTGCCGACATAATCGACGGGCTACCCCCCTGACATGCCTTGCTTGCATGATCACGCAAGACGTCTCCGCCCCTCCTACTTTAACCACATGGTGGGCCCATAACCCACAGCCCACGTGATCGAAACTCGACTCTCTTGTACAACCCTGTTTCTAATGGTTATTCTCCATGTTTGGCTTCAGTAGTTAATTCATGGGCCACCTTCCTAGTGCTCTATTCTGGTATCAGACGCAATATTCAATCTCGTTGCTCTAGACCCCTTTCGCATGTTGTTTCAGACATCGAACGATTGCCTATCCGTTTGAAACTTCTCATGGTACCTTCTTACTTTACTCTCGATATTTTCTTAAGTATCTATTCGAGAGTTACTTTCTACCACATTCCCCGAAGTTATCGCTAGTTAGCCAACCTTGTAAGGTCCGTTCTTCCACAGTTACCCCTTACCTATTCGTAAGTACGTTGGAGTTCCCGAAGAAAAGGACGACTTCACCATGATGACTGAAGCAGAGAAATAAAGACGTCAATGTAATGGATCGACCTATTCGAGAAGAGCAACCAAGACCGAGAAGATCCGTTAGATTTTTCGTAACCCAATCCCTCCCCCTTACTCCCCTCCTAAATCTCGGGACGAGATTTCTTTTAGTGGAGGAGAATTGTGACGCCCGGATAATCATGCTACAGTAATATCACGTTAACAGTGCCACGTCACCCCGATTACTGTTGCTAATCTCGCTTTTGATCAAAAACTTTTCAAATTCAAAAGTTTAAATAAATGTCAGACGTCAAACTTTTCAAAAGCTAAAACAAAATGTTCGGGAGGTGCCATATTTTGAATAAGTAAATATGGTGTAATAAACACATTTTTATAAAGTGCCTAAGTATTTTAAAGTGAATTAATATAGAAAAAACCAAAAAACAAAAAAAAACAAAAAAAGTGAAACAATGTAACCCCTTCATTGGGCCAAGTGGCCCAGTTTAGCCTTTTGCTGCCAGGCCGCCCGCCTCCGCATGCCCGGGCCTATTTGCCCAACCCCGCGAAACCCTAATCACTACCCCCACTCCTCGACCCCACTCCGCTCGATCCTTCCCCCATCCGGATCGGGCCACGCCCCGACCTCTCGCTCCTCCCGACCTCAAGGCTCCCGACACCGGCGCGCTCCGTTGCCCGCCAGCCCGCTGTAGCCAGCTCACGGCTCGGCCTGTCGTCGTTGACACCTGCCGCCTCCCGACCCGAACCAAGCGCACCGCCACCTCGACATCGTCGCTCTAGGCCTCGTCACGCGACCGCACTGTCGCAGGACTCCCTCGTCCCTGCCGTCGTCTGCGCTTCGTCCCGCTGCGTCGGACCACCTCGACCCTCCCGAGCCCACCGCCATGTCCCTACAACTCCGCCGTGAGCCTCGTCCCGCCTCTTCTCTCCCCTGTTACAGATCCGCCCGCTGCACTCCACCACACTGCGCGTGCCCCGCCGCTCAGATCTCATGCTGCCGGCCAAGGCCAAAGCCCTAGGCGCGCCCGGTGCCTCGATGCCTCGCCGAGGCCATGACCTCCCCACCCTGGTTCGCCTCCTCGGGCTCGGACGCCACGTCAGAAGCGCCTGCGACCGCCACCACCGCCACCTTGGGCACGCTGCCGGCGCCTCGCCAGACGGGCTCCGGCCTCAACGGGCGCCCACGCCCACAACCCGCGTCCGTTAACCCCGTTGGCCCTATGACAAGTGGGGCCTCAAGGCCCCAGAACGTTTATAAAAAAAAGGGAATATATATATATATATAATATAATTAATTAATTAATTAATTAACTTAATTAATTTTGATTAATTAAACTAATCAAATAATTAAACTAATTAAACATTAGTTATCTAATTAACCTTGTTAGTTAATTAGCTACTCCCTCCGTCCCATAATATAATACGTTTTTTGACACTACACTAGTGTCAAAAAACAACTTATATTATGAGACACAGGGAGTACTTAATTAGTATGACAGTGGGGCCCACCCCCTAATTAATACTAATTAGGTTAATTAAATTGTTTAATTAATATGTGTCATCGACCGGTGGGACCCATCGGTCAAAGTTGACCACCAACCTCTCGTTGATCGCCGACATCGACATGACATCATGCTGATGTCATAATTCCATTTTTGAATTAAATTAAGTAATTAATTAAATTTTAGAAATTAATAAAATCTTTAGAAAATCATATCTTTTAATCCGTAACTCGAATTAAATTATTTTCAACATGAAAGTTGCTCAGAACAGCGAGACGAATCCGGATACGCAGCCTGTTCGTCCGCCACGCATCCCTAGCATAGCAAACACGCAACTTTCTCCCTCCGGTTCATCTGTCCAAAACGCGAACACCGAGGATACTTTCCTGATGTTTCCTTCACCGGTATCACCTCATACCGCTGTTAGAACACGCCTAGCTCGCTTGTTGTCCCGTTATGCACTTTATTGCTATGTATTTACTGTTCTCTTCTCTCCAGAGACCTGTGGATTTATGTTGATGCCCCCGTGGTCGACTCATCGTGTTGACGACCCTCCTTCTTGCCAGAGCAATCGTGCAAGCCCCCTTGATCACCAGATATCGCCTATTCTTCTCTATACTTTGCTTGCATTAGAGTAGTGTAGCATGTTATCGCTTTCGCTAATCCTATACCGCCGCATAGCTTGTCCTTGCTACTATCAAGTTGTTACCTTTTACCGCTATCCCATCGCTTAGTATAGGATGCTAGATTTCCATCAGCCCTACACTCTTGTCCGTCTGCCATGCTATACTGATCGGGCTGTGATCACTTCGAGGTGATCACGGGCATATACTATATACTTTACACTATTACATTACATGTGATACTGTTCGGAGATGGGGGCTGAAAGGACGGGTGGCTCCATCCCGGTAGAGGTGGGCCTGTTGGAAATATGCCCTAGAGGCAATAATAAATTAGTTATTATTATATTTCCTTGTTCATGATAATCGTTTATTATCCATGCTATAATTGTATTGATAGGAAACTTAGATACATGTGTGGGTACATAGGCAACAGCATGTCACTAGTCAGCCTCTAGTTGACTATCTCGGTGATCGAGAGATGTTTACGGTGTCGAGACCATGGACAGGGGATGTCGTTGAGACCGGGATCACTTCATGAGGTGACTGAGGTGATGGACAAGACCCAATCCTAAGCCTAGCACAAAGATCGTAGTTCAGTATGCTAAAGCTTTTCTAATGTCAAGTATCATTTCCTTAGACCATGAGATTGTGCAACTCCGGACACCGTAGGGAATGCTTTGGGTGTACCAAACGTCACAACGTAATCGGGTGGCTATAAAGGTGCACTACTGGTATCTCCGAAAGTGTCTGTTGGGTTGTACGAATCGAGATCGATTTGTCACTCCGTGTAAACGGAGAGGTATCTCTGGGCCCACTCGATAGGACATCGTCATAATGTGCACAATGTGACCAAGGGGTTGATCACGGGATGATGTGTTACAGAACGAGTAAAGAGACTTGCCGGTAACGAGATTGAACAAGGTATCGGGATACCGACGATCGAATCTCGGGCAAGTACTATACCGCTTAGACAAAGGGAATTGTATACGGGATCGATTGAGTCCTTGACATCGTGGTTCATCCGATGAGATCATCATGGAACATGTGGGAGCCAACATGGGTATCCAGATCCCGCTGTTGGTAATTGGCCGGAGAACGTCTCGGTCATGTCTCAAGATGGTTCCCGAACCCGTAGGGTCTACACACACTTAAGGTCTGGCGACGCTTAGGGTTATAAAGGAAGTTTGTATGTGGTTACCGAATGTTGTTCGGAGTCCGGATGAGATCCCGGACGTCATGAGGAGTTCTGGAATGGTCCGGAGGTAAAGATTTATATATGGGAAGTCATGTTTTGGTCACAGGTGAAAAGTTTCGGTTTTATCGGTAACGTCTGGGACCACCGGGAGGGTCCTGGGTCCACCAAGTGGGGCCACCATCCCCGGAGGGCAGCATGGGCCAAGTGTGGAGGGGACCAGCCCTGTGGGCTGGTGCGCCCCGCACACAAGGGCCCAAGGCGCCTAGGGTTTGGGGAGGGCGCCCACCTTGCTTGGGGGCAAGTTTCTCCCCCTTGGCCGCCCCCCTAGATGGGATCTCGGGCTGGCCGCCGCCCCTAGCGGGTGGAAACCTAGGTCGGGGCGCAGCCCCCTCTCCCCCTATCTATCGTGGAGGCATCGGAGCCGCCCAACACACACGTTTCTTCTCCTGTTGGCGCAGCCCTACCTCTCTTTCTCCTCATATCTCGCAGTTGCTTGGCGAAGCCCTCGCAGATTGCCACGCTCCTCCACCACCACCACGCCATTGTGCTGCTGCTGGATGGAGTCTTCCTCAACCTCTCCTCTCTCCTTGCTGGATCAAGGCATGGGAGACGCCACCGGATGTACGTGTGTTGAACGCGGAGGTGCCGTCTGCTCGGCACTAGGATCTCCGGTGATTTGGATCACGACTTAGCAATGCACTCCTTCAACCCCGTTCTCTTGAACGCTTCCGCTTAGCGATCTACAAGGGTATGTAGATGCACTCTCCTTCCCTCGCTGCTGGTTTCTCCTTAGATAGATCTCGGTGACACGTAGGAAAATTTTGAATTTCGCCACGCTCCCCAACAAAGGGCATCATGAGCTAGGTCTATTGCGTAGATTCTTTGCACGCAGTAGAACACAAAAGTAGTTGTGGGCGTTGATTTTGTTCAATATGCTTACCGTTACTAGTCCAATCTTGTTTCGACGGTATTGTGGGATGAAGCGGCCCGGACCGACCTTACACGTACACTTATGTGAGACAGGTTCCACCGACTGACATGCACTTGGTGCATAAGGTGGCTAGCGGGTGCCAATCTCTCCCACTTTAGTCGGAACGGGTTCGATGAAAATGGTCCTTATGAAGGGTAAATAGCAATTGGCATATCACGTTGTGGTTTTATGAGGTAAGAAACGTTCTTGCTAGAAACCCATAGCAGCCATCGTAAAACATGCAACAACAATTAGAGGACGTCTAACTTGTTTTTGCGAGGTATGCTATGTGATGTGATATGGCCAAGAAGAATGTGATGAATGATATGTGATGTATGAGATTGATCATGTTCTTGTAATAGGAATCACGACTTGCATGTCGATGAGTATGACAACCGGCAGGAGCCATAGGGGTTGTCTTTATTTATTGTATGACCTGCGTGTCATTGAATAACGCCATGTAAATTACTTTACTTTATTGCTAACCGGTAGCCATAGTAGTAGAAGTAATAAGTTGGCGAGACAACTTCATGGAGACACGATGATGGAAATCATGATGATGGAGATCATGGTGTCATGCCGGTGACGATGATGATCATGGAGCCCCGAAGATGGAGATCAAAAGGAGCAAAATGATATTGGCCATATCATGTCACTATTTGATTGCATGTGATGTTTATCATGTTTATACATCTTATTTGCTTAGAACGACGGTAGTAAATAAGATGATCCCTCATTAAAATTTCAAGAAAGTGTTCCCCTAACTGTGCATCGCTACAAAGTTCGTCGTTTCAAGCACCACGTGATGATCGGGTGTGATAGATTCTTACGTTCACATACAACGGGTGTAAGCCAGATTTACACACGCGAAACACTTAGGTTAACTTGACGAGCCTAGCATGTATAGACATGGCCTCGGAACACAAGAGACCGAAAGGTCGAGCATGAGTCCTATGGAGGATACGATCAACATGAAGATGTTCACCGATGATGACTAGTCCGTCTCACGTGATGATCGGACACGACCTAGTTGACCCGGATCATGTAATCACTTAGATGACTAGAGGGATGCCTATCTGAGTGGGAGTTCATGAGATGAACTTAATTATCCTGAACATAGTCAAAAGATCTTTGCAAATTATGTCGTAAGCTCGCGTTTTAGTTCCACTATTTAGATATGTTCCTAGAGAAAATATAGTTGAAAGTTGACAAGATGGCGATTATGCGGATGTAAGAAAGCTTATGTCCTTAATGCATCGCTCGATTGTGCCGAACCCCAAACGTCGGTGTGGATGTTGCGTAACATCGGACATACACGCTTTGATAACTACGTGATAGTTCGTCTTAAACGGTTTAGAGTTGAGGCACCAAAGACGTTTTTCAAACGTCATGAACATATGAGATGTTTCGAGGGCTGAAATTGGGATTTCGTGCTCGTGCCTACATCAAGAGGTATAAGACCTCCGACGATTTTCTTAGCCTGCAAACTAAGGGAGAAAAGCTCAATCGTTGACCTTGTGCTCAGATTGTCTGAGTGCAACAATCACTTGAATCGAGTGGGAGTTGATCTTCCAGAGATAGTGATCTTTCTCCAAAGTCATTCCCACCAAGCTGCTAGAGCTTCGTGATGAACTATAACAAATCAGGGATAGATATGATGATCCTTGAGATATTCGCGATATTTGACACCGCGAAAGTAGGAATCAAGAAGGAGCATCAATTGTTGATGGTTGGTGAAACCACTAGCTTCAAGAAGGGATACTTCATGAAACAAAGAAATCAGCCGCTGCTCTAATGAAGAAACCCAAGGTTGAACCCAAACCCGAAACTAAGTGCTTCGTAATAAGGGGAACAGCCAACGGAGCATAATCACCCTAGATACTTGGTAGATGAGAAGGCTGACAAGGTCGATAGAAGTATATTGGATATACATTATGTTAATGTGTACTTTACTAGTACTCCTAGTAGCACCAGGGTATTAGATACCGGTTCGGTTGCTAAGTGTTAGTAACTCGAAATAAAAGGCTACGGAATAAACGGAGACTAGCTAAAGGCGAGGTGACGATAGGTGTTGGAAGTATTTCCAAGGTTGATGTGATCAAACATCGCACGCCTCCCTCTACCATCGGGATCGGTGTTAAACCTAAATAATTGTTATTTGGTGTTTATGCGTTGAGCATAGACATGATTGGATTATGTCTATCGCAATACAGTCATTCATTTAAGGAGAATAATGGTTACTCTGCTTATTTGAATAATACCTTCAATGGTATTACACCTAAAATGAATGGTTTATTGAATCTCGATCGTAGTGATACACATTTTTCATGCCAAAAGATATAAGATAGTAATGATAGTACCACTTACTTGTGGCAATCGCCATGTAAGTCATATTGGTGTAAACGCATGAAGAAGCTCCATGTTGATGGATCTTTGGACTCACTCGGTTTTGAAAAGTTTGAGACATGCGAACCATGTCTATTGGTGTATACGCATGAAGAAACTCCATACAGATGGATCGTTTGGACTCACTTGATTTTGAATCACTTGAGATATGCAAATCATACCACATGGGCAAAATGACCTGAAAAGCCTCGGTTTCAAGAAGATGGAACAAGATAGCAACTTGTTGGAAGTAACACTTTTGATGTGTGCAATCCAATGAGTGCTGAGGCATGCAGTGAATATCGTTATGTTCTTACTTCACAGATGATTCGAGTAGATGTTGAGTATATTTACTTGATGAAACACAAATCTGAATTATTGAATGGTTCAAGTAATTTCAGAGTGAAGTTAAAGATCATCATGACAAGAGGATAAAATGTCTATGATATGATCATAGAGATGAGTATCTGAGTTACGAGCTTTGGCACGCAATTAAGACATTGTGGAAATTGTTTCACAATAAATACCGCCTGGAACACCATAGTGTGATGGTGTGTCCGAACATCATAGTTGCACCCTATTGAATATGGTGCGTACCATGATGTCTCTTATCGAATTACCACTATCGTTCATGGGTTAGGCATTAGAGACAACCGCACTCACTTTAATAGGGCACCACGTAATTCCGTTGAGACGACACCGTTTGAACTATGGTTTGGAGAAACCTAAGTTGTCGTTTCTTAAAAGTTTGGGGCTGTGATGCTTATGTGAAAAAGGTTTCAGGTTGATAAGCTCGAACCCAAAGCGGATAAAATGCATCTTCATAGGACACCCAAAACAGTTGGGTATACCTCCCATCTCAAGATCCGGAAGCAAAAGTAATTGTTTCTAGAAACGAGTCCTTTCTCGAGGAAAAGTTTCCCTCGAAAGAATTGAGTGGGAGGATGGTGGAGACTTGATGAGGTTATTGAACCATCACTTCAACTAGTGTGCAGCAGGCACAGAAGTTGTTCCCGTAGCGCCTACACCAATTGAAGTAGAAGCTTATGATAATGATCATGAAGTTTCGGATCAAGTCACTACCGTACCTCGTAGGGTGACAAGGATGCGTACTACTTCAGAGTGGTACAGTAATCTTGTCTTGAAGGTCATGTTGCTAGACAACGATGAACCTACGAGCAATGGAGAAGCGATGGTGGGCCCATATTACGACAAATGGTTAGAAGCCATGAAATCCGAGATAGGATCCATGTATCAAAACAAAGCATGGACTTTGGTGGACTTGCCCGATAGGCAAGCCATTGAGATAAATGGATCTTTAAGAAGAAGATTTGACGTGGACGGTGATGTCACCGCCTATGAAGCTCGACTTGTGGCGAAGAGTTTTTCACAAAGTTCAAGGAGTTGACTACGATGAGATTTTTCTCATCCGTAGCGATGCTTAAGTCCGCCGGAATCATGTTAGCATTAGCTGCATTTATGAAATCTGGCAGATGGATGTCAAAACGAGTTTCCTTACCGGTCTTCGTAAGGAAAGGTTGTATGTGATACAATCGTAAAGTTTTTGTCGATCCTAAGGATGCTAAAAGGTATGCTGGCTCCAGCGATCCTTCTAAGGACTGGAGTAAGCATCTCGGAGTTGGAATGTGCGCTTTGATGAGATGATCAAAGATTTTTGGGTTTATACAAAGTTTATGAAGAACTTGTATTTCCAAAGAAGTCAGTGGGAGCACTATAGAATTTCTGATGAGTATATGTTGTTGACATATTGTTGATCAGAAATGATGTAGAATTTCTGGAAAGCATATAGGGTTATTTGAAAAGTGTTTTTCAATAGAAAACCTGGATTAAGCTGCTTGAACATTAAGCATCAAGATCTATGAGCATAGATCAAAAACGCTAAAATGGTACTTTCAAATGAGCACATACCTTGACATAATCTTGAAGGTGTTCAAGATGGATCAGTCAAAGAAGGAGTTCTTGCCTGAGTTGTAAGGTATGAAGTTAAGAGTTAAAGCTCGACCACGGCAGAAAAGAGAGAAAGGATTTAAGGTCGCCCCTATGCCTTAGACATAGGCTCTACAAGATGCTATGATGTGTACCGCACTGATGTGTGCCTTGCTACATATCTGGCAAGAGGGTACAAAGGTGATCAAGGAGTGGATCACCAGATAGCGGTCAAAATTATCCTTAGAGGAATAAGGATATGTTTCTCGGTTATGGAGGTGATAAAGAGTTCGATGAAAAGAGTTGCGTCGATGCAAGCTTAACACCTATCCGGATAACTTTGAGTAGAGATACCGGATATGTATAATGGAGCAATAATTTGGAATAGCTCCAAGTGGAACGTGGTAGCAGCATCTATGATATGACATAAAGTTTTATGCGAAATAGATAGGGATCTGAATATTGCGTAATTCGTTGACTAAAACCTCTCTCACAAGCAAAACATGATCAAACCTCGTAATTCATTGAGTCTTAATCACATGATGATGTGAACTAGTTTACGTACACTAGTAAACTCTTTGGATGTTGGTCACATGGCGATGTGACCTATCGTGTTAATTACATGACGATGTGAACTAGATTATTGACTCTAGTGCAAGTGGGAGACTGTTGGAAATATGCCCTAGAGGCAATAATAAATTAGTTATTATTATATTTCCTTGTTCATGATAATCGTTTATTATCCATGCTATAATTGTATTGATAGGAAACTTCAGATACATGTGTGGTTACATAGACAACACCATGTCCCTAGTAAGCCTCTAGTTGACTAGCTCGTTGATCAATAGATGGTTACGGTTTCCTGACCATGGACATTGGATGTCGTTGATAACGGGATCACATCATTAGGAGAATGATGTGATAGACAAGACCCAATCCTAAGCCTAGCACAAAGAGCGTAGTTCGTATGCTAAAGCTTTTCTAATGTCAAGTATCATTTCCTTAGACCATGAGATTGTGCAACTCCCGGATACCGTAGGAATGCTTTGGGTGTACCAAACGTCACAACGAATCGGGTGGCTATAAAGGTGCACTACAGGTATCTCCGAAGTGTCTCATTGGGTTGGCACGAATCGAGATCGGGATTTGTCACTCCGCAATGTAGAGGTATCTCTGGGCCCACTCGATAGGACATCATCATAATGTGCACAATGTGACCAAGGGGTTGATCACGGGATGATGTGTTACGGAACGAGTAAAGAGACTTGCCTGTAAAGAGATTTAACAAGGTATCGGGATACCGACGATCGAATCTCGGGCAAGTACAATACCGCTAGACAAATGGAATTGTATACGGGATCGATTGAGTCCTTGACATCGTGGTTCATCCGATGAGATCATCGTGGAACATGTGGGAGCCAACATGGGTATCCAGATCCCGCTGTTGGTTATTGGCCGGAGAACGTCTCGGTCATGTTTGCATGGTTCCCGAACCCGTAGGGTCTACACACTTAAGGTTCGATGACGCTAGGGTTATAAAGGAAGTTTGTATGTGGTTACCGAATGTTGTTCGAGTCCCGTGAGATCCCATACGTCATGAGGAGTTCCGGAATGGTCCGGAGGTAAAGATTTATATATGGGAAGTCCTGTTTTGGTCACCGGAAAAGTTTCTGTGTTTTATCGGTAACGCATCTGGGACCACCGGAGGGTCCCGGGTCCACCAAGTGGGGCCACCATCCCGGAGGGCAGCATGGGCCAAGTGTGGGACGGGACCAGCCCAGTGGGCTGGTGCGCCCCACAAGGGCCCAAGGCGCCTAGGGTTTGGGGAGGGGGCGCCCCACCTTGCTTGGGGGGCAAGTTTCCCCCTCCCCCCCCCCTTGGCCGCCCCCCTAGATGGGATCTAGGGCTGGCCGCTGCCCCTAGGGGGTGGAAACCTAGGTGGGGGCGTAGCCCCCTCTCCCCCTATATATAGTGGAGGCCTAGGAGCAGCCCAACACACAAGTTTCTTCTCCTGTTGGCGCAGCCCTACCTCTCTTTCTCCTCATATCTCGCAGTGCTTGGCGAAGCCCTGCAGGATTGCCACGCTCCTCCACCACCACCACGCCATTGTGCTGCTGCTGGATGGAGTCTTCCTCAACCTCTCCCTCTCTCCTTGCTGGATCAAGGCATGGGAGACGTCACCGGCTGTACGTGTGTTGAACGCGGAGATGCCGTCCGTTCGCACTAGGATCTCCGGTGATTTGGATCACGACAGTACGACTCCTTCCACCCTGCTCTCTTGAACGCTTCCGCTTAGCGATCTACAAGGTATGTAGATGCACTCTCCTTCCCTCGTTGCTGGTTTCTCCTTAGATAGATCTTGGTGACACGAGGAAAATTTTGAATTTCTGCTACGTTTCCCCAACAGGCCTGGGTTCCCGACGGCCCTCGATCGTTACTTTGTGGCGGAGCGGCAGGCAGGTTGAGGCCGCCTAGGAGAGAGGTGGGCATGGCCTGGTCGGTGTTCGCGGATACTTAACACGCTTAACGAGATCTTGGTATTTGATCTGAGTCTGGCCATTTGGTCTATACGCACTAACCAACTACGTGGGAAAGATATGGGCACTCGGCGTCGTGGTATCAGCCGAAGCCTTCGTGACGTCAGCGACTGAGCGGCGCACGCCGGTTTGGAACGTAAGCCTGCTCTTGTATTAAGGGGGCTAGTTCTGCTTCCAGCCGCATAGCGTCTTGGTGTGCTAAGGGCGATGGGCCTGCACCCTGTGCGCTTAGGTTTAGACCGCGTCGACCTCTCTGTTGGCCTAGATGGGGCTGCGACGTGTTGATCTTCATGCCGGGCATGACCCGTAAAAGTGTGTCCGGCCAAATGGGATCAAGCGTGTTGGGTTATGTGGTGCACCCTTGCGTGGAAGTTAATCTATTCGAATAGCCGTGATCTTGGTAATGTGACGACTTGGAGTTGTACCTTGACCTTATGACAACTAGAACCGGATACTTAATAAAACACACCCTTCCAAGTGCGAGATACAACCCGGTGGTCGCTCTCTATCGTGGTTACGAGGAGGGATCGCGGGTAGGTTTATGCTATGCGATGCTACTTGGAGGACTTCATCTACTCTCTTCTACATGCTGCAAGACGGAGGCTGCCGGAAGCATAGTCTTCGATGATTAGCTATCCCCTCTTATTCTCGCATTCTCGCAGCTCCATCGATATGGCCCTTTACACATATATCCAGCATATGTAGTGTAGTTCCTTGCTTGCAGTACTTTGGATGAGTACTCACGGTTGCCTTGTTCCCCTTTTTCCCTATCTCTATCCCATTGTTGCGACAGACGGAGCCTGTGAGCCGACGCCACCGTCGATGACGACTACTACACCGGAGGTGCCTACTACTACGCGCAGCCCGCTGACGACGACCAGGAGTAGTTAGGAGGATCCCAGGCAGGAGGTCTGCGCCGCTTTCGATGTGTATCCCAGTTTGTGCTAGCCTTCTTAAGGCAGACTTGTTTCACTTATGTATGTACTCAGATATTGTTGCTTCCGCTGACTCGTCTATGATCGAGCACTTGTATTCCAGCCCTCGAGGCCCCTGGCTTGTATTATGATGCTTGTATGACTTATTTATGTTTTAGAGTTGTGCTGTGATATCTTCCCGTGAGTCCCTGATCTTGGTCGTACACGTTTGCGTGTATGATTAGTGTACGATTGAATCGGGGGCGTCACACTATCGTAGTCCTTTCGATAATTAAGAGTGTCGAACCCAACGAGGAGCAGAAGGAAATGATAAGCGGTTTTCAGCAAGGTATTCTCTACAAGTACTGAAATAAGTGGTAACAGATAGTTTTGTGATAAGATAATTTGTAACGAGCAACAAGTAACAAAAGTAAATAAAGTGCAGCAAGGTGGCCCAATCCTTTTTGTAGCAAAGGACAAGCCTGTAAAAACTCTTATAATAGGAAAAGAGCTCTCGAGGACACATGGGAATATCGTCAAGCTAGTTTTCATCACGTTCATATGATTCGCGTTCGGTACTTTGATAATTTGACATGTGGGTGGACCGGTGCTTGGGTGTTGTTCTTACTTGATCAAGCATCCCACTTATGATTAACCTATATTGCAAGCATCCGCAACTACAACAAAAGTATTAAGGTAAACCTAACCATAGTATGAAACATGTGGATCCAAATCAGCCCCTTACGAAGCAACGCATAAACTAGGGTTTAAGCTTCTGTCACTCTAGCAACCCATCATCTACTTATTACTTCCCAATACCTTCCTCTAAGCCCATATAATGGTGAAGTGTTATGTAGTAGACGTTCACATAACACCACTAGAGGCTAGACAACATACATCTCATCAAAATATCGAACGAATACCAAATTCACATGACTACTAAAAGCAAGACTTCTCCCGTGTCCTCAGGAACAAACGTAACTACTCACAAAGCATATTAATGTTCTTAATCGTAGGGGTATTAATATGCATATAGGATCTGAACATATGATCTTCCACCAAATAAACCAACTAGCATCAACTACAAGGAGTAATCAACACTACTAGCAACCTACTAGTACCAATCCCGGACTTGGAGACAAGAATTGGATACAAGAGATGAACTAGGGTTTTGAGATGAGATGGTGCTGGTGAAGATGTTGATCGAGATTTCCCTCTCCCGATGAGAGGAGCGTTGGTGATGACGATGGCGATGATTTCCCCCTCCCGGAGGGAAGTGTCCCCGGCAGAACAGCTCTGCTGGAGCCCTAGATTGGGTCCGCCAAGGTTCCGCCTCGTGGCAGCGGAGTTTCATCCCGAAAGGTTGCTTATGATTTTTTCCTCATCGAAAGACCTCATATAGTAGAAGATGGGCATCAGAGAGCCAACAGGGGGCCCACAAGGTAGGGGGCGCGCCCTGGGGGGGTAGGGGACGCCCCCCACCCTCGTGGACAGGTGCCCCTCTGGTGAACTTCTTCCGCTGGATATTTTTTATTATTTCCCAAAATGACTTTCGTGGAGTTTCAGGACTTTTGGAGTTGTGCAGAATGGGTCTCTAATATTTGCTCCTTTTCCAAATTTAAAATTCCACCGCCGCATTCTCCCTCCTTATGTAAACCTTGTAAAATAAGAGAGAATAGGCATAAGTATTGTAACATAACGTGTAATAATAGCCCATAATGCAATAAATATCGATATAAAAGCATGATGAAAAATGGACGTATCAATCCAACGTTACTCCCATTACATAATTGAATGGGGTTTTCTCAGGATTATCAAAGTAGTACATAATATCTGTCACATAACGAGCATCGAGGGTTTTAGGAGGTTCCCCATCTCCATGAGTAGCAAGTACACCTTTTTTTTGGTATTTCGTGTTCCATATCCATAACTAAAGATAGAGAACAACTAAGAACAGCAAATAAAAATTACTTAGTGATAAAGAAAACAAGCACACACGAGAATATTCACCCCACGCTATTGCTCCCAAGAACGGCGCCGTAAAAAGGTCTTGATAACCCACAAGTATAGGGGATCAATTGTAGCCTCTTTCCATAAGTAAGAGTGTCGAACCCAACGAGGAACTAAAGGTAGAACAAATATTCCCTCAAGTTCTATCGACCACCGATACAACTCTACGCACGCTTGACGTTCGCTTTACCTAGAACAAGTATGAGACTAGAAGTACTTTGTAGGTGTTTTTGGATAGGCTTGCAAGAAAGTAAAGAGCACGTAAATAAAAGCAAGGGGATGTTTAGATAAAGACACAATAAAGTAAATATAGCAAGTGTGGAAAAGTGGTGGTAGGAGTTGTGAAATTGTCCCTAAGCAATTGACTACTTTACTAGACCGATAGCAAGTTTTATGTGGGAGAGGCCACTGCTAGCATGTCATCCCTTACTTGGAAATCTATGCACTTATGATTGGAACTATTAGCAAGCATCCGCAACTACTAACGTTCATTAAGGTAAAACCCAACCATAGCATTAAGATATATTGGTCCCCCTTTAATCCCGTATGCATCAATTTCTATGCTAGGTTGTAGCTTCTGTCACTCTTGCCCTCCAATACATAGTCCTATCAACATACAACTAACCCTATGGTGTGATCCATGCGCGCGCTCATATGATGGGCACCAAAGGACAGCAACATGACCACAAGTAAATTAAATCAATCATAGCAATTCATCAACTACCGATAGGACAACGAAAATCTACTCAGACATCATAGGATGGCAACACATCATTGGATAATAATATGAAGCATAAAGCACCATGTTCAAGTAGAGGGTACAGCGGGTTGCGGGAGAGTGGACCGCTGTAGATAGAGGGGGGAAGGTGATGGAGATGTTGGTGAAGATGGCGGAGTTGTTGGTGTAGATCATGGTGATGATGATGGCCCGATGGCACTCGGCGCCATCGGGCGAAGCGAGAGAGCCCCCCTTCTTCTTCTTCTTCTTTGACCTTCTCCCTAGATGGGAGAAGGGTTTCCCCTCTGGTTCATGGTCTCCATGGCGTGGTAGGGGCGAGAGCCCCTCCGAGATTGGATATGTCTCTCTGTCTCTCTCTGTTTCTGCGTTCTCTCTTGCTGCCCTTTCACCGTTTCATATATATATGGATATCCGTAACTCCGATTGGACTGAAACCTTCGATGTGATTGTTTACCAAAAATTAGCTTTCTTGCGGCCGAAGAAGGGCATCAACCGCCTTACGGGTGGCCCACGAGGGTCAGGGGCGCGCCCCCCTACCTTGTGCCCACCTCGGGCACCGTTTCGCGTTGATCTTTCTCCCAGATTTTCCAAATATTCCAAAAATAAGCTCCGTCCGTTTTTATCCCATTTGGATTCCGTTTGATATGGATATTCTGCGAAACCAAAAACATGCAACAAAATGTGTGGCACTGGGTACTGGATCAATATGTTAGTCCCAAAAATAGTATAAAAAGTTGCCAAAAAGTATATGAAAGTTGCATAATATTGGCATGGAACAATAAAAAATTATAGATACGACGGAGACGTATCAGTAGACGAGGACGTGGTGGTGCACGCACATCTGGGCGACGGTGACCTTGGGACGAGACCTGGCACGAGCGCGGGTGTACTCGAGGTCGAACCCGACCACCTTGTACTTCTCCTCGGTAAGCAACAGCTCCATGATGTGGATGGAGGGCTCCACCCAAACCGGGTCGTTGGTGTACACCACCGAGAGGTCCATGAACCTTCTCTGGGTGTCCACTACGGCATGCATGGTGAACTGCTGCTCATCGTCGGCAGCCGCTCGGAGCGCCATTGGAGCCGCGCAGGATACCCTCTATGAATTTCTCATGGTGGGTGTGCTTCTTGCAATGGTGGGGCGCGATCGAAAGGTTGAAGAGACACAAGGGTTAAATGGCCGCTGTAATAAATGGGGGCTGGTCGGCCTGTAATCGTCACATCTTGTCATGGCGTTCATAGCGGAGGATTCTAGTGCACGCTTGACAACACCGCACCGCACGCGTGGGCTCGAAGAGGTGCCAAATATATCGTCGGTGAGCCTGTTCCCATGCTACCGCGTTGTTTACCACGCAAGCTTCCCGCCCGGCTAGTTTGGCGACGCGTCAGCTAGAAGAGGGACAAATCATGGGCGTTTATTGGCAAAAAGCTTTGTAAAAACGAAGTGTGTGGAATGACTTCGTTCATAAGTTTACCCGTGGGTGATGAGGTCAAAGTTACACGGAAGGGTGATGATGGATACTCAAGTGCGATAATTAATTCTGCGCTCTACACTGCACACGGTGGAAGAAACCAATTGTGTGCAATAATGTCGAAGATCGCAGACGAGCTAGCAATACAGATCGTGTGCTGTGAGATCGACAAGGTAAACAGATTCGAGAATGGTTTATAAAATCTAAGACCATTGCATATTAAGGTCAAAATAGTGCTAGCAATATATAAGTCTCATAACATGCCATTTCAACGATTGTACCACAAAAGCTCGAAATGTTACAATGTTCAAATTCTAGAGTTATATGGCTCAAATTCGAAGATTACAAGGTTCAAACTAATATTAGAAATGAAATTCAGCTCATCAGCTGCAAACGCTCGCGTTGATCCGCTGAACATGGATATCAGAGAGGTTCAAACTAATATCACCGATTCTAAGTCTGGTTTCGAAACCTCACAATTTTTGTAAAGGGGTCAACCACTGAGAAGTCATGTATGGGGTTGACACGGTGACTTCCGATTACTCTATCATCTGAAGTTCCAAAATGAAATTCAGCATTATTGGATCCTACTCCATTCTGCCGCAGGCGCCGACGCTGATAAACAAACCATTCATTTTTGCAAAATAAATGTAGGGCAAACCTCATTTCCTTCAAAGACCCTTGCTATGAGAACAAAGAACCCAAGTAATATAATCTCTGGTAAGGTCCCTCGGTAGGAGTTCAAAGTAATTTCTGAGAGATGCAGATCTAGGCATTCGATGTGATTGTTATATTGTATCACATTATCCACCACTGGGCCTAATCTTATCCGCAAAAGAAGAAAACGTGTTAGTGCCTATATGCAGTTTTGAACATTACTACAGGCCTATTTGGTTTGTAGGATTTGTAAAATGCACTAACATGCTATGTTTGATCTGACATGATTAACATGGGCATTTGATTACATTCTAGAAAAATGTAGCCTTCTTCACAATAGGTTGGAGTGGATGAAAAGTTCCCTAAGAAAACTAGTACAGATGAATCCAAAGGAGAAATGCTTATTGATTGTAACCATATGGATCAAGCAACCAATACGGGGGAGCATGTATGTATTGAAATCCTCCAAAAGAACCTTCAGAAATCGTAGTACATTGTCATTTAAACTTGGAAAAAGGTGTCACAAATTGAACTCCCTTATGGTTAACATTTAACAGGAAAGGAACATCACCTCAACATATAGCTTCTCCAGGCACGGAAAGCATCTCAGGAAACTGTCAACTTGCTCCAGGTTGGGGCCGATAGATTCTAGTGCCAAGACCTTCACTATGCGCAGTTTCGAGGTCAAGCTTGTCAGAATAATTTTATGAATGACAGACGAACAAACATCTCCAAAATTAGAAATAATGTTAATTTGTAGAAGGAGAGTTAGAAGGCGGCTGTTGTACCTGAACGGGTGTGGATCCAATAACAAATTCAGAGTATTTGTGAGACGAATAGCCCACTACTGTCAATTCCGGCGTAGGAATGACATTGATTCTTGTTGAACCTTCTTGATCAACTACAAGAAATCTCTCAAGTGCAGGTGTGACCTCAATGACCATACCGTGGTACACATCTTGTGATGTCTTCCTATCGCACCAGCATCACACATAAATAGTCCAGAGAGTCATGGAGGTGATGTGGAAGGTACTCAACCCATTGATCACCTAAAGACGAAGGTACTCGAGTGCAGTACAGCCATGGAGCAGGTGCTCCATGTCACCGTTTGAGAGGCGTAGACGGCATTTAGATCGAGGTGCTTCATCGTGGTAGAATAAGAGTGGGCGTCATTAAGGGGGAATGGCAGTTCTGAACTTGGCGACGCCAGCTGGCGCGAGGTGGAGTGCGGACGTTGGCAACGACCGCATATGCCCATCATCAAAAGTGAGCTCCTCGAGCTGATCTAGGGCGGGGGATCGGAACCAGTCGTCAAGCTTGGCTCGGTCCTTGCCGTTGGAACAGAACTTGCCCATTCTAAGGCCTTTGGTTGGGCCAAGGTGACTGCCGAGGATCTTGGAGAACGCATCCAAGCTTTTGCCATAGCCATGGCAGAGCTCGTGGGTGTCGATGAGGTCGAGAGGGCTGGAGTTCCATAGGGAGTGACACCGCCGGGAAAGGACGGTTGTCCGCGCCCCATATTTGATTGGGAGGAAGGATATGATGACTCTCAACATATAATCGGGGAGGCTGCTGATGAAGTCTAGGTCTGCTGGAGTCGCTTGCGGTTCTAGCTCGCCCCGCCTCCACTTGTTGGCAGCCCCATTCTCCACCTCCGGAGTCTCCTTGTCAGCGGTGCTTTCTGATAGAAATGGGAGTACAAAGGAATATTTAGTTAAAACAGGCAATGTAAAAGTGTATTGGTAACTAGAAGTTATTAGGTAGGAATATAGTAAGAAAATAGAATAACAATTGGTTGCTTAAATACTACACAATACATTTGACATTGCTGGGTAAGTCAAGATGCAGATAGTTGAAAAGAAAACTTACATCAAAAAAAGTCTGGACGGATGATTTTGTCGGGGAAGTTAGCATATATCTCATGACCAGGCCCTTTTATGTGCAGTGCAATTTTAGTGCCAAATTTTCAAGACATAAAACTTAGAAATTTCTTTTCGGAAGCCAGTGCCAAAATAGGAGTTACCACATTCATCAAGTCTTACAGTAGCAACGATTGTAAATCCATGGTTTGTGTGCAGTATGACATCCGTGGAGCCTTGATCTATGTAAAGAAAAAATTGTGCACTACATAATTTGTTGCATAGCAAGGGACGTGTTGCAGAAAATGGTAGGATTGTTAAAGAAAATATGGTAACATGAAAATATGGGCCCAAATTGAAAGAACTGTACAGCAGTTGAAATCGAAGGACAAAAATCTATAATTAAACAGATAGGGTAAACATGATGTCATGAAAATATGAGATTGATCGAAAGAACAATACATCATTAATTTGCCTAATATAGAAAGAAGAGGGGGGAAATCCCCTTTGACGTATATGGTGCATGTGGCACCTTTTATCCAAATGTAGCAATATTTAGAATAGGGATTTTTACATCTGTGCCCCTCGTTCTTTAGCCATACTCATTCATCCCCACACTCTTAACTTTTGCTCACTTTTCCCCACTCCCTTGCCCGAAACCCTCAGAACTGGTCACAAACGGTGGATGCCGTTGGGTCAGTGCTTTGACCATTAACTCTGATGAGTGGGGCCGCTACGACCGTGTCGCCTGCTGGACCCGATGAGCGGGTCGCGCGACGGTGTCAGCCGTTAGCCGTTGGGCCGTGGTTAGACTTGGGTCGTGCGCGCGCCGCAACGACAGAAGCCCGTTATGCATGCACGACATGTCCAGCTAGCTTGCATGCATGCACGTAGCTAGCCTACCTTCATGCACCGCCGCCCGCCGCCACGATGCGCTGACCGGCCTCTTTTTCACGCGAGCCGCCACGGACGCTGACCGGCCTCATTTTCACGCGAGCCACCACGAACACAGGGACGGCTGCTGCCGCTGGTTCGTATCATCTCCCACGCGTGTCTCCTCGATATAGAGCATTGTTTCACACTTTTCGATCCACTCACATCTATTCAATGTGGCAATTAAAACCTGTTGGCAATTAAAGTGGCATATCGATCGACGCGGCTCGTTTGAACATAGCAAATCCAAAGCTCGGCCGGTGCTACTCCCCTTCCCTTCCCCTTTCCCTATTTAAACCACCACCCCTCCACCTATTCTCCACACATCCATTTGTGTGCCCCCTTCTCTTCTTCACCAAAACCCAGAGCACTCTCAAAGCGAGGCGAGGATGTAGTACAACGGCCCCACCTTTGAGATCCCATCGACCGTGCCGGAGAGATGGTATCCGGCCGGCGTCGTCATTGAGAGGACGCTCCGCGTGTGGGCGTTCTCACGCTGGAGGGGTGCAAGGGGGTTTGCCGAGTGGTTCCTCCGTGCGGGCTTCGCCCACCTCCCGGCGGGCTCGCCAGTGATGTTCCGACTGGATGAAGTGCGTCCAAACTCCAGGACTCCGCCGATAGGGCTCACCATCACCTTCACCAACAGATTTGATGTGTACCACCTCCTCAGCAAGGTGTTTTGGTGTGGATGCGAATTCATCGCATTCACAACCCACAACATCTTCACAAACTTCGACTGCATCTTCCCCACCCGCGATGGTATGCACAGCCTCCCCTACTACATCGGCCAGGACGGCATGGAGAGGGAGCAGTGAAGAGAAGGCGCAGTGAAGATGGTGGTGAAGTCCCGGTCTCGATCGTGAGCTTGTCTTGCCCTAGGGTGTTAGGGATTTTTATCTTTTATATATTTCTATCTTAATTATGTCGTTGATTGTACCGTGAACTTTTAATCTCTGTCGTGTTATCCCCTCCCTAAGAACTTTGTTATGCTTGCTACCCTTAGTTATTTTTTTAGAAACGCTACCCTTAGTTGATATGTCGTCGGTTATCAGTGTTTTTGCTTGCTATTTCTATCTTATTGGACGTGAGATAAACCGCTAGATGGATATGGTGCCGTACACGAGCCCTTCTGCTAAATCAATCAATGATTGAGTATTCCTCAATGAAAACCAGCAAGTTTTCGCCCATTTAGAGTAGGGTCAACTTTTCGCCCATTTAGAGTAGGGTCAAGTTTTCGCATGCGGATAATGGAGTAGTGATACGTCCATTTTGCATCATGCTTTTATATCAATATTTATTGCATTATGGGCTGTTATTACACATTATGTCACAATACTTATGCCTATTCTCTCTTATTTTACAAGGTTCACATAAGGAGAGAGAATGCCATTTGGAATTACGAAATTTGGAAAAGGAGCAAATATTAGAGACCTATTCTGCACAACTCCAAAAGTCCTGAAACTCCACAAAGGTTATTTTTGGAAATAATAAAAGATATTGAGCGGAAGAAATACATCAGGGGGGCCTCCACCTGGCCACGAGGGTGGGGGGCACGCCCTACCCCCCTGGGTGCGCCCCCTGCCTCGTGGGCCCCCTGTTGGCCCTCCAGTGCCCATCTTTTGCTATATAAAGTCTTTCATCCGAAGAAAAATCATAAGCAAGCTTTCGGGACGAGACTCCGCCGCCACGAGGCGGAACCTTGGCGGAACCAATCTAGGGCTCCGGCAGAGCTGTTCTGCCGGGGACACTTCCCTCCGGGAGGGGGAAATCATCCCCATCGTCATCACGAACGCTCCTCCCATCGGGAGAGGGCAATCTCCATCAAAATCTTCACCAGCACCATCTCCTCTCAAACCCTAGTTCATCTCTTGTATCCAATTGTTGTCTCTAAGTGCAGGATTGGTACACATGGGTTGCTAGTAGTATTGATTACTCCTTGTAGTTGATGCTAGTTGGTTTATTTGGTGGAAGATCATATGTTCAGATCCTATATGCATATTAATACCCCTCTGATTATGAACATGAATATGCTTTGTGAGTAGTTACGTTTGTTCCCGAGGACATGGGAGAAGTCTTGCTATTAGTAGTCATGTGAATTTGGTATTCGTTCGACATTTTGATGAGATGTATGTTGTCTATCCTCTAGTGGTGTTATGTGAACGTCGACTACATAACACTTCACCATTATTTGGGCCTAGAGGAAGGCATTGGGAAGTAATAAGTAGATGATGGGTTGCCCTAGTTTATGTGTTGCTTCGTAAGGGGCTGATTTGGATCCATATGTTTCATGCTATGGTTAGGTTTACCTTAAAACTTTTGTTGTAGTTGCGGATGCTTGCAATAGAGGTTAATCATAAGTGAGATGCTTGTCCAAGTAAGGGCAGCACCCAAGCACTGATCCACCCACATATCAAATTATCAAAGTACTGAACGTGAATCATATGAACATGATGAAAACTAGCTTGACGATAATTCCCATGTGTCCTCGGGAGCGTTTTCCTTTATATAAGAGTTTGTCCAGGTAACTCCTTTGCTACAAAAAGGATTGGGCCACCTTGCTGCACTTTATTTACTTTTGTTACTTGTTGCTCGTTACAAATTATCCTATCACAAAACTATCTGTTACCTATTATTTCCGTGCTTGCAGAGAATACCTTGCTGAAAACCGCTTATCATTTCCTTCTGCTCCTTGTTGGGTTCGACACTCTTACTTATCAAAAGGACTACGATAGATCCCCTATACTTGTGGGTCATCAAGACTTTTTTCTGGTGCCGTTGTCGGGGAGTGAAGCGCCTTTGGTAGGTGGAATTTGGTAAGGAAAATTTTATATAGTGTGCTGAAATTTACTGTCACTTGTTACTATGGAAAGTAATCCTCTGAGGGGCTTGTTTGGGGTATCTTCACCCCGACCAGTAGAGCAAAGATTTGCTCCTCGACCTACTGAACCTACTGAACCTACTGAAGATGAAAATTTCCACTTTGAAATTCCTTCGGGTATGTTAGAAAAAATGCTAGCTAATCCTTTTGCAGGAGATGGAACAAAGCATCCTGATGAGCACCTAATATATGTGGATGAAGTTTGTGGATTATTTAAGCTTGCAGGTATACCCGGTGATTTTATTAAGAAGAAGGTCTTCCCTTTATCTTTGAAGGGAGATTCATTGACATGGTATAGGCTATGTGATGATACGGGATCATGGAACTACAAACGATTGAAATTCGAATTTCATCAGAAATTTTATCCTATGCATCTTGTTCATCGTGATCGCAATTATATATATAATTTTTGGCCTCACGAAGGAGAAAGCATTGCTCAAGCTTGTGGAGGCTTAAATAAATGGTATATTCATGCCCCAATCATGAGCTCTCAAGAGAAATAATTATTCAAAGTTTTTATGCTCAGCTTTCTGATAACAATCGCACCATGCTCGATACTTCTTGTGCTGGCTCTTTTATGATGAAGCCTATTGAATTCAAATGGGATTTATTGGATAGAATTAAACGCAACTCTAAAGATTGGGACCTCGACGAAGGTAAGGAGTCAGGTATGACACTTAAGTATGATTGTGTTAAATCTTTTATGGATACCGATGTTTTCCGTAAGTTTAGCACTAAATATGGACTTGACTCTGAGATAGTAGCTTCTTTTTGTGAATCTTTTGCTGCTCATATTGATCTCCCTAAGGAGAAGTGGTTTAAATATCATCCTCCCATAGAAGTAAAAGTAGTTGCACCTATTAAAGTTGAAGAAAAGACTATCACTTATAATGATCCTATTGTTCCTACTACTTATGTTGAGAAACCACCTTTCCCTGTTAGAATAAAGGATCATGCTAAAGCTTCAACTGTGGTCCGTAAAAGCAATATTAGAACCTATACACCTCCTGAGCAAATTAAAGTTGAACCTAATATTGCTATTGTTAAATATCTCTTGTCTGATAATATCGATGGACATGTTATTCATTTCCGAGATGAAACTGCTAGAATTGCCAATCCTTGTGCTAAAGATAAGCATAGACCTGTGGTAGGCATGCCTGTTATTTCTGTCAGAATAGGAGATCGTTGTTATCATGGCTTATGTGATATGGGTGTCAGTGCTAATGCTATACCTCATGACTTATACAAAGAAATTATGCATGAAATTGCACCTGCTGAGATAGAAGGTATTGATGTTACCATCAAACTTGCTAATAGAGATACAATATCACCCATTGGAATTGTTAGAGATGTTGAAGTCTTGTGTGGGAAAACTAAATATCCTGCTGATTTTCTTGTTCTTGGCTCCCCACAAGATAGCTTTTGTCCCATTATATTTGGTAGACCCTTCTTGAACACTGTTAATGCTAAGATAGACTGCAAAAAGGATGTCGTCACTATTGGTTTGGGTGATATGTCTCATGAGTTTAATTTCTCTAAATTTAGTAGACAACACCGTGAAGAAGAATTGCCTAGTAAGGATGAAAAATTGGTCTTGCTTCTATTGTCGTACCTCCTAGTGATCCTTTAGAACAATATTTGCTAGACCATGAAAATGATATGTTTATGAATGAAAGAAGGGAAATAGATGAAGTATTCTTTAAACAGGAACCCATCCTGAAACACAATTTGCCTATTGAAATCCTAGGATCCTCCTCCACCCAAGGGTGATCCCGTGTTTGAGCTCATACTGCTACTCCGATACTCTTAAATATGCTTATCTTGATGAGAAAAAGATATATCCTGTTATTATTAGTGCTAACCTTTCAGAGCATGAAGAAGAGAGATTATTGAAAACTACGAGGAAGCACCGTGTCGCTATTGGATATACTCTTGATGATCTTAAGGGCATCAGTCCCACTCTATGTCAACATAAAATAAATTTGGAGGAAGATGCCAAACCAGTTCGTGATCATCAACGCACGGCTGAATCCTAAGATGAAGGAAGTGGTAAGAAAAGAAATACTAAAGCTCCTTGAGGCGGTATAATTTATCCCGTTGCTGATAGTCAGTGGGTAAGTCCTGTCCATTGTGTCCCTAAGAAGGGAGGTATTACCGTCGTTCTTAATGATAAAGATGAGTTGATCCCGCAAAGAATCTATAATACCTAAATAGTTCATCCCCACTGAAAGTGCAATCATGCCCTTGAATCATATTTTGATGTTGATGACAACACATATGCTCGGGACTAATCATGTTTATCAAGTATATCTCAGGATTGTGTTCCAAAGACCGTATGCATGGATCATGACTAGGGACAAAGAGCATATAACTCAAGAATGGAGAAACAAGGTGTTAACTTCATTTATGGTTTGTTCTTGAGTATAGGGATCCCGCACTATTAAGAGGGGATCGATGGATCTGTGAAAACTTGCTCAAAGCTGGTATATATATACCTTACCTACGGACGTCCGGCTCTCTACGGACGCCCGGTCCTTCCTGATTGCCCGGACGTCCGGACGCTTCCGGACTTCCGACACCATCATCAGAAACTTTCTTACGGATGTCCGGAACCCTCCGGACGTCCGACACCATCGCATCAGAAACTTTCTTACGGATGTCCGGCCCCGCTCGGACGACCGTATCCTGTACAACAGAAACATTTTTACGGATGTCCGGAACCTCCGGACGTCCGACACCATCGCATCAGAAACTTTCTTACGGATGTCCGGCCCCGCTCGGACGACCGTATCCTGTACACTGATTTGTGAGTCACACTGTTTGCCGAAACACTTTTGCGGACGTCCGAAACTCTCCGGACGTCCGACACTTTCACATCAGAAGCACTCTTACGGATGTCCGGGCCTGTTCGGACGGACCGTATCCTGTACATTGGTTTGTGGGTCACACTTTTCACAGCGGTCGGTCGTCCGATGACGGCCGGACGTCCGGACCCATTTGGGCCTCCGGACGACCGACGTTCTCCGGACGTCCGCCATCCTGCACTTAAACGGTCACCTTTTTCCCACCACATATATACTCCTTCCCCTTGCTCGGGTTGGGGTGGACCATTCACTTTGAACAAATCCTAGAACACTTCACTCACTCTCTCTCAACTCTCCACACCAAATCTTAGATCCCCAAGGGGTTTGAGAGCTTTGAAAAGAAGTTGTCCGATCAAGTGATAGATCCTCTTCTCCTCCTTCTTTGCACCCAAGGAATCCATGATTTGAGCAAGTCTTGAGCAAATCCCCATTGATCTTATTACTCTTGGAGGTTGGAGACTCCTAGGCGGTAGGAGTCTTTCGGAGAGGAATCGACTTTTGTGATTACCCCCGGATAAGTTTGTGAGGGTTTGGAGACCACCCCAAGGTCTACCACTAGTGGTTGAGAAACATCTTCGTGGTGTTGTCTCAAAGGGAGAATAGGGTGAGCCTTCGTGGCGTTGGTGTGCCTTCGTGGTAACATCCACCTCTCTAACGGTGACTAGCTTCCCTCCAAGGAAGTGAACATCGGCATACATCCTTGTCTCCCGGAGTTGCGGTTATTCCTAACCCTAACTCTATACTTGTGGTTACTTGTTTTAGTTTGCACTTACTTAGATCATATTGTGCTTGCTCACTTATATGCTTGTGTTACTTACCTAGTACTTCGTACCTATTAGCAATTGTTAGGCTCACTTTCATATTCCGCACTATTGCCTAAAATTGCTAAGTAATAATTAAAATTTGTCATTGTACCTATTCACCCCCCCCTCTAGGTCCATCTCGATCCTTTCAATTGGTATCAGAGCCTCGTGCTCTATTCTTGTGGCTTAACCGCCTAGAGCGAGATGAACCCAGATGGGACTCCCCTTGTTGTAGATCCTAAGGATAAAGGCGGGGCTTCTTCAAGTCAAGTCCTTTACGTCGGAGGATCTAGAACGGGCCCTGCTAAGCAAAAAGAGGAGCATGATGCTTCTCTTGAGGCCTTGGTCCAAATGAGATTAGCCACGTTGTCCTCGGTGCTTGCACCACTCTCGGTGGTGCTGCCTCAAGGCCAACTGTGCCTACTCCATCACTTGGTCAACAACCTCCTAACAATGAACACGCCGGTGTTCCTTGGCTTTATGCAAGACCTCAGGTTGAGAAACCAAGATATAATCCTCAAGGCAGTCCTCCTTTGCTTAGTTCCACTTCCGATTTTCCTTTGTGGAGAGTTGCTATGCAGACCATCTTCGACATGGAAATGATGAGATGTTGGAGATCTTGGAGTATGGCTATCATGTGGTTGATCCAAAGAACCCCACTCCAAGAGAAATATATGACAAGAACCTCAATGACACTGCAATCATGTGGATAAGGAGAGGCTTGGATGAAAAGCAAAGGAGACCATTCATACACATCACAAGTGCCAAGGAACTATGGGAAGCTGTTGTAAGATCCAAAACCGGCACCTCTACCCTCATGGAGTGCTCAATATGAAATTGCCAAGGGCAATTGCAAAACTTTGTATGGAGAAAGGTGAAACCCCCAATCAACTCCATGAGCGTCTCATGACACTCACTTGCCGATATTGAGTCATGTGAGTGTGACAAGACACAAGATGGATTCAACATGACTAAGAGGTTCCTTGTGGATAAGTTACTCCATGCTCTTGCTCCATTTCACCATCAAATGGTGTGGGACATAAGACAACACCATACCTTCAAGGAAATGACTACAGATGACATCGTATCCACCTTTCAACTATATGAAGAGTCAAAGACTAATGCCACAAAACATCTTGCCATGCATGGTTCTTCATCATCAAAGATCAATCTTGCATTGAAGGCCAAGCATGTATGTGAAGATGAACAAAGTGAAGAAGAAGAAGAGGATGACGAAGATGGTGATGAGATTGAATCGGCGAGGGCCCTACATATGAAGACATGGCTCTTTTTGTCAAGAAGTTTAAGCGGATAAGTTCAAGGGAAGATTCCAAAAGAAGAAAGTAAGAAAATGCTACAACTGTGAAGAAACCAATCACTTCTCCAACGAAAGTGCCCTTATGAGAAGAGAGAAGATAAACCAAGGTTTCCCAAGACCTTTCCCAAGAAGAAGTTACCAAATCCTTTGAACTCCAAGCTCAAGAAGAGAGATGGAAAGGCAATGGTTGCTCAAGAAGAATCTGATCCGGATGATGTTAGTGGTGTTGCCGGAGTTGCTCAAGACTCTCAAAACACCTTGAGGTTAGTAAACAAGAATGGTGATGTGGTCACCTACAACTACATGAAAGATTACAAGGGCAACGCCCACAAATGCCTAATGGCAAAGGCCATGGTTGAAGAAGAAGAGGACCAAAGCTCTTCTGACAAGGTCAAGGTAACTCCACGATCAAATCCTCCTCTCTTCACGCCTTCCACTTCTAGTGATGAGTATCTTGATGCGGAGGATAGTCATGAGGATGATGATCTAACTAATCCTATGCTTGCTAAACTTAATAAGTTCATGTGCTCCCTCAAAGGAAGTAAGCTCACTATGTTTCAGAGGCTTATGGAGATGGTGAGTAAGTACACCATCTCCATTAAGGAACTCGAAACCCTCGTCATCGAGGAAAAGGAAAAATATGAAATCCTTGAGCGGAAAGTCAAATATGAGGAAGCACGAAATGATGAACTATGTTTAAAAATTGGTACAAATATTGATGTTCATACTAAAGATCTTGCCTCCTTGAAAAAGGCTATTGGCTCTTGTGAAGAGTTGATGAATGATAAAAGTAAGCTTGCAAAGTCTCATGCCTCTCTCACTAAGGATTGTGAGCTTCTATCCATGTCTCTCAAGACTAAGGAAGAAGAGCTCACCCTTCTTACAAAGAGTTTTGAGACACTCAAACTTAATTATCTTGAAACTCTAGCCAAGGCTTACTCATCTCCTATTATCAATGTTGATGCATGTTCTACTAACTCTAGTAGTGATCTAGCATCCATCCTTGAGGAGAATCGGTTTCTCAAAGCTCAAATCGAGAAAGGGCTCATGACATGTGCTCAAGGGCAAAAGAACCTTAATGAGGTGTTGAGCCAACACAATGAAGCGTTAAGCCAAAGAGGGACTTGGGTTTGATCCAAGCACAAGCAAGAAGAAGACGTCCTCCCAAAATTGCACCACCCCTTTAAAAGAAACCTTTGTACGAGAAGGACACAAGGAGAAAGGTAAGGTTGTTAGTGGGAAGGCCACAAGGGCATGCCCACTCTCAACAAGCCAAAGAGTTCATGCCTCCATCCTATGTACTTTGCGTAAGACTAAGGATGGAGAAGTTTATCTGAAGTTTGTTGGCCCCCAAAAGGCATTTCGTTTTACGCTATTTGGGTCCCTAAGACCCTTGTGACTAACTTGAGAGGTCCCATTGTAAAATGGGTGCCTCTAACCAAGTAATAATTGTGTGTAGGTAGCTTTCTCCGGTGGAGTAAAATGGGTGATTGATAGTGGATGTACAAATCATATGACCGAGATAGCAAATTGCTCTACGATTTCATGGAAGCTATTCAACCATTTATGAGCATTATGTTTGGTGGAGGATCAAAAGGACAGTACTTGGGTTGGGTAAGGTGGCTATCACAAATGACATGTCTCTTGCAAATGTCATGCTTGTCCAATCCCTTAAATATCATTTGCTTTCCGTCCGCCAATTGGCTTCATTGGTTATGATACACTATTTGGACTAACGGATGTGAAAGTCTTTAAGAGAGATACTCTCGAAGTGGCCTTTGTTGGAGAGTTGGATGGCAACCTTTACACGGTTGATTTCTCGAAAGAGCACATTCCATGCAACTTGTCTAATGGCCAAGGCCGACAAGAGGTGGCTATGGCATCGCCGCTAGCCCATGTCGGCATGAGGAATCTCCAAGATCTCTTAAAGGGGAATCACATCCTTGGACTAACAAATGTCTCTTTTGAGAAAGATCGTGTGTGCGATTGCATGTATAGCCAGGAAGCAACCTCAATCAAAGCACCCACCCAAGAATATTGTGTCTACCTCAAGGCCTTTGGAGCTCCTTCATGTGGATCTCTTTGGGCCTCCTTCATGGGATAGTCTTGGTGGGAAAAAGTATGGACTTGTCATTGTTGATGATTACTCAAGATATACATGGGTGTTTTTCCTCAAGTCCAAGGGCCGAAACGAAGATCACTTTCATTGACTTTGCCAAGCAAGCACAACGCAAGTTTGACAAAGAAATCTTGGCAATAAGAAGTGACAATGGATCTGAGTTCAAAAACTATACCTTGGAAGAATTCCTTAGTGATGAAGGGATTGAGCATCAATATTCAGCTCCATACACTCCTCAACAAAATGGTGTAGCCGAAAGGAAGAACCGCACACTTGTGGAGATGGCAAGGTCCATGTTGGATGAATACAAGTCACCACATAGTTTACGGGCCAAGTGTCAACACCGCATGTCATGCATCAAACCGGCTTTTCCTCCACACGATATTGGAAAAGACTCCATATGAGCTGCTAACTGGAAACAAGCCAAATGTCAAGTACTTTCGTGTATTTGGGTGCAAATGTTTCATCCTCAACAAAAGAGAAAGGTTAGGAAAATTTCAATCCAAAACAATTGAGGGTATATTTGTTGGCTATGGATCAAACTCTCACGCATATAGAGTCTACAACAAATCCAATGGATGTGTGGTAGAAACTTGTGACGTGGTGTTTGATGAATTTAATGGCTCCCATGGGGAGCAAGTTGATTTAAGTGATGTAGGTGAAGAAGATTCTTCTCAAGACATTTTGACCATGGGTGTTGGTGCACTTCCTCCTATGGAACAAGAACCTCATGATGATGAAGAAGAAGATAGAAGTCTCACACATCATCAAACTACTTCAACACTCATGACACCACAAGCCCCTATTGCTCAACCGATACCTTTAGCCCAAGTTGAAGAGGATGATCAAGCTCCTCCTCATGACAATCTTCAAGAACAAGAACAAGAAAGTCCAATCATTGATGATGAACCTCAACTAATGCAATATGAACAAGAAGATCTTCCTCCACACATTAATGATCCATATGTTGAGGATGTGGACGATGGACATGAAGTTGAACCTCGTGAAACCCTTACCTCTATCATGCCACGAGTGGTCGGTCGTGTTGATGTTGACAAAATACTCACCGCATATCGGAAGGTAGAGTCACTCGTAAACACTTGACCAACTTTTGTGCTCACTTCTCTTTTGTGTCTAGTTTTGAACCCATCAAGGTACAAGATGCATTGATAGACAACGATTGGCTAGTTGCTATGCAAGAAGAGTTGAACAGTTTTGAACGCAACCAAGTGTGGTCGTTAGTCAAGAGGCCACCTACCGAACACAACGTCATTGGAACAAAATGGATTTTCAAGAACAAACAAGATGAGAATGGTGTAATCATCCGAAACAAGGCAAGGTTAGTGGCACAAGGGTACTCACAAGTTGAAGGTTTGGACTTTGGTGAGACCTTTGCCCCGTTGCCGTCTTGAATCCATTAGCATCTTACTTGCTTATGCTGCTTTCAATGGTTTTACATTACATCAAATGGATGTGAAGAGTGCTTTCCTTAACGGTCCTCTACAAGAAGAAGTATATGTATCACAACCACCCGTTCGTTGATTCCGATCACAAAGACTATGTGTATAAACTTCATAAGGCTTTGTATGGCCTCAAACAAGCACCTCGTGCTTGGTATGATCATCTTAAGAAGTTTTTACTCGATGATGGTTTTGTGAGAGGGGTGATCGATCCTACTCTTTTTACTAAGAGGGATAAGGGTGATTTGATCTTATGCCAAATCTATGTAGATGATATCATTTTGGTTCTCCTAACATTCATTTGTGCAAGAAGTTTGCGGCTTCAATGACCAAGAATTTTGAAATGTCACTCAATGCGGATTTGAAGTTCTTCCTTGGTTTTCAAATTCAACAATTTCAAGAAGGAATTTTCTTGTCCCAAGCAAAGTACCTCAAGGATATCCTAGAGAAGTTTGGTATGTCTGATGCTAGTCCATGTAAGACACCAATGCCAACCAAAATAACACTCACTGAAGACACAGACGGTATCCCTTTCGACCCATCTAAATACCGCTCTATGATTGGTTCATTGCTTTATCTTTGTGCATCTAGACCAGACATCATGTTTAGTGTATGCATGTGTGCTAGATTTCAAGCTTCCCCTAGGGAAAGTCATCATAAAGGCGGTTAAGCATATTCTTAGATACCTTGTTCACACCCCAAAGTTGGGTCTATGGTATCCCAAGGATGCTAAGTTTGATCTCATTGGATACACGGATGCGGATTGGGCCGGAGACAAAGTGGATCGTAAGTCCACCTCCGGTGCATGTCAATTTCTTGGGCGCTCTTTGGTAAGTTGGTCATCGAAGAAACAAAATTGTATTGCCCTTTCTACCTTGAAGCTGAATACATTGCTTTGCCGCCAACAGTTGTGCAACTCAGTTATTATGGATGAGGCAAACTTTGAAGGATTATGGTATCACCTATAGACATGTGCCTCTTTTATGTGATAATGAAAGTGCTATCAACATTCTTTGAGAACCCCAAGGATCATCTCCGCACCAAACACATTGATATTAGATATCACTTCTTGAGAGATCATGTTGAGAAAGGCGATATTCACATTGATCACATTGGGACAGATTTGCAAGCTGGCGAGATATTTTCACGAAACCATTGGATGAAGCAAGGTTACATCGACTTAGGCGTGAACTTGGTATCTTGGAGCTTGACAACATTATGTGAAATCTAGTACTCATCCATGCTTAAACTTAATGTCTAGTCGTGATGTAGGCATATATTTAGGGGGAGACACTCAATTCATGAGTTCTCTCACCTTACATAATGCATAAATTGAACAAACACTCTCAAAGTTATCATAGTTTAATATGATGGAGTAGTTTATGCTTATGATTGAGTAAGGTGGGATCTGATTTCCTACATAAATAAGTTTTCTTGTGAAAAAAATGTTTTCCTCATCATCATTATCAGCCCTCCTGTCCAAACTTCTAGCTCGGACGTCCGGAGGGTCCCGAACGTCCGTGTGGTATTTCAACGGACGTCCGCACCACTCCGGACGTCCGTATCTTCTACTCTGGTCATTTTCGACCGGTCGTCCGGCCTCGCCGGACGTCCGTAAAAACCATTCTGGATTCACTCAAGTTTGGCCTAGCAAATGAAGCCTCGGACGTCCGAAAGACTCCGGACGTCCGTAAGAACCGTTCTGTTACAATAGGCCCGGTCGTCCGACGCCATCGGACGTCCGTAAAAGTGACCCTGTTATCCTTCGTTGCTGATGGTCCTGACTCCGGTCGTCCGTCTGTTTCCGGATGTCCGGTCGCATATATAACTCCGGACGTCCGGAGGCCCCGGACGTCCGTACGTTTCTACGCGGGTCTATATATACTGCGCCCTAGGTTTTCTTAGTCAACCGCCCGCTTGCAGACGCTCTCCGATCCGCCCGCCGCCGCCAGACGCTCTCGATGCTGCCGCCGCCGTACCCCTCGCCGGGGTGTCTCCCCGCCGCGGATCTGACTCGCCGTCCGGCCCGTCCTGCCGTTCTGGTCGGGGCTTCTCTCCCCGTCCGTCCTTCGATCCGGTACGTCGTTTGGCTCCTCCGTGCTCTTCCTCGCCTAGTAGGGCAAACCCTCCCCTTTCTCTTCACTTGTCACCCTGGTCTATGAAGGGGTGTTGACATGCGTTTTCCTTCTCCCCTAGGTCCTGATGCCTCGGTCCAAGCAATCCGCACGCAAGCAAGTCGCCGGAGGGCCGGCGCGTCCGTCTCGTCGTGGTGGTTCCAACGACTCCGAGGAGGAAGACCGCCCTCGGAAACATGCCGCTCGTCCTCACAGCTCGTCGAGTGATTCCTCTTCGGAGGGGTCAGATTTTGAGGATGAGCTTGAAGAGGTGGAGCCGTCCTCGATGATTGGTGTTCGTGTCGCTGCCCCCAAGCCCGGCACTCGTCGTCCAACATTTCAACCTCCTCCTCCTCCGGTGCAACCCCACGGTGATGCCCGTCACATCTCCCTTGAGCCTCCACTATCCCTAGGCCGTCATGTTAAGCGTTTCAATGAAGTCCCCAAATCTTCATATCTCAAATTGCGTCGTGATGTAGATCAATTTACTGTTGCTAGTGATTCTCGGGATAGTCGTTTTGCATCGAATGTCCAAGCCGACATCTTCACCACGATTGTCATTCCTAAAGGCTTGTCACTTCATGTTTGCATCGATCTTGAGCACATTCGCACTCATCCGGAGAAATATCCGGGAGCCATTGAGCTCATTGAGTCGTCAAACCTAGCTGCCCCATTCGCCTTTCAACACGATTTTAACCAGGCTGCCATCCATCGGTTTTATGCCACTTGTTACTTTGCTCCACGATAACACTCACATGGATGACCTCGACATCGCTCTCCTGACATCTTATGCTGAGTTTGTCACCGCACTTGGATTTCCCGACACGGTTCAAAATCCACAAAGATGACCCCAACCATAAGCCCAAAGGCATTGCGGTCTGTGCGGATCTCCTTAGACCCATATCATCTTTGTCTATCTTTGAAAAACAAAAGGGTCTAAACCAAGTCTCTATTTGGCGTTTTCCATTCAACATCATTTATCGATTGTGTCATCCGCACCATTTATCCCAAGATGGGTGACAAGGGTTCTGTAGCAGCTCTTGCATTGATCTCATGCATCGCCTTTACACATCTCCTAAAGGGAAGATAAATGTTCCACACTTTCTATGGCATGAGATTCGCCTTGCTAGCTTCCAAAGACAAGCGGGCTTTTCCTCATGCACCTTTTCTTCGTGCATTTATCGAGAGTGTAGCTCCCTTTCCCATTACTGCGCACTCATATACATGAGAGATGGGTCATCCCACCTCACATGGCGGCTGACCATGTTCCTCCTTCTCCCGCTCTTGCTACTCATCGCCGCTAGTTTTCCCTCGCACGCTCACCATCCTCATTCCAAAGTGATGCCTCCTTTGGGCGCATTGCTCGTTTTCTTGGGAAGGCCCATTCAGCCATGATGAAGATGTTCACCTTCCATTGCTCCCAACACCACGATGTGGTCACTGCATGGTCACTTCCAAGAACGCTCTGAAGGCTCGTTTGCGAGACTCGGCGATATGATGTGAGTGACGATGAGCGTCTTCCTGCAGAACCCCTTGATTTTGGTTTTCCCTCCGGTCCTGAGTGGGCTGATTTCTTTGTGAGACCGGTGGCGGTGGTGTTCATGATGATGATGATGAGGATGAGCTTTAATACTATCATATCATTCCCCTCTTTGTTTTTTTGGATACTTGATGCCAAAGGGGGAGTAGGCTCCATATGCATTACTCTAGCTCATTATGTAATCGAACCTATGTTAGGAGTAGTGTGTTGAACTATGTTATGGGATTGTTGAACTATGTTATTGAGTTTGTTAGTTATGAATCTATATGATATATGAATTGATCAGTTTGTTGGTTATGAGTTTGGTGAATCTATATGAATTGATCTATATGAAGTGATCCAACTATTGTGGCATCAGTTTGAGGGGAGCCCTCTCGCTACTCGCTACCTATTCTTATTATGGTTATTATGGTTATTGAGCTCCACAACAAATACTTCCGATTACTATTATGAGTATGCATATGAGTTGTCATCAACTACCAAAAAGGGGAGATTGAAAGTGCAATCATGCCCTTGAATCATATTTTGATGTTGATGACAACACATATGCTCGGGACTAATCATGTTTATCAAGTATATCTCGAGATTGTGTTCCAAAGACCGTATGCATGGATCATGACTAGGGACAAAGAGCATATAACTCAAGAATGGAGAAACAAGGTGTTAACTTCATTTATGGTTTGTTCTTGAGTATAGGGATCCCGCACTATTAAGAGGGGATCGATGGATCTGTGAAAAACTTGCTCAAAGTTGGTATATATATACCTTACCTACGGACGTCCGGCTCTCTACGGACGTCCGGTCCTTCCTGATTGCCCGGACGTCCGGACGCTTCCGGACTTCCGACACCATCATCAGAAACTTTCTTACGGATGTCCGGAACCCTCCGGACGTCCGACACCATCGCATCAGAAACTTTCTTACGGATGTCCGCCCCGCCGGACGGCAGGTATCTGTCTATGAAACATTTTTACGGATGTCCGGAACCCTCCGGACGTCCGACACCATCGCATCGAAACTTTCTTACGGATGTCCGCCCCGCCGGACGACCGTATCCGTATAATCGATTTGTGAGTCACCTTTGTTTGCGAAACACTTTTGCGGATGTCCGAACTCTCCGGACGTCCGACACTTTCACATCGAAGCACTCTTACGGATGTCCGGCCTGTTCGGACGACCGTATCCTGTACATTGGTTTGTGGGTCACACTTTTCACAGCGGTCGGTCGTTCGATGACGGTCGGACGTCCGGACCCATTTGGGCCTCCGGACGACCGACGTTCTCCGGACGTCCGGCCATCCTGTACCCCAAACGGTCACCTTTTTCCCACCACATATATATACTCCTTCCCCTTGCTCGGGTTGGGGTGGACCATTCACTTTGAACAAATCCTAGAACACTTCACTCACTCTCTCTCAACTCTCCACACCAAATCTTAGATCCCCAAGGGGTTTGAGAGCTTTGAAAAGAAGTTGTCCGATCAAGTGATAGATCCTCTTCTCCTCCTTCTTTGCACCCAAGGAATCCATGATTTGAGCAAGTCTTGAGCAAATCCCCATTGATCTTATTACTCTTGGAGGTTGGAGACTCCTAGGCGGTAGGAGTCTTTCGGAGAGGAATCGACTTTTGTGATTACCCCCGGATAAGTTTGTGAGGGTTTGGAGACCACCCCAAGGTCTACCACTAATGGTTGAGAAACATCTTCGTCGTGTTGTCTTAAAGGGAGAATAGGGTGAGCCTTCGTGGCGTTGGTGTGCCTTCGTGGTAACATCCACCTCTCTAACGGTGACTAGCTTCCCTCCAAGGAAGTGAACATCGGCATACATCCTTGTCTCCCGGAGTTGCGGTTATTCCTAACCCTAACTCTATACTTGTGGTTACTTGTTTTGGTTTGCACTTACTTACATCATATTGTGCTTGCTCACTTATATGCTTGTGTTACTTACCTAGTACTTCAGTACCTATTATCATTTTTTTGGCTCACTTTAATATTCCGCACTATTGCCTAAAATTGCTAAGTAATAATTAAAATTTGTCATTGTACGTATTCACCCCCCCCCCCCCCCCTCTAGGTCCATCTCGATCCTTTCACCCACTAACCTATTTCTCTTGACATGCAGCCTATCCACGTCACCATCCACTCCCGTACGGCCACGTCAGCACTAATCCTGCACAGCCATGATTTTCCATCGCTGCATAACTCAGCGAAATGGGCTGTACGAAGTTGATGCTTTTGCAACTGGGCTGCTCAGGCCACAGTGGTGGTATACGTGCCATCAAAAAATATAGCTGGGCTTTGATGGTAACACCATTCAAGTCTGTATGTACCTGGCCCATCTACCTGCTTATCGTGCGTTAGGTCGCTGATGGTTCCTTCTTCCCTGCCGATCTGTCTTCCGATCAGCGCCGCCATGACCGGACGCGCTCTCCATTCTTCTCCTTGAAACAACAGCAAAAAATACACATGAAACGGAATCATTCATAGCCTCTCATTACCTCACAACCTGTTACCCTGCAAATTCGGGAGAAAGTGCTAGATTTAACTGAGCCTTCGTCTCCTTCGTCTTTAAAAGGATGCGTGCACTGCCATTGTCATCGACTACGCACGCCTGCATCGTATTTAAAAGGATGCCTGCACCTCTATTCTTGGAAACGGCCTCCACTCTGGTAGTTGGATGCTCCCTATTTTCAGCCTTCCTCAAATTTTCCTATCCATCCGTTTATGCTTTTGAAATTTGTCAGGTTGTGACCCCAGGTTGAAAGGTGTTCAACGTTTTACTGGTCGATTTGGCTTCACTGCTTAATAGGACCTTGATACAAATCTCTTGCTACTACATAGGTATGCGGTCTCTCCTCTCATAAAAAAGTTCTTCATTGCTGCGGTAGTGAACCTCAGTTATCCATACACATATTTGTTGGCATTCGTCATTTACAGTCGGTTATATCGAATGTTATATATTTCAAATTTAGTTTGACAATAGGAATTATGCTCATTCATCCATTCGGTCCTCCTGTTTCATCTTCCACTGTACCACACATTTAGTCTGAAATATTAATTCATAAGGCAGTCGAGCGGCCGGCCGGAGTGTCAGCACTCTGCCTCCTCAATTTAGCGTTTAATCCACGTATACTCCATAGGTACTTTATAGCGATACATCCCCATACGTCTTCCTCCTCAATCCAGCGCTCTGCCTACCATAGGTCACACCGGCAAGTTTCTATTTCACCACTCGCCAGGCAGATGTTAATCCCATATTTGTACTGCACAGATCAACGAAACCGAATATGTGCAGCTGGATCTGCCACTGGTATAGAATTGGCCAGTCATGGTTTCTTCGCGCTCTACTGATCTGGTTGCCCGTCACCATCGTCCCTGTGACCCTACTACTTTCCTCCGAGCCAACAACTTACATCTTCCCACAGAACAACAAGAGAGATGGATGATGAAGAGCCGACAGACACGCGGGCATACCGACAAATCACCAGCGGTGCCGGCGAAGTTGGCGAATCATCCGCGGGGTAGATGGTCGGCTTGAGGGCCAAGCGCGGGCAACTCTGTTTTGTTTCCTTTTTCTTTTGCAATAATGCCAGCGTTCATTTTTGTGAAGGGTCGCCTCTAACTTCCCTTCTTAAAGTGTTATTACAGGATCCGACTCCCTGGGTGCTACAGCCTCCTGTGTTATCCCATCAGCCCCAAAGATCTTACTCATTTGCCTTAGAAGTTCATGATTCATCTGTTTTTTTCTTCATTAATGGTTGGGAGTAATAAACATTCGGTTTGCTCCAGCCTAAGATTGGCGATGACAAGATGATTTGACAGTGGCGATGAAGCTGGGAACACTTTGGTCAAATCCAGCAATGGGATGTCCCTTGGGGATGCCGTCGACGGCTGCCCAGGAGTTTGGATTGGATGCGTTCATGTTCCAGGACATGACGGGGAGACTGAGTGAGATGATTAGCATATCGGACTTGCAAACCACGTGCTTGCTTTTCGAAAGGAAACCTTTTGGTGTTAATGACTTGCGTCCTTTTCTCATATGTGGCAGCTAAGAGCACACATCTTTTTAGTTAATTCACATACCATTGTCTTGGTATATATTCTTACTTTCTTGCGGGTTTAGTATATTATTATCAAGATTTTTTGAATGGCATTCTTATCAATATTTATTCAGTAAAATTCCCATTCTTATCAGTGTTGAGTCAGTAAAATTCCCAACCAATAAAATTACGTGTATGTGTACTGGTTGGGCAATTTGCTAGCTCTACAAACAATTGCCCAACCAATACACATGCACGTACCATAATACTTTGATGTTATTATAGGGGGATACTATTTTCAGCTATTATGAATATCCAATATGTTCTTAATTTTTTGACGCATCAATCTATACTATATTTCATATGGAATTAATCTTAATGTTCTTCACCGCTTATATATCAGCATTCTATCAAAAAAAGTGTCTACAATCCCGCAACAATGTGCGGGAAAGATTGTCATAATTCTAGATGTTCTTCAATGGTACAAGACTACACATATATAATCATACTGGAGTACATATATTTGTGTCAATTGTTGATAGATGATATCATCCGCGTAGTTTTTGCAAACCTCCACCGTGAGGCATGTGTTGGCCTACTGACCTTACCTCAATTTAAATTGTCAGCCACGCAGAATGTGCAAGGCATTTTGTTACTTAAATATGGATGCTCACTTTTCTCAAAAAGAAAATTCAGAAAATCCCGCAGCAACGCACGGGGCATCATCTAGTTATTACAGGTTATAGGATGGTAATTGATTTCCGCAAATTAAATAAGGCTACTAAAAAAGATCATTACCCCTTACCTTTTATCGATCAAATGCTAGAAAGATTATCCAAACATACACATTTTTTCTTTCTAGATGGTTATTCTGGTTTCTCTCAAATACCTGTGTCAGCCAATGATCAATCAAAGACAACTTTTATTTGCCCTTTTGGTACTTTTGCTTATTGACGTATGCCTTTTGATTTATGTAATGCACCTGCTACCTTTCAAAGATGCATGATGGCTATATTCTCAGACTTTCGTGAAAAGATTTGTGAGGTTTTCATGGATGACTTCTCCATCTATGGATCCTCTTTTGATGATTGCTTAAGCAACCTTGACCGAGTTTTGCAGAGATGTGAAGAAACTAATCTTGTCTTGAATTGGGAAAAGTGCCACTTTATGGTTAATGAAGGTATTGTCTTGGGGCATAAATTTTTTGAAAGAGGTATTGAGGTTGATAAAGCCAAGGTTGATGCTATTGAAAAGATGCCATGTCCTAAGGACATCAAAGGTATAAGAAGTTTCCTTCACACGCCGGTTTTATAGGAGGTTCATTAAGGACTTCTCAAAAATTTCTCGGCCTCTGACTAATTTATTACAAAAAGATATACCATTTGTTTTTGATGATGATTGTGTAGAAGCATTTGAAATACTTAAGAAAGCATTGATCTCTGCACCTATTGTTCAGCCACCTGATTGGAATTTACCCTTTGAAATTATGTGTGATGCTAGTGATTATGTTGTAGGTGTTGTTCTAGGGCAAAGAGTTGATAAGAAATTAAATGTTATTCAATATGTTAGTAAAACCCTATACAATGCTCAAATAAATTATGCTACTACTGAAAAAGAATTCTTAGCAGTCGTATTTGCTTGTGACAAGTTCAGACCTTATATTGTCGATTCTAAAGTAACTATTCACACGGATCATGCTGCTATTAAATATCTTATGGAAAAGAAAGATGCTAAACCTAGACTTATTAGATGGCTTCTCTTGCTACAAGAATTTGATTTGCATATTATTGATAGAAAGGGAGCTGAGAACCCCGTTGCAGACAACTTGTCTAGGTTAGAAAATGTTCTTGATGACCCACTACCTATTGATGATAGCTTTCCGGATGAACAATTAAATGTCATAAATGCTTCTCGTACTGCTCCATGGTACGCTGATTATGCTAATTACATCGTTGCTAAATTTATACCACCTAGTTTCACATATCAGCAAAAGGAAAAGTTTTTCTATGATTTGAGACATTACTTTTGGGATGACCCACATCTTTATAAAGAAGGATTAGATGGTGTTATTAGACGTTGTGTACCCTGAGCATGAACAGAATGATCCTACGCAAGTGTCACTCCGAGGCTTATGGAGGACACCACGCTGGAGATAGAACTGCACATAAGGTATTGCAATCCGGTTTTTATTGGCCTACTCTCTTCAAGGATGCCTGTAAGTTTGTCTTGTCTTGTGATGAATGTCAAAGAATTGGTAATATTAGTAGACGTCAAGAAATGCCTATGAACTATTCACTCGTTATTGAACCATTTGATGTTTGGGGCTTTGATTATATGGGGCCTTTTCCTGCCTCTAATGGATACACACATATTTTAGTTGTTGTTGATTACGTTACTAAGTGGGTAGAAGCTATTCCAACTAGTAGTGTTGATCATAACACTTCTATTAAAATGCTTAAAGAAGTTATTTTCCCGAGGTTTGGAGTCCCTAGATATTTAATGACTGATGGTGGTTCACATTTTATTCATGGTGCTTTCCGTAAAATGCTTGCTAAATATGATGTTAATCAAAGAATTGCATCTCCTTATCACCCACAGTCTAGTGGTCAAGTAGAATTCAGTAATAGAGAGCTCAAATTAATTTTGCAAAAGACTGTTAATAGATCTAGAAAGAATTGGTCCAAGAAACTTGATGATGCATTATGGACTTATATTACTGCATACAAAAATCCTATGGGTATGTCTCCGTATAAAATGGTTTATGGAAAAGCATGTCACTTATCTCTCGAACTAGAACATAAGGCTTATTGGGCTATTAAAGAGCTCAATTATGATTTCAAACTTGCCGGTGAGAAGAGGTTATTTGACATTAGCTCACTTGATGAATGGAGAACCCGAGCTTATGAGAATGCCAAATTGTTTAAAGAAAAAGTTAAAAGATGGCATGACAAAAGAATACAAAAGCGTGGGTTTAATGTAGGTGATTATGTATTGCTATACAACTCTCGTTTAAGATTTTTTGCAGGAAAACTTCTCTCTAAATGGGAAGGCCCTTATGTTATCGAGGAGATCTATTGTTCCAGTGCCATAAAAATCAACAACTTTGAAGGCACAAATCCGAAGGTGGTGAACGGTCAAAGAATCAAACATTATATCTCAGGTAATCCCATAAACGTTGAAACCAATGTTATTGAAACCGTGACCCCGGAGGAATACATAAGGGACACTTTCCGGAACGTTTCAGACTCCGAAAAGGAATAGGTATGTGGTACGGTAAATAAACCGACTCCAAAACAGTTTTATGGCAATATTTATCTGTTTTGGAATATTTAGAAAAATAGAAAAATAAGAAGCAGTCCGGGAAGGACACGAGGCCTCCACGAGGGTGGAGGGCGCGCCGTACCCTACTAGCGTGCCCCCTACCTCGTGGGCACCTTGTGTGCTCTCCGGACTCCGTTTTCTTGCACGTTACGTATTTTGGTCAGTAAAAATTCATTATATATTCTCCTGAAGGTTTTGACCACCCTATCACGCAATTATCCGTTGTTCTTGTTTCGAGTTATTTCTCCAACAGATCTAGATCATCATGACGTCTCCAAGCGCCCCCAAGGACAAGTTCTTCGAGAAGGTCATCAACCCCTACCTCGTGGAGGTGCTGCAACACCCTCAAACCATTGAGATGCGTGATGGGTTGCTGCACATCCGTGATGTTGAGGGACCACGGAGGACCGGAAGCATGGAGACAAGGCTTGAAGCAATGGAGCAACAAGTTTTCAAGTGCCAGGAGATGGTGGAGCGTGGACTTGACTCCAGTCACATAATGATCACGGAGTTCACCAACAACCACAAGCTGGATGCCAAGGACATTGGGAGGCCATCTTCAAGCTCCACGAGAAAATCGAGCACCTCCAAGCCCAAATCTATGACCTGCAAAACCAAAACTGTGAGTATGAATATAGATTCAAAAGGATGAGTTTGGCTGCAGATTTAAGGATCCCGGAGACTCGATCATCCTTCTATGATGGTGAGCCTATGCCTTGGAAGATGGACGACAAGCCTACATCATCAACAATCCCTTCACTAGCAAAGGAGACGTAATCACATGGGTATGGGCACTCCCCTTTGGCAACTGCCAAGCTTGGGGGAGATGCCCCTGTATCGTATCACCACCACATCTCCTATCTTTACCGTTTTTCTTAGTTCGATCCTATTAGTAGTATCTTGATCTATTAGAATAAAAGTTTTGGTATGATCTAGTTTTGAGTTTTGCTTTATTATCTCTCTATGTAATCAAGTCTGTGAGCTATATATAATAAAGATTAGTGTTGAGTCAAGGGCTTGATTATCTTGCTATGATCTTGAGTGAATAAAAGAAAAGAGAAAAGAATAAAAATAAACAAAGAGATCATATTGATCTTATGGGTAGTAATGACTTCACATAGAAAGAGTATGATGATTAAAAATTGTTGAGAGTTGGCAAACATAGATTTGGTCATCGTTGCAATTAATAGGAAGTAAAAAAGAAAGAGAGGTTTCACATATAAATATACTATCTTGGACATATTTTATGACTGGGAGCACTCATTAAAATATGACATGCTAAAGAGTTGATGTTGGACAAGGAAGACAACGTAATGGGTTATGTTTTCTTATATCTGAGATAAAGTATATTGTCATGGATCATCCAACATGTTGAGCTTGCCTTTCCCCCTCATGCTAGCCAAATTCTTTGCACCAAGTAGAGATATTACTTGTGCTTCCAAAAACCCTTAAACCAGTTTTGCCATGAGAGTCCACCATATCTACCTATGGATTGAGTTATCCTTCAAGTAAGTTGTCATCGGTGCAAGCAATAAAAATTGCTCTCTAAAAATGTATGATTGATTAGTGTGGAGGAAATAAGCTTTATACGATCTTGTGATGTGGAAGAAATAAAAGCGACGGACTGCATAATAAAGGATCATATCACGAGTGGAAATATAAAGTGACGTTCTTTCGCATTAAGATTTTGCGCATCCAACCCTGAAAGCGCATGGCAACCTCTGCTTCCCTCTGTGAAGGGCCTATCTTTTATTATTATCGTCTACCTTATGCAAGAGTCATGGTGATCTTCACCTTTCCTTTTTATATTTTATCCTTTGGCAAGCACAGGATGTTGGAAAGATCCTGATATATATATATATATCTAATGGGATGTGTATTAGCATGAACTATTATTGTTGACATTACCCTTGAGGTAAAAGGTTGGGAGGCGAAACTATAAGCCCCTATCTTTCTCTGTCTGATTAAAACTCCGTAACCACAAATATTGCGTGAGTGTTAGCAATTATGAAAGACTAAATGATAGTTGAGTATGTGGACTTGCTAGAAAGCTCTGACATAGACTCTTTCTGATGTTATGATAAATTGCAATTGCTTCAATGACTGAGACTATAGTTTGTTGGTTCTCAATAAAGTTTCTGATTCATACTTTGCATTGTGAATAGATTATTACTTGAGCATAAGAAATCATATGACAATATCTATATATGTTGTTGTTATTAGAATAATCATGATGCCCTCATGTCCGTATTTTATTTTATCGACACCTCTACCTCTAAACATGTGGACATATTTATCGTTATCGGCTTCCGCTTGAGGACAAGCGAGGTCTAAGCTTGGGGAGTTGATACGTCCATTTTGCATCATGCTTTTATATCAATATTTATTGCATTATGGGCTGTTATTACACATTATGTCACAATACTTATGCCTATTCTCTCTTATTTTACAAGGTTTACATAAGGATGGAGAATCTTTGGCAATTTGGAATTCAGGTGGAAAAGGAGCAAATATTAGAGACCTATTCTGCACAACTCCAAAAGTCTTGAAACTCCACGAAAGTTATTTTTGGAAATAATAAAAAATATTGAGCGGAAGAAATACATCAGGGGGGCCTCCACCTGGCCACGAGGGTGGGGGGAGCGCCCTACCCCCCTGGGCGCGCCCCCTGCCTCTGGGCCCCCTGTTGGCCCTCCGGTGCCCATCTTATGCTATATGAAGTCTTTCGTCTGAATAAAACTCATAAGCAAGCTTTGGGGACGAGACTCCGCCGCCACGAGGCGGAACCTTGGCGGAACCAATCTAGGGCTCCGGCAGAGCTGTTCTGCCGAGGACACTTCCCTCCGGGAGGGGGAAATCATTGTCATCGTCATCACCAACGCCTCGCCATCGGAGAGGGCAATCTCCATCAACATCTTCACCAGCACCATCTCCTCTCAAACCCTAGTTCATCTCTCGTATCCAATTCTTGTCTCTAGGTCCTGGATTGGTACCTGGAGTTCTTTGGTAGTGTTGATTACTCCTTGTAGTTGATGCTAGTTGGTTTATTTGGTGGAAGATCATATGTTCAGATCCCATATGCATATTAATACCCTCTGATTATGAACATGAATATGCTTTGTGAGTAGTTACGTTTGTTCCACGAGGACATGGGAGAAGTCTTGCTATTTGTAGTCATGTGAATTTGGTATTCGTTCGATATTTTGATGAGACGTATGTTGTCTATCCTTTAGTGGTGTTATGTGAACGTTGACTACATAACACTTCACCATTATTTGGGCCTAGAGGAAGGGATTGGGAAGTAATAAGTAGATGATGGGTTGCTAGAGTGACAGAAGCTTAAACCCTAGTTTATGCGTTGCTTCGTAAGGGCTGATTTGGATCCATATGTTTCATGCTATGGTTGGGTTTACCTTAATACTTTTGTTGTAGTTGCGGATGCTTGCAATAGAGGTTAATCATAAGTGGGATGCTTGTCCAAGTAAGGGCAGCACCAAAGAACTGGTCCACCCACATATCAAATTATTAAAGTACCGAACGCGAATCATATGAACGTGATGAAAACTAGCTTGACGATAATTCCCATGTGTCCTCGGGAGCATTTTCCTTTATATAAGAGTTTGTCCAGGCTTGTCCTTTGCTACAAAAAGGATTGGGCCACCTTTCTGCACTTTATTTACTTTTGTTACTTGTTGCTCGTTACAAATTATCCTATCACAAAACTATATGTTACCTATTATTTTAGTGCTTGCAGAGAATACCTTGGTGAAAACCGCTTATCATTTCCTTCTGCTCCTCGTTGGGTTTGACACTCTTACTTATAGAAAGGACTGCGATAGATCCCCTATACTTGTGGGTCATCAAGTAGTTGAAGTGTCAAAAAGGAAACTAAAACTAGAAAAATGAGCCATGTTGATGTTGAAAAGAAGAAGAAGAAAAGCTAATTTTTTTGAATTGTTGGTGGCCCTATTCCGTATATTGTATGAACAAAAACAAGCTAATTTTTGAATAATTTGTGGACTATGCTATGTGGGTACATTATGTTTTATGTAAGAAGTATGCTATGGTTGCTACTTTTTATGTTATGGATGTATGCTTGCTATGTGAGATATCGGTCGATGGATATGGTGTCATAGCCGAGCTACTTCTTAATGAAACAAAAGCAAAAAATCATGTATACAATATTTTTCTTGCAACAAAAACTTGTTTATAATACCCACATGTCAAAAAATGAACCCAAAAATGAAAGTGTTGTGCCGTGCTATATACAGAAGGAAATTGCCATGATATGTACAAATAAATTTGTCATGTGCAAGTCCAACAATAAATCGATTTGACGTGCACTATTTTTCTTCGGCATGGCAAACCATGGATTTACCATGGTAATAATCAAGGTTAAAACAGAGCCAGCGTGTGGGCCTTCGACACTCAACACGATGAGACGGCCCAACCAGAGCTTAGTTTCAATTTGGGCCCTAGAACTACGTTCTTTTTTCTTCTGCGGTCGGTGTTGTCTCACGAAACTGACGGGTACCCGAAACGGACATGATCCACAAATTAAGCAACACAGAGCATAGAGCACATGATCCACAAATTAAGCAACACAGAGCATAGAGCACATGATCCACAAATTTAAGCAAATCGTAGAGCACATGATCCACAAATTAACCAAATCCTAGAGCACATGACACCACACTAATAACATCTCTAACGAGTGATGACCAGCAAGTAAGCAAATCCTAGAGCAACTACACAAAAATAAAAGGGATAAAATCCTAAAGCTATAGACTACTTTGCTTGTTCAATTGAATCATCTGCTTCAAGTTCTTGTTCATCTTCTTTATTTCCCCCTTCAGATCTGCATCCCCAACTATCAGAGTAGCACTTTCAGAGACCAAATTCGTTGTTGCTGACGGCAGATTGAGCTCCCGGGTTGGGGCCCCATTGAATTGAATCCACTTAACATAGTCATCCAGCCATTCAAAATGTGTGCATTTCTTCATGATGTGAATCAAAATAATGAACCCTAAATCCCAGATCGAAAAAGAATTAAAAGCAAATAGAAAAAGAAATCAGAGAAAAATCATGAGATCTAACCTGCCCCTCTGGCTTGCTCTCGCATTTCACGAACTCGCGCCCATAGTTGCCATTCTTGACCTCCTTCGAAGTCAACCGTATCAGTGGCGCGCTGCGTGGGCAATTAGGACATCGTTCCATGGGAAGTGGACCATACTGGGTCCATGAGGGGCGGGAGGCTGAAGTGGAGCTTGACATATCGCCCAAAGTTGTCGGAGAAGAAGAAGCAGGGGAGTGGCTCCTCTCGTCGCTGAAGAAGAAGTAGCAGAGGAGGAGTGGCTCCTCTCGTCGCTGCATTATAAGCACCAGAATAAAGGGGTACCCGAAGAAAGGGGAGGCACAACCAACAAGTCTTGCGGATCGCCCCACGATCCAACGATGCGGAGCCGTCCATGTGATCCAACGGCGCGGAGCCTGGTCGCAGCCTGCCCTCGGAATTACTTCTAGAAGACCACATCCGAGGGCTCTCGCTTGGCGCTAGGGTATGATCGGACGACTGACGTTCAGAGCTAGGGTTAGGCGAAACCCCGCGGGGTTTAGAGGGGTTTTGAGCTGGTCAACGGGGTTTCAAAGGCTTTGGTGAGCATAAATAATTTTAAAAAATCGAAAAAATATGAAACCTTCACCGTCATTATTTTATAGGACACACTAACGTGGAAAAATACTAAACTTGGTATACGTGACATTTAGAGAAAAAACCTAGCTAGCACGATCGAGGTAAAATGAGCATCATTAATTAAAAAATCAAAAAATATAAAACCTCAAGCACAATGTTGTCTTGTGTGACATGTTACCAACCAAAATCATAAACTTTGTCTATGGACATTTTCATGAAAAACCTTCACACATATGAGCTATCATGTACAACGTTTCAGAGAGACCAAGGAGAGGAGGTAGGGTTTCCTTCGGTTTTGAATTTTTTAAAAAATCAAAAAATCACCAAAGCTTGATTTCAAAGTGAATAAGAAGGATCTGAACTTAGTTTTCCATTTTCATATGGTAAACGTGGTTTTTACCCTAGCTTGGGGTTGTTTACCCTAGCTTGGGAGCTCATTTGGAGCACATTTCTCATGACTACAAGTTTTGTAGACGCAAAAGATTTCGGATTGATCACCCTAACATTTATAATAGTTCAGCAAACTTGCAACTCACACCACAGAGGAATTGACTGAAGTGTTGGTGTAAATTCAAAGTTAGCCTCAGTAGTTCAAATTCAACATTTACATATAAAATTATTACACGTTACAAGTTTTCACAGTACTTCAAATTGACAACAGAATCCTTATTACAAATCTTTAAAGTTCAAAGTTTATGACTTGCATTCAAGTTCAAGTTCAAATCTTTGCCTTGCTCCTTGTGTTCCGGTATGGGTTAACCGTCTTGCTTCTGGTTTCCCTGGCTGGGATATTTTGTGCTTTTGAAAGCTTTGTCTTGTTGCTTCTGATCTTCACTTCTCGTGGTGGCGGTTTTGTTGAGCTTTGACTGATCGAGCAAGTGATGACCAGTTGACGGTCATCTTGGGCTCATTAATCTTTAAAGGAGCTTCAGACAAAATAACTTCCTCCTCTCTTATAGCTTCAAAACCTTCGTAAGCCATGGTTTCAAATTCCGCATCAGATGATGGTTCAACCGAAGTTTCTTCCTCTCTAGGTCTTTTTCTGCCTTGTGCCTCCAATTATCCTAGAGCTGGGTCAAACAGAAATAAGCTTAGCCATCGATAAAAAAGAGAACAAATGCAAAAAATGGAAAGATTGCACACTTACCAAGCTGCTACTTCAGTTGCTTCATTCTCTAAACTTGTTGCATTATCCTCTGCTGCTGCATTATCCTCTAAACTTGTTGCATTCTTCATTGCTGATGCATTCTCCTCTGCATTTGTTGCTGCCCATTGTTCCTCTTCTCCAAATGATGCATCAACTGGATTGGTACAACACCTAGCAATATGCCCTAAGATACCACATCTTTTGCACTTACACTATTTTTTTACACGACCCTCTTCACCAGCTCTTATCATGTTTTTCCTTGGTCTTCCTGGTGGTCTAGTCAGTACAGGAGAATGGAGATTGAACCCTGGGTATACTATGTTCCATTGGTCTTTTCCCAAGAGTGCAGGCACATTTTCAGCATAAGCAGCCCTAAATTTGGCAACAGAGAAATATTCAGAGCAATACTGATCAACTTCGCCATCTTCACCTCCAATAACAGTCATGAGATGTAGGGCATGTATGCACGGCTTCCTGCGGATCTGCCATTGCCTACAGCTGCATTCATTGGTTGCAAGGTTCACTGGATATCTCCATTCCCTATTTTTACTGTCAGTGTATGTCACCTCAGCCTCGTATGTCAACGGTCGAATGCATTTCATTCTTAGTCCTCTTGCCTTGGCATGCAATGCCTTAATCAGAGATGGGAGCATAAGATGGCCAACATATTGTGTTTACGCAATTCTTTACGAAGAGCCATCTTTACCATGATCATCTGCTGATCTTATCAAATGCTTGCCACAACAAAAGCCCTTTCACTGACTTGAACTTTGCATTGAAACACTCAATCAGGTTATTGGTCACATAGTCTACTTTGCAGATTTCATTGAATTTGCTTCTTGACCACAGCTTTCCATGATGTTCATCCATGTACTCCTTCACCAAAGGATTATGAGCATACAACACTCTCAAATGGTGCTCATGCTTCCTCAAGCTACATGTGTATGATGCTGGCCATAGATTCTCATCATAAACTTTGCCTTTGAATTTCTTTTTAAAATTTTGCGCTAGGCGTCGCATACATTCCCTATGTTCCACTCCAGGGAATACAATTTCTCATAGCTTTCTAAACCCTTGCAAGCATCTGTGTGTATAACTAAACCTGAGGGTGTACCTATAATGTTGCACTACTGCTGCATAAACCAAACCCAGCTCTCCTCACTCTCTACCTCCAACACACCAAATGCAACTGGGAATAGCCAGTTGTGTCCATCAACTGCAGAAGCTGCTGCTAGCTGGCCTCTCCATCTTCCATTCAAAGCAGTCGCATCGACAGCCAAATAGGGCCTACAACCATTCAGAAACCCCTGCCAGCAAGCCTTGAAACAAACAAAAGCCCTCCTGAAGCACTCCTTCTCTGTTGCCTTTCGTTTTAATTTGTACTTAATTGTATGCTTGTCAATCTCTACAACACTCCCTAAACTAGCCGTCCCCACTTCAGCTTTGAAGGTGTAAAGCAACTGAAAACTCTCATTCCATGGACCATTAATCCTATCAAGAGCCCTTTCCTTAGCATAGAAAATCTTCATGTATTGTACATTAATCTTGTACTTCTCAAATAGCTTCCCATGGAGTGATGTTGGACCAATTGTTGGTGTTTCCCTCACCCAACCCAAGATTGCATCTGCCACCCACCTAGTCTTTGCAAGCTTAGATTTGTCCTTTCCCCCTCCCCCTCCAGGTGGGCAAGTGTGCCCATGTGGGTTGCTTTTTATCTGAAACAAAATGAAAAATGATGTCAAATACAATTAAGAAACAGTACACATGATCTGAATATAGAATGGATAAATAATCTGATAACAATATTCAGTTGTAATACCTGAATCAATTTGCTCTTTCGCATAGTGGATGCATGCAACGTCCACCTACACCTATCATAAGGGCAATGAACAGTGAATCTTCCTGGCTCACTCCTATCAACCTCATAAGAGTTTTCAGTGAGAATGCAATATGTAGTCACTGCATTACGACAGTCCACCATCGATACGAATACGGTTCCTAGAGTAAGGTCAGGGTTCTCCCTGTTCTACTCAATTGTTGGCATGTCCTCACCATCATATTCTTGTAAAACTAAGGAATCGATGTTCTCCTCCCTCTCTTCATCATCAGTGTCATCAAATCTAGCACGGCTGCTAGGCTCCTCTGCATATTGATCTTCCATTGCCAGTTGACTGACTCTATCTACCAGTTCAGGGAATAGAATCTCATCCTCATCATCCTGTCGAGGTACTTCCTCGTCAGGCTTTGCATCTACTTCTACATCAGGTGCAGAAGGGAGAGGAGAAGTGGCAGAATTAGCGGCAGCCGATATGTTGTGGCTTTCAGAACCACTAGGTTTACTTGCTCTTGACCTACAAGGAGTGCGAGGACGCTCGCTATTAGTCGAGACAGATGATGTCTGAACACCCTTCGGGATACGTTGTTTGCATGCCTGAAGCATACCGATATGGATTTTACCAAAACGGTTGTCAGCAGTCAAACTAAATAGCAATCCCAGATGCTCATCACAAGTTAATGGGAGAAATCTCTGCTCGGTACTGTCGAAATATCTCAGTTCAACAGCATCGGCAGGGCTCCACGGATACTCACAACAGAGTGCCTCGTGGAAATCTCTGAACGAAATGCTGGTTTCTACCACTTTAGGACAGAAAAATCCAAAAATCACACACGGTTTAGTTCCACGCAGCTCGCTAGTTTCCATTCTAACCGCCAGTCGAAAAGCAAGTGCAGGATCAACCCCATTCGATTGAAATAAGATAAAGGGCGCAGTTAGGCTGAAAAATTTTAGATAAATTGCGCTGATTCACGCCAACGGTGGTCAAATACAACCTAATTTATGGATCTCCTAATCAATTTGAGAGGAAAACGATGCTTACCCAGGTGGAATCCATGAATTATCAGCCTCTGATTCGACCCAATCATCTCCACGATCGATGGGTCGGACGGGGTGCCCCCCGACATCGCTTCCTAATCCTAGATGGGGAGAGAGGGTAGATGCGGCGGAGGCGGCAAGAATGTGGCGGAGGCGGCACGACGGCGGCAGAGGGGGCGGCGCGGAAGCGACTGGATCTGATTCAGGTTACCGTGAGTGTCAGTTTCACGACCCCACTGGTTACCACCTAACGGTCAAAATGTGGACTCCGCCCTACGCGGCCTGCTACCTCTTGAGCACTGTGTTGGTTTTCCCTTCAAGAGGAAAGGGTGATGCAGCAAAGTAGCGTAAGTATTTCCCTCAGTTTTTGAAAACCAAGGTATCAATCCAATAGGAGGCCACGCACGAGTCCCTCGCACCTACACAAACAAATAAATCCTCGCAACCAACGCGATAAGGTGATGTGATCACTGGTGTCGAAACTATTGTTTCGCGTTCAAAAATATTTCAGGCTATTTCATGTTCTACACAAAAGGACAGAAACTTAGCCCGTTGGAATTTGATGCAACAAGTATCAGAAAAATGCAAGTTGTTTCTGGAGAAGAAGAATATGACCAAGGTACCAGACGTGCAAACATAGGCGGTCGGTGAACATGTGTTTTATATTGGATCTATTTTCGTGAAGTTTCCATCAGCAATTGAACCCGAGGAAGAAGCGATCAAGCCAACGTTTAGAACGCCACCATGCAGTTGGTTTTTCGTTGGAAAGAATTCCACTCCAAGTTCTTGTGTGACAATGTGAGAGTCAAGTTTTTCTTTTATCCAGTAGTACTAGTTTTGTTGTCTTTTCTTTAAGTCCAGGTTCTTACGTGATCAATCTTGCCGGTTAGTTAATTAGATAAGCTTTGTTTAGTTTAAAACAAGAAAAGAGAGATAGAGTCTGGATGGAAGTTAGCTAGCACCTGGGTCGGTTCGACCAGGTATGTGACGCCCATAAAGAGGGCTGGCTACGGCCAATGTATGGGAGGTTATTTTTGAGAGTTAGACAATGTCGTGTATCGACTATTAAGTGATCCTCTTTGGGTGTCTGTGGTATTTATTTTGTGTGAATTTTCTGCGTGAAAGTTGCACTTGGCTCGAGGTCCGTCATTCTTGACGGATTGCGTGCTAGTTACGTCTATTTTGGCGGGAGGTTCCTCGTGAGACGAGGAATTGTCCGCTGGTCGTTGTCACCCCTGCTTCAGGTTACGCGCACTGCTCGTGTAATAGGAGTATTTTTTATCGGTGGATCTACAAAGTTACTGCATCGTGAAAGCTCGGGCCAAATCAGCGGCATGATCGAGGTCGTGCCTCATCATAAGGGGTTGTCAATCCCTTCACGGTCACTTACGAGAGTGAGATCTGATAGATATGATAAGATAATATTTTTGGTATTTTTATGATAAAGATGCAAAGTAAAGAAAACAAAAGTAAAAACGACGCCAGAAATAGCTTGTTGTCGGGAGATTAATATGATGGAAAATAGACCCGGGGGCCATAGATTTCACTAGTGGCTTCTCTCAAGAGCATCAGTATTTACGGTGGGTGAATAAATTACTGTTGAGCAATTGATAGAATTGAGCATAGTTATGAGAATATCTAGGTATGATCATGTATATAGGCATCACGTCCGAGACAAGTAGACCGACTCTTTGCATCTACTACTATTACTCCACACATCGACCGCTATCCAACATGCTTCTAGAGTATTAAGTTCATAAGAACAGAGTAACGCTTTAAGCAAGATGACATGATGTAGAGGGATAAACTCATGCAATATGATATAAACCCCATCTTGTTATCCTCGATGGCAACAATACTATACGTGCCTTGCTGCCCCTCATCACATCGGGAAAGGACACCGCAAGATTTAACCCAAATCTAAGCACTTCTCACATTGCAAGAAATATCAATCTAGTAGTCCAAACCAAACTGATATTTCTAAGAGACTTGCAAAGATAACCACTCATCCATAAAAGAATTCAGGAGATTCAAATATTGTTCATAGATAAACTTGATCATAAACCCACAATTCATCGGTCTCAACAAACACACCGCAAAAAGAAGATTACATCGAATAGATCTCCGTAAGAGAGGGGGAGAACATGTATTGAGATCCAAAAAGAGAGAAGAAGCCATCTAGCTAATAACTATGGACCCGAAGGTCTGAGGTAAACTACTCACACTTCATCGGAAAGGCTATGGTGTTGATGTAGAAGCCCTCCATGATCGATTCCCTCCAAATGAGCTCCTAACAGGCCCCAAGATGGGATCTCACGGGCATGTAAGGTTGCGGCGGTGGAATTAGGTTTTGGCTCCGTGTCTGGTAGTTTGGGGTACGTTGGTATATATAGGAGGAAGGAGTACGTCGGTGGAGCAACAGGTGGCCCATGAGGGTGGAGGCCGCGCCCCCTACCTAGTGCCCTCCTGGTTGATGTCTTGACGTAGGGTCCAAGTCCTCTGGATCACGTTCGTTCAAAATCATGTTCGAAGGTTTCATTCCGTTTGGACTCCGTTTGATATTCTTTTTCTGAAAAGTCCGAAATAGGAGAAAAACAGCAATTACAGGCTGGGCCTCTGGTTAATAGGTTAGTCTCAAAATAATATAAAAGTGTATAATAAAGCCCAATAATGTCCAAAACAGAATATAATATAGCATGGAACAATAAAAAATTATAGATACGTTGGAGACGTATCAAGCATCCCAAGCTTAATTCCTGCTCGTCCTAGAGTAGGTAAATGATAAAAACAGAATTTTTGATGTGGAATGCTACTAGGCATAATCTCAATGTAATTCTTCTTAATTGTGGTATGAATATTCAGATCCGAAAGATCCAAGATAAAAGTTCAATATTGACATAAAAATAATAATACTTCAAGCATACTAACTAAGCAATTATGTCCTCTCAAAATAACATGGCCAAAGAAAGTTCATCCCTACAAAATCATATAGTTTAGTCATGCTCCATTTTCGTCACACAAGAATGCTCTCATCATGCACAACCCCGATGACAAGCCAAGCAATTGTTTCATACTTTAGTAATCTCAAACTGTTTCAACCTTCACGCAATACATGAGCGTGAGCCATGGATATAGCACTATGGGTGGAATAGAATATAATGATGGGGGTTATGTGGAGAAGACAAAAGGGAGAAAGTCTCACATCAACGAGGCTAATCAATGAGCTATGGAGATGCCCATCGATTGATGTTAATGCAAGGAGTAGGGATTGCCATGCAACGGATGCACTTAGAGCTATAAATATATGAAAGCTCAACAAAAGAAACTAAGTGGGTGTGCATCCAACTTGCTTGCTCACGAAGACCTAGGGCACTTGAGGAGGCCCATTGTTGGAATATACAAGCCAAGTTCTATAATGAAAAATTCCCACTAGTATATGAAAGTGATATCATAGGAGACTCTCTATCATGAAGATCATGGTGCTACTTTGAAGCACAAGTGTGGTAAAAGGATAGTAACATTGTCCCTTCTCTCTTTTCTCTCATTTTTTGGGCCTTCTCTTTTTTATGGCCTTTCTCTCCTTTTTATTCCTCACTTGGGACAATGCTCTAGAAAATGATGATCATCACACTTCTATTTATTTACAACTCAATGATTACAACTCGATACTAGAACAAAGTATGACTCTATATGAATGCCTCCCGTGATGTGCGGATATGCAATGAACCAAGAGTGACATGTATGAAAGAATTATGAACGGTGGCTTTGCCACAAATATGATGTCAACTACATGATCATGCAAAGCAATATGACAATGATGAACGTGTCATGGTAAACGGAACGGTGGAAAGTTGCATGGCAATATATCTCGGAATGTCTATGGAATTGCCATAATAGGTAGGTATGGTGGCTGTTTTGAGGAAGATATAAGGAGGTTTATGTGTGAAAGAGCGTATCATATCACAGGATTTGGATGCACCGGCGAAGTTTGCACCAACTCTCAATGTGAGAAAGGGCAATGCACGGCACCGAAGAGGCTAGCAATGATGGAAAGGTAAGAGTGCGCATAATCCATGGACTCAACATTAGTCATAAAGAACTCACATACTTATTGCAAAAATCTACAGGTCATCAAAAACCAAGCATTAATCACATGCTCCTAGGGGGATAGATTGGTAGGAAAATACCATCGCTCGTCCCCGACCGCCACTCATAAGGAAGACACTCGAAGAACACCTCATGTTTCAAATTTGTTACATAACGTTTACCATACGTGCATGCTACGGGACTTGCAAACTTCAACACAAGTATTTCTCAAATTCACAACTACTCAACTAGCACAACTTTGATATCGCTACCTCCGTGTCTCAAAACAATCATCAAGCATCAAACTTCTCTTAGTATTCAACACACTCATAAGAAAGTTTTTACTAATCTTGAATACCTAGCATATTAAGATTATTTAAGCAACTTACCATGCTAATTAAGACTCTCAAAATAATCTAAGTAAAGCATGAGATATCAATAGTTTCTATAAAACAAATCCACCTCCGTGCTCTAAAATATATAAGTGAAGTACTAGAGCAAAAACTATATAACTCGAAAGACATAAGTGAAGCACATAGAGTATCTAATAATTTCCGAATCATGTGTGTCTCTCTAAAAAGGTGTGTACAACAAAGATGATTGTGGTAAACTAAAAAGCAAAGACTCAAATCATACAAGACGCTCCAAGCAAAACACATATCATGTGGTGAGTAAAATTATAGCTTCAAGTAAAGTTACCGATGGAAGTAGACGAAAAGAGGGGATGCCTTCCGGGGCATCCCCAAGCTTTGGCTTTTAGGTGTCCTTAGATTATCTTGGGGATGCCATGGGCATCCCCAAGCTTAGGCTCTTTCCACTCCTTGTTTCATAATCCATCAAATCTTTTACCCAAAACTTGAAAACTTCACAACGCAAAACTCAACAGAAAATCTCGTGAGCTCCGTTAGCGAAAGAAAACAAAAGACCACTTCAAGGTACTGTAATGAACTCATTATTTATTTATATTGGTGTTAAACCTACTGTATTCCAACTTCTCTATGGTTTATAAACTATTTTACTAGCCATAGATTCATCAAAATAAGCAAACAACACACGAAAAACAGAATCTGTCAAAAACAGAACAGTCTGTAGTAATCTGTAACTAACACAAACTTCTGTAACTCCAAAAAATCATACAAAATAGGACGACCTAGAAAATTTGTTTATTGATCATCAGCAATTGGAATCAATATTTTATCACGTTCTGGTGATTTTTAACAATTATTTTCATGAACATAAAGTTTCTGGAATTTTCTGCAAGATCAAATAACTATCATCCAAGAAGATCCTATAGGTTTAACTTGGCACAAACACTAATTAAAACATAAAAAAATCTAACCAGAGGCTAGAACAAAAACATATTCCCAAACATAAGCAAAAAGCAAAAAACTAAAAATAAATTTGGGTTGCCTCCCAACAAGCGCTATCGTTTAACGCCCCTAGCTAGGCATAATAGCAAGGATAGATCTAGGTATTGCCATCTTTGGTAGGCAATTCTTTAATAAGACATCTATCACCCTTGGGAGTTTCTTTCTTTTTATTAATTATCAAACTCCTAGGCACAAAATTGAAAAATTCATTTGTAGCAAATGGTTCCTTAATGATAGCAAAAAGATTGGGATGAATACTTATAGATTTGAGATCCGCAGTTTCCTTACTAGAGGATTCACCCTTGTTTTTAGGAACATACATAAGCTTGGCAATTTTAGTTGGAGGACTTGGAGTATTCTTTACGGAAGAAAAAGCGGTTCCCAAGTTGGTAATGATACCCTCAAGTTTATCGATTCTAGTGGAATCTTGATTCATTCTTTCATTAACTATGGGTTCCTTCTCCTTAATATTTTTCAAAGTGATTCCTACTTTAGATCCATATTGGGTAATTTGGTTATGGATCTTTTTATCCAAATTTCCAATTAACTCTACTGTAGCAACTTTATTTTCAATAATTTCAAGTCTTTGCATTACATGCTCCAAAGTTAACATAGTTCCATTAACCAAAAGAGGTGGTGAGCCAAACAAATCTATCATAGCATTATAAGAATCAAAAGTATGGCTACCCAAGAAATTCCCTCCGGTAATGGTATCAAGGATATATCTGTACCAAGGAGTAGCGCTTACATAAAAATTGTGAAGAAGAACGGAAGTAGATTGCTTCCTGGTAGATCTATTTTGAGCATTGCAAATTCTATACCAAGCGTCTTTTAGATTTTCTCCCTCCCTTTGCTTAAAATTTAAAACTTCATTCTCGGGAGACATCGGAGAAGATAGATGACTAGCCATAACGACAAGCAAACGGAAAAGAGGCAAATGGAAAAGAGAGGGCGAATAAAACGGCAAGGGTGAAGTGGGGGAGAGGAAAACGAGAGGCAAATGGCAAACAATGTAATGCGGGAGATAAGGTTTGTGATGGGTACTTGGTATGTTGACTTTTGCGTAGACTCCCCAGCAACGGCGCTAGAAATCCTTCTTGCTACCTCTTGAGCACTGTGTTGGTTTTCCCTTGAAGAGGAAAGGGTGATGTAGCAAAGTAGCATAAGTATTTCCCTCAGTTTTTGAGAACCAAGGTATCAATCCAGTAGGAGGCCACGCACGAGTCCCTCGCACCTACACAAACAAATATATCCTCGCAACCAATGCGATAAGGGGTTGTCAATCCCTTCACGGTCACTTACGAGAGTGAGATCTAATAGATATGATAAGATAATATTTTTGGTATTTTTATGATAAAGATGCAAAGTAAAGAAAACAAAAATAAAAACGATGCCAGAAATAGCTTGTTGTCGGGAGATTAATATGATGGAAAATAGACCCGGGGGGCATAGGTTTCACTAGTGGCTTCTCTCAAGAGCATCAGTATTTACGGTGGGTGAATAAATTACTGTTGAGCAATTGACAGAATTGACCATAGTTATGAGAATATCTAGGTATGATCATGTATATAGGCATCACGTCCGAGACAAGTAGACCGACTCCTGCCTGCATCTACTACTATTACTCCACACATCGACCGCTATCCAAAGATGCATCTAGAGTATTAAGTTCATAAGAACAGAGTAACGCTTTAAGTAAGATGACATGATGTAGAGGATAAACTCATGCAATATGATATAAACCCCATCTTGTTATCCTCGATGGCAACAATACTATACGTGCCTTGCTGCCCCTCATCACATTGGGAAAGGACACCGCAAGATTGAACCCAAAGCTAAGCACTTCTCCCATTGCAAGAAATATCAATCTAGTAGGCCAAACCAAACTGATAATTGAAGAGACTTGCAAAGATAACCAATCATACATAAAAGAATTCAGAAGATTCAAATATTGTTCATAGATAAACTTGATCATAAACCCACAATTCATCGGTCTCAACAAACACACCGCAAAAGAAGATTACATCGAATAGATCTCCACAAGAGAGGGGGATAAAATTGTATTGAGATCAAAACAGAAAGAAGAAGCCATCTAGCTAATAACTATGGACCCTAAGGTCTGAGGTAAACTACTCACACTTCATCGGAGAGGCTATGGTGTTGATGTAGAAGCCCTCCGTGATCGATGCCCCCTCCGGCGGAGCTCCGGAACAGGCCCCAAGATGGGATCTCACGGGTATAGAAGGTTGCGGCGGTGGAATTAGGTTTTTGGCTCCGTATCTGGTAGTTTGGGGGTACGTAGGTATATATAGGAGGAAGGAGTACGTCGGTGGAGCAACATGGGGCCCACAAGGGTGGAGGGCGCGCCTGGGGAGGGGGGGGTAGGCGGGCCCCCGACCTCGTGCCCTCCTGGTTGATGTCTTGACGTAGGGTCCAAGTTATCTGGATCACGTTCGTTCCAAAAATCACGTTCCCGAAGGTTTCATTCCGTTTGGACTCCGTTTGATATTCTTTTTCTGCGAAACTCTGAAATAGGCGAAAAACAACAATTCTGGGCTGGGCCTCCGGTTAATAGGTTAGTCCCAAAAATAATATAAAAGTGTATAATAAAGCCCAATAATGTCCAAAACAGAATATAATATAGCATGGAACAATAAAAAATTATAGATACGTTGGAGACGTATCACGGCCCCACAGAATTAACGGCCAAGCCATTGACCCGGTGGTAACGTCCGCTGTGACCAGTTCTGAGGGTTTCGGGCAAGGAAGCGGGGAAAAGTGAGCAAAAGTTAAGAGCGTGGGGATGAATGAGTAGAACTAACGAACAAGGGGCACAGAAATAAAAATCCCTTTAGAATTGTTCAGGAAAGTAGGCCATGCCAACCGATTTAGGGTGAGATTGAACATACCACGTGCGTCCTCAAGTTATCTGGTACGGTGAGATGGAATATCCAGCGGAGGTCGCAATGTCCTGAAGTGTCGGCGCACTGTACATTCTATGAATGAAAGAAAACCCTCAAATCAGCTCGAATGAAAATGAATTCATGGCGATTTCCGCCTGGTGATTAAAGGAGGCAGATGAACTGGGATAAGAGATGAGATAATATCTCATTAAATTAGTTACCTTGTCGTCGATGAGAAAGAACCCTCAGTACGGCAGATTCCCCAACCGAGTGGAGCTGGGTCGACCGCGAGCAGTGTCGAGAAAGTTGATGGCGATAGGCGGCGGCAAGCGGAAGTGGCGAAATGCAGTGGGCTTTGTCGGCAGCCTGGCGGCGGCAGGCGTCGAGCTAAGTGTTTACCGCCGCGATAGGCGGCGCCCTGGCATAGACGCGGAGGAAGGCTTTAACTTCATGAGTCGCCAATGGTCTAACCCGGCCCTTACTGGGCGGGTTATATCGCGGGTTTATATCCCCAACAGTGATGATGTGCCATCTTCGGCCTTCATCCATGGCGACGACAACGAGATGGTTGAGCATGGGAATTTCCCTTCGACCAAGATGCGTATGGTGATGTCTTGAGCAACTTGTGCCACCGTATTGAGAGTGAGAGTGACTTCACCACTAGCCCCATATATGATGAGCTGCCCCAATTCCCATGTGAGGAGAGCCACCACCACCACTTGAGTGATTTGAGTGACTACACCATATGTGACATTGAGTGCACCTACCTTGAGGGAGTGAGTGAGCCACCACCACATAGAGAGAGTGAGGTAGTTGACAGGTCATGTGAGGCCATTTTGATTTCTAACAACTTAACCTCTACCTCTATTGTGTCTTCTCATTTGGTGATAGGTCCCATATATGATGACGCGCCGATCCTCGACGACTTCGTCCTTCCTTTGGACAAGACGATGGCCATGGTGGACTATGATGCACCCCCACATGGTTCCATCACGATGATGACTTTGACCATGATTTGGTCCTTGCCAACTCACCTACCCCACATAAGTGGAATGAGAAAGGTAACATTGGTGATGGTGATGTTCTAGTCCCACTAGGGGACATTCTTGATATTAATTTCTTGCATGATGTTGATCCACCTATTACCATACTTCATGCTAGTGCGACTTCCTCATGTGATCATTTATTGCCATTTATGGTGAGTACGATGATTCTCATGTGGAGTCTATTAGTTGTGATGCCATGTTGCATGGATTTCTTGTGATAATTCTCTCGGTCACATCATGTTTGACAATCTGCTTGACTTGTCATATGCTATGCATGAGATCAACAATATGTCTTATTTGCATTCTCATCACAGTAGCTATGCATATGCCATTAAAATAAACCCAATTTGCACATATGGCATAGATGACAAGCCCATGGTTATTGGCATTTGTTTTTCTTGTGATGATATTGATATGCTCCCTTTGCATCATTTCTCTATTATGCCATGCCATGACCACCCAGCTTTGGTCATGCATTGTTTGCCATGTTCACTACTGGAATAAGCTTCTTTGTCGTCCGCCATGGCGGACGGCAAAGGCATGGATCACGGACGGCAAATGTCTTTGCCGTCCGCCAGCAAATGGCAAACTGTCCGTCTGAACACGTGCCGGCTACGGCAGACGGGGTCGGCGGCGGCGACGCGGGTGTGGGTGGGGAGGAATGAGAGAGTGGAGAGAAGAGAGGGGGGCGGGACGGCCGTTAATGTACGTGCCTCTTTGCCGTCAGCCAACGGTCAGCAAAGTTTCTATATCATCCGCTTGCGGACGACAAAGAGGTGGGGCCGGTGGGCTTGAGTTAGTCAAACAATAACCGGACCCACCCACCTCTTTGCCGTCAGCTAGCGGACGACAAAGATTCTTTGCCGTCAGCCAGCGGACGACAAAGAACAGGTTGATGGCAAAGACTTTGTTTGCCATCAACCACATCTTTGTCGTCCATTTTCTTGTGGCTGACGGCAAAGACCTTCTTTGCCGTCAGCAAGCGGACGGCAAAAGAATTGGCAGACGGCAAAAAAGTGGATTCTAGTAGTGGTTGTCAAATTTCTCCATATTATGCTTCCGCTATTGCACATGAGGAGACCCTCATAGTTTCCTCAGACCTATTAGGAGATTTTGATCCATCCTATGAATTGCATGATTCCCATGATTGTGTGCACCATATGCATTCCATGAATAAAAATGCTTTTGTTGTGCCACACACTTGCTATAAATTGCATCCCAATCATGTTGAACTTAACAACTATTCTTTCACCATGGATGACATGTTCTTATACCATGCCTCAAACTTCTTTGTGCATTGCTTATCTTGTGCTAACTCTCATGTGCACATACACGTCATGATGGATGATGTGTACATTTACCACACACACACTTTGTTTCGTTTGTCTTTTCTTGTGTAGGTCCCCATACTTACTCGTCAACCTCGCAATCCCATGAGTTGACGAAACGAGCTCTAGAGAGCAATGACAATTTGGGATCTCGTGGATTGTCCTTACCACCGCTCTGTTCGCACAATGACTTCGCGCATTTCTTCTACATGGCCCTCACATGGTTATGAATTATATACCACTTCTCACTTTATGCCCATACTTCCATGTTCACTTTGCATATATGCTCATTTTTATACCTTTGCCGTGCATTTGTGACCCATGCTTTACGTTACACATGTTCCCTGATTCTAGTACTTATATGTGTATTTGCAAGCTTGGTGGAGATATTGCTTGTTATTGCCATGTTGCTTTGTGCCCTATGCTTATGATGATCCTTTGATCATATCTTGTTTTCATGCTTGTCCTATGTCATGCATTACATACTCCTATTGTTTGCCCACATAACATGCTTGCCATGATTTCTTCTAGTGTGTTGCATCTTTGCTAAACTAGTTTGCACGACATGATTACTATGTTTACTTTGTATGTTGTATCACCGATGATTCATACTTGCTCGTTTCATGCAGTTGATGGCATCCATTTCCATGCTTGTCACATGATTAACTTGATTTCCTCACACATGTTGAACAATTTCACTTTCCATTGTGTTGAGTGCCACCATATCTTCACTACACCCTATGCACGTTATGCTTGGATTGTCTTACACTTTCCCCATGTGTTTAGACATCACATTATATTTGGTGTTGTGAATGATTCCTATGCCTATCATAAACATTTTGTTGAGCACTTTGTGCATTCTTGCTATGACATTGAGGTAGATGCTTGTTCACTTGTCACACATATTAGCATCTCTACCTCACATTTGCATAATTGCTTCCATGATGCCTTTACTTGTGCCCAACTTATATACTTACTTGCCATGACACACTTCTTTGTCAGACCATATGCTATGCTTGATGACGACACTTGTTGTGTGAATCACCTCTTGAATACTTGGTTTTGCACTAACGCTAACCACATTTATTTTTCCAAGTGTTTGTCGCCTTTGCTCCTTTTGAATGAATTACAAGACAGTGCGACATTGGAGAGTGCATTTCAACTTCAAGATGATGAGTGCTTGGTGATTGTCCACTTTGACACGGCGACGCCATCTCTTTCCCATGGTGATTTGGTTTTTGATTCGAGGACTGATCTTTCCCAAGGGGGAGGGGATGATGCGGAGCATCCTACGAACATCACCATGTCAAGAGTCCATTTGGCGAGTGACACGTGCGACATCTATTTCACATACAAAAAGGTGAATCATCTCCTTTACACATGTTCACTTGATATACTACTTGACTTCGCTCGTGTGCATGCATAGGTATCATCAAAGCACCACAGACGACGAGGAGGAGTGCAAGCGCAAGTGTACGCCTACACCGTCTGCGAGGAAATCTTGGAAGCGAGGACGGAAGAAGACGGTGCAAAATTTGCACTACCGGGCTGTCCGGTCGCCCAACCGGACTGTCCGGTCCATCCAAAGAGTAGTTTTGGTCTGTGCAGAAATTGCACTACCGGACAGTTCGGTCCCCCAAGCGGACAGTCCGGTAGTACAATTTCTGGACGCCCAAAATTTTCTGTTTCCATCGGACTGTCCGGTCCCCCGTACGGGGCTGTTTGGCAGTGCATCTGCGGGCAGGATTTGGGTAAGGCCCATGTAACTTTACCCTTTCGCCCTCACTTACCCCTTCCTTGCCTTGGACCTATATATATCCCTCCTTCTCCTCCATTTTAGGGTTAGCTAAGAATAGATCTAGAGATTAGAGCTTAGCTCATGTATCTCCCCTTTTGGAATTCCTCTAGAGAGAGAAGGCTCCATTGGAGTTCAAGACCTCCATTGGAGAAGATCCTTAGGGATTCAAGACCCCCTTGTGGAAAGGATCTATCTGGATCATCAAGACCTCATCTCCTTCATAGGATTTGGGATGAACTCTATCATGTATCTTATTTCCCTTTGATTGTTCATGTACCTTGTGGATCTTGGGTGTTTGTTGGTCTAGTGGATGTGTGATTGGACTTGTTCTTGAGTGTTCCTCTTGTGATTTCCCATCTTGTTCTTCGTGTTCTTCGTGGACCCCCTCCAATTCAAGTTAGGGTCTTCACCCTACAACAGGGAGGCTCGCGGCGGCTAGGGTTTCGATCCTCCAGAGCCCCCGCACGAGCAGTCTGGGAGGAGAGAGGGGATGGGAAATGATAGTTTGTGTTATCATGTACAAAATGGTTGTGAAAGACGAGGGTGACAGAATTCGCCATGTTTTGAGTTGATCGGTGATCCTATCAAACTTCCAAAGCAGAATCCGATGACACTTGAGGAATTTATCCAAACGCACCAACAAATTTGCCATCGAGAAACTCCTGAGCAGCTTCAGAATGATCTGGTTGAGCCTTTGTGGGCGCTTCAAGGAGAGAACTAAAAATATGTTGAATTCAAATTTGAACTATTTTATCACAAAACTTCATTTTTTGGATTGTAATATTTATATTATATTTGAATTATTGTGTCCTGCTGCGACATTCCGTCGAACAGGACCTCAACATAGCAGGCGCCGGCGCTGCCCATGCTTGTTCGCACCCGTTAGAGTTGCGGCGAGTCTCACAACGTCTACGACGCCTCCGAGTGCGTAAGGGCGTCCGAAATCGCTCATCTGGACGACAAATCGTCGCCAGTCATGGGCGGAGCAGGGTGTCGGCTTCCTCGTTGGCAGCAGGGCGGACGGACGCAGGGGACCGGCGGTGGCAAGGGGACACATCCTCCCCAACATCCACAACCTCCTTTGTCGAAACTTCCTTCGCCGTTGTTTCAAGTTCGCACTGCTTCCTTCTCTGCTCCCTCCTGGCGATGTCTCGACCTTGCAGCTCACCCCCATGGTCAGGATCCCCCACAAATGATGCAGAGGCATCATCCGTACTGGCGGTGGGGGATGGGGTACCAGCAACGACATCTAGGGCGGCGAACGATGTCGACGACGCGGATGGAAGAGCAAGAGTGGAGGACGATGCTAACTCGGACACGGGAAATGGAGGACGACGACGACTCGGACGCGGAAAATGGAGGACAGCGACGACCTGGACATGAAAAATGGAGGACGAAGATGGGAGGAGGGCGATGTGTTTGGTGGACTTTGGTCAATTTTGTGAAATTTGAGGTGGGTCCGGTCTATCTGGTCCTACGTGACGAACACGCCTGAGCGCGTCCTGGCCTCCACCATAGATATGGGCTGTTATGAGGGGTGCTGGTCAGGCTAGATGTGTAGGGCCGGTTTAAGGAGCTCAGCTGAATCATGATTTGACCGGTCCGAGTCGTCGTCGTTTGAGGAGTCCGAGTGCAGTGACGGATCTAAGATCACATACTTTGGTTGCCACAGTTCAAGGTTTAGACTGAACATCATCCTAACCTCAACAAATAGTCTGAAAAAAGCAACAACTAAATGGATATTTAATGTTAAGTATATACTAGTAAAATTTATCTTGCAACTTTGGAGGGGATGACATGCAGGACATCCCATTAGATCCGCGAGTGCAGAGTGTGGGTGCTCGGCTAGAGAAGCATGTGGATAAAACTTTTCCAACTGCCGCAATACGTGGCACACCTGTTTTAGTTATCCAGCTGACCACGAGAAGACAGCACAGAACGGAGTCCCTGACATGTGGACAAAATGGCGGTGGGACCCAAATGTCTGCTTCCGTGGCATGGATCTCACGGAGGTTCTGCGTGCGCGCAACGAGCCACCACCCCGTCCGACCTGGCACTCGTCGTCGTCTCCCTTGCTCGGTTCCTCCTCTACAAACCTATCCCCGCCCGTCCGCCGTCGCCGCCGCCGCGAAACCCTAGACCGCCGCCAGCGAGCGTGAGCTCCATTAGCAAGCCTCACACAACATGGATTGCGGCACAGCCTCGCACGGCGCCCTGCTCGCCGCCGCGCCGCTCGCCGTCCGGCGGCCCCGGCTGCTGCCCCTCTCGCCGCCGCCGTCGACGCCGTCCATTCAGGTCCTTGTTCAGATCTCGCCGGCGTTCTTCTGCACGGGCCGATACGGCCTTCTGTTGTAAGATTCGTAGAGAGCGGAGCTAATCAGCATGTGCTCATGTGCGATTAGATGGGAAAAGTTGGGATTAAAAACCTTTTTTTTCTTTGGAAAGGATTTCTGAAAGTTGAACACTGGAAAAAGCAAGGAACACTGGAAAAAGCAAGGAACCGTCGTTGTTTCTTGTGTTGATGTGTATTGAATAATCTAATGTGTGGTACTTTATTATCGTTGATGCAGATTCAGAACCGACTTTATTCGATGTCACTGCTTCCGCTTCGAAAGGCCCGAGGCATGGGAATATGCGAGGCTTCTCTAGCAAGTAACTACACGTATGTGATTTCCACTATGAACTGCATTGCATGTCTTGTTAGACTGTACCACACCATGCAGCGCACAACAATTTGCTTGCGCTAGTCTGCTAGATTGTCTGCGGCAATGTGCTGGTCGTGTCAAAATAGTTCTGATGGGAATCTCTTGGCTTGGCAGGCAGACATCAGAGTTTGCTGATTTGGATTGGGAGAACCTTGGTTTTGGACTCGTGCAAACTGACTATATGTATACTGCAAAATGTGGGCCAGATGGGAACTTTGACAAGGGTGGAATGGTGCCGTTTGGACCAATAGAAATGAACCCAGCATCCGGAGTCCTGAATTATGGACAGGTTTGTATGGGAGGTACAAACTCCTTGATTCGTGTCTCTGGCAGACTGTACTAATGTTTTGAAGGCCTAAATCTTCTTGTTCTGAAATTGTATCGGTTATGATTTGTAGGGATTGTTCAAGGCCTAAAGGCGTATAGAAAAACTGATGGCTCCATCCTGTTGTTTCGCCCAATGGAAAATGCAATGAGGATGCAAACTGGCGCCGAGAGGATGTGCATGCCTGCACCTCCTGTCGAGCAATTTGTGGATGCAGTAAAACAAACCGTTTTAGCAAACAAGAGATGGGTCAGTCGTCTATCTGAAATGTTGGGTCATTTCCATTGTGCTATGTCATTGTTTATGTGCGAGATTTGATCATTTACCAAATATCTTATGCATCCAGGTGCCTCCTACCGGTAAAGGTTCTTTGTACATTAGGCCACTACTCGTGGGAAGTGGGGCTGTTCTTGGTCTTGCACCTGCTCCTGAGTACACATTCATTATTTTTTCCTCCCCTGTTGGGAACTACTTTAAGGTTTGCATCAAAAAATTTAACTTCTTTGTCCACTACTTTCATGAGATATTTTACCCCAAATAAAAATAATAATTGGGCTCTATACATTGTTGTACTTTCCACTTTGCATGACAACACAATTCAGACTAGAAATTATGTCATTTATTATAGTACTGTTTTTGCCTTTTTGGTTGATGATACACTAATCATGAATCAGATGTGGAATTCCAACTCACTTATGTACAGTGTTCCGTTTAGTTTTTTCAGTGCCCATTTAATTTGTCAGTGATATCTGCAGGAAGGATTAGCGCCAATAAATTTGATAGTTGAAGACAAGTTTCATCGGCCACCCCTGGTGGAACTGGAGGTGTTAAGACCATTGGGAATTATGCCTCGGTAATTATGCTGTTAACTTTAGGTCCATTGTTTATGATTTGTTGGCTTGAATCGACAACTTTGCGATGCAAGTTTGTACCTACAGGAATTTGACTTTGCATCTTGAATTTCTGATATTTATGTTTCTGACGTCTTGATTTGATTTATTTTTTAATTTTTATTTGATGATTTTGAGCTTTCAGTGTTTAAAATTCATAATACAAAAGAACAATATCATGTTCTGATTGAAATAGGCTATGCCATCAGTACAATTATTTTATTGCTCTTAAATCTGATATGACAAAGCTTAAGCATAGCATACGCTTGAAAAGTTGAAATGGAATAATGTCGAGATATTTTTCAAAGTGGAATACTGTAACATAGATAATTATACCATGCATCTTTACCCTTTAAATCTGTCGTAGTCACTTCTACAATTATTATTTTGTAGTAGCAAAGTAGCATTCACACACACATTGAATTCTTCTGCTAGGACTTCAAATTTACAACATTTTCTACTTAGTTTTAGAAAAATTGTTGATGGATTGAAAACATATTGGAATTACAAAGCCTATGTGTTATAATGGTAAAAACTATTTGTTATGATTGTGGATGCTCATTTATCCTCAAGTCCACTATCTTCCGGTTGTTTAAATTGTGGTCAAAGCCTATAGGATATAGATGCAATGGGTTATAAGGCTGGAATGGCCAGTCTATTCACTAGCTGAAATCCGTATTCAAAAACATCTTCTGCTATCTTCTCTGCTAACTGTGTTGAACTTGTGTATTCATGGCTTCTTCATTATCAGTATGTGTCCTTTTGTTGAATAGGTCTTGATGGCACAGAAGATTGCAAAGGAGAAAGGTTATTCTGATGTTCTCTACTTGGATGCTGTTGAGAAAAAGTATCTTGAAGAAGTATCTTCGTGTAATATTTTTGTTGTGAAGGTAAGGCATCGCTGTCACTGTCAGATATGCTTGCTATTTTTGATAATAATAATCTTCAACCAGTTCAGGTAACGCTGCTTAATTCTGAAAGCTACTACTGTGGTTAGATGTCCGGATATCCTAGTACCATCTTTACTCGAACTTAACGTATTTTGCTTAAAGGGCATATTTGTCCTTTCTATGTAAAAGGAAAAAAGGCGAAAACTAAATCATATGCAGAATTGTTGAACTGGAGTAGATATCTTGATTTCAAAATACTTTTGGCTTTCAGCACATGTGCCTGCCATATCAACTATGGAAACCAAAACATTATGGTTTTTATGAGCACGTGGTTGATAGCAACATCCATTAGCATGGCCCTTCCACTTATGGAATATGAGCTGATAAAGGAATCAATTTCATACCTTTGAACAGATTACTTTGTGGAATCCGTCAACATATCAGCATTATTTCATAGATAACGATTTGGATATCCTAGTAATATAGCAGCATCAATGACTGTTCCTTAAGATATAGCACCATCTGGCTCATCTACACCTGTTAGGTTTGGCATGGTTGTCTACCTATCACCTTGGTTTCTTATAAATGTTGCAGAACAATGCTATCATCAGAATGATGAGACTGATTACAAACAGTTATTTTAGCACAATTCTTGTCTATTTTATGCATGTTGTTTGTAACTTTGATCTTATTTCTTTTCTTGCTATTTGGACCAGGGCAATGTTATTTCAACTCCAGCGATAAAAGGAACAATATTGCCGGGCATCACAAGGAAAAGTATAATTGATGTTGCTCTGAGTAAAGGCTTCCAGGTATTATTTGTCAATCCCATGAATCGAAAGTCGAGATTGTTATGTTGCCATGGTTTTCCAGTCGCGACTCATCCTAGTGGCTCTGGGGTAGCGACTCGGAAAAAGTCGAGCCTGCAGTTGCGACTAGTCGCGACTCGAGTTGACATTAAGTTGAGCCGACATTTTTTTGCGACTAGTCGCACGACTCAAAAACCATGTATTTTGCCAATCAGTTTGTCTAGATAGTTTCCTGTGATTGGCAGTTAGCTATAGCATTGTGTGATGAAGAGTGAGCATATTTAAGTGTGCTAGGTAGTGGTAAACTGGTAATTGCTTTTGTATCCCAATCTCCAGGATCCCTTTGTTTATAATTTTTTTAAAGTGCCTTTGCAAGTTTTAAATTATTCCAAAAAAATCAGCTGTATATTGGAGGAGGATTCACTATGAATCTACAAAAATTCGTGAGAAAAGCTTCCATTTGTGCGATGCACGAAGAAGCAAACGGTAGCACTGCTATTTGCTATTATAGATCACCATATTTATCTTTTTGTGCTGCGCATTTACCATTAAGATTTGTAGACCCACGGTACGTTTTAACATGTATTGTGGAAATACTATTTTGAGCTTGTAAATGCACTTTGTGAAAATTTCAAAATAAATGATCACTGGGGTTTAGGAGCCAAAAATCCGCTCTCGTTAGGTACAGTACATCCATGTCTTTTTAATCGTATTCCTCAATCCTTCACCTTCCGTTATGAATGAATATTGACAGTGGACATTTTTCTTGTACGAATAATACATTTGTGAAAATATTGCTCATTTCTCCTAGCGACGTGGATCCAAGTAGAAGAGGCAAAATACTGTTCTGAAACTGCTACTGAAAATATCTGAAAGCGTGTTGTCAAATTCTGTTTAACATTTTTGCATATATTTGTTTTTTGGAAGGTCGAGGAGCGGCTTGTGTCGGTGGATGAGTTGCTCGATGCCGACGAAGTGTTCTGCACAGGGACCGCCGTCGTGGTGTCTCCTGTAGGTAGCATTACATACCAAGGGAAAAGGTAAAACTACCTCTGTTTGTTCCTTGAGAGCTGAGCTCCTAGCTGAAACGTGTGCATCCTTAGATCAAAATCCAACTTGTCTCTCGAACGAACTCGGATATTCATTCCTCCATGAGTTCCACCACAGTAGCACACGAGATCTCATGCCCACTCACTGGATTGTGCTCTGCAGGATAGAGTATGCTGGCAACCAGGGAGTCGGCGCAGTGTCTCGGCAACTGTACACCTCGCTAACAAGCCTCCAGATGGGCCAGGTGGAGGACCCCATGGGCTGGACCGTGCAACTGAATTAGCCAACAATCTTTGCCTGCCATCGTCGCGCCGATGGGTTCACCCTGTTCTCTGCCTGGATTAAAACATGATGATGGATGGGGTTGCAAGGTCTTGTGTATCTTCAGTCAGTTTTGTAGGCTCTGCCCAAGTGGCGTCCCAGTGTGCATCTGTAGATGGTGGCGCATAAGATGCGTAGCCTCTCCTCGTATGCGCCTTTTTTGATGTTTATCAATGTTGTGGAACTGGAAACCGTAGCCTTTGTGGTGACTAGTGAGCAATGTAAAGTAGGATAAATTTCTTGTACTTGCCATGTCGGGTGTCTTGGTTTTTCTGGAGTGGTTTGTGATGATAAGAATAAGAATAAGAGCTTGGTGTGCCGCAGTAGCATGATGTACTGTTCCTTGCCGTAATAAAAGAGCTCAAGGAGAAACCCGACCTTGATGAAAGCCAAGCTGGCGAATGTTGCGGAATGGCTGGCACTCTTTATCACTGACCGTTCATATAGCTAGGCTGTCACGTTTGTGCTGGATGGACTCGGCAGTTGGCATCGCAAACCGGTCGCTACGAGTCCACAGTTCGTGTGCCCACTCTGCGTTCTAAGAGGAAATGCTATAGACTGTCCTATGAGGAGTTGTTTGCATCGATACCAGGAGGGCAATATCCATCTGGACCGTACGCTCATCACGGGAGTACATGATGGTCATCAACTCATCATCATCATCATGCAAAATGCTTACCGAATCGACAGCGACTTTTGCCTACGTGCACTAGAAACGCGCTTGTCCTACTACCCCACCCTTATGCAAGTAACTCGGTGTTAGCCAGTACAGGGTCCACCGACGCTCGGCTTAACACCAACATTACGCGCTGCATTTTGCTTTGTCTGGTAGTACGTACCCTTTTTTTAGTTTGAAGATCCTACCCAACTCGACGACTGAGCAGTATGCACCTATCTCTATTTTTTTTTTGGTTTCAAGATCCTGCCAGACTTGACGACTGAGCAGTACTGTATGTGCGTCTGCGTTCCAAGATCCAATGTAAACAGCCAGATGAGATAGGTGAGTCCGATCCAGCGACTCAATAAAGGGCTGAAATAGGTTGCCCGATTTGGGTAGGTACAGATCGGGAATAATATCCATCCCATCCCATCTCAAGCGGCTCAGCTGTACCTGTACGTACACAGGGACAGTACAGTACTCCCACAGTCCTATCCTACCTAGGCCAATGCCGCACTAAATTTCATCGACGCGTCCGGCGTTCGCTCTGCATAATGGAAGCCCAAAAACTCCCAAGGCGCACATGCCTACATTATTACATAGCCGCTGCAGAAAGTTACTGTAGTTTTAGAGGCCATCGGAGGAAAACAGAGGCTACATTTTCTCTGAATAAATCCCCATCCGTTAGTCAGTCCAACCTTCCGATAACCATCTGGCACTAGTTATTATCTAGCTACCTTTGGTACTAGAACTGAGGGCCGCACGGTGGTGTGGCTGGGATCAGGGCCAGGTGATGTCGCCGACCTTTGTAAAAATCCCTTTTCACCCGCCAAAGAAAAAAGAATCACACGATTTTACAGCTGATGGTTCCATCGGAGGACACCATGTTACTCTAGTGGAAAACCGTGAGATCCATCCACGAATATGTCCATTTCAGGACAGGAGGAATAAATGGCAAATAGGGTGTCTTCAAGCAGACACCACGCGGGATCGACGATGACATCGCGCAAGCCAAACCAAACCAAACACGGCGAGGCGATGCCAAAAAGTTGCCATCTGACTCAGATCAGATGCGTCTGGGTTTAGGGCACTCCGCACTCGCTGTCGTGCAACGCAAGGTAGCATTAGGAGAAACTAACCAAGCGTCAAGTCCCTGACCTAAACCTAACGACCCCCCTGTTGCAACAGTGAGTCTGTGAGTGCCTCCGCTACTGGCAGCGGGCCTGGCTCCTTTCTGAATCGGACTGCAGGTGTAAAGTTCACTGCTTGCCAGGCCCACTCGGATAGATCCCATCTCAACCACTACCCCTTGTCTCTAGCTAGTGCCAGTTGAATAACAAGCCGCATCTTGGTTCTTGGGAAATGAGCGCTGTTTTTTTTATTTCTGTTCTACAAAGGACAATCAGCTACCCTGTGTGATAGATCAACTGGCCTTGAGTTGTTAGTAAATATAAGATATTTTGGATATTTTAAAATGGAGTACATGCAGACTGAAATAAGTGAACAAATGCATATACATTTGATTTAATTTTGTTAGGACATTTTATATTTTATTTTATTGTTTGTGGGTAGAACATCTTATATTTGTGAACAAAGGGACTATTTCCAAGGCTATGGTCCAGTAATTCTAGCCTTCCAGGCTTAACTGGGTGTGTTCTTCTTCTATTTTACATGTAAATTATGGACAATAGACTAAGATCAAGTTGATATGAAAACATAACTAGTATTTGCGATATACGATATCAAGAGCTTGTCCATATATCGAGGATGTAGACGACCAACAATCACAAAAAAAAACAAGAAAAACAAAATGGCATGACCACATGTATGCTGGAGCAATCAACAAGACACAATAGCAAAACCCCAACATCAATCATCCTTGTTGGCGGAAGGTTCTCCAAAGCTACGCCTCCATGAAAAGAAAGGCAAGTGAGCATCATCGTCGCGACATCCTACCTTCGTCATGGATTTTGCCCCCGTAAAGCAAGTTCGGTACGTTTTCGATGCAATACTTTCAACAAGAAAACAAAATAACCAATCAAAATTAGGTCTAGAGTTTTCGCACCAGACTCTAGAACTGATACTCAAGGGGCAACAGCAAACCGAAGTCGCCATATATTGCGGCCCCACTCGCGAAGCTAATATTGTCGGAACTCCCTGACTGACAATGCAGAACATTTGTACGCCCTTAAGCATCTTGCCAGTCGAAACGCCTCTGAAGAGCTTTGCACACAAAAAAACGCCTCTGAAGAGTTTTGCACCAAAAAAACCCGCCTCTGAAGAGCGTTCTTAAATCCTCTCTCTTATGGGTCTAGCTGGTTCACATTCCGAAAGCATGTTTGGAATAGCATGAGATGTTGAAACCTACATGAATTGAAAACACAAGAATTCATAATATAGACCGTTTGGTTGCATTGTAGAAAAATGCAGGAACTTTGATACATCGTCAGGTGCATGGTATAATTGTCATAGAAAAATTCATGAGTTTCACCCTCAATGTTTTTCTTCTTCAAAATTGCATGCAAAATGGACCATAGGAGTATTTCCTACGATTTACAATCCTACAAACCAAACAAACATTCCATAGAAAATTCTATGGAATATCATGGAACCAAACATGTTCCACACGACCCTAAACCCTGATCAAATCCCGCCTAACCATGCGACATCATCAACAGAAGTTTTAAACATGCCAAAACGGTATTATTTAAAATGAATTTTGTCTAGATACTCTGGAGGCAATTTCTGTAGCTCGTACGCTCCAAAAGAAATTTTGCAAACACATTATTGTAACAAGATGGCTAAAGTGAAGCACGCCACATGACTAGCAGTTTGATTGATTGCTTTTTTTTTTTTTGAGGGGGGTTTGATTGATTGCTAATAGTGCTGGCAAAGCAAAGAAACAGTGTTCAAATTGTCTGTGCATAAACTACACAACTGTTGGTGAGGATTGGAGTGGGGTAGCACCTCTTTTCTTTCCGGGGAATAAAAGCCGGCGGTCTGAGACAGCTGATAAGGTAACAAACTATCACCGTCGGCATCGTTATCCGATAACCATGACGGTATCCCTCACGCGTGTGGTTGGGTTGGGTTGCGAGCACATGTTTACCCCGTTTGTATTTCGGAATGAGATTTCCAGGTCGAAACCCCCTCCGCCTCCGATAATCATCACCTTCTTGTTAATGCAGCCTGTACAATTCCCTCTTTTCTAAGACCACTCTGTCCAATACTCTATCTGATACTGGAGTACTACTAGTACTACTCAAAGAATAATACTAGTGCAGTGCAGAGACAAAGCTACCAGATCAGGCCAACTCCCCCGTACGACTCCAAACGGACGTCCATTTTGTCCGGATTTTGTCCGTTTGAGGTGGCAATGAGGACGAAAACGAACATGCGTGTCCGGCTTGTGTTCCAGGCACCCACCGCGAGAGAGTGACCCAAAATGTTCGTCCCCTACCTCCCCACCCGCTCGCCTGCCGCATCTCGCCGCCACAAGACCTCGCCGCCGCTTCGCATACCGCCATCGCCGGTCAGACGGCCGCTGGCCGCTGCTTAGCCGCCGGCTGGCGGGCGAGGCGCCATCACTGCAGCCCACGCGCTGGCTCGCTGGCGCCGGCAGCCATCATACGTTCGACGCCTCGACGTTGTTGCTGCTGGCGCTGCGGCGCGCTTGCTCAGCTACCACTCGCCGACGGGCAGGGATGCGAGCGCACCGTGCTTTTGCCAGCTGTTATGGACGCAGAAGCGCGTGCCCTCGCGGCACCTTGGCGCCACGGCCGTGGACGCCGCTTTGCCGCTGGCAGACGCCGTGGCAGCGCCGCGTGAGGAGTCGGCCTGCAGACCGCCGCCTCAGCAGCCGCCGCCGCCCACACACCCCACATCGAGGCGCGGTCGAGCGAGGTGCGATGGAGGCGCCATTGCTCCCGGGCAAGCCAGAGTCGGCAAGGCTGACGGATCGCTAGGAGCCGGGAGGAGATGCTCGGCCTTCTTGCCGATTCCGACGGCGGCGACGGCTGCATCACGGTCAAGGCGCCACACCCCACGCGCACGCCTCGCCCGCCGCTGCCATGGCGGCGGGCCTCAACGACGGCGAGGCGAGGCCGGCCGGCTGAGCCAAGCGTGCTCCTAGGCGCCCGTGGCTATTCAGCCTAGCGGTGGTGTGTGTGCGTGGTGGGTCAGGGGAGAAAAGGAGGAGAGAGAGAGGAGGGTGGGTGGGTGGGTGGGCCAATAACAGACGGGCCAGGGTCACATGCAAAAGGACACACCCCGGATGAGGATGACGCAGAGGGCGTCCGCTCGTGTCCGTTTTAGACCCAAAGCCAACCCAACTTTGCTTCCAGGATGGGGCTAAGCGGACAAAAGACAGACGTTTTTTGAGGATGGGGTCGTGCGCTGGGTCGTCTGCTATGTTCGTTTTATCTCAAACGGACACACCCGGATAGGATAGGGTCACGCGGTGGAGTTGCCTCAGAGCGCCTCCAGCTTGCTTGCTTGCGGGCGTCGCCTACCTCCACTCTGCTTTTTCGCCGAGCGAGCGAGAAAATGCTGGCGCACTCGCCGAAAGTGGCATGTGGTGGGCGGCCTGCTACCGTGCCGTAGCCCTGGTGCGCTCCGTTCCACACCACCCCATTCCGTTCCATTCCTTTCCTTTCCACCAAGGAAGCAACCAGAGCGGAGCCGACGCTGACCTGACCCGGGTAGGGGTAGCTTGGGTTGGGCGAGCTGATTCCCGCTCCACGGAAAAGAAAAGAAAACAAGAGCAAAGCAGCCTCCCTCGATTCCTTTCTTCCCCGCCCGCCCGCCCAAAGCCAAAGGACGGGCGACAGCGCAGGGCCGACCCAGACCCAGGCGACGCTGTGAGGATCGATTCCGCAGCTGGCTGTTCTTTTCTTTCTATGCGGGAGGAGACTGGAGAGAAGAGGGAGAGAAGGGGAAAGGGGCCGGCTGCTGAGGCTTCTCCCCAGGTCGTGATCTGTGATTCATTCGTCAGGTAGGTAGGTTCCCCGTGATCTCTCTTGGATGGGTGGGTGTGTTCGTTAGTTGGGATCTGCGATGTTTTCTGTTGGTTGGGATTCATTCGGTTGCTTGGGTTCATTTCCCCTCTTGTTTTAACCAATTCACAGTCTGGTGAGTTCTCATGCTTGCAGCAAGATAGGAGCTTGTCAGATATACTCTTGTTGAGTAGCTGATAATTATTTGGATTTGTTCAGCAAAGTTTTTTAAATCAGAAACTTCCATTTGCTTCATATTAAGATTTACTGTACTAGCTTGATTGATTATTGGGTTCATCACATATCCGCTAATCCCCTTTGTTTTTGCGGCTGAACAGTCCCAGTTCTGCTCATCTTGTCTTCAGAGTTCAGAGAGATGTCATTCCTTGGCCATTGAAAATCCGGCTGCTAACTTGTGTTGATCTACGTGCAGTGATCCAAGAGACTATTAACTGTACAAAACAGTACAAGAGACAAAGAAAGAACAGATTGTTCTGAAATGGGGAAGCAAAGCAACAGGCGGTCCGGGGCGCAGGACGATACCAATGTCGGCTGCGTCTGGGGCCTAATGCGCATGGTCTATTTCCGCCGCGACCCCAGATTCTTGATGGACGCGAAGCAGGCCGGCGGGAGGCATAAGCTCCGGGAGATCACAGGTAAAATCATTATCACTGTCTCATTGCTGCTACCAAATACAGATGGTTCAACTTGATTTTGAATTTCAGATGCTGTAGCTTGTCCAACAAAGCTACTAGTTTTATACGAAAACCACCCAATGAGTTTGCGTAGTGCTATAAGAAAATCAAAAGAGATGCTGATACTATCAGTTCGTTGATCATTTTGCTTGGTTGCTTTCACTGGCTTGTTTTCACATAATTATGCTTACAGCTTAGAAGTGCAACCTGTGTGGCTGGACGAGTTTGTTCATTCCCTGCGCTACTTTTAGGTTGAGTTTAATAAGATCGGTCACTGCTTCTGATGCCCAATCCAGAACTAGTAAATGATGAATGTTAAGATAGCTCAGCAAAGGAATGTGCATCTTGAATTTTCTCTTGACTTGTAATGTTATTGCACAATATTCTTATGATGGACACTATATTTCTTTTTCAGACGGAAGGGACTCAGGGAAGAGGCCTAGGGATTTTGAGGAAATCGAAAAAGATGATGTAAGTTAAACAAACTAAGAAAATTAAGGTCTCAGGAGTAAATTCACTTTCATATTTCATTGACTACTGTGTGTAAATGAAACCATTTCATTGACTGCTGTGTGTAAATGAAACCATAATTTTTCAAATCTGCAAGTATCATGGATCCATACAGAAACATCGGTTTTCCTAAAACAGTTCTGTTTTACTTTCTCTGTTTTTCAGAACATAGAAAACGGCCCTTTGCAGCAACCAACTGTTAAAAAACTTATGGAGGAAGAATTGGGGCGTGTGAATCTTTTGAGGACAGTTCCAAACAACGAGGTTCAGAGAAGATTAGCTCATCTGGGAAATGACCTATCTCTTGATAGAAATTCAGAGCATACAAATAACACAACAGGAACTTTAAATGACAGCACGGATATCTCCGTGTCTCGTTTATCTGGATCAGTGGATTCTGAGGGTTCCAAGAGCTTGAACCACACTGAATATGATCTCGAATCTGTCTTGGCAAGCTTCTTAGGTGAGATTTATAGGTGCCACAATGAATGTCCACATGATGATTGCAAGAGTAATAGTGAATTGTGTCCTTCATTGAAGTCCCTAATCCATAAGAAGCTTAATGACTTAAGCAATCTTCAATCCAATATTGATTATGAGCAACCGCAAGAGAGCAAGGGAGAAAAGCTACTGGGTGGTAATGGCATTTCTAGCAGCAGGACAGTTCAGTCCAAGGAATTCAAGGATGCCCTGGAGATACTGGGTTCAAACAAGGAACTTTTCCTGAAGGTGCTTCAGAAGCCTAATTCACATATGTTGGACAATATCAGAAACCACCAAAACAGTAGATTGACAACCAAGTTAGCGCCCAATAAAAATCTTGGAGAAGCTAATTCCCTTGAAGAGACAAGAGGCTCAAATCATGACTTGTCTGCACCGGCACAGGCTAAGGAGAGCAAACATATGTTCTTCTGGAGGAAAGACAAGTCAAAAATAAAGCAGACGCTGCCAGAAGGAATCAACGGATCTCAGCCTGTTAGCAAAATAGTTATTCTGAGGCCAAATCCAGGAAAAGGAATTGATCAGACGGTGACAAGCAGTGCAAGATATTTACATCAGCAACCTAGTACCTCTCAAACTCCAGAGTACAGTGGGAGGGAAACCTCAAAATTTTCAATCAAAGAAGTCAGGAGGAGATTCAGAATTGTGACTGGTGAGACAAGAAGAGAAAGAAATGCAGCACCTGCAGATGACCTTCAAAGAGTTTCACGTTGGCATTCCATGATTGCAACGAAGAAGAGTTCTGGGTATCACACACAAGGGAGCTTGGCAGACAAATCTGCATCAAATTTTAAGAACGACATCGCCAGACCTTCAACCAGCGGCAAGCAAAAGCAACAAAATGGCAGCGAGACTGAAATTAGTGGTCGTATAGCAGTGCCACAAGATGATTCTATCTTCTACAAGGAGGCTAAGAAGCATTTAACAGATATGCTAAAGGACAACAATAAGTCCGGCAACTATCCAACAGCCCAGGTCTCAAAATCCTTGGAAGGAATGCTTTCGCTCCCTCATTGCGATGTGTCATCTCCTAGGAATAGCCGTAGTGGAAAATGCCACACTGATCTCTCACCTGAAGAGACAGACTCTTGCCTTGTATCCATGGTTGACAGTGAAGAAACTACACAAGAGAGCAGTCAATCATGGGACGACTCACTGAGCAACACTGCACATTGTCCTAGTATAGCAGTTGATGATCAGGTGGCTGTTCAGGACAAATGTAGCATGAAAGAAGAACCACAAGAAGGTAACCTTCTATAGTTGCATGAATCATCAGGTTGAATTGAGTGGTACATATGTTTTATCATCAAAGAGAAATAACTCTAGAATCTTGTGCAGGACAAGGAGATGTTACTGATGTGGTAGACACCATATATATGGAAGAAATTGGCAAAATAGATTGTTCTGAAACAATCTGCAACACACAATCCATCTCAGCAGAACTATGCAGAGATAGCCCGCAGCCAGTAAGCTCTCCAAAAAAAACATAGCATTGTCTCATGTTTTTGTTGCGATATTATTTATGTTAACGTCGCATGTTTCATTTATAGGATATGATAGAGGAAGCAGAGCAAGGAAAAGAACCTGTTAAAATCTTGTTGAGCTATCCTGAGAGCATTGTTGAATTGGAGCAGCAAGAACCAGGAACACCTGAACCAACAGCATCGGCCAAATTTATCTCAGATTGTTCCCCCGAGCTAAGCCACGACAAGCAAGAACAGCCCAGTCCTGTGTCTGTTCTTGATTCATTCTATGAAGATGTTGCAGATCCTGAATGCGAAAACATTAAACAATGTGAGCCCAATTACATAAATATATGTAACCCTTTTGCCCATTCCCAGTAATAAACAATCTGTTCAAATAGATCTGTATGACTTAACCCTTTTGTGACATACAGGTGATCTGCATGAAGAGTTGCGTGGAGCCCTGTACTTCCCAGATAACGAATCAGATCTAAAGGTCTTTTGGGAGGACAAGAATGTCCGATTAGATTATATAAAGTTGGTTTTGGAGCTCTCGGAATTATGCGCAGAACAGAATTTAGAGGTATGGTATCTGGAGGATGAGTTAATCAGCCCTTGCCTGTTGGAAGAACTACCAAACCAAGGTGATCAAATAGATAATCTGAAAATTCTGTTTGACTGTATCTGCGAAGCTCTAACAGAGATCCAGGAGAGATATTTTAGACTCTCTTCTTGGTTGTCGTTTCTCAAACACGACATACGGGCACCTCCAATGGGAGAAGACCTCGTCGCAGAAGTTGACAAATATGTTGACGATTACCTCCGATATAGTTTTCCAAGTACATTAGATCATACAATAAAAAAGGATTTCGAAGTTCGGACATGGATGGACATTCGGTCGAAGACTGAAGGGATCGTTGTGGAGATATGGGAGTTTGTGTTAGACGAACTTATCGATGAGGCTGTTTTCGATTTGTGGATTTGAAGCTCTGATCAGGTCCCCTGTCGGTGGTGCTTTGTGAGGGGTATATACGCTAGGTATAACTGTAGAGGTTTTCATGCTGACAATAACACCATTTTACGTGGCAGAATAACACGGGCTGTTTTGTTTGGCCCGTTCGAGTAAAGTAATGAGAGTGCAAACTTTCGACGACGTTTTGCTCGTCGAAGTGTGTATAACTGCAGCGGAAGAAACTTCTCTGATGCATGACAGCGGAAGTTTCGACCTGCAAACCTCCCAGCCGTGCAGCTTGTCTAGACTAGATGAAGTTTGGGCAGCCTGTCACAGCCATGCCTCTTGGACAGCTAAAATGCACAGCAGTCTGAAAGGCTTTGCGGATTTTCCTCTTGTACATTGTGATCAGAGGTGATCACACATGTATATTATTTTTTTCCTTTTCTTTGTGTTTGTATGTACATGTGTAATAGTTTTTCGAGAATCACACATGTGTAACAGTTACCATAATACTATATGACAGATCAAATGCTACTGCATGTTCTTCATTTTGCGAAATACCGGTGTCCTTTCAGTTAAGTTGGACCACGCTTTGTTTCCTTGGATAAATATGTGCGCTACCTGTATTTGCTGTTACTCAAAGTGGATGTCAACTACATGTGTGTGTGTGTGTGTGTGTGTGTGTGTGTGTGTGTGTGTGTGTTGTATGAAGTGCAGTGCATTTGATCGTCAACCTTTCTAATGTTATCGCAGTAAGTTCAACTAAACCGGAGGTTTTCAGCGAGTCAAGTTGCATGGTCATGAATGTGCCTGACTAATTCTTCGTGTTATTAGGTTGGATGTTTCGGTCGTCTAAGGATATATAGCAAGCTTTTTGACAGTCATAGGTACCAAGCAGCAAGCATCTCACTTGGTCCTTAGCTTTACCAAGATCGATGAGCAAGAAAGAGGGGCAAATCAGACACACTGCTGGCCAGACACAACCTGAAATCAGATGAAAAGGCCAAAAAAATATCTTACAGGACACACACTGTTGGTCAGACAAACTCTGCATATTCTCTTTGCAAGATATATAGACCTTGCAAATCCTTGACTACGTCAGTAGTAGAAATCTCACGGTACAAAAGTTATCGTAAGATCATCATCATCCTAATCTACGCCGTTTCCCATCACAGAGAGCTGGGAACAAGGCTCGAAAGTAAGTACATTTTGCTCTTAAGAGCATTCATTCGTTCATTCTCTGGACGAATCTGTCCGTCAGGTTTGGTCCGTCGCTCAGTGTTCATTTCCTGGCAGCCTTGTCGGCGAAAAGAACCTCGTCCGTCCACGAGACGATGTTGAACGCCAGGCTCTCCAGCACCCTCGAGTAGCTCTCCAGGATCGCCTGCCCAACATCCTGCAAAACGAAAATCATCCATCTCGTCCGATCAGAAAACAGCATTTCATCTACGTCAAGATCGAGTGTGTGATGAACTGATGATCATGTCAAGTTCAGATAGAAATGAGGATGCCAAATTCAGATGATGCAGATATGGGATGCTGCTGTTGATTTGATTGGCTACCTTGTTGAACTGGATCTTGCTGGTGTCGAGGGTGGTCTGGGAGAGGCCGGGGAAGCGGTGCTTGATGCAGAGGAGGAGGCTCTCGGCCCTGCCGGCCAGCGCCACGTTCTTGCCGCCCTCGCCGCCGTCGTCGGCGGCCGCGGCGAGCTCCTTCACCCGGCTCCACTGCGCCGACCTGCCGACGCCGTGGCTCGCGGTCGCCTTGCGCCGCCACACGTACATGGCCGCCTCCACCCGGTCGGCCAGCGCCAGCGCCTCGTGCTCCGACGACACGTCCACGCAGTCCAGCAGGTAGTCCGGCGAGAACTTGTCCGAGCTGTGCATGGCGCGGTACACCGCGTCCCCCACGCTCGCCTTTCCGCTCTTCGGGAGCAGCGCCATGAACGACTCCGGCACCTCCATGTCGCTCAGCACGCCGCTGTTGATGGCCACGGCCGCCTTGTGGATCTGGTTCGCGCAGTCGCGCCTCTGCCGGAGCTCCTTGCGCGCCTTCACGGACAGCCCGCCCTCCGGGACGCACGGCACCGGCACCCACCACCTGTCCTCGTTCCGCTGGGTCGTCGTCGTCGACCGCCGGAACGAGGACGACGGCGAGGACGACGAGGTCACCGACCCGAACGACCTCGTCCCGGCGTCCGCGTACCAGAACTCCGCCTTCTGGAAGCTGTCCATGATCTCCTGCGCATGTCAACGACGCATTTTGTTGGCATTGATCAGAACTCGGAACAAAGAAAGATCATCTACTGTACTTACGATGAGCATGGCGTCGAGCTTCTCCAGGGCGGGGAGGTTGATGTAGATGTCGGATCTTGGCCTGGTGGCCATGACCTCGACGCGGGTGCCGTCGGAGAGCGGCTGCGTGGAAGGGTAGAACTCGACGATGTAGTCGCAGACGGCGAGGAGGCAGTCCATCTCCCTCCTCCACATGGTCTTCTTCCCCGCCGGCAGCGGCTCCAGCTTGTGGCAGTTCCCGAACACCGTGGCGTAGAGGTTGGTGATGGCGTTGGAGATGGCGACGGCGGTGCACACGCCCTTGCCGCCGCCGGACATGTCCTCGCCCAGCAGCAGCTTGGAGAACCGCTCCTTGACCAGGTCCAGCTCGTCCTCGGCGGAGCGGCGGTCGAGCACATCGGCGCGGGGCTTCATGCTGAGCCGGCTGAGGGCCGCGGCGGGGGAGCCGCGGCCGCCGATGAGCTTGGACACGGCGGCCGTCCCGAAGGGCCCGCTGTGGTCAACGCTGCGCTCCGAGAAGGTGGACACGTCGGAGGCGGTGCGGCTGAAGTCCACCGTGTCGTGCAGGCTCGGCGCCGTGGACGACGACGAACAGCACTGCGCCTCCGCCTCGGAGCTCTCGTCGGACAATGAGACCGACGGGCTGCTGCTGCTGTCAGCCATGGTTATTGGCTTCCTTCCTTTCTTCCTTCCTTCGTGCAGTACAGTTAGCTAGTCCTGCTTTATAAGGAAAGGGTCCCGGTGAATTCTCGCGACAAATCCATCGAAATGGGAGCACTGGACAAAATTTGAACTCCTGTGCGTTAATACAAAATTTAAGCGCATTTCCCGAAATTTGAGCGATTCATTCTTGTTGTTAACATCTCAATTTGCTGCTTTTTAGACGATGGCGAGGTGACTCCATACCAATCCATGGCTACTTGAGCATGCCATGCAGATCGCAAGAAAGTAGCCATGAAATGCTTTTGCTTTTGAATCTTCTTTAGATGCATGGGAAGAAAACAAGCACGCCTTTTTGCAATTCCACCACACATTCTTCTTGGCTGTTGGATGCAAATCAAAGGAATCAAATGGGAAGTTAAGCAAATTACCTTTTGTGCCGCTGATTTGATCCTAAGCCAATGATCTCCTTGGCCTTGCCATGCACTGGAAGAAGAAATGCTCTCGTCTCTCTCCAAGTGTTCCCTCTATCAGCTTTCTCTCTCTGCTCTGGCAGGTTTCCCTTTTCTCTCTCTCAACAATGGCAACGTGCAGAGGGGAGAAGCGGCAATGTGGGCAACGGATGGTATGTTTTTTCCTTGGTCATGGAAAGTGGTCATGCCATAGGGAGGGATTAGTGATTTGTTTCCCTTATTTTATTGGTCGTGGGAAGGAAGTGTCTGTCTAAAGAAATCGGGGCAGGATTATGTTTGCGTGTATGAAATTAAGGGATAGTTAACCGTGGTATTGCTGGGCTGGATCATTGCTAATCTTTGTGATATGTAATATTCTGTGTACAGTGTTGCTAATTTTTTTTTTGAAACGATGCAAAAGGCTTGCCATTTTCATTGATTAAGAAGAAGTGAGAATTGCCCGGTTAATTGACGGAAAATCGGGCTAAAACAGAAACAACCCAACCCATAAACACATGGGCACCACCAGTCAACCTGGCCATCGACATGGAACACACTCCACGACGGCGCATGCCAACAGATGGCCACACGCACGAACAACCGACAGCTCCGACTTTGCCGACGATCATTGCCCGGGAAATATGCAGGACTTGTGCCGACTGCGTTCGCCGCAAACGACCACCGAGCGCCTGTCATCATCACCACCTGGATCCGCTCCACCGCAGCTCCGACTTCAAAGCAACCAGGCAACCGACGAAAGTGCACCTCCGACACGCCGGGAAGATCCGACTACCAAAGCCCGAGCCGCGACCCAAGCTCCTCTCGACGCCATCATCGTTGCCAAACAGAAATCAGCGCCCCCAAACGGCCGCCTCAGCAACCACGCGGCGAAGATGCCGCCTTCCACCGGTCTCCAGTTGTAGCCGGCTCCGAGATGATGCCCCCAAGGAGGAAGAAGACGTGGAGACGCCTTCATCGCCCGATCCCGCGGATCTGAGGATTCCCTCCGGAGCCAAGGCCGCGGGGAGAAGCACCACACCAAAACGACGCTTCCAAGAAAGAGTGCGGCGCCCGCGGGCGCCGCCGTCGCCGTCGCCGGCAGAGGTCGGAGAAGGATTTCTCCCATAGATGCACAACCACCGCGAGCCCGAACCAGCTGGCCACCAACCGCCACCAAACCTGCACCTTAGAGCCACCGAAGGGAATCTCCCGCCAGCTGCCGCCGTCTCAGTGAGGCCGACCACATGACCGGCCAAGAAGCCGTCTTTGCCGGTATCGGGCGACACCGCCGTTTCCACCGACCAGCCACCGCCCCGCCAGAGGAAGGAGGAGCCACGCCCAAATTCACCGAAAGCCGCACCACCTCTCGCCGCAAAGAGACGCCAAACCACAAGAGCTCCGGCCACGCCCACGCAGCGAGAGCCACCGCCCGCCATGTCAAGGCCGCCAGAGATCGAAGAGGTCCGGGGCCGCCCGTCCGAAAGCACCCGTGCAGTTACCGACCGCAGCGAAACCGGGAAGCGATTCGCCGCGACCGCTCGATCCAGCCGCCAAGAATAGCCGTCCGCACCCGCAAGCCGAGCATCACCCCGCCAGCATCACCGGAGATAGGCGAGGCAGCGATCCACCGCCAGCACCACGGCGCCGAAGCGCCACCCGCCGCCGCACCCCAGATCGACGCCAGACGACGGATGAGGCCCGCCGCCGCCACCTCAAGACGGGCTTTGCCTGGCGGTGGCCACCGGCGGCGGCGAGGGAGGATGAGCAGGTGGGGGGAGGAGGAGGCGGCGGGGATCTGGTCGCCGCCCGAGTCGCCAAGCTAGGCGACGGGGGGGGGGGGGGGGGGCAAAAGGGCAGAGGACCGGCCTTTTGATCAACAACGAAAAAAAAGGTGTTGCTAAATTTCAGTCGACTGAGATTTGTTTATGTCTCAATCGATGCTATATCCATGAGATCTTGCATAGAGATCCGATCCGTGCAATTTTTTTTAGTTTTTTCCTTTTTTCTTTTTGTATGTCAGGTCACTTGATTTAGACTTGGTTAAGTCTCAGTCGATTGAGATCTAGCCACACGCATAGTGTATCGGACAAACTAAAGAAGTGGGGCAAATGTTCGTGTCCACTCCAAGCTGGTTTATGCTTTCTAGTTACACATTTTAAGCATTATATAATCTAATAAATGTTTAAATGACAAAAATATAAGAGATAATCCATTGATCAAGAAAAGTGAACCAAAAGAACCTTGCAACTTACAGTCCAAAACTACAAACGGGCATGTTACACACCGAGGCTCTATTTGGCATCGCAATGGAAACTAATTTTTCGCCTTTTTGGCCATTTTCCATAACATACTGTAAAAAGGTTCAGCGACCACCACTAAAACCTCTCATAATGGCGCATGTGTTTCTTTCATAAATGGACTGGAGCACGGCTTGATCGTCACATTTTGGTCACCTCCCCTTGCCCCCTCCCTCTCCCAAAACCTTCACTCAAACCCATCCTCTTCATTGTCGGCGTCTCCCCCACCACTTTGCGGCTCATTCCTCATCGACACTTCCTCCAGTGTATGTTTTTCTCCTCCATCACTGCCCAGCGTATGTCTTTCCCCTCCATCGGCGCCTTTGATGAAGCCAAGCCGGGGCGACCACACACTAAACGGGTGCTCCACAAAGCGTGTTTTTGTGTTCATTGCTTGTCGTGCCCCCCCCCCCCCCCCACACACACCTACCCGTGCGAGCGGACCACAACCAATGGCGAGCAACCTTCCCTTCCGCTCGCTTCAATTCTTCATCATCCTCCTTGTGGCGTCGTTCGTTCCACTCCCCCTTCTTCTCCTCCTTCCACCTCCCAGACCCCGCTTTCCGTATGCGGTCGGTCACATTGTAAGGCACGATTTCGATGTGGGCTCTCTAGATTTTTCTTTCTCTCTAGAAGATAGAATGCATCACAACCACATCACATGTGTCACAAATGATTGGAGGACAGTAAGATTAGTGAGCTGGAAAGAGCGGTTTACCATGGCCTATCAGCCGTGCAACAGAAGAGGATGCTTGGATTAGTTGCTAAGCTAGTTAGGCGTTCATGATAGCAGTATTCCCTCCGTCCCATAATATAAGAATGTTTTTTACACTATATTAATATCAAAAATATTTTTATATTATGGGACGAAGAGAGTATAATAATTTTAATCCAGTTAGGGCGGTGATAGTATGGTAGCAGTAGGGGCAGGTCGCTAATGCGGCGTGATTTATGCCATGAAAGATGAAAATGTTCATTTATTTGCGGCTAGCTGTAGTAGTGTTAACTTTGCGTGCAGAGTGGCCAAAGCTCCCTTCAACCCTGGCACGACGCAAGCAGGTTTTTTCCGAGACCGTGGCGTGATCATGGATGGACGGTGCGGAGGTCAAGGACACGGTAGGTCTACTTTTTTCTTATATATAAGAGAGAAATTTGAAGAAGAAACGAAGTAATCTTGTGATGAATTAATTAAATTGTCTTCTTGAGAATTGAATTAGCCGGCTGTTTAGCTCATCCTCAGTATCATGTAGTATTTCTTAAAGAACTGTAGAGTTTTTCTTTTAACGCATAACAAAGGAAAATGCTCAAATACATGTACACTCACTCCATATGGACCTGCACACACGTATATCCTAACTTTATGAGCATTTTCCGAGATAGTGGACCGGCACATGATTTCGAAATTGATGAAGTCGGCATGAACGCCTCGTAATCGACGGAAAGGCCTCCTCCCATTGAATGAACATCGCTGGGAGACTGGATAAATCTAGGAAAATGTAAGCATCAGTATCAAATCTAGGACTTGAACTTTGGTGGATTGGTTTCACCACAAAGAACCTAAGGGCATCTCCAATGCGAACCCTCAAAATGCCCGCATACGTCCGGACCAAGCTGCTCAGAGGTAGTTTGCCAACCAACGTATACTCCTCTTTGTCAGCGGACGCGGATGCTTCTCCAAATTCCCGCAAACCGGACACAAATCGAGGGAGCTTTGCGGGAGTTCAGACCGTCGAGGCATAGGACTCCGACACCCCAGACACACTCAAATCCCCCTCCCCGGTCACTTTCATTCCACTCTGCACATGCTCCTCCCATTCTCTGCATCTGCATTCTCCTCTTCTGCCGCGGTCGTTGTATCTCTTCGGCCGCCACCCAGGATTGTCAGGCGTTAGCAACCCCCACCCACGCGCTTGCCCGCCTTGGACTACGCCATCGTTCACCTATGATCCGTCCGTAGCCATGTACCCTTCGCCCCTGCTAACGCCATTCATGGCGGACACTATGCACAATAGGCTTTTAGTCAAATGCCATTGAGCTTTTTTGTTGAACTTATTGTTGTTTTCTAAAGTAAGCACGATGGCGGGGTACTCGGTGATGAAGGATGAGTTGATATGCAATGCGTGAAAGGTCGTATTTGTGGACCTTGTAGGCATGAGGCAAGGGGGCTCAATGTTTTGGCAAAACCCGCGGGCTTTATTTCATGAGCAAAGGCATTTCAGGCACAACGACTTGCACGTAAGAAATTACCGCAATGTGAAGTCGCTAACCCATCAGTGCCACACCATCACCAACTCCCTCATGGAATTTTGCGGTGCAGTTGCACGATTGTAGACAATGTGGCCACCGAGCTCGTTATCCATGGAGATCGTAAATTCTGCTTCTTGTTACTCTACATGTTAGTCAATTCATTGATTCACTCAACTCAATGTTGTAACTCGATAACCATCACGTTGTGTAGCCCGGGCGTGCTATCTGTTGTACCACATGAGCAAGGGGCGACCATTTGCGTTCATACATTGTTGGATGAATCTCATGGGGCACCGTGTGTGGAAGGAGTTGTGCAGATTCAGACTCGAATATCATTGAATTTGAAATTGAAATTCGAGAAACGTGTTGAATATCCAGTTATCTCGGATGTAATATTTACATTTAAACTATTGTTGTACTAGGGATATTTGTATGCTGGAGATGCCCTAACCATCCCAGCTACGCTCAGTTTGCTAAGAACGGTAGAGGTTGCGGTGTTGGTTTTCGAGACATGGTTCTAGGCGCACTCTATATATTTTTTTTAGAAAAGGAGGAGAGCCCCGGCCTCTGCATCTGCATCTGGGAGATGCATGCGGCCACTTTATTGATTATTTTCGAGGACCTTACAAAGTATTACAACAATATGCCTGAATCCGTCATCTTGGCAACATATGCCACTACTCCTATCCATATGATGAAGGAATGCTAGCTGTGCCAAATACCCAGACCACTCACCTAAACCTATCATCAAAAGCCGGTAGCCCCAGCCGAGCCACATACCGGGTCTGGGGCACAAACCGGTCTGACGCACTCACATGTGTCATCGCCACCATCTTTCACATGTCAGTCTTCAGAGCAGATATTGAGGCTTCTACCTTGTCAGGCCACTCTGCCATCGACGCCGCCATGACGCCAGACAGCAGCCTCCTCCTGCGCGAGTCCATCTACACGCATCGGGCGCCGAGTCTCCGCTGCGCCACGCCGCCGAGATCCGCCGTCTTCGATGCGGAGGAGGAAACACCGCTCCACCTCTGGGTGCATCGCCGCCACCGCCGCGATGTCGTGCAAGTCCAGCTCTGGGAAAGCACGCAGGAGTCACGATCTTCAAGACGACGCCCTCGGGAGGAAGCGGCGTATCACGCCATCGTCTCGTCCTGCACCGCAGTCCCGGCTTTCACCGAAGAAAGTGACCCGAGAGCGGAGGAGGTCGGAGAACTCCACAACGGCCCCCGAGGAGAGCGACATCCGCAGACACCGCGCCGTCGGCTTCGCGCGGAAAGCAACCCTACCTCCGCACCCTCACGCTGCCGGACGAGGATGGGGAACCCCAACGCCGCCAAAGATGCGAACCCATCGCCCAAGCACCTCTCGCATGGCGGCGGCGCCATCACCACGCATGACCACCAACCTCACCGCCGGCCGAAGCTAACGGGCCAGATCGGCCGAGCCCGCCACGGCCAGGTCTGAAACCTGGGAACGCCGTCGCGTCGAGGCAGCCACGAGCAGTCGGCAGCCCATCACCTGTGAGAGGATGAGGACGCCGCGCCGGGCAGCCGCCACGCCGGCCGGAGACGCCGAGGACGAGACTCCCACCGCCACGGGCTCACGTCGGCAACCTAGGCCGCCGAGCGCGCGGGGATCCCCGCCGCCACCGTCCTCCGGCGCGGGCTTCGCCCGGCGGACTCATCCGGCGATGGCGGGAGGGGGGATGTGCTGTAGAGGGGAGCGGCGGCGGCGTACCTAGGGTTCCCTCGAGCCGCCCTTGGGACGACGCGGTCTACTTGATTGATCACCATTTTAATTTATTAAAATGTATAGAAATAAAGTAATACTGAAACTTGCTTGTGACAAACATGTTCGGGTGTTCTGCTCACATATGAAGTTTCATGAAGTAGTGGCTTTGGTGTTCTTCTGGACCGAAAAAGAAATTGCAACTCAACAAGCTTGAAAAGTAACCTTTTCACAAAACCAATTTTATTTTCTTCCTGCAGAAGACCATAAAAGTCATTTTTCGCGAAACTTTACACGTGATTATAAAACTAGACCTTACAACAGTTTCATAATTGTTTGATTTTTTATACATAGCTTGTTTTTTTAGACAATTTATACATAGATTGATGTCAAACGTTTTCCGTCTCTCCGTTTGATTAGCCAGCAATACTATTAATAGTCTATGTTTGGGCTAGGTAGGTAGCTAGTCGTGCGCACTGCGTGGCCGTCACGATGCTCCCCTACTTGCAGAGTCTCTTGTTTGGGGCGCATGTTACCGGGTACGGGTAGGTGTACGTGCATGGCACGTAGCCGCCATTAACGCCACAAGATAAGAGGATGTCTTGTGTTTTCCAATTATTATTTTTGAATACAAATATTTGGTTTGGGTTGACCGTATGCGTCGCAAGGAGGTTCACATTTTCTCTTGGCTTAACAGTTGGCTCGTGAGTCGTGCCCCTGGCCCTCGGCGCTGGGTGGCTGGCTGGCCGGCTCCATTTAAAAAAGAGTTGACATTTTGTATGTGTGGCCGTGTGGGGTGCGTGTTGTCGTTTGTTCAGCGGTACTCCTGCATTTACAGGCGTCGTGTCTCCCAGGGAAGAACTTCACGGAGCACGAGCGCGCTGTACCACGAGGAGGAGCTTCTCCGTATCTATGTTGGGGCATATGCTAGGCTTTAGCTTTCCGACGGTATTATTCGAAGTAAAACTGCTCGGTTCTTGCACCAAACGTGCACAAATTTGAATGCACGCAGAGCAGTTTGTCTGTCTTTCAGATTGGTTCTGGCAGGCGTCTTCAATCCCATTCCTTCGTTTGTTTTGTTTTCCCCTTTTGAGGAGACTCAAGGAATTTGGAGTGCATGAAATAGATTCCTTTAGGCCTTTAGCAATACATGGAGACAGACTTTACATTTTGCATTTCGGTAATGCCCCCCGTTCAAGTAAATGGGTCTTTAGTGCACGAAATTGGGCCTCGACCACACGGTGGCGTACCGCCGTACGGAAGTAAACTCCCCAGCAAAAGCCTTCTGTTCACGAATCTAAAAAAACATAGAATTCGCGAATCTTTTGGAATTCGAGAACATTTTCTGAATTCACAAATCTTTTAAAAATAAAGATTTTTTTTGAATTCATGAAACTTTTTTGAATAATATGGTCAAAAAATGAATTCACGGACAGTTTTTTCATATGCAAACATTTGTCAAAATCGTGAACATTTTCTGAATTTACGAAAATTCTGTTTTCCAAAAAAGGAAAACAAAAAAGCCCAAATTTGCAAACGAAATTAAAAACCTGAATTTGCAAACATTCAAATTCATGATTTTTTTAATTCAGAACTTTCATACAGCCCAAATTTTATTTTAAAAATTTAGTAAATATGAAAAAATAAGAACAAAAACGTAAAAACAATGGAGGCGAAGAACAAAAATGGTAATAAAAAAACAGAGGTGCCTACGCCTGATATGATGTTGATCAAAATGGAAATTCCTATCTGTCACTGATTCGCACAACGAGATGGCCCGGCCCTAACGAACACGCTACAGTGTGCTGTTTAAGGAGCCTTTTTTTACCTGACCGGGTTTTTGAACCGTCCCTGAAATGTTTTTTTTAGTTTTTAGTTTTTCTTTTCTTTTTTCGTTTAAAATTTATTTTTTTCTTTTAAAATTTGTTCCAAGTTTTATTTTCACAATTTGTTCACAAATTAAAAAATGTTCCTGTTCTTAAGTTTGTTCACAATTTTAAGAAATGCCCGAGTTTAAAAAATGGTTGAGGAATATAAAAAAATCACAGTTTCAATATTTTGTTCACAATTTTCAGAAAAAAAATCCCTTTTTCGAATTTTGTCAAAATTCAGAAAAAGTTTATGCTTTAAAATTTAATTCACAAATTAAAAAATGCTCGTTCAAAAATAATTTTCTTTCAATTGTTTTTCAGAATTACAGAAATGTTTCAGTTTTCAAAAAATTTGGTCGCAGTTAAAAAATGTTCAGGAAAGTTCAAAAAACTTTTGTGATGAAAACAAAAATTGTTCCTCTTTTTTTGAAAATTATTTTACACTCCAATGTTTTTCACTTTTTCAAATAATGTGTGTTTTCAAAATTTATTTACTTTTGAAAATAAAAATCTTATTTTGTCATTCTGAAATTTTTGTAAATTCTTGTACACTTTTTTAAAATGCGAAAATCTTTATAATTTCTGAACAATTTATATAAAAAATGAACATTTTTTATATTTTTAAAAGCAAGAATACATTTTTGACAAAGAAAAAAAAACAGAGGGTGAAAACTATTCGCACTACATACGCATGACGAAAAAGACTGACCAACTCCAGAAGCTAGTGATTTTTTTAAGAACTGCATCCCTTAATAAAGTCAAACGTTTATGGGATACAGATTATGTCGGGCAGAACACTGACCAGCTCCACTGGCTAGCTGTGTGCACCCACCAGAGGGTGTTGCCGCATTTTTTTGTTATTTTTCACCGCTGGCTGTTCCCTCATGGGCCGGCCTAGCGGGTGAGTCAATGTGCCCACCCGGCCAAATTAGCCCTTTGTTGGTTAGTTCGTTTTACTTTTTATTTTGTTCAGATTTTTGATAGAGATATTCTAAATACGCATATTCCGAAATTTGAAATTAAAGAACATGAATTTGAAAAATGTTAACACGGTGTAATTTCGTTGTTAGCGTAGTTTTGAAAAAATGTTCTTAGCATTACAGAAATGGTCGTATCATTTTAACAAATGTTCCCGCATTTAAGAAAAATATATGTAAAATAAAAAATGTTTATACATTGTACACGAAATGTTCTTGCAATTTTTAAAAAATGGTTCGTACCATTACAAAGAATGTATGTTCCATTTTAAAAGATGTTCACTTGTCACAAAAGATGTTTCCGACATTTAAAAATTATTACATACAATGTAGGAAAACTGCATAGTTGAAAAGGAATGATCTGTATTGTTCAAAATTGGGTTTCAACGTTTATTTCAAAATTGTTTAACACACATTATAAAAAATGTTCAAAGACATGGCTTTGAAAAAAATGTTAAAGATGTATAAAAATATATTAGATGTGTACGAAAAATGTACAATGTGTATGGAAAAAGTTGACATCAAAACATATATTTGAAAATAATTGATCAAGTATTGAAAAAAATGTTAAACATGTAGAAAATATGTTCCCAATGTATACAAAAAATGTACAATTTGTAGGACAAATGCAGACATGGGTTAAAATTTGAGATTTTTTAAAAAATGAAACAATAAAACTGAAAAAAAATAAAAAGAAGAGAGAAAACCCTGAAGAAAACCAACGGAAAACTATGCTAACGGTAAAAAACAATAAGTAAAAATTCAAGCCACATGCCCTACAATACTTGGTTGGCTCACTCCTTGCCTAAGGCGAGACCGAGATCCGTCTCGGTAAGGACAAGTGCTCAGCCGCTTGCATTATAGCCTTAAATGTTTCTCAGCCCAGATTAATTTGCCCTTGGCCCAATTATTGTCCTTAAAATCTTCCATATATGCGAGGTGACGGTGTCCTGGGCAAGGGGGTACCAACCTAGTTGGCCCATAGTCCATGGGCCGGGTTTATGGCCCACTGATTGCATAAGGAAGGACTCCAGAGGCCTCGAACCCTGGCGTGGTGGAGATTGACTTTGTTGAAGACTTGGTGTGTACCCCAAGTATTGCTTCGTCAGTTAGCGTGCATTTCTATAGCTAGCAACCGACCGTATGTAACCCTAGATAACCTCGGTGCCTGTATAAGCTGGGTGTTTTAGTCCGTAGAGGGGCATTCATCATTACTCACCTTAGCGTTAGAACACAACATACGACCTCAAGGTAGCTCAAGCCTGTACTCGATACATTATCATCAATAGAATCAAAGCAGGACGTAGGGTTTTACCTCTTCGAGAGGGCCCGAATCTGGGTAAATACTGTCCCCTTCGTCTCCTATTACCCATCGATCCGAGATCCAGAGTTCAGGTTCCCCTACCTGAGGGCTGGCGGGTTTAGTACCGACATTGGTGCTTTCATTGAGAGCCCCGTTGTGCAATAAAAAGGATTGATGGCTCGCCTACAGATCAACTGTGACATCGGCTGTGGTGACATCCTCGTCCCTGACCAGCTCTTCGCCTTCGGCAGCGTTGTCCTGCATACCAATCCATTCGGCTGATGTCTACTACACAACCTTCTTCTTGTAGACGTTGTTGGGCCTCCAAGTGCAGAGGTTTGTAGGACAGTAGCAAATTTCCCTCAAGTGGATGACCTAAGGTTTATCAATTCGTGGGAGGCGTAGGATGAAGATGGTCTCTCTCAAACAACCCTGCAACCAAATAACAAAAAGTCTCTTGTGTCCCCAACACACCCAATACAATGGTAAATTGTATAGGTGCACTAGTTCGGCAAAGAGATGGTGATACAAGTGCAATATGGATGGTAGATATAGGTTTTTGTAATATGAAAATATAAAAACAGCAAGGTAACTAATGATAAAAATGAGCATAAACAGTATTGCAATACTTCGAAACAAGGCCTAGGGTTCATACCTTCACTAGTGCAAGTTCTCTCAACAATAATAACATAATTGGATCATATAACTATCCCTCAACATGCAACAAAGAGTCACTCCAAAGTCACTAATAGCGGAGAACAAACGAAGAGATTATTGTAGGTACGGAACCACCTCAAAGTATTCTTTCTGATCAATCTATTCAAGAGTACGTAGTAAAATAACACGAAGCTATTCTTTCCGTTCGATCTATCCTAGAGTTCATACTAGAATAACACCTTAAGACACAAATCAACCAAAACCCTAATGTCACCTAGATACTCCAATGTCACTTCAAGTATCCGTGGGTATGATTATATGATATGCATCACACAATCTGAGATTCATCTATTCAACCAACACAAAGAACTTCAAAGAGTGCCCCAAAGTTTCTACCGAAGAGTCAAGACGAAAACGTGTGCCAACCCCTATGCATAAGTTCACAAGGTCACTGAACCCGCAAGTTGATCACCAAAACATACATCAAGTAGATCACGTGAATATCCCATTGTCACCACAGATAAGCACATGCAAGGCATACATCAAGTGTTCTCAAATCCTTAAAGTCTCAATCCGATAAGATACTTCAAAGGGAAAACTCAATCCATTACAAGAGAGTAGAGGGGGAGAAACATCATAAGATCCAACTATAATAGCAAAGCTCGCGATACATCAAGATCGTGCCGAATCAAGAACATGAGAGAGAGAGAGAGAGAGAGAGAGAGAGAGAGAGAGAGAGAGATCAAACACATAGCTACGAGTACATACCCTCGGCCTCGGGGGTGAACTACTCCCTCCGCGTCGTGGAGAGCGCGGGGATGTTGAAGATGTCCGCCGGCGAGGATCCCCTCCCGCAGGTCTTGCAACAGGGCCCTGATTGGTTTTTGGTGGCTACAGAGGCTTGCGGCGGTGGAACTCCCGATCTAGGTTATGTTCTAGAATTTTGGGTATATATAAGAGGTGTTGGCATCGGGAACAAGTCAGGGGGGGTCTCCGAGGCGGCCACGAGGTAGGGGGCGCGCCAGGGGGTAGGGCGCGCCCCCACCCTCGTGGGTGCCACAGGACTCTTCTGGCCCATCTCTGGTACTCCAGGGGCTTCTTCTGGTCCATAAATAATCTCCGTGAAATTTCAGGTCAATTGGACTCCGTTTGGTTTTCCTTTTCTGCGATACTCAAAAACAAGGAAAACAGTAAACTGCATCGGGCTCTAGGTTAATAGGTTAGTTCCAAAAATCATATAAAAGAGCATATAAATGCATATAAAACATCCTAGATAATATAATAGCATGGAACAATAAAAAATTATAGATACGTTGGAGACGTATCATCGGCCGCCTCGATCGTGTCGAAATCTTTGTCCTGAACCAAGTAATCACGTTCAGAAGCCTAGAGTACACCGCCGACTCCCGTGGAGATCTCGCCCTTCCGGCTGGATGCCGGATCGGCTCGGGAATCTCTCAAACACCGCAGCTTCGACCTCGGGGCCGACCACTGACTAAATCCTCGGAGCGGATCTCTTCCTAGAGTCTGCTCCGAGTGCGGATCTATCCATCACGGAAACAGACATGACTTTAAGCACAGATCCAACCACAATCTCGCCGGATCTTGACCTCGAGTCAACCAAGGCCGTAACCGATATTAGATTCGGATCCGATCTCCCCGGCAGCCGACCATGAGTTAAACTCGGCCGACCAAGACTCTAGTGTCGCGTTAAGCAACCCACACATCATATTTCATATCAGCCCGACTTTCAGCCAAGACATGGATAAAGAGGACCTTTCACAGATAAATGAGATGTTGAACCGGATTCAAAATCTGGCGATCTCATCCTCGGTTTACGACCAGATCATATGTAAAGCCGATAGTAGGGAAATTTAGAACCTGCCCACCACCCACCCAGTGGCCACCGTCGAGGATTTAACTGACGTTCTCAACTACGCCTCCAAAGAGGCAACAAACATGTATGAAGATGTCAGCGACATTCCATATACCAAAAGCTGGGCTGCAACCTCCACTCACAACATCTACATGGTCGACACCCCTAAAGAGGCGTCGAAACCTAAGGGCGACGAGGAAAAGAAAAGAGATTCCTCAAACGCCAACGTTCCAGGAGGTGACCCAAGGGCGCCGGCAAAGGAAAGGAGAGCCATACCATCAAGTCAGGAGCCACAAGCGATGGCTCCATCCCTGATAACATAGACGACCTGGGCAACGACACTAACAACATGCCCGCTCAGGTCGACATCCCCACTGGAATGTCCGATAGTGATTACCTCCCAAAATCCGAGGAGGACATTAGCCTCGGACCCGAGGACTTCGTAGTCCCCGAGGACCCATTACAGCATGAGAGATTCCGACGACGCCTCATTGCGACCGCTAAGAGCATGAAGAGAAAACAACAACAGCTTCATGCCGACCAAAATACACTCAACGAAAATTGGGTCGAGATCTTCGCCATCGAGCAGGACCCCGAGGCACGACGCAAGGGGCAACTAAAGTCCTACCAGTGTAGAAAGGTGTTGCCTGATTTGAACGATGAAGCAACCGAGAACGTGCCACTCAAGCACGACCGAGTTGATCAACATGTCCGTCCTCCTAGGGGGCGAGACAAGCTGACAGGGAATGATACGTCTCATTTTTTATTGTTCCATGCTATTATAGTATCAATATTAGATGTTTATTATGCAATTATATATCATTTTTTGGGACTAACCTATTAACATAGTGCCCAGTGCCAGTTGCTATTTTTTTGCTTGTTTTTGGCTTTTCAGGAAATCAATATCAAACAGAGTCCAAACGGAGAAAAAACTTTGGAATAATTTTTTCTGGACCAGAAGAGACTCTAGAAGGTTTAGGAGAAGACCCGATGAGCCACGAAGGAGCAACAAGCTCGGGAGGCACGCCCAAGGGGGGACGCCCCAGGCTTGTGGGCCCCTCGTGGCACCTCTTGATCTAATTCTGCCTCTATAAATTCTCAAATATTCCCCTGACATCAAAGAGCCACCCGAAATACTTTTTTTGCCGCCGCAAGTTTCTGTTCTCGTGAGATCCCATCTGGGGGCCTTCCCCAGCACTCTGTCGGAGGGGGAATCAACCACGGAGGGGCTCTACATCAACCTTGCTGCCCTTCCGATGATGTGTGAGTAGTTTACCACAGACCTACGGGTCCAGAGCTAGTAGCTAGATGGCTTCTTCTCTCTCCTTGATCTTCAATACAATGTTCTCCTCGATGTTCTTAGAGCTCTATTCGATGTAATCACTTTTTGCGGTGTGTTTGTTGGGATCCGATGAATTGTGAGTTTATGATATGATTATCCATGAATATTATTCGAGTCTTCTCTGAACTCTTCTATGCATGATTATTATAGCTTTGTATTTCTCTCCGATCTATTGATTTTGTTTGGCCAACTAGATTGATTTTTCTTGCAATGGGAGAGGTGCTTTGTGATGGGCTCAACTTGCGGTGATCTATATCCCAGTGAGAGGAAGGGACAAGACACATATTTGTATTGTTGCCATTAAGGATAAAACAATGGGGTTTATTCATGTGTGAGTTTACTTTGTCTACATCATGTCATCTTGCTTAAGGCGGTACTCCATTCTTTATGAACTTAATACTCTAGATGCATGCTGGATAGTGGTCGATGTGTGGAGTAATAGTTGTAGATGCAGGCAGGAGTCGGTCTACTTGTCTCGAGCGTGATGCCTATATACATGATCATTGCCTTGGATATCGTCATGATTATTCGCTTTTCTATCAATTGCCCAATAGTAATTTGTTTGCCCACCGTATGCTATTTTCAAGAGAGAAGCCTCTAGTGAAAACTATGGACCTCGGGTCTATTTTTATTATATATTAAAATCAAAAATATCTTGTTGCAATTTTATTTACTTTGCTTTATTTTGTGTTTTATTTATCTATCTATCACTACGAGATTTGATCCTTGCAATTAAGCGCTGAGGGATTGACAACCCCTTGTTCACGTTGGGTGCAAGTATTTGCTATTTTGTTTGTAGGTACTACGAACGAGGTGTTGCATGGTTCTCCTACTGGATTGATAACTGATGACCCACAAGTATAGGGGATCTATCGTAGTGAAAGTGCAACTATCACTGGGTGGTTTTGGTAATTCTTAACAACATATAGCTCATTGAACTAATACTCTTTCAAGATGATCATTTCAGAAAGTTCAATGATTGGCATGGCATGGACTAGGAATGTGGACCCCTCAAAATGCTAAGGACACATATTGGCTCAAGCTCAAGACTCTACATTTTCATTTTAGTGATCCAAGATCACATTGAGTCCATAGGAAAAGCCAATACTATTAAAAGGGGATGAGGTGTTGCTTAATGGCCTGCTTGCTCAAAATGCTTAGTGATATGCTCCAAAAGACCTCAACCACTTTCTCATATCCACATATGCCCCAAACCAAAAGTCAAACTCGGCCCCACCGATTTGATCTATCCGGCGCCACCGAGTTCATTTGACATAGCCACTGCCACAAACCCTAATCAGTTCGATCTCACTGATAGGGATCTCGGTCTCACCGAGATGGGATTGCAAACTCTCTGTTTCCCTTCGTAACGTTTCGGTCTAATGGAGATGAGCAATAGGTCCCACTGAGTTTGCAATGCTAACTCTCTATTTCCTTTTCGTAATGTTTCGGTCCCGCCGAAATGAGCGAATCGGTCCCACCGAGTTTGCCTGACCAACTCTCTATTTGCCTATTACAGAAATCGGTCTCACTGAGTTCATGTGATCGGTCTCACCGAGATTACGTTATGCCCTAACCCTTATGAAATCGGTCTCATCGAGTTGACATGTCGGTCCCACTGAAAATCCTAATGTTCACATTTTGAACTAAATCGGTCTGACCGAGTTTGAGTATTCGGTCCCACCGAGTTTGGTGAATTGTGTGTAACGGTTAGATTTTGTGTGGAGGCTATATATACCCCTCCACCCACTCTTCATTCGTGGAGAAAGCCATCAGAACGTGCCTACACTTCCAGCATTCATTTTCTGAGAGAGAACCACCTACTCATGTGTTGAGACCAAGATAATCCAATCCAACCACAAGAATCTTGATCTCTAGCCTTCCCCAAGTTGCTTTCCACTCAAATCATCTTTCCACCAAATCAAATCTGTGAGAGAGTTGAGTGTTGGGGAGACTATCATTTGAAGCACAAGAGCAAGGAGTTCATCATCAACACACCATCTATTACCTTTTGGAGAGTGGTGTCTCCTAGATTGGTTAGGTGTCACTTGGGAGCCTCCATCAAGATTGTGGAGTTGAACCAAGGAGTTTGTACGGCCAGGAGATCGCCTACTTCGTGAAGATCTACCCTAGTGAGGCAAGTCCTTCGTGGGCGATGGACATGGTGGGATAGACAAGGTTGCTTCTTCGTGGACCCTTCGTGGGTGGAGCCCTCCGTGGACTCTCAAGGCCGTTACCCTTCGTGGGTTGAAGTCTCCATCAACGTGGATGTACGATAGCACCACCTATCGGAACCACGCCAAAAATCTCCTTGTCTACATTGCATTGGCTCCCTCCAAACTCCTCCCCTTTACCTTCATATGCAATGATTTACATTCCGCTGCTATACTCTTAGAATTCATGTGTAGGTTGATTGCTTGACTTGTGATAAGTTGCTAAAATCTACCAAGACTTAAAATTGGGAAAGGGCTAGATTTTTATTTTTTCAAGTAGTCTAATCACCCCCTCTAGACATACTTTCGATCCTACAAGTGGTATGAGAGCTTTGGTCTCCATTTTCCTTGATTTCCATAGCTTTGGTGATCGTAGCCTTGGTTTCACAACCTAGGAGAGTATGGCGTCTAGCGAGGGAAATTACCACCGTAGAGGTCCTTACTTTGATGGTACTAATTTTGCTAGTTGGAAGCTGCTACCTCTTGAACACTGCGTTGGATTTCCTTGAAGAGGAAAGGATGATGCAGCAAAGTAGCGTAAGTATTTCCTTCAGTTTTTGAGAACCAAGGTATCAATCCAAAGAGGAGGCTACGCCATGAGTCCCTTGCACCTGCACAATACAAATAACTCCTCGCAACCAACGCGATAAGGGGTTGTCAATCCCTTCAAGGTCACTTCCGAGAGTGAGATCTGATAGATATGATAGGATAATATTTTTGGTATTTTTGTGATAAAGATGCAAAGTAAAATAAAAGCAAAGTAAAAAGCAAAGGAAATAACTAAGTATTGGAAGATTAATATGATGAAGATAGACCCGGGGCCATAGGTTTCACTTGGCTTCTCTCAAGAGCATAAGTATTTTACGGTGGGTGAACGAATTCATCGTTGAGCAATTGATGTAATTGAGCATAGTTATGAGAATATCTAGGTATGATCATGTATATAGGCATCACGTCCGAGACAAGTAGACCGACTGCCTGCATCTACTACTATTACTCCACACATCGACCGCTATCCAGCATGCATCTAGAGTATTAAGTTCATGAAAACAGAGTAACGCCTTAAGCAAGATGACATGATGTAGAGGGATAAATTCATGCAATATGATAAAACCCCCCATCTTGTTATCCTCGATGGCAACAAGACAATACGTGCCTTGCTGCCCCTACTGTCACTGGGAAAGGACACCGCTAGATTGAACCCAAAGCTAAGCACTTCTTCCATTGCAAGAAAAACCAATCTAGTTGGCCAAACCAAACCGATCATTCGAAGAGACTTGCAAAGATAACCAATCGTACATAAAAGAATTCAGAGAAGATTCAAATATTGTTCATAGATAATCTTGATCATAAACCCACAATTCATCGGTCTCAACAAACACACCGCAAAAATAAGATTACATCGAATAGATCTCCACGAGAGAGGGAGAACATTGTATTGAGATTCAAAAAGAGAGAAGAAGCCATCTAGCTACTAACTATGGACCCGCAGTGTCCGAGGTAAACTACTCACACTTCATCGTGAGAGGCTATGGTGTTGATGTAGAAGCCCTCCGTGATGGGTGCCCTCCCGTGAGCTCAAACAGGACCCAAGATGGGATCTCGTGGGTACATAAGGTTCTTGGCGGTGGAATTAGGTTTTGGCTCCGTGATTCGATCGCTTGGGGGCAATGAGGTATATATAGGAGGAAGGAGTACGTCGGTGGAGCAACAGGGGCCCACGAGGGTGGAGGGCGCGCCGGGGAGGGCGCGCCTCACCTCGTGGCCTCCTCGAAGCTTCCTTGACTTAGGGTCCAAGTCTCCTGGATCACGTTCGGTGAGAAAATCACGTTCCCGAAGGTTTCATTCCGTTTGGACTCCGTTTGATATTCCTTTTCTTCGAAACTCTGAAATAGGCAAAAAACAACAATTATGGGCTGGGCCTCCGGTTAATAGGTTAGTCAGAAAAATAATATGAAAGTGGATAATAAAGCCCAATAATGTCCAAAACAGTAGATAATATAGCATGGAGCAATCAAAAATTATAGATACGTTGGAGACGTATCAAGCATCCCCAAGCTTAATTCATGCTCGTCCTCAAGTAGGTAAATGATAAAAAAGATAATTTTTGATGTGGAGTGCTACTTGGCATAATTTCAATGTAATTCTTCTTAATTGTGATATGAATATTCAGATCCGAAAGATTCAAGACAAAAGTTCATATTGACATAGGAATGATAATACTTCAAGCATACTAACTAAGCAATTATGTCTTCTCAAAATAACATGGCAAAAGAAAGTTCATCCCTACAAAATCATATAGTTTAGTCATGTTCCATTTTCGTCACACAAGAATGCTCTCATCATGCACAACCCCGATGACAAGCCAAGCAATTGTTTCATACTTTAGTAATCTCAAACCTATAAACTTTCACGCAATATATGAGCGCGAGCCATGGACATAGCACTATGGGTGGAATAGAATATGATGATGGGGGTTATGTGGAGAAGACAAAAAGGAGAAAGTCTCACATCAACGAGGCTAATCAATGAGCTATGGAGATGCCCATCGATTGATGTTAGTGCAAGGAGTAGGGATTGCCATGCAACGGATGCACTAGAGCTATAAATGTATGAAAGCTCAACAAAAGAAACTAAGTGGGCGTGCATCCAACTTGCTTGCTCACGAAGACCTAGGGCACTTGAGGAGGCCCATTGTGACGCCCCCGATTCAATCGTACACTAATCATGCACGCAAACGTGTACGATCAAGATCAGGGACTCACGGGAAGATATCACAACACAACTCTAAAACATAAATAAGTCATACAAGCATCATATTACAAGCCAGGAGCCTCGAGGGCTCGAATACAAGTGCTTGATCATAGACGAAGTCGGCCGGAAGCAACAATATCTGAGTACGTATATAAGTTAAAACAAGGTGCCATAGGATGGCTAGCACAAAGCTGGGATCTGGATCGAAAGAGGCGCATGCCTCCTGCTCGGATCCTCCTAACTACTCACAGGTCGTCGTCAGCGGGCTGCACGTAGTAGTAGGCACCTCCGGTGTAGTAGTCGTCATCGACGGTGGCGTCTGGATCCTGGGCTCCATCGTCTGGTTGCAGCAACCGAGTAGAGATAGGGGGAAAAAGGGGGAACAAGGCAACCGTGAGTACTCATCCAAAGTACTCGCAAGCAAGGAGCTACACTACATATGCATGGATATGTGTGTAAAAGGCCATATCGGTGGACTGAACTACAGAATGCCAGAATAAGAGGGGGATAGCTAGTCTTATCGAAGACTACGCTTCTGGCAGCCTCCGTCTTGCAACATGTAGAAGAGAGTAGACTGAAGTCCTCCAAGTAGCATCGCATAGCAATAATCCTACCCGGCGATCCCCTCCTCGTAACCCTGAGAGAGAGCGACCACCGGGTTGTATCTGCACTTGGAAGGGTGTGTTTTATTAAGTATCCGGTTCTAGTTGTCATAAGGTCAAGGTACAACTCCAAGTCGCCCCTATCAAGATCACGGCTATTCAATAGATTAACTTCACTGCAGGGTGCACCACATAACCCAACACGCTTGATCCCATTTGGCCGGACACACTTTTCTCGGGTCATGCCCGCCGCGGAAGATCAACACGCCGCAGCCCCACCTAGGCACAACAGAGAGGCCAGACGCCGGTCTAAACCTAAGCGCCAGGGTCCAGGCCCATCGCCCAATGCACACCTCGACGCTATGTAGGGCGGCCGAAAGCGTAACTAGCCCCTTAATACAAGAGCAAAGCTTACGTTCCAATCCGGGCGCCGCCGCCGGCCGGGCGCCACGGCGTTTCGGCCGATACCACGACGCCGAGTGCCCATATCTCTCCCACGTAGTTGGTTAGTGCGTATAGGCCTGTAGCCAAACTCAGATCAAATACCAAGATCTCGTTAAGCGTGTTAAGTATCCGCGAACGCAGAACAGGGCCAGGCCCACCTCTCTCCTAGGCGGTCTCAACTCGCCTGCCGCCTCCGCCACAAAGATCCACTCATGGGTGCTCCACCAAATTAACCCGACTTTAGTCTCCACATGTTTCATGTATAAAGTATATAGTATATACCCGTGATCACCTCCCGAGTGATCACGGCCCGATAGTATAGCACAACAAACGGACAAGAATGTAGGGCCACAGATGAAAATACTAGCATCCTATACTAAGCAAGTAGGATAGCAGGTAAGGTATCAACAATAGTAACAAGGACAAAGCTATGCATCGTGATAGGAATAACGGAAAGCAGTAACATGCTACACTACTCTAATGCAAGCAGTATAGAGTAGAATAGGCGATATCTGGTGATCAAGGGGGTGGGGCTTGCCTGGTTGCTCTGGCAAGAAGGGGTCGTCAACACCGTAGTCGAACTGGGCAGCAGCAGCGGCGTCGGCCTCGTAGTCTACCGGAGAGAAGAGGGGGGAGAAACAATGAATACCATGTAAACAGATGCATATCGATGCATGACATGACAAGTAACGATGCTAGGTGTGCCCTAACGTGGTATGAGGTGGTACCGGTTAAGGGGCGAAACATCCGGGAAAATATCCCCGATGTTTCGTGTTTTCGCCGAGGAGCCGGAGGGGAAAGTTGCGAAGTTCGATAGGTTAGGGGTGTGTGGCGGACGAACGGATCATGCGTTTCCGGATTCGCCTCATCGTTACGAGCCGATTTCATGTTGAAAATATTTTAATCCGAAGTTACGGATTAAAAGATATGATTTTCTAAAGATTTTATTAATTTCTGGAATTTAATTAATTATTTAATCCAACATTATCCGTAATAGTAAATGATGACGTCGGCATGACATCGTAGTGATGTTAGCGATCAACGTTGACCATCGACTGGTCAATTCGACGTGTGGGTCCAATGGGACCCACCGTCATTCTTTGTTTAGGTTAATTACAGTTAGTTAATTTAATTACTATTTAATTAACCTAACTAGTTAATTAAATTAATTAAACCGGATTAATTAACTTAATTAATTCATTAGATAATTAATTAATTAATAATTACTTTTATTAAATCATTTTTATTTTTATTTATTAATTTTATTTTTAATTCTCTTTCTTTTTTTAATAAAACGTTATGGGGCGTGGGCCCCTGTGGTCAGTGGCACAGAGGCCATTGCGGATCGGGCCACAGGTGTGGGTGCGGGCGAAGGTGTGGCGCCTGATCACAAGTCACCAAATCGCCGGGCGAGGAGGACCGGGGCAAAGCCGGGCGGCCACCGGAGGGGAAACGCCGACGTGGGGAGCAGCAGGGCGCCACCGGCGACGCGGGCCGGCAGGAGCTGCCCATACAGCGGCGAGCAAAGGAGGGCGGCCAGACGGCAAGGCCGGAGCGACGAGGCGAGGCCGGGCGAAAGGCGGGGTTCGTGGAGGAGGAGCAATGGAGGCCGGCCTACGGCGAGGGGAACGGCGCTGCCAGAATGGGCGCAGGCGCCGCTGGCGCCGGGCGGACCTGAGCGACGGGCATCGATGCCGGAGAGCGGGCCGGCAAGACGAGGCCGAGGGCGAAGCGGGCGACGGTGGTGGCCGGGCGCTGGACGAAGAGCTGGGAGCACGGGCGCCGTCAGGCGGAACGAGGCCGCAATGGCGACGCCGACGATGGCAGGGCGGGCACGACCGCCCGGGAGGGACCGGCGACGGCGTGGACGGAGCATGGGCGGTGACCGCGGGGAAAGGGGAAGGAAGGGGGGGCGCTCACGGCGGGGCTGTAGGGCACGGGCAGCGGGCGTGACGGCGGTTGGGGAGGTCCGACGAGGAAGGGGTCGAGGAGGCGGCTATCCGGCGACGATGGGGAGGCAGCTCCGGCGGTGGGGGGGGGCTCCGGCGGCGACGGGTTCGGCGGTGGTCTCTCCTCCGGTCCAGATCGGGAGAGGGGATATTTCGGGGAGTGGGGCTGTGGGGGGGAGTGGGGAGGAGTGGATAAGGGAGAGGAGTGGGGGCCGACCTGGGCCGGCCTGGTTGGCCCGATGGCCAGCTGGGCCGCGGTCCAGCAGGGGGGGCTTCTCCTCCTTTTGTTTTTTTTGTTTGTTCTGTTTTCTTTTGTATTTTCTTTCTGTTTTAAATCATTCTAAATTATTTAGGCCTTTTATAAAAATGTGTTTACCTCACCACAATTACCTTTGTAATATTTGACAATCACCGAACATTTTAGTTTTAATTTTTGGAAACTTTTATTGTTATCTTGATTTTGAATTTTGAATTATAATCGATTTCAAACTAACACGAGATTAGCAACAGTAATCGAGGTGACGTGGCATCATTAGCAAAGGTTTAGTGTAGCTTGATTATCCGGGCGTTACAAATCTCCTCCACTACAAGAAATCTCGTCCCGAGATTTAGGAGGTAGAAGGAAACAGTGCGGGGTATTCATCACGAAGACGATCCTCGCGTTCCCAGGTGGCTTCGTCTTCAGAGTGATTCGACCACTGGACCTTGAGGAACTTGATCGCCTTCTGACGTGTGCGGCGTTCAGCTTGGTCGAGAATGCGGACCGGATGCTCTTTATAGGAGAGGTCCTGCTGCAATTCGAGCACTTCATGATCCACTGCTCGGATTGGGTCCTTGAAGCAGCGTCGGAGTTGTGACACGTGGAACACATCGTGAACCTGAGAAAGGTTTGGCGGAAGTTCCAGTTGATATGCCACTTTTCCACGCCTTTCTAGAATAGTGAATGGGCCAATATAGCGAGGAGCTAGCTTGCCCTTGATCCCGAAGCGGTGAGGACCCTTCATTGGTGTAACGCGAAGATAGGCCTTTTCGCCAAAGTTGATAGACCATGTCTTTATGATGACGGTCATAATTACTCTTTTTCGACGTGGATCGAGCAGTCTTGAGATTCTCGAGAATAATGCGGACTTGTTCTTCGGCATGTTGGATAATATCCGACCAAAGAGTGGACGTTCCCGATTTGACCCGATTCGAGAGGGTTCGCACTTTCGTCCATATAACACTTCAAAAGGGGCCATCTTCAGACTAGCTTGATAGCTATTATTATAAGAGAACTCAGCATACGGGAGAGATTCCTCCCATTTCTTGCCGAAGGAAATAACACAAGCTCGAAGCATGTCTTTGAGAACTTGGTTGACACGTTCAACTTGCCCTTGTGACTGCGATGAAACGCAGCACTGAAAGATAAGTGAGTCCCCATAGCTTCTTGGAAACTTGACCAGAATCTTGAAGTGAATAAGCTGCCACGGTCCGAACTGATAACCAGTGGAATACCGTGAAGTGAAACAATTCTGGACATATAGAGAGTTGCAAGCTGACTAGCACTGATCGTTTCTTTGACCGCCAGAAAATGTGCAACTTTAGAAAGCCGGTCAATGACGCACAAGAATAGCATCATTACCTTCTGCGATTTGGGAAATCCAAAGGCGAAGTCCATTTCAACATGGTCCCATTTCCATTCGTGAATAGAGATAGGTTGCGTAGTTCCAACAGGCCTTTGATGTTACGCTTTGATACGACAAAAGCGTCACATTCAAGAACATAACGAGCAATGTCTCGCTTCATATTAGACCACCGTAATCTCTCGATTTAATGTCTTGGTACATCTTGGTGCTACCGGGATGAATAGACAAAGGCGTATCATGAGCTTCTTTCATAACCTTTGGAGTCAGATTCAGGTTTTCCCTCTTACTCGGTACCACTAGGCGACCTTTGAAGAATAAGGTGCCTGCGTCATCCACAGTGAAGAATGAGGGCTTTCCTTCTGCGAGATAACATTTAATCCTCTCGACTTCATCGTCACATTTTACGTATCCATTTGATGGTGTCCACAAGATCTGGTTTCGCAACCAGGTATTGAGAGAACCCTGGAAACAACATGGAGGTTCATCTTGCGAAGCTCCTTAGGAGGGGAGCGAGTGCACCGGAGGAACAATATGGAGGTTCAGCTTTTCAATTCTTCAACGAGTGAGGGCTGAACTTTGTGAACTGGAGGTGGTTGCGATAAGACTTGCGGCTCAAGGCATCAGCCATTACATTAGCCTTGCACGGTGTATAGGAAATACCCAAGTCAAAGTCTGCAATCTCCATCCATCTCTCACGACGGAGGTTCAGTGTCTGGCTGAGTAAAATGTGATACTTCAGACTTTGATGGTCGGTGAAGATCTCGCAACGATTACCGAGAAGGTAATGTCGCCATCGCTTGATTGCATGAACGACAATGACAAGCTCGAGGTCGTGAACTGGGTAGTTCTCTTCGTGAGGGCGCAATTGCCGGGAGGCATAAGCAACCACTTTGCGTTGCATTAGGACACAACCTAATCCTTGACGGGAAGCGTCGCAGTAAATGACGAAGTCCTTCTTAGTATCAGGAGGTGCTAGTACTGGGGCAGAAGTCAACTTGTCTTTGAGTGCCTGGAAACTTTCCTGACATTTATCTGTCCATTGGAACTTGACGCCCTTATGCAACAAAGTTAGTCGAGGCTGGCAATCTTGGAGAAGTTCTCGATGAATCGACAAAGAATAGTCAAGGCGAGACCGAGAAAACTTCGACTTGCTTAACGTTCTTGGAGGAGTCCAATCGAGAATAGCCTGAACTCGTTGAGGGTTGACGGCAATACCATCCTTAGAGATGACATGCCCAAGATAGGTTACTTCGGGAAGCCGTAATTCACACTTGGAGAACTTGGCATATAGCTGATGCTCTCGTAGCTTTTCCAAAGACAAGACGAAGATGTTCAAGATGTTCTTCTTCATTCTTGGAAAATATCGGGATATCATCCGGATAAACCACGGCGAACTTGTCGAGGTAATCCATGAATATATAGTTCATCGAGCGAGAGAAGGTGGTCGGAGCATTGGTTAAGCCGAAGACATGATGGTGTACTCGTATGAACCATAACGAGTCACAAAGGCGGTCTTGGGGATATCCTCCTCACGAACACGGATCTGGTGGTAACCCAACCTCAAGTCGAGTTTAGAGAACACCGATGAACCAGCCGATTGATCATACAGATCATTGATCCGAGGAAGAGGATACTTATTCGAATGGTAGCTTGGTTTATAGGACGGTAGTCTTGGACCAATCGGTTTGTCCCATCCTTCTTCTTGACAAAGAGAGAAGGTGCTCCCCAAGGGAGCAACTTGGGCAAATGAAACCACTTCAAGAGATTTGTCGATTTCCTCCTTAAGCTCAAGGAGTTCATGCGGTGGCATCTTGTAGGGTCGCTTGGCTATAGGAGTGGTGCACAGTTTCAAGTCGATGACGAATTCGACAACTTTAGCGGGGAATCCTCGAAGTTCTTCAGGAAAGACGTCGAGGAATTCACGCACGACAGGAATGTTTTCAATACCCTCGAGTGGTGCAACATTCAATGCATTCAAGGCATAAAGTCGTGCCTCGACATTTTGCACCAGATGAGCTTGGTAAGTAACTATTTCATCTGAAGGGTGTAGCAGATGGACGGTCTTAGTGGCGCAAACTATAGAAGCAAAGATGCGCCTTTTAACCAATTCATTCCCGTAATGAGGTCAATGCTACAAGACTTGATGCGATGGGTGAGACAAGGAATTCAAGTCCTTCGATTTCAACAGGGACGTCGTTGCAAATCATGGAGGTTCGACATTGACCCGCAGGGGTGTGCACTAATAGTGAAGCGTTCATGTCTTCACTTTTAATGCCATGCATGAATGCAAAATCTTCAGACATGAATGAATGCGATGCCCCTGTATCAAATAAAACGGATCTTTGGTACCGAATTTACGAGGAGTGTACCCATCACGATGTTAGCTGGTCTTGAGCTTCGTTCGGATCAACGTGGTTGGCATGAACTCGACCATAAGGCTTGGCATTGTTGTTGCGGGGTGGTTGCTTCCACGGCGATTCTTGGGAAGTGCTAGTTGATTCGATTCGATTGCAATCCCTAGCACGGTGACCTGGTTGACCACACTTGTAGCACAGACCATTATTGGGAGTGGGAACAGGAGCTTGGGGTGGTGGAGTGGAAGCCTTGGCTGCCTAGTTGGAGGAGTAGGCGACGAGGTGCAAGATAGCTCTGCCTTTGGGGCAGTGCATTAATTTGGTACATGCTGTTGGGAATCCATATCTTGCGCCTGCGAGGACGGGCCAAGATGAGCCCATGTCACGATTGCGCCTGTTAGAGCTCTGGTATTCCTGCGCACCAGTTTCGACATTGATAGCTTTGTTCACCAAGGTGGCGAAATCAGCAAAGTCGTGCACTAGAAGTGCGAGCTTGATGTCGCCTTGAAGGCCGTCACGGAACTTCTCCTGTCTGCGTGCATCGCTTGCAATGTCCTCTTCAAAGATAGCGAGACAAGTCCAGAACTCTGTTGATAAGCTTCAACAGTCTTGTTGCCTTGGATGAGGTTATGAACTCATGCTTCTTCCGGTCCATGACTCCTTGAGGGATGAAGCGGGCACGGAAAGCAGCTTGGAAGTCTGGCGGTGATGATTGTTCCACCGGCCGAAAGTACGCCTGTGGTTGTCCCACCATTGAGCTGCGGGTCCCTTCAGAAGAAGGAAGCAAAGGTGACATAGCTGGCGGGGCTACATCCTCGACTCCATCTCATAAGTGATGTCACGGAGCGATCATCAAGATCCGGGGGCTGGGTTGAGCTGCGGTACACACTTGGGTTGAGGCGCATGAAATCCTGCAGAAGTTCTTGTGTTTGGCTGTTGGTTCATATTGGGGCGAGGAAACCGAGCCATCATGTTTTCCATGAACTGGCGATTCATCTCAAGCTGTTGGATCATACCAGCCATGTACTCGAGCGGTGGTGGGAAGTTGCCACCACGACCACGACCAGCTGGTCTAACCATCCTGCTAATATAACCGGGGTAGTTCAGCATTTGAGAAATTTTGCAAAGGACAAGAATCATTCATGATGAAACATGCATAATGAAAGCAACACGATAGAAACTACATAGTAGTCGGCATATCTTACAAAAGGGATCATGCATAGAGTTCGGTACACAGAGTTCAGTACATAGACTAAGACATCATAGGCGGCACGCAGGCTCGCGGCGAATGCATCTAACACTAAATAGCAAGTCTACATCAGTCCCATGCGGTGATCGCGGAGGTAGTCAGAGCCTGAAAAGCTGGTAGTGTGGCAGCGGATAGTCCTCCACGTCGGTGACACAGGGGCCGCGGATACTCGGTGCGTAACCCGGCCTTCAGGTGGTAGAAGAGGGCCAAGTGCGGGAGAGTAGCCTCCCACATCCGCCATCCGACACCCCGGGCATCACGGTCTGGTGGGTAGATCGCATGGCAGCAGCTCTCTGGATCGGACAAAGGGGTGCAACAGCGTCGAGCACGCAGTAAAGGTCTTGACGGGTGGTGTACAACTTCGTGGCGAAGAGCTCGGTTAGCTCGATCCAGCCCATCGACATGCGTAACAAAGTTCGATGGTAGAAGGGCTCTCTGGTGACGATGGAGTAGGCAGCGATGTAGTATCCCTCCTCACCAACATCGGATGCGATAGCAATGTGCTCGAAGGGGAGGTGTCCAACTCCGATACTCTCCACGAAGGCGTGTCGAGCAGCATAAGCAGCATCGTGGACTGCCATATCGATAGTCACCCCAACACCATGTGCGGTGTGCACAGATAGTGGAGTCATACTCCGAGAGTAGAGGTGGACGATGGCTCGGTACTGCTCTGGTTAAAGTCCCTGGTACTCCTCAAAGACGGTGTACTCGGTGCCAGCGATAACCCGGATAGGTCATCATCTCTGCTAGCACCGCAAGTGATCCCGAGGCACCAATGGCCGTCGTGTGGCGCCGCGACACGCCTCGTGGGTTCCATCTGAAAACAAAGATGTTTCAAAGGAGTCAAATGACAGTGTGGAAATTGATCAAAATACAATTCCAAGGAATAACTATGGCTTTATCCAACTTTGGGGTGAATGTGGTCATGGGATCCAAGTGTTAGTTAGTAAATTCGTTTAACCCGAGTAGAAGAGAGTTCAGAGTCCCAAGTAAAGGTCGAGGAGTAAAAGATCCTAGTACCACCCGATGGCGACGTGGGCCCGTAAGGCACACAACCAAGTTAGTAAAAGTTTTTGCAATGTCTAGACTCGACTTCGCCAAGGAGTGTGGAAGGGAATTCCTACAGTAATCGGCTCGATACCAACTTGTGGCGCCCCGATTCAATCGTACACTAATCATGCACGCAAACATGTACGATCAAGATCGAGGACTCACGGAAGATATCACAACACAACTCTAAAACATAAATAAGTCATACAAGCATCATAATACAAGCCGAGGGCCTCGAGGGCTCGAATACAAGTGCTTTACGATCATAGACGAAGTCGTGGAAGCAACAATATCCGAGTACGGACATAAGTTAAACAAGGTGCCATAAGATGGCTAGCACAAAGCGATACTGAGATCGAAGAGGCGCATGCCTCCTGCACAGGATCCTCCTAACTACTCACAGTGGTCGTCGGTGGGCTGCACGTAGTAGTAGGCACCTCCGGTAGTAATCGCCATCGACGGCGGTGGCGTCGCTCTGGGCTCCATCGTGCAGTCGCGACAACCGAGTAGAGATAGGGGAAAAAGGGGAACAAAGGCAACCGTGAGTACTCATCCAAAGTACTCATAAGCAAGGAGCTACACTACATATGCATGGATATGTGTGTAAAAGACCATATCGATGGACCGAATCGCAGAATGCCGAATAAGAGGGGATAGCTAGTCTTATCGAAGACTACGCTTCTGGCAGCCTCCGTCTTGCAACACGTACAAGAGAGTAGACTGAAGTCCTCCAAGTAGCATCGCATAGCAATAATCCTACCCGGTGATCCCCTCCTCGTAACCCTGAGAGAGAGTGACCACCGGGTTGTATCTGGCACTTGGAAGGGTGTGTTTTATTAAGTATCCGGTTCTAGTTGTCATAAGGTCAAGGTACAACTCCAAGTCGCCCACATTATCAAGATCACGGCTATTCGAATAGATTAACTTCCCTGCAGGATGCACCACATAACCCAACATGCTTGATCCCATTTGGCGGACACACTTTTCTCGGGTCATGCCCGGCGCGGAAGATCAACACGTCGCAGCCCCACCTAGGCACAACAGAGAGGCCAAAGACGCGGTCTAAACCTAAGCGCCAAGAAGTGCAGGCCCATCGCCCAATGCACACCTGCGACGCTAAGTAGGGCGGCCGGAAGCGTAACTAGCCCCTTAATACAAGAGCAGGCTTACGTTCCGATCCGGCGTAGCGCCGCTTCGATCAAGGCCACGGCGTGCTTCTACCGATACCACGACGCCGAGTGCCCATATCTCTCCCACGTAGTTGGTTAGTGTGTATAGGCCCATAGCCAGACTCAGATCAAATACCAAGATCTCGTTAAGCGTGTTAAGTATTCGCGAACGCCGAACAGGGCCAGGCCCACCTCTCTCCTAGGCGGTCTCAACTTGCCCTTTCGCTCCGCCACAAAGATCCACTCGCGGGTGCTCCACCAGCCGACCCGACTTTAGTCTCCACATGTATCATGTATAAAGTATATAGTATATACCCGTGATCACCTCCCGAGTGATCACGGACCGATAGTATAGCACAGCAGACGGACAAGAATGTAGGGCCACAGATGAAAATACTAGCATCATATACTAAGCAAGTAGGATAGCAGGTAAGGTATCAACAGTAGTAACAAGGACAGGCTATGCATCACGATAGGAATAACGGAAAGAAGTAACATGCTACACTACTCTAATGCAAGCAGTATAGAGTAGAATAGGCGATATCTGGTGATCAAGGGGGGGGGGCTTGCCTGGTTGCTCTGGCAAGAGAGAGGGAGAGCAGCGTCGGTCTCGTAGTCTACCGGAGAGAAGAGGGGGAAGAAACAATGAATACCATGTAAACAGATGCATATCGATGCATGACATGACAAGTAACGATGCTAGGTGTGCCCTAACGTGGTATGAGGTGGTACCGGTTAAGGGGAAACATCCGGAAAATATCCCCTGTTTCGTGTTTTCTCGAAGGAGCCGGAGGGGGAAAGTTGCGAGTTCGATAGGTTAGGGGTGTGTGACGGACGAACGGACCGCGTTTCCGGATTCGTCTCGTCGTTCCGAGCCACTTTCATGTTGAAAATATTTTAATCCGAGTTACGGATTAAAAGATATGATTTTCTAAAGATTTTATTAATTTCTGGAATTTAATTAATTATTTAATCCAACATTATCCAGAATAGTAAATGATGACATCAGCATGACATCAGAGTGATGTCATCAGTCAACGTTGACCATTGACCTGGTCAACCTGACGTGTGGGTCCAGTGGGACCCACGTGTCATTCTTTGTTTTGGTTAATTACAGATTAGTTAATTTAATTACTATTTAATTAACCTAACTAGTTAATTAAATTAATTAAACCATATTAATTAACTTAATTAATTCATTAGATAATTAATTAATTAATAATTAATTTTATTAAATCATTTTATTTTTATTTATTAATTTTATTTTTAATTCTCTTTTTAATAAAAGCGTTATGGGCGTGGGCCCTCGTGGTCGCGGGCACGAGGCCATTATGGTCGGGCCACGGTGTGGGTGCAGCGGGTGTGGCGCCGATCACAAGCCGCCAAATCGCCGGGCGAGGAGGACCTGGCAAGCCAAGCCGGCCACCGGAGGGGAAACGCCGACGGGGGAGCAGCAGGGCGCCACCGGCGACGCGGGCCGGCAGGAGCTGCCCATACGGCGGCGAGCAAAGGAGGGCGGCCAGGACGGTGCGTCGGGGCGGACGAGGCGAGGCCGGGGCGAGGTGGTGGGGGTTCAGGGGAGGAGGAGCAGCGAGGGAGGCCGGTGGCCACGGCGAGGGGAACGACGCCGGCCAGGAATGGGCGCAGGGCGCTGGGCGCCGCCGGGGCGGACCCGAGCGACGGCGGCATCGATGCCGGAGAGCGGGCCCGGCACGAGGCCGGAGGGCGAAGCGGCGACGGTGGTGGCCGGGCGCGTGGACGAAGAGCGGGAGCACGGGCGCGGCCGTCAGGAACGAGGCCGGCAATGGCGACGCCGACGATGGGCGGCGGGCACGGCCGCCCGGGAGGGGCCGCACGACGTGGACGGAGCGCGGGCGGTGACCGCGGGGAAAGGGGAAGGACGGGGGGGCGCTCACGGCGGGGCTGTAGGGCATGGGCAGCGGGCGTGACGGCGGTTGGGCAGGTCCGACGAGGAAGGGGTCGAGGTGGCGGCAATCCGGCGACGATGGGGAGGCAGCTCCGGCGGGTGGGGGGGGGGGGGCGAAGCTCCGGGCGGCGACGGGTTCGGTGGTCTCCTCCGATCCAGATCGGGGTAGAGGGGATATTTCGGGGAGTGGGGCGGTCGGTGGGGAGTGGGGGGAGGAGGATAAGGGAGAGGAGTGGGGGCCGACTGGGCGGCCTGGTTGGGATGGCCACGGGGCCATGATCGGCCAAAGAGGGCTCCTCCTCCTTTTTTTTTGTTTGTTCTGTTTTCTTTTGTATTTTCTTTCTGTTTTAAATCATTCTAAATTATTTAGGCCTTTTATAAAAATATGTTTACCTCACCACAATTACCTTTGTAATATTTGACAATCACCGAACATTTTAGTTTTAATTTTTGGAAACTTTTATTGTTATCTTGATTTTGAATTTTGAATTATAATCGGTTTCAAACTAACACGAGATTAGCAACAGTAATCGAGGTGACGTGGCATCATTAGCAAAGGTTTAGTGTAGCTTGATTATCCGGGCGTTACACCCATCGTTGGAATATACAAGCCAAGTTCTATAATGAAAAATTCCCACTAGTATATGAAAGTGATAACTCAAGAGACTCTCTATATGAAGAACATGGTGCTACTTTGAAGCACAAGTGTGGAAAAAAGGATAGTAGAATTGCCCCTTTTTATTTCCCTTTTTTGGGCCTTTTTTCTATTTGGCCTTTTTTGGGACAATGCTCTATTAAATGATGATCATCACACTTCTATTTATTTACAACTCAATGATTACAACTCAATAATAGAACAAAGTATGACTCTATATGAATGCCTCCGGCGGTGTACCGGGATATGCAATGAACCAAGAGTGACATGTATGAAAGAATTATGAACGGTGGCTTTGCCACAAATACTATGCCAGCTACATGATCATGCTAGCAATATGACAATGATGAATGCGTCATGATAACGGAATGGTGGAAAGTTGCATGGCAGTATATCTCGGAATGGCTATGGAAATGCCATAATAGGTAGGTATGGTGGATGTTTTGAGGAATATATAAGGAGGTTTATGTGTGAAAGAGCGTATCATATCACGGGGTTTGGATGCACTCGCGAAGTTTGCACCAACTCTCAATGTGAGAAAGGGCAATGCACGGTACCGAAGAGGCTAGCAATGATGGAAGGGTGAGAGTGCGTATAATCCATGGACTCAAAATTAGTCATAAAGAACTCACATACTTATTGGAAAAATCTACAAGTCATCAAAAACCAAGCATTAAGCGCATGCTCCTAGGGGTATAGATTGGTAGGAAAAGACCATCGCTCGTCCCCAACCGCCACTCATAAGGAGGACAATCAAAGAACACCTCATGTTTAAAATTTGTTACATAATGTTTACCATACGTGCATGCTACGGGACTTGCAAACTTCAACACAAGCATTTCTCAAATTCACAACTACTCAACTAGCACGACTTTGATATTATTACCTCCATATCTCAAAACAATCATCAACATCAAACTTCTCTTAGTATTCAACACACTCATAAGAAGGTTTTTACTTTTCTTGCATACCTAGCATATTAAGATTATTTAAGCAAATTACCATGCTATTTAAGACTCTCAAAATAATCTAAGTGAAGCATGAGAGATCAATAATTTCTATAAAACGAATCCACCACCGTGCTCTAAAAGATATAAGTGAAGCACTAGAGCAAAACTATATAACTCAAAAGATATAAGTGAAGCACAAAGAGTATTCTAATAATTTCCAAATCATGTATGGCTCTCCCAAAAGGTGTGTACATCAAGGATGATTGTGGTAAACTAAAAATCAAAGACTCAAATCATACAAGACGCTCCAAGCAAAACACATATCATGTGGTGAATAAAAATATAGCTCCAAGTAAAGTTACCGATGGACGAAGACGAAAGAGCGGATGCCTTCGGGCATCCCCAAGCTTTGGCTTTTTGGTGTCCTTAGATTATATTGGGGGTGCCATGGGCATCCCCAAGCTTAGGCTCTTGCCACTCCTTGTTCCATAATCCATCAAAAATCGTTCACCCAAAACTTGAAAACTTCACAACACAAAACTCAACAGAAATCTCGTAAGCTCCGTTAGCGAAAGAAAACAAAAGACCACTTAAAGGTACTGTAATGAACTCATTATTTATTTATATTGGTGTTAAAACTACTGTATTCCAACTTACCTATGGTTTATAAACTATTTTACTAGCCATAGATTCATCAAAATAAGCAAACAACACACGAAAAACAGAATCTGTCAAAAACAGAACAGTCTGTAGTAATCTGTAACTAACGCAAATTTCTGGAACTCCAAAAAATGATACAAAATAGGAAGACCTAGGAAATTTGTTTATTGATTAGCTGCAATTGGAATCAGTTTTTTATCTCGTTCTGGTGATTTTTAACAATTGTTTTCGTGAACAGAAAGTTTCTGGAAATTTCTGCAAGATCAAATAACTATCATCAAAGAAGATCCTATAGGTTTAGCTTGGCACAAACACTAATTAAAAACATAAAAACACATCTAACCAGAGGCTAGATCAAATATTTATTCCTAAACAGAATAAAAAAAAGCAAAAAAACTAAAAATAAAATTGGGTTGCCTCCCAACAAGCGCTATCGTTTCACGCCCCTAGCTAGGCATAAAAGCAAGTATAGATCTAGGTAATGCCATCTTTGGTAGGCAATCCATAAGTGGCTCTCATGATAGATTCATATGATAATTTTATTTTCTTCCTAGGGAAGTTTTCCATGCCTTTCTTTAATGGAAATTAGAATCTAACATTCCCTTCCTTCATATCAATAATTGCACCAATCGTTCTAAGGAAAGGTCTACCAAAAATAATAGAACATGAAGGATTGCAATCTATATCAAGAACGATAAAATCTACGGGCACATAATTCCTATTTGCAATAATAAGTACATCATTAATTCTTCCCATAGGTTTATTAATAGTGGAATCCGCAAGGTGCAAGTTTAGAGAGCAATCATCAAAATCACGGAAATCTAGCAAATCGCACAAAGTTTTAGGAATAGTAGAAACACTAGCACCCAAATCACATAAAGCATAAAACTCATGATCCTTAATCTTAATTTTAATAGTTGGTTCCCACTCATCATAAAGTTTTCTAGGGATAGAAACTTCTAACTCAAGCTTTTCTTCATAAGATTGCATCAAGGCATCAACGATATGTTTAGTAAACGCTTTGTTTTGACTATAAGCATGAGGAGAATTTAGCACGGATTGCAACAAGGAAATACAATCAATCAAAGAGAAACTTTCATAATTAAATTCCTTGAAATCCAAAATAGTGGGTTTAGCAACATCTAGGGTTTTGATTTCTTCAATCCCACTTTTATCAATTTTAGCACCAGGATCTAAAAACTCCGAATTTTTGGAACGCCTTATAGGTAAAGGTGGATCATATTCAGTCCCATAATTATCAAGATTCATATTGCAAAACAAAGATTTAATAGGGGACACATCAATAACTTTTAGATCTTCATCTTTATCTTCGTAGGAACTAGAAGAACACGCTTTAATAAAGGCATCTTTCGTAGCACGCATCCTAGCGGTTCTTTCTTTGCACTCATCAATGGAAATTCTCATGGCTTTGAGAGACTCATTGATATCATGCTTAGGAGGAATAGATCTAAGCTTTAAAGAATCAACATCAAGAGAAATTCTATCAACGTTCCTAGCCAATTCATCAACTTTAAGCAATTTCTCTTCAAGCAAAGCATTGAAATTCTTTTGAGAATTCATAAACTCTTTAACACTAGTCTCAAATTTAGAGGGCATCTTATTAAAATTTACATAAGAATTGTTGTAGTAATTGCCATAATTATTAGAGGAATTACTAGGATAAGGTCTAGGATTAAACTTTCCTCTATACGCGTTGTTACCAAAATTATTCCTACCAACAAAATTCACATCCATAGATTCACTATTATTCTCAATCAAGGTAGACACAGGCATATCATTAGGATCAGAAGAATCACTCTTAGTAGCAAATAATTTCATAAGTTCATCCATCTTTCCACTCAAAACATTAATTTCTTCTATTGCATGCACTTTTTTATTAGTAGATCTTTCAATGCCATTGAGAATAGTTAACCATAATATTATCTAGGAGTTTAGTAGCTTCTCCTAAAGTGATTTCCATAAAAGTGACTCCATGGCCGAATCTAAAATATTTCTAGAAGCAAAATTCAATCCGCATAATTTTTGTATAATCATCCACAAATTCAAACCATGAGTAGGGCAATTACGTATCATTAATTTCATCCTCTCTGAAGCTTGTGCAACATGTTCATGATCAAGTTGCTTAAAATTCATAATATCGTTTCTAAGAGAGATGATTTTAGCGGGAGGAAAATACTTAGAGATAAAAGCATCTTTGCACTTGTTCCAAGAATCAATACTATTTTTAGGCAAAGACGAAAACCAAGCTTTAGCACGATCTCTAAGCGAAAAAGGAAATAGCTTCAATTTAACAATATCATTATCAACATCTTTCTTCTTTTGCATATCACACAAATCAACGAAGCTATTTAGATGAGTAGCAACATCTTCACTAGGAAGGCCGGCGAATTGATCTTTCATGACAAGATTCAACAAAGCAGCATTGATTTCACAAGATTCAGTATCAGTAAGAGGAGCAATCGGAGTGCTAAGGAAATCATTATTGTTGGTATTGGTAAAGCCACACAATTTTGTATTATCTTGAGCTATCGTGACAAGCAAGCAATCCAACACACGAGCAAACAAAAGGCAAGCGAAAAAGAGGTGAACGGAAAAGAGAGGGCGAATAAAACGGCAAGGGTGAAGTGGGGGAGAGGAAAACGAGAGGCAAATGGCAAATAATGTAATGCGGGAGATAAGGGATTGTGATGGGTACTTGGTATGTTGACTTTTGCGTAGACTCACAACGGCGCCGTAAATCTTCTCTGCTACCTCTTGAGCACTGCGTTGGATTTCCTTGAAGAGGAAAGGATGATGCAGCACAGTAGCGTAAGTATTTCCCTCAGTTTTTGAGAACCAAGGTATCAATCCAGTAGGAGGCTACGCGTGAGTCCCTCGCACCTGCACAATACAAATAAGTCCTCGCAACCAACGCGATAAGGGGTTGTCAATCCCTTCACGGTCACTTACGAGAGTGAGATCTGATAGATATGATAGGATAATATTTTTGCTATTTTTGTGATAAAGATGCAAATTAAAATAAAAGCAAAGGAAATAACTAAGTATTGGAAGATTAATATGATGAAGATAGACCCGGGGGCCATAGGTTTCACTAGTGGCTTCTCTCAAGAGCATAAGTATTTTACTACGATTAACGTGAGCGAATTCTTGTTGAGCAATTGATGTAATTGAGCATAGTTATGAGAATATCTAGGTATGATCATGTATATAGGCATCACGTCCGAGACAAGTAGACCGACTCTGCTGCATCTACTACTATTACTCCACTCATCGACCGCTATCCAAAGATGCATCTAGAGTATTAAGTTCATGAAAACAGAGTAACGCCTTAAGCAAGATGACATGATGTAGATGGATAAATTCATGCAATATGATAAAAACCCCATCTTGTTATCCTCGATGGCAACAATACAATACATGCCTTGCGGCCCCTACTGTGACTGGGAAAGTGATAATCCCCAAGTGCAAGGAATCATCGTAGCACTTTCCAAAGATGGAAGTGATAAGTATGGAGTGTCGAACCCACAAGGAGCTAAAGGTAAGATCAATATTCTCTCAAGCCCTATCTGCCACTGATACGACTCTACGTGCACCGCACGTTTGCTTCCAACTAGCAACGAGAAATAAATTATGTTGTGGGTATGAAGAGGATAACTTTGTATGATATCGGAGAGCTAAAACATAAAAGTAGGTGCTGTTATCATAAAGTTAGAATATAATACTAAATAATATAAATAGCGAGTGTGGAATAATGGTGGACCGGTGTGCGAAATTGTCCTAGGCAATTGTTAACAAGACCGGTAATCACTATTGCAATTTCATATGAGGGAGAGGCATAAGCTAACATACTTTCTCTACTTGGATCATATGCACTTATGATTGGAACTCTAGCAAGCATCCACAACTACTAAAGATCATTAAGGTAAAACCCAACCATAGCATTAAAGCATCAAGTCCTCTTTATTCCCATACGCAACAATCCCTCTTACTCGGGTTTGTGTTTCAGTCACTCACCAACCCACTATAAGCGAATCATGAACGTATTGCAACACCCTACAGCGGGAATCCCTCACGCTTGCACGACACGGAGGGCACCATAGGACAGCACCAAAGTAAAACATACAACTCATACCAATCTAGATCATCAATCAACCCAAAGACAAAAGATATCTACTCAAAACATCATAGGATGGCAACACATCATTGGATCATAATATGTGGCATAAAGCACCATGTTCAAGTAGGGATTACATCGGGGTGCGGGAGAGTGGACCGCGTAAAAGAGCTGAGGATGGTGATGAGGATGGTGATGTTGATGAAGACGATCACCATGGCGAGGATTCCTCCCGATAGCACTCGGCGCCACCGGAAGAGAGGAGGAGAGGTTCTCCCCCTTGTGCTTCCTCCTCCATGGCCTCCACCTTCTGGTCCTTGGCCTTCATGGTGATTAAGACCCCTCCAGGATACTCTTACATGGCCACCGGTGATGATGGCCCCCTCCGCAGGGTGCCGAGAGGGCCCCGATTGGTTTTTCGTGGCTACTGAGGCTTGCGGCGCGTAACTTGATCCAATCTCCGTTACGGAAGTTTTAGGCACGAGAGTATATATGGGTGCAGGGAGGGCGTCGGTGGACTTCGGGCTGGCCACGAGGTAGAGGCGCGCCCCACCCTCGTGGGCAGCCCGGAACCCCGTGAGCTTCTTGTACTCAATGGGCTTCTTCCGTCCAAAAATAGGTTCCGTGGAGTTTCGTGTCTTTTGGACTCCGTTTGATATTCCTTTTCTTGAAACCTTTGAAATAGGCAAAAAACAGCAATTCTGGGTTGGGCCTCCGGTTAATAGGTTAGTCCCAAAAATAATATAAAAGTGGAAAATAGAGCCCAATATTTCCCGAAACAGTAGATAATATAGCATGGAGCAATAAAAAATTATAGATACGTTGGAGACGTATCAGGCATCCCCAAGCTTAATTCGTGCTCGTCCTCGAGTAGGTAAATGATAAAAATATAATTTTTGATGCGGAATGCTAGTAAGTGCTTAAGTTTGATCAATGATAATTCCAATCACTTTTTCTAGCATCAATATGTGTCATAATAGCAGCTTATCTCATAAAACTTTTCATGATCAAGTAACAATCTATTCACAATGTCAAGCATGGTTCGTAAACTTCATTGAGAACTAACAAACTATAATCTCAGTCATTGAAGCAATTGCAATTTATCATAACATCAGAAAGAGTCAAGAATAGAGCTTTTCAGGAAGTCCACATACTCAACTATCATATAGTCTTCTACAATTGCTAACACTCACGCAATACTTGTGGTTATGGAGTTTTAGCCGGACACTGAGAAAGATAGGGGCTTATTGTGTTGCCTCCCAACGTATTCACCTTTAGGTGATGTCAACAATAATAGCCCATGCTAACTTACATCCAATTGGATATATATATCACGATCTTTCAAACACAAGGAGCTTGCCAAAGGATAAAATGAAAAAGGGAATGGTGAGGATCACCATGACTCAAGCATCAAGTAAAAACATAGATTAAAAGATAGGCCCTTCGCAGAGGGAAGCAGAGGTTGTCATGCGTGTTTAGGGTTGATGCACAAAATCTTAATGCAAAAGAACGTCACTTTATATTGCCCCTTGTATATGGACCTTTATTATGCAGTCCGTCGCTTTTATTACTTCCACAACAAGTTCGTACAAAGCTTATTTTCTCTGCACTAATAAGTCATGCATATTTAGAGAGCAATTTTTATTGCTTGCACCGATGACAACTTACTTGAAGGATCTTACTCAATCCATAGGTAGGTATGGTGGACTCTCATGGCAAAACTGGGTTTACGGGTATTTGGAAGCACAAGTAGTATCTCTACTTGGTGCAAGGGATTTTGCTAGCATGAGGGAGAAAGGCAAGCTCAACATGTTTGGAAGGTCAATGACAATATACTTTAACTGAGATGTCGGAAAACATAAACCATTACGTTGTCTTCCTTGTCCAACGTCAACTCTTTTAGCATGTCATACTTAATGAGTGCTTCACAATCATAAAAGATGTCCAACATAATATATTTGTATGTGAACCTCTCTTTCCTTATTACTTCCTATTAATTGCAACGATGACCAAAACTACGTTTGCCAATTCTCAACAACTTTTATTCCTCATACTTTCTATGTGTGAAGTCATCACTAACCATGTTATAAGCAAATGAAATATATAAAAGTTCAGATTTATGACATTCAATTCATTCCCCCATTTACTCATAGGATAAGTATGAAGCACATGAGTAAATGACAAACTGCTCAAAAAGATATGAGTGAAAGACACTGAGTAGTCAAATAATTAACTAGCCATGGGAGGGTTCCTTTTCTATTCAAAATTTCAGATCCAATGATTTTATTCAAACAGAAAGTAAAACAAAATAAAATGACATTTCAAGGATAGCACAACTCATGTGAAGAAGCAAAAACTTAGGCTCAACCGATACTAACCGATAGTTGTTGAAGAAGAAAGGTGGGATGCCTAACGGGGCATCCCAAGCTTAGATGCTTGAGACTTCTTGAAATATTATCTTGGGGTGCCTTGGGCATCCCCAAGCTTGAACTTTTGTGTCTCCTTAATTCCTCTCATATCATGGTTTCTCTTTTTATCAAAAGCTTCATTCACAACAAACTCAACAAGAACTCGTGATAGGTTAGTATAAACCAATGCAAAACCTTATCATTTCGTACTGTAACAAATCACTAAAATTATTATTCAACATTGCATACTAAATGCCTCTTCATATTTAATACTCCTCTCATATCATGGTTTCTCTTTTTATCAAAAGCTTCATTCACAACAAACTCAACAAGAACTCGTGAGATAGGTTAGTATAAACCAATGCAAAACCTTATCATTTCGTACTGTAACAAATCACTAAAATTATTATTCAACATTGCATACTAAATGCCTCTGCATATTTAATACTCCTATCCTCAAATAGAATCATTAAACAGGCAAACATATGCAAACAATGCAAACATAACAGCAATCTGCCAAAACAGTATAGTCTGTGAAGAATGCAAGAGTATCAATACTTCCTTAACTCCAAAAATTATGAACTAAAATTCCCACTGTAATAAATTTATCAAAGCTCATTATGCAAAAGGTTTCATCATTATATCATTCTGTTACTTTTCTAGGGAATTTTTGCAACAGTGGTAAACTTTCTGTTTTCAAACAGCAACATATATACTAGCAAAATAAGCATGGCAAAGGCTATCCTTGACTTTTTTATTGAAACTAAAGATGCAAAACACTATTCTAAATAGCAGCTAGCTAATACTAACAAAATAAAATGACGCTCCAAGTAAAACACATATCATGTGACGAATAAAAATATAGCTCCGAGTAAGGTGTACCGATAGTTTTGAAGACGAAAGAGAGGATGCCTTCCGGGGCATCCCCAAGCTTAGGCGCTTGAGTATTCCTTGAATATTACCTTGGGGTGCCTTGGGAATCCCCAAGCTTAGGGTATTTCCACTCCTTATTCTCCTCATATCGATATCTCACCCAAAACTTGAAAACTTCAATCACACAAAACTTAGCCAAACTTCGTGAGATAGGTTAGTATGATAAAGAGCAAACCATTCACTTTGGTACTGACAAAGACAAGGTTCATAATTGTTTGCACACAATGCCTACTGTGCCATATCATTTCTACAAATTATATTGTGAAATATAAGCCATAGAAACTAGAAAACAAGCAGACTATGCAATGAAAACAGAATCTGTCAGAAACAGAACAGTCTGTAATGATCTGAACAATAACCATACTTCTGCTACTCCAAAAATTATGAAATAAATTGGTGGACGTGAGGAATTTGTCTATTAATCTTCTGCAAAAAGAATCAACTCAATAGAACTCTTCTGTAAAAAATGACATATATTCTCGTGAGCGCAAAGTTTCTGTTTTTTACAGCAAGATCACATTAACTTTCACCCAAGTTTTCCCAAAGGTCTTACTTGGCACTTTATTGAAACAAAAGCTATAAAACATGATTACCACAGTAGCTTAATCATGTAAACACACAAAAACAGTAAGGGTAAATATTGGGTTGTCTCCCAACAAGCGCTTTTCTTTAATGCCTTTTAGCTAGGCATGATGATTTCAATGATGCTCACTTTAAAGATAGGAATTGAAACACAAAGAGAGCATCTTGAAGAATATGACTAGAATATTTAAATCTAACACACTTCCTATGCCTAGGGATTTTGTGAGCACACAACTTATGGGAACAAGAATCAACTAGCATATGAAGGCAAAACAAGTATAACTTCAAAACTTTAAGCACATAGAGAGGAAACTTAATATTATTGCAACTCCTACAAGCATGTATTCCTCCTCATAATAAATTTCAGTAGTATCATGGATAGCAAATTTGTTCTCATACTCAATTGGAACCTCTTCCTAAATAGTGGAATCATTACTAGCTAAAGTTGACACTCTTCCGAATCCACTTTCATAAATATCACACTAAGATTCAACATCCTCCAAAATAGTGGGATCACTAATTCCTAAAGTTGACACTCTTCCAAACCCACTTTAGATGATAGTATTATTCATACTCCAAAAGGTATAAGTGAAGTTCATGGAGCATTCCACAATTAACATAGACTAACCAATATCCATGCTCAAAATATATAAGTGAAGCACACAAAGCATTCTATAAAACCATACTCAAAAGATTTAAGTGAAGCACAAAGAGCAATTCTATAAAATTATACTTAAAAGATATTGTTGGGGAACATAGTAATTTCAAAAAAATTCCTACGCACACGCAAGATCATGGTGATGCATAGCAACGAGAGGGGAGAGTGTTGTCCACGTACCCTCGTGAGACCGGAAGCGAAGCGTTATAACAACGCTGTTGATGTAGTCGTAAATGCGTCTTCACGGCCCGACCGATCAAGCAATCGAAACTACGGCACCTCCGAGTTTTAGCACACATTCAGCTCGATGACGATCCCCGGACTCCGATCCAGCAAAGTGTCGGGGATGAGTTCCGTCAGCACGACGGCGTGGTGACGATCTTGATGTTCTACCGTCGCAGGGCTTCGCCTAAGCACCGCTACAATATTATCGAGGACTATGGTGGAGGGGGGCACCGCACACGGCTAAGAGATCTCAAGTATAAATTGTTGTGTCTCTTGGGTGCCCCCTGCCCCCGTATATAAAGGAGCAAGGGGGGGAGGTGTGTCCGGCCAGGAGGAGGCGCGCCAGGAGGAGTCCTACTCCCACTAGGAGTAGGACTCCCTCCCTTCCTTGTTGGAGTAGGAGAGGAGAGGGAAGGAGAGAGAGGCGAAAGGAAAGGGGGGCGCCTCCTTGTCCAATTCGGACTTGGGGAGGGTGCACGGCTGCCCCTTGTCCGCCTCTCCTCTTCCTCCTCTTGGGCCCATGAGGCCCATTAACCTCCGGGGGGGGGGGGTTCCGATAACCCCACGGTACTCCGGTATATATCCGATAACTCCCGGAACCATTCCGGTGTCCGAATATAGTCGTCCAATATATCAATCTTCATGTCTCGACCATTTCGAGACTCCTCGTTATGTCCGTAATCACATCCGGACTCGAACAAACTTCGGTTCATCAAAAACTATAAACTCATAATAAATCTGTCATCGTAACGTTAAGCGTGCGGACCCTACGGGTTCGAGAACAATGTAGACATGACCTAGAACTGTTTCCGGTCAATAACCAATAGCGGAACCTGGATGCTCATATTGGCTCCTACATATTCTATGAAGATCTTTATCGGTCAAACCACATAACAACATACGTTGTTCCGTTTGTCATCGGTATGTTACTTGCCCGAGATTCGATCGTCGGTATCCAATACCTAGTTCAATCTCGTTACCGGCAAGTCTCTTTACTCGTTATGTAATGCATCATTCTGTAACTAACTCATTAGCTACATTGCTTGCAAGGCTTATAGTGATATGCATTACTGAGAGGGCCCAGAGATACCTCTCCGACAATCGTAGTGACAAAAACCTAATCTCGAAATACGCCAACTCAACATGTACCTTTGGAGACACCTGTAGAGCTCCTTTATAATCACCCAGTTACGTTGTGACATTTGGTAGCACACAAAGTGTTCCTCGGTAAACGGGAGTTGCATAATCTCATAGTTGTAGGAATATGTATAAGTCATGAAGAAAGCAATAGCAATATACTAAACGATCAAGTGCTAAGCTAACGGAATGGGTCATGTCAATCACATCATTCTCCTAATGATGTGATCCCGTTAATCAAATGACAACACATGTCTATGGTTAGGAAACATAACCATCTTTGATTAATGAGCTAGTCAAGTAGAGGCATACTAGTGACATTAAGTTTGTCTATGTATTCACACATGTATCATGTTTCCAGTTAATACAATTCTAGCATGAATAATAAACATTTATCATGATACGAGGAAATAAATAATAACTTTATTATTGCCTCTAGGGCATATTTCCTTCAGTCTCCCACTTGCACTAGAGTCAATAACCTAGATTACACAGTAATGATTCTAACACCCATGGAGTCTTGGTGCTGATCATGTTTTGCTCGTGGAAGAGGCTTAGTCAATGGGTCTGCAACATTCAGATCCGTATGTATCTTGCAAATCTCTATGTCTCCCACCTGGACTTGGTCCCGGATGGAATTGAAGCGTCTCTTGATGTGCTTGGTCCTCTTGTGAAATCTGGATTCCTTTGCCAAGGAAATTGCACCAGTATTGTCACATAAGATCTTCATTGGTTCCGATGCACTAGGTATGACACCTAGATCGGAAATGAACTCTTTCATCCAGACTCCTTCATTTGCTGCTTCCGAAGAAGCTATGTACTCCGCTTCGCATGTAGATCCCGCCACGACGCTTTGTTTAGAACTGCACCAACTGACAGCTCCACCGTTCAATATAAACACGTATCCGGTTTGCGATTTAGAATAGTCCGGATCAGTGTCAAAGCTTGCATTGACGTAACCATTTACGACTAGCTCTTTGTCACCTCCATAAACGAGAAACATATCCTTAGTAATTTTCAGGTATTTCAGGATATTCTTGACCGCTGTCCAGTGATCCACTCCTGGATTACTTTGGTACCTCCCTGCCAAGCTTATCGCTAAGCACACGTCAAGTCTGGTACACAACATTGCATACATGATAGAGCCTATGGCTGAAGCATAGGGAACATCTTTCATTTTGTCTCTATCTTCTGCTGTGGTCGGGCATTGAGTCTGACTCAACTTCACGCCTTGTAATACAGGCAAGAACCCTTTCTTTGCCTGATCCATTTTGAACTTCTTCAAAACTTTATCAAGGTATGTGCTTTGTGAAAGTCCAATTAAGCGTCTTGATCTATCTCTATAAATCGTGATGCCCAATATGTAAGCAGCTTCACCGAGGTCTTTCATTGAAAAACTTTTATTCAAGTATCCCTTTATGCCATCCAGAAATTCTATATCATTTCCAATTAACAATATGTCATCTACATATAATATCGTAAATGCTACTGAGCTCCCACTCACTTTCTTGTAAATACAGGCTTCTCCAAAAGTCTCAGATAAAACCATATGCTTTGATCACACTATCAAAGCATTTATTCCAACTCGAGAGGCTTGCACCAGTCCATAAATGGATCATTTGGAGCTTGCACACTTTGTTAGCACCTTTTGGATCGACAAAACCTTCTGGTTGCATCATATACAACTCTTACGCCGAAATCCATTCAGGAATGAAGTTTTGACATCCATTTGCCAAATTTCATAATCATAAAATGCGGCAATTGCTAACATGATTCGGACAGACTTAAGCATCGCTACGGGTGAGAAAGTCTCATCGTAGTCAACCCCTTGAACTTGTCAAAAACCTTTCGCAACAAGTCGAGCTTTGTAGACAGCTACATTACCATCAGCATCAGTCTTCTTCTTGAAGATCCATTTATTTTCTATGGCTTGCCGATCATCGGGCAAGTCAACCAAAGTCCATACTTTGTTCTCATACGTGGATCCCATCTCAAATTTCATGGCGCCATTTTGCGGAATCTGGGCTCATCATCGCTTCCTCATAGTTCGTGGGTTCGCCATGGTCAAGTAACATGACTTCCAGAATAGGATTACCGTACCACTCTGGTGCGGATCTTACTCTGGTAGACCTCTGATTCGGTAGTAACTTGATCTGAAGTTTCATGATCGGTATCATTAGCTTCCTCACTGATTGGTGTAGTTGTCACATGAACCAGTTCTTGTGATGAACTACTTTCCAATAAGTGAGCAGGCATACGATTACCTCATCAAGTTCTACTTTCCTCCCACTCACTTCTTTCGAGAGAAACTCCTTCTCTAGAAAGGATCCGAATTTAGCAACAAAAATCTTGCCCTCAGATCTGTGATAGAAGGTGTACCCAATAGTCTCTTTTGGGTATCCTATGAAGACACATTTCTCCGATTTGGGTTCGAGCTTATATGGTTGAAGTTTCTTCACATAAGCACCGCAGCCCCAAACTTTAAGAAACGACAACTTTGGTTTCTTGCCAAACCATAGTTCATAAGGCGTCGTCTCAACGGATTTTTATGGTGTCCTATTTAATGTGAATGCGGCCGTCTCTAAAGCATAACCCCAAAATGATAGCGGTAAATCAGTAAGAGACATCATAGATCGCACCATATCTAGTAAAGTACGATTACGACGTTCGGACACACCATTTCGTTGTGGTGTTCCGGGTGGCGTGAGTTGTGAAACTATTCCGCATTGCTTCAAATGTAAACCAAACTCGTAACTTAAATATTCTCCTCCACGATCAGATCGTAGAAATTTTATTTTCTTGTTACGATGATTTTCCACTTCACTCTAAAATTCTTTGAACTTTTCAAAAGTTTCAGACTTGTGTTTCATTAAGTAGATATACCCATATCTGCTCAAATCATCTGTGAAGGTGAGAAAATAACGATACCCGCCGCGGGCCTCAATATTCATTGGACCACATACATCAGTATGTATGATTTCCAATAAATCAGTTGCTCGCTCCATAGTTCCGGAGAACGGCGTTTTAGTCATCTTGCCCATGAGGCACGGTTCGCAAGTACCAAGTGATTTATAATCAAGTGATTCCAGAAGTCCATCAATATGGAGTTTCTTCATGCATTTTATACCGATATGACCTAAACGACAGTGCCACAAATAAGTTGCACTATCATTATCAACTCTGCATCTTTTGGCTTCAACATTATGAATATGTGTATCACTACTATCGAGATTTAATAAAAATAGACCACTCTTCAAGGGTGCATGACCATAAAAGATATTACTCATATAAATAGAACAACCACTATTCTCTCGATTTAAATGAATAACCGTCTCGCATCAAACAAGATCCAGATATAATGTTCATGCTTAACGCGGCACCAAATAACAATTATTTAGGTCTAAAACTAATCCCGATGGTAGATGTAGAGGTAGCGTGCCATTGCGATCACATCGACTTTGGAACCATTTCCACGCGCATCGTCACCTCGTCCTTAGCCAATCTTCGCTTAATCCGTAGTCCCTGTTTGAGTTGCAAATATTAGCAACAAAACCAAGATCGAGATACCAGTGCTCTGCGAGCATTAGTAAGGTACACATCAATAACATGTATATCACATATACCTTTGTTCACTTTGCCATCCTTCTTATCCACCAAATACTTGGGGCGGTTCCGCTTCCGATGTCCGATGCCTTGCGGTAGAAGCACTCGATTTGGGCTTAGGTCAGACTTGGGTTTCTTCTCCTGAGCAGCAACTTGCTTGCTATTCTTCTTGAAGTTCCCCTTCTTCTTCCCTTTGCCCTTCTTCTTGAAACTGGTGGTCTTATTGACCATCAACACTTGATGCTCCTTCTTGATTTCTACCTCCGCAGCTTTTAGCATTGCGAAGAGCTCGAGAATAGTCTTTTCTATCCCTTGCATATTATAGTTCATCACGAAGCTATTGTAGCTTGGTGGCAGTGATTGAAGAATTACATCAATGACACTATCATCGTGAAGATTAACTCCGGTTGAATCAAGTGATTATTATACCCAGACATTTTGAGTATATGTTCACCCTTGTAACTATTCTCCTCCATCTTACATCTATAGAACTTATTGGAGACTTCATATCTCTCAATCCGGGCATTTGCTTGAAATATTAACTTCAACTCCTGGAACATCTCATATGCTCCATGACGTTCAAAACGTTGTTGAAGACCCGGTTCTAAACCGTAAAGCATGGAACACTGAACTATTGAGTAGTCACCAGCTTTGCTCTGCCAAACGTTCTTAACGTCGTTAGTTGCATCTGCAGCAGGCCTGGCACCGAGCGGTGCTTCCAGGACGTAATTCTTCTGTGCAACAATGAGGATAATCCTCAAGTTACGGGCCCAGTCTGTGTAGTTGCTACCATCATCTTTCAACTTAGCTTTCTCAAGGAACGCATTAAAATTCAACGGAACAACAGCACGAGCCATCTATCTACAACAAACATAGACAAGCAAAATACTATCAGGTACTAAGTTCATGATAAATTTAAGTTCAATAAATCATATTACTTAAGGACTCCCACTCAAACAGACATCTCTCTAGTCATATAAGTGATCACGTGATCCAAATCAACTAAACCATGTCCAATCTTGACGTGAGATGGAGTAGTTTCAATGGTGAACATCACTATGTTGATCATATCTACTATATGATTCACGTTCGACCATTCGGTCTCCGTGTTCCGATACCATATCTGTATATGCTAGGCTCGTCAAGTTTAACCTGAGTATTCCGCGTGTGCAACTGTTTTGCACCCGTTGTATTTGAACGTAGAGCCTATCACACCCGATCATCACGTGGTGTCTCAAAGACGAAGAACTTTCGCAACGGTGCATACTCAGGAGAACACTTCTTGATAATTTAGTGAGAGATCATCTTAAAATGCTACCGTCAATCAAAGCAAGATAAGATGCATAAAGGATAAACATCACATGCAATCAATATAAGTGATATGATATGGCCATCAGCATCTTGTGCTTGTGATCTCCATCTCCGAAGCACCGTCATGATCACCATCGTCACCGACGCGACACCTTGATCTCCATCATAGCATCGTTGTCGTTTATGCCATCTATTGCTTCTACGACTATCGCTACCGCTTAGTGATAAAGTAAAGCAATTACAGATGCGTTGCATTTCATACAATAAAGCGACAACCATATGGCTCCTGCCAGTTGCCGATAACTTCGGTTACAAAACATGTTCATCTCATACAATAAAATATAGCATCACGTCTTGACCATATCACATCACAACATGCCCTGCAAAAGCAAGTTAGACGTCCTCTACTTTGTTGTTGCAAATTTTACGTGGCTGCTACGGGCTGAGCAAGAACCGTTCTTACCTACGCATCAAAACCACAACGACAGTTCGTCAAGTTAGTGCTGTTTTAACCTTCGCAAGGACCGGGCGTATGCACTCGGTTCAACTAAAGTTGGAGAAACCGACACCGCCAGCCACTGTGTGCAAAGCACGTCGGTAGAACCAATCTCGCGTAAGCGTCTGGCGTAATGTCGGTCCGGGCCGCTTCATCCAACAATACCGTCGAACCAAAGTATGACATGTCGGTAAGCAAGATGACTTGTATCGCCCACAAATCACTTGTGTTCTACTCATGCATATAACATCTACGCATAAAACCTGGCTCGGATGCCACTGTTGGGGAACGTAGTAATTTCAAAAAAATTCCTACGCACACGCAAGATCATGGTGATGCATAGCAACGAGAGGGGAGAGTGTTGTCCATGTACCCTCGTAGACCGAAAGCGGAAGCGTTATAACAACGCGGTTGATGTAGTCGTACGTCTTCACGGCCCGACCGATCAAGCACCGAACCTATGGTACCTCTGAGTTTTAGCACACGTTCAGCTCGATGACGATCCCCGGACTCCGATCCAGCAAAGTGTCGGGGATGAGTTCCGTCAGCACGACGGCATGGTGACGATCTTGATGTTCTACCATCGCAGGGCTTTGCCTAAGCACCGCTACAATATTATCGAGGACTATGGTGGAGGGGGGCACCGCACACGGCTAAGAGATCTTAAGTATCAATTGTTGTGTCTCTAGGGTGCCCCCTGCCCCCGTATATAAAGGAGCAAGGGGGGAAGGTGCGGCCGGCCAGGAGGAGGCGCGCCAGGAGGAGTCCTACTCCCACTAGGAGTAGGACTCCCTCCCTTCCTTGTTGGAGTAGGAGAGGAGAGGGAAGGAGAGAGAGGCGCACCGGAACGGGGGGCGCTGCCCCCCTCCTTGTCCAATTCGTACTTGGGGGGAGGGCCGCGCGACTGCCCCTTGGCCGCCTCTCCTCTTCCTCCTCTTGGGCCCATGAGGCCCATTAACCTCTGGGGGGTTCCAGTAACCCCCCGGTACTCCGGTATATATCCGATAACTCCCGGAACTATTCCGGTGTCCGAATATAGTCGTCCAATAAATCAATCTTCATGTCTCGACCATTTCGAGACTCCTCGTTATGTCCGTAATCACATCCGGGACTCCGAACAAACTTCGGTACATCAAAAACTATAAACTCATAATAAAACTGTCATCGTAACGTTAAGCTTGCGGACCCTACGGGTTCGAGAACAATGTAGACATGACCTAGAACTGTTTCCGGTCAATAACCAATAGCGGAACCTGGATGCTCATATTGGCTCCTACATATTCTACCAAGATCTTTATCGGTCAAACTGCATAACAACATATGTTGTTCCCTTTGTCATCGGTATGTTACTTGCCCGAGATTCGATCATCGGTATCCAATACCTAGTTCAATCTCGTTACCGGCTAGTCTCTTTACTCGTTATGTAATGCATCATTCTGTAACTAACTCATTAGCAACATTGCTTGCAAGTCTTATAGTGATGTGCATTACCGAGAGGGCCCAGAGATACCTCTCCGACAATCGGAGTGACAAAACCTAATTTTGAAATACGCCAACTCAACATGTACCTTTGGAGACACCTGTAGATCTCCTTTATAATCACCCAGTTACGTTGTGACGTTTGGTAGCACACAAAGTGTTCCTCCGGTAAACGGGAGCTGCATAATCTCATAGTTGTAGGAACATGTATAAGTCATGAAGAAAGCAATAGCAATATACTAAACGATCAAGTGCTAAGCTAGCGGAATGGGTCATGTCAATCACATCATTCTCCTAATGATGTGATCCCGTTAATCAAATGACAACACATGTCTATGGTTAGGAAACATAACCATCTTTGATTAATGAGCTAGTCAAGTAGAGGCATACTAGTGACATTAAGTTTGTCTATGTATTCACACATGTATCATGTTTCCAGTTAATACAATTCTAGCATGAATAATAAACATTTATCATGATATGAGGAAATAAATAATAACTTTATTATTGCCTCTAGGGCATATTTCCTTCAGATATAAGTGAAGCTCATGAAGTATTCTATAAATCAATGAAGTCTATCTCATGCTAGCACGGTTCTTAAAGAAAAAGAAAAACACAAAGGACACAAATCATGTGAACAAAACAAAAACCGAGGTATACCAATAATTGTTGGAGAAGAAAGATGGGATGCCAACCCGGGCATCCCCAAGCTTAGATGCTTGAGCATCCTTATATTTACTTGGGATGCCTTGGGCATCCCCAAGCTTGAACTCTTGCCTCTCTTTATTCTTCTCATATTGGTAGCTCCTCGACCTTCAGACACTTCCTCCACACAAAACTTTAACAAAAACTTGTGAGATCCGTTAGTGTAATAAAGCAAATCACTACCTTTAGGTACTGTAATGAACTCATTATTTATTTGTATGGGTGTTAAACCTACTGTATTCCAAGTTCTCTATGGTTCATACCCAACAATACTAGCCATAGATTCATCAAGTAAGCAAACAACACATGCAAAACAGAATCTGTTAAAAACAGAACAGTCTGTAGTAATCTGGAAGTTTGCCAAACTTCTGTAACTCCTAAAATTATAAACTAAATTTGAAAATTTGAAAAATTTGTACAGAAGTAATGTGCAAAAAGAATCAGAACCATTTTACTTTCCAGTTGAAAATGTAAATTCATGCACTACAGCCAAAGTTTCTGTTTTTTTTTTGCACATAGTAAACAAGCAATCTAATCATCCTAAAACCAAGGCTTGGCACATTATTTTTATAATACAATGGATATATACAAGGGGATATTTATTTACAGAGAAACTTCCATGAAAAATTCTACATTGTTTCCGTGAGCATGAACACAAGTGCTCAAGGTCGACCCTCACTTCTTCAATGCATAACTTTCCAAACACTTCTCTTTTTTGAAAAACTTTTTAGGCATGAAAGGCAAGTACTTTTTTTTTGTATTTTCGTTCTTTTAATTTTTTTGTATGTTTCACCCACAACTAAACAGAAACAAAAAGGAAAACAAAAACAAAATCTACTTAGTGAAGAAAGCAAACAAGCACACACGAGAATATCAACCCCACGCTATTGCTCCCCGGCAATGGCGCCAGAAAAGAGCTTGCTAATCCCCAAGTGCAAGGAATCATCGTAGCACTTTCCAAAGATGGAAGTGATAAGTATGGAATGTCGAACCCACAAGGAGCTAAAGGTAAGATCAATATTCTCTCAAGCCCTATCTGCCACTGATACGACTCTACATGCACCGAATGTTTGCTTCCAACTAGCAACGAGAAACAAATTACGTTGTGGGTATGAAGAGGATAACTTTGTATGATATCGGAGAGCTAAAACATAAAAGTAGGTGCTGTTATCATAAAGTTAGAATATAATACTAAATAATATAAGTAGCGAGTGTGGAATAATGGTGGATCGGTGTGCGGAATTGTCCTAGGCAATTGTTAACAAGACCGGTAATCACTATTGCAATTTCATATGAGGGAGAGGCATAAGCTAACATACTTTCTCTACTTGGATCATATGCACTTATGATTGGAACTCTAGCAAGCATCCGCAACTACTAAAGATCATTAAAGTAAAACCCAACCATAGCATTAAAGCATCAAGTACTCTTTATTCCCATACGCAACAATCCCTCTTACTCGGGTTTGTGTTTCAGTCACTCACCAACCCACTATAAGCGAATCATGAACGTATTGCAACACCCTACAGCGGGAATCCCTCACGCTTGCACGACTTGGAGGGCACCATAGGACAGCACCAAAGTAAAACATACAACTCATACCAATCTAGATCATCAATCAACCCAAAGACAAAAGATATCTACTCAAAACATCATAGGATGGCAACACATCATTGGATCATAATATGTGGCATAAAGCACCATGTTCAAGTAGGGATTACAGCGGAGTGCGGGAGAGTGGACCGCGTAAAAGAGATGAGGATGGTGATGTTGATGAAGGCGATCACCGTGGCGATGATTCCCCTCCCGATGGCACTCCGGCGCCATCGGAAGAGAGGAGGAGAGGTTCTCCCCCTTGTGCTTCCTCCTCCATGGCCTCCACCTTCTGGTCCTTGGCCTTCATGGTGATGAAGACCCCTCCGAGATACTCCTCCATGGCCACCGGTGATGATGGCCCCCTCCGGCAGGGTGCCGGAGAGGGCCTTGATTGGTTTTTCGTGGCTACAGAGGCTTGCGGCGGCGGATCTTCTGATCCAATCTCCGTTCTGGAAGTTTTAGGGTACGAGAGTATATATGGGTGCAGGGAGGATGTCGGTGGACTTCCGGGCTGGCCACGATGTAGGGGGGCGCGCCCCAGGGGGGTGGGCGCACTCCCCACCCTCGTGGGCAGCCCGGGACTCCCCACAATTCATCGGTCTCAAGAAACACAGCGGAAAAGAAGATTACATCGAATAGATCTCCACAAGAGAGGGGGAGAACATTGTATTGAGATCCAAAAAGAGAGAGGAAGCCATCTAGCTAATAACTATGGACCCGAAGGTCTGAGGTAAACTACTCACACTTCATCGGAGAGGCTATGGTGTTGATTTAGAAGCCCTCCGTGATGGGTGCCCCCCTCCGTGAGCTCGAACAGGCCCCAAGATGGGATCTCGTGGAGTCTGAGAAGGTTGCGGCGGTGGAATTAGGTTTTTGGCTCCGTATCTGATCGTTTGGGGATACGTAGGTATATATAGGAGGAAGGAGTACTTCGGTGGAGCAACAGGGGGCCCATGAGGGTGGAGGGCGCGCCTGGGGGGGGGGGGGAGGGCGCGCCCCTACCTTGTGGCCTCCTCGAAGCTTCCTTGACTTAGGGTCCAAGTCTCCTTTATCACGTTCGGTGAGAAAATCACGTTCCCGAAGGTTTCATTCCGTTTGGACTCCGTTTGATATTCCTTTTCTTCGAAACTCTGAAATAGGCAAAAAACAGCAATTATGGGCTGGGCCTCCGGTTAATAGGTTAGTCCCAAAAATAATATAAAAGTGGATAATAAAGACCAATAATGTCCAAACAGTAGATAATATAGCATGGAGCAATCAAAAATTATAGATACGCTGGAGACGTATCAGAAGCTTAAGATGAAAATGCATATTCTTGGACATAACCCGCCGTTTGGGCTATTGTGTGCATTGGCTTTTAAGGTGAATTCTTTGATGGGAGAGAACCGAACTGTGAAGGTACCGCGGAAGAATTGAAGATGCTGCAATACAATGCTCAAGCTTGCAATATCCTCTTCAACGGATTGTGCCCCGAAGAATTCAAGAAAATCAGCCGTCTTGAGAATGCAAAGTAAATTTGGGATACTTTGATTGATATGCACGAAGGTACCGACTCCGTCAAGGAATCCAAATTGGATGTGCTTCAAAGTCAGCTTGAGAAGTTCAAAATGAAGGATGGCGAAGGTGTCGCTGAAATGTACTCTAGGCTTGCTCTCATTAAAATTGAGATTGCCGGCTTAGGAAGTGAAGAGATGACCGACAGATTCATCATCAAGAAGATCCTAAGAGCCTTGGATGGAAAATATGATACTGTGTGCACATTGATCCAAATGATGCCCATTTACAAAAATCTCAAGCCAATGGAAGTCATTGGAAGAATTGTTGCTCATGAGATGTCACTCAAGGATAAAGAAGAGCTTCACAACAAGTCAAGTGGTGCTTACAAAGCCTCATGTGATTCTCCTACATCATCAAGTGAGAAACAAGCCTTCAATGAGGAATTGAGCCTAATGGTGAAGAATTTCAACAAGTTCTACAAGAGTAGAAGCAAGGAAAGAAGTTCCAAGTCAAGGTCCTACAATGACAAAAGATCTTCTAGTCGTGAGCGTAATTGCTACAATTGTGGAAGACCCGGACACTACTCCAATGAGTGTACAACTCCCTACAAAAGAAGAAAGACTCACCTAAAAGGAGAAGTAGAAGAGAAGAATCACCTCCAAGAGAGAGAAGGAGTAGAGATGATCGCTATGAATGAAGAACCTCTCGAAGAAGCAAGGATTCAGAAAGGAAGGACAATTCATCAAGGAGCTACACAAAACGAAGACATCAAGATCATGTTGGTGAATGGGTATCCGGTTCCGACTCCGACCATCACTCCGAGAGAAGTTATCACTCTGACTCTGAATATACTCAAGATGAAGGTGTTGCCGGTCTAGCACTTGTGTCTACCAACTCCTATGACATATTTAAATCACCAAATGAAGGAATTGGAAGATGCTTCATGGCTAAATGCCCAAAGGTATCACATCCCGAGTATGTTGATTTCAATAGTGATGAAGATGATTTGCTAGGTGATGATGATTTACTTGTCGACAACTCTAGTGATGAAAACTATTATGAACTTGCTATTAATCATGCTAATCAAGATAAAATGAATGACGATGATAAGAAGGAGATTGAGCGTCTAACTAAAGAACTAAACACTCTTAAGTTAGCTCATGAAACTATCTTGGAAGATCATCGAGAGCTTTTAAAGACTCATGAGAAGCTACGCTTTGAAAAGCTCAACCTTGAGCAAGAGCATGGGTTCTTAAAATCAATCAATGATGATCTTCGTGAGAAAAGTTCTTCTTACATTGCCAAGCGTTTACTCTTGTCTACTTACATGCCACAAGTAAAATCTAGTAACAAGAGCAAGAAAGATTCTTCTTCTAGTAGTAACAATAATCATGTTAAATCCAATGTTTTTGCTTCTAGTAGCTCTCTTGATTCCACTAATGATTCTCTTAGCCAAGTTACACTTGAGCAAGAAAATGGCTTATTGAAGGGAATTATAGAGAAAGGTGTTTACAAGAGCCTTGCCGAAAGTAAGCAATTTGAGGAAATTGTACGCAAGCTAGGAAGGCACCGGAAGAATCAAGGTGTTGGTTTTGAACGAAAGTTCAATACCAATGGAGTTGAGTGGGAAGAAGATCAATACCCCAAGACAAAGTTTGTTACTCAACAAGAGAAGTATGATCCTACTTCCTTCGAGGGGACACAAGCTCAAGATGATCTTCCACTACAAGACCACAAGCAAAAAGGCAAGGACAAGCTTCAAGAGGAATTTGATGCATTTGAAGAAGCTCCCAAAGGCTTGGTCAAGTGGGTTCCCAAGACTACATCAAGTTCTACTTCATCAAGTATGACTACAACTCCAAGGATTCCCATCAAGTTGATGTGGATCCCGAAGAAGAAGAACTAGAGAGTTCTTGAGGGTGACCCCGCCAACATACTTCACTCATATCATTTTGGCGAGAACAAGTGCAAACAACTTTCACATCTTGCACTAGTTCAAGGAGTCACAAACCCTCTTGTTGGTAAGACAAGGACAAGGTAACCTAATGCTTTCGTGGGCATCATCTTGTGTGTACTTCACTCTATGTCTATGGATATCCTTGTTTGTTCCTTGTGGGACTAACCCGTGTAGGTATTGAAAGTGCAACTCACTCCAATGGATTGCTCCAAATGATCTACATCAACATTGAGCATCCACATCTTCAACATCTACATGAAGTCATCATCGACAAAACCCAAGGTTAGTTCATCCCTCTTAGGGGGGATATCACATCTAGGGGGAGCTTTACTCTAAGAATTGAGCTAAAGCAACTCTAATGGTGTGAACACAACAATGCTTTATGTAAAAGTGGTAACCCCACTTGTGCTTAAACGATGAGTATGACCTATGATCAAATGTTCTCATTTGACTCCTAAGTCAATATACTCATATATATATGACCTAGTCATCGCTAATTGCTTGATAGATGCTAGAGTGTTTGTGCATGCTTTGCCACATATTTCATTTGCCATTTTATTGTGTGAGCATGTTGATTGCATATTTCTCTCATTCGAGAACATCCATTTGTTGCTTTGATTGTTTGGCACTTTTTCTTTTGCCAAATGGATGGGCAAGAATGCCTAAGAACTTCCTCTAGCTATCTATGCTTTTCTCGTCTCAAACTCTATTCATGCTACATCACAAAGTTTGATCAAGTCAGATTAGAACCATCTAGGTGAGGAGAACTCGGAGTCACCGATTCGTCATAGACTTAAACTTCCAAAACCTCTCTGTGCATTTCGGTCTGACCGATTCATCCTTTTCGGTCATACCGAGTTCACTGAGTTGATCTAGGTTTTCAATCTCGATGCAACCGATTAGAAATATTCTGTCACACCGAGTTGTTCCACTCGGTCACACTGATAGGGTCCGGAGGTGCCAGCGCCCGGCTCGATCTCTGAGGTCCCCAAAGCTCAGGAGGTGCCAGCCTCCCAAGCCATGGTGTCGACGTCGCCTCTTCCTTCTTCTGTCGCACTACTGGCCATGAATCCTTCCGCCTCTCCCGACATCTCGAAGCGCGCCCTTTCTGCGCTGACCTTGTTGTAGGAGGATCTTCAAGGCACCGACTGTCGCCTGGTGGCCGGGCGCCTGGAGCTGGTCTCTGGCTGGCTTCCCTCCGACGCGGCTGTCCAGGCAGTGCTGAGCTAGGCCGCGGTGGACTCCGAGAAGGACAAGCAGGCCATTGCCTAAACTGCGACAGCCCGTGAGGTGGCGCTGAAGGTTGCCGGAGCCGCCCAGGACCGCTGCCAGTCGCTGGAGGCCGAGCTGGAGACCATGCGGAGGGAGCGTGCAGATGAAGCCCGAGGCCATGAGGCGGAGGAGGAGAAGTTGAAGGATCGAGAGGACGCCGTCAGGGATCGCGACGCCGAGCTGGAGCAGCTGGTGAAGGCGCAGGCTACGGAGCATAGCTGGCTGGAGGAGTTGGAGCAGGCGCTGAAGACGGAGAAGGCCGAGCTTGAAGCCAAGGCGAAGGTCCTGGTTGAGGACCGCGTGGCCTTCAAGCTCCTTCAGGGGAGGGCTCGTGCGGCGCTGCGGTCACTCTATGATAAGGGCTTGGAGGAGCCGCTAGCTTCCGATGATGAGGGCCCTACCCAGCTACTTCCTTATCTGGTCGATGCGCTTGAGGAAGTCGTGAGCGGTATCGGCCCCATGGCGGAGGTAGAAGACCGCATCCTTTCCTCAGCCGCTCTGACGCCCGTCTTTAGTCACCTTCATCTTCGCGATCCTGCCGCCGACCTTGACGAGCTGCTGAAGCCTATGGATGACGAACGCTGCGCAGCTACTGCCGAAGCCATGAAGGGCCAAGTGGAGGCCCTGCTGAAGAAGTTCCACGCCTTCGGTCCCGCGCTTGCGCCTGGCGGTGTTGCCGAACCTGCAACCCCGATGGTCAGTGCAGGTGAGGGCAACGTCGCTGTGGAAGAAGCATCCCTTGCAGGTGACGGTGGTGTCCGGGAATGACGGGCTGACTTGCTGACGGCTCCTTTCTTGTTTAGTTCCTGCAATATGCACCATGCCTCGTGGAGGCGTTTAAACTTGCGTTTGGTACCGGAAGAACAATATGTCTTGTAATATTTGCTTGAGATTTTTGCAACTTCCTTCCTATTTGCTTTACGTTCTACGTCGGCAGAGCCCGACCCCGCGCATACCTCAGCCGCAGATGACTCGATTGGAGCACCAGGACGAGGCCAGGGGGTGAGGGCTACGTGGCTAGTTAGGCTCCTGAGTCGCGATGCTCAGGAGTCCCCCTTGACACGCAAACAGCTTACAGAAAGGAGGTGCAGGAATAGGCTTCAGTGTTCTACGTCAGCAGGGCCCGACCCCGCGCATAGCTCAGTCGCCATTGGGCCGTCCGGAACACCTGGACAGGACCAAAGAGTGAGGGGCTACGTGGTTATTTAGGCCCTTGGGTCGCGATGCCCAAGGGTCCCCTTGACGCTCAAGCGCCCTTTGAGAAAAAAATGCAAGAGCAGGCCTTAGCATTCTGCGTCGGTAGGGCCCGACCCCGCCCATACCTCAGCCGCCACTGACTCGACCGGAACACCAGGACGAGGCCAGAGAATGAGGGGCTACGTGACCTGTTAGGCCCTTGGGTCGCGATGCCCAAGGGTTCCCCTTGACGTACGAACATACCTCATACCTGTCCTCACCGGGCTTTTGCTTGGGAGGGTCGCACGACGACCAGGTCTGAGGGACCTGGTGGGGCGTACGCCAGGCGTGACCTGAGCGCAGCCCCCGTGCCCAGCCCCCTCGTGCTACCCTCCCGAGGGGAAAGCAGCGCAGTGAGGCTAGGCACTGAGCTCAGGGGCTCCCTGAGGTTGATACGGTCATGGGGTCGCCCTCAGTTGTTTATCACCAGTGCGGAGCATAGAGCTTGCGCACTTGCACGGGCATAGCCGCTCCTCGGCAGTGTCGTCTGCCAGCACGGAGCATGGTGCTTCCACTGGCGCGTGGGAGGGGACTCCCTACTGCGCAGAGCCCCCGGGGCATGTACAGCCCCGCCCTGACACGTGGCTTGCACGACAGGGCTAGGCAAGGTGTGTCTTGGCACTCGTGAGCCAGCGCGGGACTCACGAGGCCCTACCTCAAGGTGGGTTGCGCCTGGTCTTGGTTCTTATTGACTGCGGTGGTCCTGCGGGATTGTTAGGCAACCTGCGCCGAATGAATCTCCTGAGGTTATCGCATGAGAAGGCCAAGCACTAGCGACCCCAGGAGGTGAAGTGAACGGGACCGGCCCGCCAGAAAGAGCTCAGTCGCTGGATTTATCGATGCTGCAGGGACGGGCCCGAGCACAAACACCGTGCCTAGTCTTCTTATGCGAAGGGTCCTGAAGAAAGACGATCGGCGCGCAGCTCCCGTAGTGGGTGACAATCAAGCAGGTGATAACCATAGATAAATTGTGCAGGAAAGCAAACAAGCTTAGGTAAATGCAAGAATGATACATGCCACTGGGTCGGACCCGAGCGGCTTGGGGATGATGCAGCCCGAGGGGCGCTCCCAGCAGAGTAAGCTAAAGATGCAAGAGGGATACATGCCGTAGGGACAGGCCCACGCGGCCTGGGAACGATGCGGCCCAGAGGGCGCTCCCAGCTAAATAAACTTGGAAAATGTCACCTGGTTCCGTTGTCGAAGGGGTGTTGGGGTAGCTGAAGACACGTGGCAATGGGGTTGCTCCTCACGAGCCACCGGGACCCTGAGCCTCGGGAGGCTCTGGGGGTCCAGGAAGTTCCTTGAGGACCGTCTCCATCTCCTCCAGGACCGCGTGATGCCAGGCCTCCTGAGCCGCCAGGATGCTCCGCAGGTTGCGCTAATAGGCGGCCACCATGCTCGGCAGGCCGAATGGCATGCGAACATAGCTGTGAGGTGGGCCCTCGCAATGTCCCACGCGTGAAGGCCACAAGAGCTCCTGAGATGCGGCCCTGTTGAGCCCTGGGATGTCGATGCAGACGTGCAGTCCGCCATCCTCGCCTGGATGTGGAGCCGCGCCCGGTGCGCAGCGATCGCCAAGCATGGCCCTTGCTTCCTGAAGTTCTTGGGTAGTCTAGGTGATGAACTCCTGAGCACCAGGCGCTCCTCGCCCGGTGCCTTCCTGAGGGAAATGTGCCTCAAAGCACGCCTCCATGTGGTGCCCGAGCGCCTCCCTCGTGATGTTGGCTAGGTCTGAGGCCCTGAAGAGAGCCCCCGAGCCCTGCCCAAGGAGGGCGCCGGGCGCGCCTTCCTATGCTCGGGAGGGAGGCGCCCCATCTGAGGGCGCATGTCTTGAAGTTGTGCTATTGGTGACGCCGCTCTCCTGAGGCCCTGTACGGAGCAGCTGCTTCTTTTTCTTGGGGGTGGCCTCAGGAGGGTACATGATTCGTTCGTTGCCGGGGTCTTCGATTGCTGCAGCTTGGAAGGCGCGCTTGAGGGAGCACACCGCATCCTTCTCCTCACATGCGACTGTGATGATACCACCAGTCCCTGGCATCTTTAGACGTTGTAGCCGTGGTGGGTCACCGCCATGAACTTGGCCAATGCTGGGTACCCGAGGATTGCGTTGTATGGCAGACGAATGTGGGCGACGTCAAAGTCGATGAGCTCGGTGTGGTAGTTGTCGTGCCCACCAAAGGTGACAGGGAGGCGGACCTGCCCGATCGGGGTGGTGGAACCATCGGTCACTCCTGAGAAGGGCTTGGTCGGTTGCAGCTGATCATATGGTACTTGAAGGCGATCGAACGTGTCGATGGACAGGACGTTAAGCCCCGCGCCACCATCGATGAGGGTCTTGGTGACTTGGACGTTGCCGATGACGGGTGAGCAGAGCATGGGGAGAGCGCCAGCGGTGGCCGCGCACTTGAGTTGATCTGCCGAGCTGAAAGTGATGGCATACTTGGACCACTTGAGCGGGCGTGTGGCCTCGAGCTTGGGAAGGGTCGCGTTCACCTCGCGAGCAAACTGCTTGAAGATGCACTGGGACGCTGGGGCTTGAGCTCCGCCCAAGATGCAGGCGATAGCGCGCGGCTCCTGGAAGCCCCCGTCCCCCTCGTCCTGATGGTTTTCGTCGTTCCTTCTTGGCGGTGGCGGTAGCGGAGGAAGGCCAGCGTTGCCCTGGGGGCGGTCCTCGTGAGGCTGATCCCTCCAGGTGCCCTCACGGGGCTGATCTTGCCAGCGGTCCTCACGAGGCCGGTCGCGCCACTCCTGGCGAGGGCTGCGGTCGTCCCAGCATCCTCCGGCTCGTCATCCTCCTCGGCCGTGGCCCCGGTCGTTGCGCTCAGGGTGTCGACTGAAGCGTCCATCTCGAATGGCCCTGAGTTCTTGATAATCGTTGGTGTTGTGGCTATGTACGTTGTGGAAGGCGCAGAATGGTCGGCTATTCTTGGATGACTCGGGATGGTCTCAGCCGCGCTTCGTATCAGGCTCCGCCGCAAGTACGGCCACTCCTTTGCGCTTCACGTCCTTGGCCTTCTTCTCCTCAACGTCGGTAGCAGGGAGCTCGAGGAGGGAAAGGCGCCCTTCCTCAGCTCTTGCGCACTTGGTCGCCATGTTGAATAGCTCCAGAGCCGTGCATAGCTCCTCATGGATGGCGAGCTCCTCCTTCATCTTGACGTCACGGACGCCATCGGAAAACGCCGAAATGATGGCCTCGTCCGTCACCTTGGGGATCTTGAGGCGGGCGCAGTTGAAGTGCTGGATGTACTTGCAGGTTTCCAGTTCTTTGTCGCTTGATGCGCAGTCGTCGCGTCTTGGTGAAGCGTCGCGAAAGTGCCCTGGAAGTTGGTGACGAAGCGGTCGCGCATCTCGCCCCAGGAGGAGATCGAGCCCGGGGGCAAGTTCAGGAGCCATGAGCGGGCGCCATCCTTGAGAGCCATGGGGAACCAGTTCGCCATGACCTTTTCGTCACCGTTGGCTGCCTCGATGCTCAGCTCATAGAGCTGCAGGAACTCCGCAGGGTCGAGGGTGCCGTCGTAGCAAGGAGGCAGATCCGGCTTGAACTTGCCCGGCCAGACGACGCCACGCAACTCAGGAGTGAAGGCGCGGCAGCCGGCCATGGCCACCGGGGCCCGTCGTGGAGGCAGAGCTTGATCTTGGCGTCCCCGCGCCGCCACGGCAAGTGGCGCGTGGCCCTGCCGCGGCAAGCGATCCTGAAGTGGCGGTGCTGGGAGCGGTGGAGCATTCTCTTGCGGCCGGGGAACTTCTTGGCTGCTTCCTTCTTCCTGCGCGGGTGCCTGGCGCGGCGGGTCACGCCGCGGGGCCACGCGTGTTGGCGCCAAGGCGCCGTCTTGGTGCAGAGGTGGTGGAGGCGTTCCATGAGCTACGTCACCCGTAGCTGGCGGAGGTTGAGGCGGCGAGAGGGATGGTGCGGGGGAGCCCCCAGCGGCGCTGACGAGCTCGGCGATGCGGTACAACCAGTCCTCGTAGAGGTCATCGACCGGGTGGTAGTGCAAGAGCTCGCGTGCCATGAGCAGCGCGGCCTGCGTGTCGGTGGGAGCGCGATGAGCATGAGACGACGAGCCGGCTGGGGTCAGCGACGGAGTGGCGGTGCGGCCATCCCGCCGCACGGAGGGGTGCAGAGAGGACGCTTGCTGCTCGTTTCCCGCCGGACCGGTGGAGGCATTGGCGGTGGGTGACGGAGAACGACGGGGAGGCCCGCCAACAGGAGCTGTCTGAGCGACACGGGCGGCGAGGGCGGCCCAGCGCTCGGCGCGGGCTCGACGAGCGTCTGACATGATTGTGGTGGAGCGGTGAAGCACGGATCGACGAGAGGAGAGCTTCAGCGCACCCCTACCTGGCGTGCCAAATGTCGGATCACGGGTTCCGGCAACACCCTCAAGGTTCAAACACTGGGGTGCGCACGAAGATCTCTCGTCCCCCTAAGCTCACACACTCCACGATCTCATGGCCTAGCTCAACGAACCCGAAGAACAGAACAAGATACACGAGATTTATACTGGTTCGGGCCACCGTTGTGGTGTAATACCCTACTCTAGTGTGGTGTGGTGGATTGCCTCTTGGGCTGAGGATGAACAGTTACAAGGGAAGAACAACCTCGCGAGGAGAGGTGTTCTTGTGCTTGGTGAGCTGATGGGTGCCAAGGGTAGTCTGAATGATCCGTCCCATATAATTGCCTCCTATGGTGGTGGCTAGTCCTATTTATAGAGGACTTGGTCCTCTTCCCAAATATTGAGCGGGAAGGGATGCCACAACGGCCAGTTTGAAGGGGGACAACTAGTACAAGCTATCCTGACTAAAGGTGGTCTTCGCCTACCAAAGGCTCTGGTGGTGACGCCGTCTTCGGCTCCATGGTGACCTTCATCCTGCCGTCCTTCTGGTCTTGGTCTCGTTGCACCGATATGGAAACCTTTGCCTGATGCCTCGGGACTCCTCGCCTGCGCTGGCCTCTTTAGAACCAAAGAGGAAATGAGGACACTATGCACGTTGGCGCCCGCCTGGCCTTGGTCGTCATGGCTTACGTCATGGGAACCTTGCGAGGTTCCCCTTGCCTTGATCTCTCCGCCCCTCGCGAGCCAGCCTGGTGAGGCTGCCCCCGAGGAGGTCTTGCATCATCCGCCTCGCGAGGCTTGGTCCCTCGCGAGGGTCTTGAGTGTTTGCTGGTGAAGATGGGCCGTACGGGCCCGCTGGTGGAGGCACGCCGTGGGCTGCAGGCAGGCAAGTATGGGGACCCCCGTTCTCAGAACGCCGACACTTGTGGGTCATCAGGGTGCAGCTCTGCACACCTCTCACAGCCAGCTCAAGCGGTGGGCGCGAGAAGTCAATGCCGTGGAACTAGCACCGGAGGCCCGGAAGCCTCTCAAGTGGTCCCATACGCCCATCATCTTTGACGACGAGGATCACCCTAGCCGTACCACCGTGGTAGGGTGCTTGCCGTTGTTGGTTTCTCCAACAATTCGCAACCTCAAGGTCACAAGATGCTAGTGGATGGTGGGGTCGGGTTAAATCTGATTTCCCCAGTAGTTATCAGCAAGCTTCAGATAGCAGAGGAAGAACTAGAGGTTACCGGCACGTTTCAAGGAGTTCATCCCAGCAGGAGCCATCCTAAGGGAAAGATCACGCTGCCGGTGACGTTTGGGGGACAACTGAACTACCAGACTAAGAGGATTGTGTTTGATCTGGTTGATCTCTTTCTGCCATACAATGGGATTCTTGGACGCCCGGCTCTGGCTAAGTTCATGGCGGCATCCCACTATGCCTAATACACCTTGAAGATGCCTGGGCCACTAGGGATTCATCACGGTCCCATCAGATGAGAAGGATGCAATCATTTGTGTGGACAAGATGTACCAGGCCGCGGTCGTAGCAGAGGCAGCGTTAGCAGTAGTTCCCGCCAAGGAAAGTAAAGGAAAGAAGAGGGATTGTAGGACCTCCAGCAAAGAGTCCGGGAAGCATGCCCCCACCAAGTGCATGGCACCCGTTGACAACGTGCTGGAGTGTTCCAACAGCAAGAGATCCAAGGTTGCCGCACCCCAAGTGAAGAAGGTTCCGGCAGGGCTGGCTAGCGTTGATGGTACTTTCACCATCAGCGCTACCCTCGATGACAGTAGGAAAGCGCGCTCGTTGCCTTCTTGCGGGTGAATATCGATGTGTTTTCCTGGAAACCGTCTGATATCCCTGGTGTTCCTAGGGAGGTAATCGAGGACCACCTTGCTGTCTGCCCACATGCCCGACCTGTCAAGCAGAAAGTCCGGAAGCAGGCCTTGGAGAGGCAACAGTTCATTGCGGAAGAGATTAAGAAACTTGAGGCAGCTGGTTTGGCCAGAGGAGTGCTGCATCCAACATGGTTGGCAAATCCAGTGGTAGTCGGAAGGCTAACAGGAAGTGGAGGCTTTGCATAGATTTCACAGATCTCAACAAGGCTTGCCCGAAGGACCCGTTTCCCTTGCCGCGTATCGATCAGATTGTGGATTCCACTTCAGGTTGTGATTTGCTCTCCTTTCTGGATGCATATTCTGGGTATCACCAAATCTTCATGTCCAAGGAAGATGAAGAAAAGACGTCATTCATAACTCCATGTGGTACGTACTATTTCGTCCGCATGCCATTCGGATTAAAGAGTGTCGGGTCCACTTTTGCAAAGACAGTCCAGATTGGTTTTGAGCCACAGTTGCACAGAAATATAGAAGCCTATGTGGATGATATTGTGGTTGTTAGCGTTCTAGGAACGAGGGTCCCCAGACTTGCCTGCCTGCGGCCCACAGCGTGGCTAGGCAGCAGGTCGTACGACCCATCTTCGTCAACAAGGCATCCAAGACCCTCGCGAGGGTCCAAGTCTCGCGAGGCGGATGACGCAAGACCTCTCTGGAGTGGCCTAGCCAGGCAGGCTCACGAGGAGCGGAGCTATCAAGGCGGGGGCAAACCTCACGAGACTCTCGTGACGTGAGCCATGATTTAACGGTGCCAAAGCGGGTGCCAAAGTAGTGGCGGCTGCACGCAGCGTCCCCATTTCCTCTTTGGTACTAAGGAGGCAAGCGCAGGCAAAGAGTACCGAGGCATCAGGCAAAGGTTGCCATATGGGTGCAACGACACCAAGACCAGGAGGACAGCAAGGCGGAGGTCATCGTGGAGCCCAAGACGGCGTCACCCAGGCTTTTCGCAGCGAAGACCGCTTTTGTCAGGATAGCTTGTACTAGCTGTCCCCCTTCAAATTTGCCCGCCGTTGTTGGCTCCCTTCCCGCTTGATATTTGGGAAGAGGACCAGGGCCTCTATAAATAGGACTAGCCACCACAGTAGGAGGGGACGGATCCAAGAACAGAGAGATCAAACCCTCACACCACAAGTTTATACGCACAAGAACACCTCAACCTCAGGAGGCTGTTCTTCCCTTGTACTGTTCGTCAACAGCCCAAGATGCAATCCACCACCACCACACTAGAGTAGGGTATTACACCACATCGGTGGCCCGAACCAGTATAAACCCTGCATCTCTCTATGTTGTGAGTTCGTCTAGTTCGTCCGCAAGATCATAGCGAGCTAGAGCGTAGATCGGTAGGAGGGAAATACTTCGCGCGCACCCTAGTGTTCGAACCTTAAGGGTTTGCCGGAACCCCACATCCGACATTTGGCGCGCCAGGTAGGGGTGCGCCGGAGCTTCTTCTCCACCAATCAGCTCTCCAACGATCACCGGCTGCGATGTCTGGCGACCCAAGGGCCGGCTCTGACCGCTGGGCAGCCTGGCCGGCCCGGACGGCGCCGCCTGCCCATGGAGATCTTGACCCCGCACCCCAAGCGGCACCAGGCGCCACCAAGCTCCGCTGGGCATGGACAGCGCGGCCAGGCATCATCCACCCTCACCCCGCGGCAAGCACGGGCCACAGCAAGAGCCGCGAGTCACGCCGCGGCAACAGCACCGCACTCACGGTGGGAGCAAGCGAATATGCGGGCGGCACTCACGGTGGCAAGGGAGCTGCTGCGATGCAGGCTGATGGAGAGCGGCCGGGACACGCTGCTTGAGCGTGTTGCTGAGCTGCTGGACGCAGCAGCGTCGGGAGCACCACCCTTCTGCTATCGACTTCCCCCCAGACCGCTGCAGGGTCGTGCGGCAAGCCTCACCGCATCTGTGCGTCATCGACTGCGCACGGGGCCCTGGTCAACATCGGCACGGCCGGCGACGTAGGGGGCTCCAGCCCCCCATGCCGCCCTCGACAAGCACAAGCGCGAGCGTCACCCCCATGGTTCGGGCAGGGTGCCGCATCGTCATCCCCAGGACGCCATCATGGGCGGAGCAACATGGAGCGTGGGGCACCACGGCGAGGTGTTCGCGGCGACGGCCCCGAAAGCCTACGTGCCCCGCATGATGGACCAAGAGTACGCACCAGAGGACGACATCGGCTCATTCATTGGAGAAGACTGGGGAGAAGGGGCGCTAGGAGCTGAAGCTTCCAAGAGCCAACGGAGAACCACAACGATAAGCGCCCGGCAGCAATTCTGGTACCGCTAGTCTCTCAAGAACAGGCTTACGCTAACCATGGACTACAGATGAACCACGTTGCTGCGTCGATCGACGGCCCAGGCGCGGCGGTGCCTGCTCCAACAAGGGAGACGAGCTGGGGGACACCGAGAGGGAGCCAGGAGCAAGGCCCCTCCCCGCGGCGCGCGATGCCTGATGACACCTGGAGGTAGGCCCTTTGCCGGGGAGGCCTCGCCAACCCTTCCCTGGTAGAGGACCCGTGGTCGCCGAGGGAACCGCTGGCGTCCTCTTTCCCTCCTCTGTGTCGTCCTGATGACCGGTCGGCTCAGAGGAGGTCGAGAGTGGCGCAAGGCAGGGCCCTCGTTTGGCGATATGAAGCACGGCCGGTACCTGTGAAGAAGGCCCGGTGCCTGTGAAGCTCGCCGCCCGTGACACTCTCACGTAATAATGAGTTGGGGTTGTACATGCCCCGGAGTCTCAGGGGTGCCGGCCTCATGCCCTGGGGCTCCCTCCCATGCCTAGTGGCAGCACTTAGCTCCGCGCTGGTGAGAAGACTTGAAGACGAGAAGACTAGACTAGGTGCCGGACGCGGCCTTTTGCTTTAGACTTCTCTCTTTCTGTAGCCTTGCTTTCTGGATTTGGATTTGAGTTGAAGCTGAGTTTTATTTATGTGCGCGGGGGGAGCCTTTTCTCGTTTGAGTAGTTCTTTGCCTTCTGGATCTTGTTTTGTCTGGGACTCATGTCCGTCGCCTTTCCCTCACGAGCTCCTTGTGAGCGGGACTGCGCGAAGCACGCGCGCGCCAAGCACGCGCTAGCACTGCAACTGGTGCTCGCCTCACGTAGGCCCTTTCCGATGGGGCAACGAGCTCCGTAAGGTTCTTAGGAACTCGACACATTGTAGCCCAGCTCAAAGCTGGCGCTGACTAAGGTAAACCAAGGCGGAAAACTCGCATCAGGATTCACAAATTCACGAGGACACAAACTCACATTGCATGGAAAAGTAAAAACTGCAATTTGCTTACATGAGGGGCTCCCCCTCCCAAAATGCTCTGACAAGTTTCCGCGCAGGAAGAAATGACAGGAGAACAAGGGATCAGCCAGAAATGTTGCTCGCTGCATCACTCGTAGACGTGCCACTCGCATCGTCATCATCCTCATCGGCATCGTCGCCGCCATCGGCGACGCCCCCGTCGCCATCATCCACCACGTCGCCTTTGTCCGCGACAACCACCACCGCATCATCCTCCGAAGCGAAGGCCCTGACCAACGCGTCCACACGGTCCTCAACCCAGCGCGCAAGGTCGCCCCGGACAGCCGTGGGTACGGGGGCGATGGCGGCGTCAAAGTCAAAGTTGGGGTCGGCATTCAGGAGGTGGCTGAAGACACGCGAGAAGGCGCGCTCAAGCAAGCCACGCCCCCTTTCCTCCACAAGCTAGCGAGCTCTGGCAGATCGAGCCTCCAGGCGCATCACCACCTCGGTGAAGAAGGTCAGGTGGCTGGCGTAATCATTTGAGTGAGGAGTCGGCGCCTCCACATCCAAATATAGCACAGGGCGATATTGGCCTTGTTCCGGAGATCCTGAAGCATGGGGGCATGCTCGCGCTCCAGCGTTCTGCATTGGAGCACCTCCTCTGTGTTCTGCCTCGCGACGACCTCTGCGTCATCAACCCGTTGCCGGAGGGAACGCAGCTCGGCGCGGGCGGAGGCCAAATCCGCCTACGTCGTGACCAGGGCAGCGGCTGTAGCTTCCGCATGCCTCTCAACCTCGTCCAACTTGGGCCTAAGGGCAGCGGCCCTGCCCTCATCCTCCACGCCCACGAGCTTCAGCTTCAGGTCGTACCTGCCCGCCAGGTCCACGCGAACCTCAGCCACCCGGCGGTTCACCTCCTCCTCAACTCCATCCTCGCGAGCCCCGACGGCGTCTTCTGCTTGGGTGACTTGACGCTCCCTCGTCTCCAGTTGCTCGAGCTTGCAGCATGCTCCATGGCCTCCAGGGCCAGCGCCTCTTCACGCTTCCGGACCTCCTCTTCCTCCGCAGGTGTCCTCCTCAGCAAGGCAAGAGCGGCCCTGCGTGCCTCCACCTGCTGCTCAAGAGACGCGATCCAGGCCTGGAGCTCCCAAGCGTGCTTCTCCGCAGCCTCGCGGCGGCGATCAGCCTCGCGAGCCTCTTCCAAGGCTCGTGAGCGGGCTTCATAGGAGGCCTTGAGAGACGCCTTAGCCTTCACGTTCTCAAGGTCACGCTGATAGCGGCTGAGGTTGATGGCCACCTTCAGCTTGTGCCGCTCTTCCACCAGCCGGGGACCTTCAGCCTCAAGACGCGAATCGACACTCGCGAGCTCTTCACCAAGCCGGCTCATCGCGTTCATCGCTCCCTGGAAGAGCTCATGGCGAACCACGCTCCGCCCGCGCTCAAGTTCGAACACCCGGCCTTCTTCTTCCTCCACCTCGGGGGCTGCGGGCGGGGCGCCAAGCGGCACGCCACCCCTTGGCAGGGGGCTGGGGGCTGGCGCCACACCTGACACCAGCTCGTCCTCGCGAGGAGCCCAAGCCAGTCGGGGCTCACTGCTTGAAGAGGAGCCGAGGATTGAAGCCAACAAGTTGCCATCAAGGACCAGCGGAGGAGCCTTGGGCATGCCTGCCAAGCTCCATGCCAGGCCAAGGGAGAGGGGTGATGAGGCCGCAGGATCAGCGCGCCAGGAAGGCAAGAGTGCCCCTTCAACCAACCCTGCTCCAGGGGCAACCGACGAACTCGGAGCGCTCGAAGCTGGCGGAAGGGTTAAGGAAGAAGGAGGCCGTTTCTCGGGAGATCCAGCAGTGGAAGGGGCCCTGAAAGACTGGCATTAGAAGAAGAAAGCAGCACATGAAAAGCCACAACTGCGCGATACTTACATGTCAATGGCGATGCACTTCCTCCGCTTCAGCAGTCCGAAGATGTTGCTGCCGCTGGGGCATCCTTTCCTCTTGCGGAGCTCCTCGAAGTCCACACAAATACGACCGAAACGCTGAACGTGACGGCCGGTGCACCGCGGGACCAAAGAAGAGCTCGGGAGAATGTCTTCTGGGGTGCTCTGTTGCGGCGAACAGCCGGGCACCGTTTCGCCACGACCTCCCGAGGCTCCTGAAGCCTTGGCCATGAGAGCCGCATGCAGTGTCTCCTCAGCAACCGACCCCCCAGGAGGGGCGTGGCAAGCTCCTGAAGACGATGCCCCAGGGTCACCACTCTACGCGTGCTCCTCAGCACTCGAGCCGCCGGTCTCTGCCTGAGCTCGCCCACCTGCACCGTCACTTGGGGCAAGCTCAGCGTCAGGAGAAAAGAAGGGAACCACGATGACGGGGTTCTCACGAGGCCCCTCCAGGCCGATCGGCCGCGGCCCGCATTCATCAAAGAGGGGCATCTCCTTTACAAATTCATCCTTATTCTTGCAGAGGTATAGCAGACAACTATTCCTAGCCAGCTCGGCCGGCAGAGAGACACCCGTCAGGACCTTGAGCAATGTCCCCCGTGTCCCAAGGAGAAGCCCGGACTCCTGAAACCTCATGTGGTCCTGGCTTCTGAGTAAGGTCCACATTGGGCGAGAATGGCGCTGAAGCGGAGCGACCCTGCGTCGGACGAATTCCTTCACCACCATCGGTGCAGTTACGCCGCGATCCTTCAGCAACTTCAACCTGAGCCAGACACGAGCAAGGCCGGGGCTCGCGAGCCGCTGATGGCCCCAGCCGGGGTTGAGAACAGCGGGCCCGGATGAAGCCTGAAGCAGAGGACTGAGAACACCGGCATCAACGAACACCCATCGTGTCTGGAATTTTCTCGTGGATGAAGGAATCTCAAAATCAATCCCCTCGCCCACCGTCGCAGCTACGGCCTGGAAGCTCACACACCCCGAGCATTGCTGGGGGTCAGCCAGATGTAATGAGAAGAAGTGACGGAGGAGAGCCACCGAAGGAGCGATGCCCACCATGGCTTCGCACACGAAGACAAATACAGCAAGAAGAGTCACGGACTGAGGATCGAGATGCAACATGTGGATCTGATAATGCTCAAGCACAACATTGAAGAAGGCGGAGAAGGGAGGAATCAGGGCAGCCCAGAGGGCATCTATGAAGATTGGGACCTCGGTGACCGTCTGAGCCGTGCGAGTGCGAGACGCCGGCCAAGCCACCGTCTCCCCCCACTGATTGAAGCTGGAAGCAAGCATTGGGCACACCTTGTCCATGGCCTCGTCGTTGAGCACCCGAGACCGGCCGAGCGCCACAAGAAAGGACGGAGGCACAACCGAAGAGACAGAGGACTCTTCCCCTTCTCGGCTTGCTTAGGCGCCATGGCTATGGAGCAGGCGAAGCGCGAGTCAGATTGGGGAAGAGAAGCAGAGCCGCAAGGAAGCAGGGGAATTGGGGGAGCAAGGCGCAAGAGGCGGAGGAATAACTGTGTAGGCCACGGGGGCCGCATAGCCGGGTGGATTCAAAGGCAGCATGGGGAAGCGGAGACGCCCACGTCCAATCAACCACCACGCGTCGACCGAGGCCGCAGGCTTTTAGGGCCCGCGATGCTGCGAACTTGAACCTTGGCTTCGCCACGAAGCCAAGCCCGAGCGCACCTTGGACCCGGGGGCTACTGTCAGCGTTCTGGGAATGGGGGTCCCCAGACTTGCCTGCCTGCGGCCCACAGCGTGGCTAGGCAGCAGGCCGTACGACCCATCTTTGTCAACAAGGCATCCAAGACCCTCGCGAGGGTCCGAGCCTCGCGTGGTGGACGATGCAAGACCTCTCTGGAGTGGCCTAGCCATGCAGGCTCACAAGGAGCGGAGCTATAAAGGCGGGGCAAACCTCACGAGACTCTCGTGACGTGAGCCATGACGAACGGTGCCAGGCGGGTGCCAGGCGAGCGGCAGTGTGCAGCGTCCCCATTTCCTCTTTGGTGCTAAGGAGGCAAGCACAGGCGAAGAGTACCGAGGCATGATACGTCCACTTTGCATCATGCTTTTATATCGATACTTATCGCATTATGGGCTATTATTTCACATTATGTTACAATACTTATGGCTATTCTCTTTTATTTTACAAGGTTTACATGAAGAGGGAGAATGCCGGCAGCTGGAATTCTGGGCTGGAAAAGGAGCAAATATTGGGGACCTATTCTGCGCAACTCCAAAAGTCCTGAAACTCCACGGAATATCTTAAAATAAATAAAGAAAAATCGTCGCCAAAGATGAAGGCCAGGGGCCCACACCCTGCTCACGAGGGTGGGGGGCGCGCCCCCCTACCTCGTGCCCCCCTGGTGGCTCTCCGACGCCCATCTTATCCTATATGAAGTCTTTCGATGAGAAAAAAGTAATAAGCAACCTTTCGGGACGAGACTCCGCCGCCACGAGGTGGAACCTTGGCGGAACCAATCTAGGGCTCCGGCAGAGCTGTTCTGCTGGGGGCACTTCCCTCCGGGAGGGGGAAATCATCGTCATCATCATCACCAACGCTCCTCTCATCGGGAGAGGGCAATCTCCATCAACATCTTCACCAGCACCATCTCCTCTCAAAACCCTAGTTCATCTCTTGTATCCAATTCTTGTCTCCAAGTCCGAGATTGGTGCTAGTAGGTTGCTAGTAGTGTTGATTACTCCTTGTAGTTGATGCTAGTTAGTTTATTTGGTGGAATATCATATGTTCAGACCTTTTATGCATATTATTACCCCTCTGATTATGAACATGAATATGCTTTGTGAGTAGTTACATTTGTTCCTGAGGACAAGGGAGAAGTCTTGCTATTAGTAGTCATGTGAATTTGGTATTCGTTTGATATTTTGATGAGATGTATGTTGTCTAGCCTCTAGTGGTGTTATGTGAGCGTCGACTACATAACACTTCACCATTATTTGGGCCTAGAGGAAGGCATTGGGAAGTAATAAGTAGATGATGGGTTGCTAGAGTGATGAAGCTTAAACCCTAGTTTATGCGTTGCTTCGTAAGGGGCTGATTTGGATCCATATGTTTCATGCTATGGTTAGGTTTACCTTAATACTTTTGTTGTAGTTGCGGATGCTTGCAATAGAGGTTAATCATAAGTGGGATGCTTGTTCAAGTAAGAACAGCACCCAAGCACCGTCCACCCACATATCAAATTATCAAAGTACCAAACGCGAATCATATGAACGTGATGAAAACTAGCTTGACGATATTCCCATGTGTCCTCGGGAGCGCTTTTCCTATTATAAGAGTTTGTCCAGGCTTGTCCTTTGGTACAAAAAGGATTGGGCCACCTTGCTGCACTTTATTTACTCTTGTTACTTGTTGCTCGTTACATTTTATCTTATCACAAAACTATCTGTTACCACTTATTTCAGTACTTGCAGAGAATACCTTGCTGAAAACCGCTTATCATTTCCTTCTGCTCCTCGTTGGGTTCGACACTCTTAGTTATTGAAAGGACTACGATAGATCCCCTATACTTGTGGGTCATCAAGACTCTTTTTTCCGGCGCCGCTGTCGGGAGTGTAGCGCCTTTGGTAGGTGGAATTTGGTAAGGAAAAATTTATATAGTGTGCTGAAATTTACTGTCACTTGTTACTATGGAAAGTAATTACCTGAGGGGCTTGTTCGGGGTATCTTCACCCTGTCCACTAGAGCAAAGAGTTGCTCCTCAACCTACTGAACCTATTTAAAATGAAACTCCTTTTGAATTTCCTTCGGGTATGATGGAAAAACTGCTAGCTAATACTTTTACAGGAGATGGAACAAAGCATCCCGATGAACATCTACTCTATTTGGATGAAGTTTGTGGACTATTTAAGCTTGCAGGTATACCCGATGATGTTGTTAAGAAGAAGGTCTTCCTTTATCTTTGAAGGGAGACGCATTGACATGGTATAGGCTATGTGATGATACGAGATCATGGAACTATAAAATATTGAAATTGGAATTTCATCAAAATATTACCCTATGCATCTTGTTCATCGTGATCGCAATTATATATATAATTTTTGGCCTCATGAAGGAGAAAGCATCGGTCGAGCTTGGGGAGGCTTAAATCAATGTTATATTCATGCCCCAATCATGAGCTCTCAAGAGTGACAATTCTTCAGAATTTTTATGCTCGGCTTTCGATAACAATCGCACCATGCTCGATACTTCTTGTCTTTGGCTCTTTTATGACGAAGACTATTGAATTTAGATGGAATTTATTGGATAGAATTAAACGCAACTCAAGATCTGGACCTCGACGAAGGTAAGGAGTCAGGTATGACACCTAAGTTTGATTGTGTTGAATCTTTTATGGATACCGATATTTTCCGTAAGTTTAGCACTAAATATGGACTTGACTCTGAGATAGTAGCTTCTTTCTGTGAATCTTTTGCTACATATGTTGATCTCCCCAAGGAGAAGTGGTTTAAATATCATCCTCCCATAGAAGTAAAAGTAGCTGCACCTATTAAAGTTGCAGAAAATACTGTCATTTATAATTATCCTATTGCTCCTACCTCTTATGTTGAGAAACTACCTTTCCCTGTTAGAATAAAGGATCATGCTAAAACCTCAACTGTTGTTCGTAAAAGCAATATTAGAACTTATACACCTCCTGAGCAAGTCAAAGTAGAACTAATATTGCTATTGTTAAAGATCTCTTGTCTGATAATATTGATGGGCATGTTATTCAATTCTGCGGTGAATCTGCAAGAATTGCTAAACCTAGCGTTAAAGATAAACATAGACCTGTGGTAGGCGTGCCTGTTATTTCTGCTAAAATAGGAGATCATTGTTATCATGGCTTATGTGATATGGGTGGTAGTGCTAGTGTTATACCTTATGACTTATATAAAGAAATTAAGCATGAAATTGCACCCGCTGAGTTAGAAGATATTGATGTTACAATTAAACTTGCCAATATAGATACTATATCTGCATTGGGAATTGTTAGAGATGTTGAAGTCTTGTGTGGGAAAACTAAATACCCTGCTGATTTTCTTGTTCTTAGTTCCCCACAAGATAGCTTTTGTCCAATTATATTTGTTAGACCCTTCTTGAATACTGTTAATGCTAAGATAGACTGCAAAAAGAATGTTGTTACTATTGGCTTGGATGATATGGTTCATGAGTTTAATTTCTCTAAATTTAGTAAACAACACCGTGAAGAAGAATTGCCTAGTAAGGATGAAATTATTGGTCTTGCTTCTATTGCCGTACCTCCTAGTGATCCTTTAGAACACTATTTGCTAGACCATGAAAATGATATGTTCATGAATGAAAGAAGGAAATAGTATTCTTTAAACAGAACCTATTCTGCAACACAATTTGCCTGTTGAAATCCTAGGATCCCCTCCACCCAAGGGTGATCCCTGTTTGAGCTTAAACCGTTGCTGATAATCTTAAGTATGCTTATCTTGATGAGAAGAAAATATATTCTGTTATTATTAGTGCTAACCTTTCAGAGCATGAAGAAGGAAGATTATTGAAAACTCTGAAGAAGCACCGTGCCGCTATTGGATATACTCTTGATGATCTTAAGGGCATTAGTCCCACTCTATGTCAACATAAAATAAATTTGGAAGCGGATGCCAAACCAGTTCGTGATCCTCAACGACATTTGAATCCTAAAATGAAAGAAGTGGTAAGAAAATAAATACTCAAGCTTCTGGAGGCAGGTATAATTTATCCCGTTCTGTCGATAGTCGATTGGGTAAGTCCTGTCCATTGTGTCCCTAAGAAGGGAGGTATTACTATTGTCCCTAATGATAAAGATGAATTAATCCTGCAAAGAATAATCACAGGCTATAGGATGGTAATTGATTTCCGCAAATTAAATAAAGCTACTAAGAAAGATCATTACCCCTTACCTTTTATTGATCAAATGCTAGAAAGATTATGCAAACATACACATTATTGCTTTCTAGATGGTTATTCTGTTTTCTCTCAAATACCTGTGTCGGCTAAAGATCAATCAAAGACTACTTTTACTTGCCCTTTTGGTACTTTTGCTTATAGACGTATGCCTTTTGGTTTATGTAATGCACCTGCTACCTTTCAAAGATGAATGATGGCTATATTCTCCGATTGATGTGAAAAAATTTGTGAGGTTTTCATGGACGATTTTTCCGTCTATGGTTCCTCTTTTGATGATTGCTTGAGCAATCTTGATCGAGTTTTGCAGAGATGTGAAGAAACTAATCTTGTCTTGAATTGGGAAAAGTGCCACTTTATGGTTAATGAAGGTATTGTCTTGGGGCACAAAGTTTCTGAAAGAGGTATTGAAGTTGATAAAGCCAAGGTTGATGCCATTGAAAAGATGCCATGTCCCAAGGACATTAAAGGTATAAGAAGTTTCCTTGGTCATGCCGGTTTTATAGGAGGTTCATTAAAGACTTCTCAAAAAATTCTAGGCCTCTGACTAATCTCTTACAAAAAGATGTTCCTTTTGTCTTTGATGATGATTGTGTAGAAGCATTTGAAATACTTAAGAAAGCCTTGATTTCTGCACCTATTGTTCAGCCACATGATTGGAATTTACCCTTTGAAATTATGTGTGATGGTAGTGATTATGCTGTAGGCGCTGTTCTAGGACAAAGAGTTGATAAGAAATTAAATGTTATCCAATATGCTAGTAAAACTCTAGACAGTGCCCAGAGAAATTATGCTACTACTGAAAAAGAATTTTTAGCAGTTGTATTTGCTTGTGATAAGTTCAGACCTTATATTGTTGATGCCATTGAAAAGATGCCATGTCCCAAGGACATCAAAGGTATAAGAAGTTTCCTTGGTCACGCCGGATTTTATAGGAGGTTCATTAAGGACTTCTCAAAAATTTCCCGGCCTCTGACTAATTTATTACAAAAAGATGTACCATTTGTCTTTGATGATGATTGTGTAGAAGCATTTGAAATACTTGAGAAAGCATTAGTCTCTGCATCTGTTGTTCAACCACCTGTTTAGAATTTACCCTTTGAAATTATGTGTGATGCTTGTGATTATGCTATAGGTGCTATTCTAGGGCAAAGAGTTGATAAGAAATTAAATGTTATCCATTATGCTAGTAAGACTCTAGAGAATTCTCAAAGAAATTATGCTACTACCGAAAAGGAACTTTTAGCAGTTGTATTTGCTTGTGATAAATTCAGACCCTATATTGTTGATTCTAAAGTAACTATTCACACCGATCATGCTGCTATTAAATATCTTATGGAAAAGAAAGATGCTAAACCTAGACTTATTAGATGGGTTCTCTTGCTGCAAGAATTTGATTTGCATATTGTTGATAGAAAAGGAGCTGAGAACCCCGTTGCCGACAACTTATCTAGGTTAGAGAATGTTCTTGATGACCCACTACCTGTTGATGACAGCTTTCCTGATGAACAATTAAATGTCATAAGCACTTTCGCAGCACTCCATGGTATGCTGATTATGCTAATTATATTGTTGCTAAATTTATACCACCTAGCTTCACATACCAACAAAAGAAAAAGTTTTTCTATGATTTGCAACATTACTTTTGGGATGACCCACATCTTTATAAAGAAGGAGTAGATGGTGTTATTAGACGTTGTGTACCTGAGCATGAACAGGAACAGATCCTACGCAAGTGCCACTCCGAAGCTTATGGAGGGCACCACGCTGGAGATAGAACTGCACATAAGGTATTGCAATCCGGTTTTTATTTGGCCCACTCTCTTCAAAGATGCCCGTAAGTTTGTTTTGTGTTGCGATGAATGTCAAAGAATTGGTAATATCAGTAGACGTCAAGAAATGTCTATGAATTATTCACTTGTTATTGAGCCATTTTATGTTCGGGGCTTTGATTATATGGGGCCTTTTCCTGCCTCTAATGGATATACACATATTTTGGTTGCTGTTGATTACGTTACTAAGTGGGTAGAAGCTATTCCAACTAGGAGTGCTGATCATAACACTTCTATTAAAATGCTTAAGGAATTTATTTTTCTGAGGTTTGGAGTCCCTAGATATTTAATGACTGATGGTGGTTCACACTTTATTCATGGTGCTTTCCGTAAAATGCTTGCTAAATATGACGTTAATCATAGAATTGCATCTCTATATCACCCACAGTCTAGTGGTCAAGTAGAATTGAGCAATAGAGAGCTCAAATTAATTTTGCAAAAGACTGTTAATAGGTCTAGAAAGAATTGGTCTAAGAAACTTGATGATGCATTATGGGCCTATAGAACTGCATATAAGAATCCTATGGGTATGTCTCCGTATAAAATGGTATATGGAAAAGCATGTCACTTACCTCTCAAACTAGAACATAAGGCATATTGGGCTATTAAAGAGCTCAACTATGATTTCAAACTTGCCGGTGAGAAGAGGTTATTTGATATTAGCTCACTTGATGAATGGAGAACCCAAGCTTATGAAAATGCCAAGTTGTTTAAAGAAAAAGTTGAAAGATGGCATGACAAAAGGATACAAAAGCGTGAGTTTAATGTAGGTGATTATGTATTGCTATACAACTCTTGTTTAAGATTTTTTGCAGGAAAACTTCTCTCTAAATGGGAAGGTCCCTACGTTATCGAGGAGGTCTATCATTCCGGTGCCATAAAAATCAACAACTTCGAAGGCACAAATCTGAAGTTGGTAAACGGTCAAAGGATCAAACATTATATCTCAGGTAATCCCATAAATGTTGAAACCAATATTATTGAAATCATAACCCCGGAAGAATACATAAGGGAAACTTTCCGGACTGCTTGAGACTCGAAAAGGAATAGGTATGTGGTACGGTAAGTAAACCAACTCCAAAACAATTTTTAAGGCAATGTTTCTCCGTTTTGGAATATTTAGAAAAATAGAAAAATAAGTAGCAGTCCGGGAAGGACACGAGGGCCCCACGAGGGTGGTGGGCATGCCCTACCCCCCTGGGCGCGCCCCTACCTCGTGAGCACCTCATGTGCCCTCCGGACTCCGTTTTCTTGCACGATAAGTATTTTGGTCGGTAAAAATTCATTATATATTCTCCCGAAGGTTTTGACTCTCATATCACGCACATATCCTCAGTTTTTGTTTCGAGCCGTTGCTGTTGCAGATTAGAGCAAGATGTCTTCTCAAGAGTCAGTCGGGGAGAGCCGGGTATCTAATCCGGCACCGGAACCAAGGGCAAACAGCGACGCTGACCACTTTGGGCCAACAACGGAGGAAGAGATGGAGGCCGACTTGATGAGGGTAGATGCCATGGAGGACCAAGAAGTCACCTCTCGCCTCCGAGCTGGGTTTACGATGGGGGAACCACAAGAGCTCAGCTATTCCAAACTCGTATATCCCTTCCAAAGTTAGATTACTTTGTTATGAAAATATGATGAGGAGTGTCTCATGTTCTCCCGCACCTATGCAACACCCTTGGGAGCAAGGAGCTTTAGCCGTCACAGGAAAGCTTCGCAAGGAAATAATGGACCTCAAGCAGCAAGTCAATAAGCTCGAGGAGGAGAACCGTATCTTGCGGGGAATCATCACCAATAATATTACACCAACAACAAAGAAGGAGACATAATCACATGGGTATGGGCACTCCCCTTGGAAACTGCCAAGCTTGGGGGAGGTGCCCCGGTATCGTATCACCATCACAACTCCTATCTTTACCGTTTTTCTTAGTTCGATCCTATTAGTAGTATCTTGATTTAGTAGAATAAAGTCATGGCATGATCTAGTTTTGAGTTTTGATTTATGATCCCTCTATGTAATCGAGTCCGTGAGCTATATATATATATATATATATATATATATATAATAAAGTTTAGTGTTGAGTCAAGGGCTTGATTATTTTGCCATGATCTTGGGTGAATAAAAGAAAAGGAATAAAAAGAAACAAAGAGTTCATATTGATCTTATTGAGAGTAATGACTTCACATAGAAAGAGTATGATGATTAAAAGTTGTTGGGAGTTGGCAAATATAGCTTTGGTCATTGTTGCAATTAATAGGAAGTAATAAGGAAAGAGAGGTTTCACATATAGATATATTATCATTGACATCTTTTATGATTGGGAGCACTCATTAAAATATAACATGCTAAAGAGCTGATGTTGGACAAGGAAGACAACGTGATGAGTTATGTTTTCTTATATCTGAGATAAAGTATGTTGTCATGGATCCTCTAACATGTTGAGCTTGCCTTTCCCCCTCATGCTAGCCAAATTCTCAGCACCAAGTAGAGATACTACTTGTGCTTCCAAAAACCCTTAAACCAGTTTAGCCATGAGAGTCCACCATATCTACCTATGGATTGAGTAAGATCCTTCAAGTAAGTTGTCATCGGTGCAAAGCAATAAAAATTGCTCTAAATATGTATGATTGATTGGTGTGGGAGAAATAAGCTTTATACGATCTTGTGATATGGAAGAAATAAAAGCGACTGACTGCATAATAAAGATTCATATCACAAGGGGCAATATAAAGTGACGTTCTTTCGCATTGAGATTTTGTGCATCCAGCCATAAAAGCGCATGGCAACCTCTGCCTCCCTTTGCGAAGGGCCTATCTTTTATTATTAACCTCTACCTTATGCAAGAGTCACGGTGATCTTCACCTTTCCTTTTTCATTTTATCCTTTGGCAAGCCCAGCATGTTGGAAAGAACATGGTATATATATATCTAATTGGATGTAGGGGAGCATGAATTATTATTGTTGACATTACCCTTGAGGTAAAAAGTTGTGGGGCAAAACTATAAGCCCCTATCTTTCTCTGTGTCCGATTAAAACTCAGTAACCACAAGTATTGCGTGAGTGTTAGCAATTATGAAGGACTAAGTGATAGTTGAGTATGCGGACTTGCTTTTAAGCTCTGACATAGACTCTTTCCGATGTTATGATAAGTTGCAATTGCTTCAATGACTGAGGTTATAATTTGTTGGTGCTCAATAAGGTTTCTGATTCATGCTTTTGCTTTGTGAAAAGATCATCACTTGAACATAAGTAATCATATGACAAAATCTATATATGTTGCTGTTATGAGAACAATCATGATGCCTTCATGTCCGTATTTTATTTTTATCGACGCCTCTACCTCTAAACATGAGGACTTATTTATTGTTATCGGCTTTTCGCTTGAGGACAAGCAAGGTCTAAGCTTGGGGGAGTTGATACGTCCATTTTGCATCATGCTTTTATATCGATATTTATCGCATTATGGGCTGTTATTTCACATTATGTTACAATACTTATGGCTATTCTCTTTTATTTTACAAGGTTTACATGAAGAGGGAGAATGCCGACAGCTGGAATTCTGGGCTGGAAAAGGAGCAAATATTGGGGACCTATTCTGCGCAACTCCAAAAGTCCTGGAACTCCATGAAATATCTTAAAATAAATAAAGAAAAATCGTCGCCAAAGATGAAGGCCAGGGGGCCCAAACCCTGCTCACAAGGGTGGGGGGCACGCCCCTCCTGGGGCGCGCCCCCCTACCTCGTGGGCCCCCTGGTGGCTCTCCGACGCCCATCTTCTCCTATATGAATTCTTTCGATGAGAAAAAAATAATAAGCAACCTTTCGGGACGAGACTCCGCCGCCACGAGGCGGAACCTTGGCGGAACCAATCTAGGGCTCCGGCATAGCTGTTCTGCCGAGGGCACTTCCCTCCGGGAGGGGGAAATCATCGTCATCATCATCACCAACGCTCCTCTCATCGGGAGAGGGCAATCTCCATCAACATCTTCACCAGCACCATCTCCTCTCAAAACCCTAGTTCATCTCTTGTATCCAATTCTTGTCTCCAAGTCCCGGATTGGTGCTAGTAGGTTGCTAGTAGTGTTGATTACTCCTTGTAGTTGATGCTAGTTAGTTTATTTGGTGGAAGATCATATGTTCAGATCCTTTATGCATATTATTACCCCTCTGATTATGAACATGAATATGCTTTGTGAGTAGTTACATTTGTTCCTGAGGACAAGGGAGAAGTCTTGCTATTAGTAGTCATGTGAATTTGGTATTCGTTCGATATTTTGATGCGTTGCTTCGTAAGGGGCTGATTTGGATCCATATGTTTGCTATGGTTAGGTTTACCTTAATACTTTTGTTGTAGTTGCAGATGCTTGCAATGGAGGTTAATCATAAGTGGGATGCTTGTTCAAGTAAGAACAACACCCAAGCATCGGTCCACCCACATATCAAACTATCAAAGTACCGAACGCGAATCATATGAACGTGATGAAAACTAGCTTGACGATATTCCCATGTGTCCTCGGGAGCGCATTTCCTATTATAAGAGTTTTTCTAGGCTTGTCCTTTGCTACAAAAAGGATTGGGCCACCTTCCTGCACTTTATTTACTCTTCTTACTTGTTGCTCGTTACAATTTATCTTATCAGAAAACTATCTGTTACCACTTATTTCAGTACTTGCAGAGAATACCTTGCTGAAAACCACTTATCATTTCCTTCTGCTCCTCGTTGGGTTCGACACTCTTACTTATCGAAAGGACTACGATAGATCCCCTATACTTGTGGGTCATCAAGGCATCAGGCAAAGGTCGCCATATCGGTGCAACGAGACCAAGACCAGGAGGACGGCAAGGCGGAGGTCATTGTGGAGCCCAAGACGGCGTCACCCCAGAGCTTTTCGCAGGCGAAGACCGCTTTTGTCAGGATAGCTTGTACTAGCTATCCCCCTTCAAATTTGCCCGTCGTTGTTGGCTCCCTTCTCGCTCGATATTTGGGAAGAGGACCAGGGCCTCTATAAATAGGACTAGCCACCACAGTAGGAGGGGACAGATCAAAGAACAGGGAGATCAAACCCTCACACCACAAGTTCATATGCACAAGAACCCCTCAACCTCAGGAGGCTGTTCTTCCCTTGTACTGTTCGTCAACAGACCAAGAGGCAATCCACCACCACCACACTGGAGTAGGGTATTACACCACATCGGTGGCCCGAACCATTATAAACCCTGCGTCTCTCTGTGTTGTGAGTTTGTCTAGTTCGTCCGCAAGATCCTAGCGAGCTAGAGCGTAGATCGGTAGGAGGGAAAGACTTCACGCGCACCCCAGTGTTCAAACCTTAATGGTTTGCTGGAACCCCACATCCGACAGTGGTCAAGACCAAGGATAGAGCCACCCTTATTCAGGATTTGGAGGAAACATTTGCTAATCTGCGCAAGATCAATTTTAAGCTCAACCCGGGGAAGTGTGTATTTGGTGTTCCCTCACTACAAAAAAAATACACTTCCTTGATGATACGTGTTTGTCACAGTAGGTCGCGTTTTTTGTCATGCATGTACATCCATGCCAAATTTATGACAGAATCAAGATAGTCATACCTGTGCCGTCGTAGAAGTGTTCCATGACATTACCAAAATTATCATCACGGAAGTGTCCACTTCCATGACGATAAATCGCGTCACGTAAGTGCTTTTCGTCAAGGGTGACCGACACGTGGCATCCGCCGTAACGGAATGCCGTTAAGCTATCGGGTCGGGTTTTGGATCCGATAACCCGTTAACAGCCCCAACCAATGGGGATTTTCCACGTGTAAAATCTGTTGGAAATATGCCCTAGAGGCAATAATAAAAGCATTATTATTATATTTCCTTGTTCATGATAATTGTCTTTTATTCATGCTATAACTGTATTATCCGGAAATCGTAATACACGTGTGAATACATAGACCACAATACGTCCCTAGTGAGCCTCTAGTTGACTAGCTCGTTGGTCAACAGATAGTCATGGTTTCGTGACTATGGACATCAGATGTCATTGACAACGGGATCACGTCATTAGGAGAATGACGTGATGGAAAAGACCCAATCCTAAGCATAGCACAAAGATCGTGTAGTTCGTTTTGCTAGAGCTTTTCCAATGTCAAGTATCTCTTCCTTAGACCGTGAGATCGTGTAACTCCCGGATACCGTAGGAATGCTTTGGGTGTACCAAATGTCACAACGTAACTGGGTGACTATAAAGGTGCATTACAGGTATCTCCGAAAGTGTCTGTTGGGTTGACACGGATCGAGACAGGGATTTGTCACTCCGTATGACGGAGAGGTATCATTGGGCCCACTCGGTAATGCATCATCATAATGAGCTCAAAGTGATCAAGTGTCCGTCACGGGATCATGCATTACGGCACGAGTAAAGTGACTTGCCGTAACGAGACTAAACGAGGTATTGGGATACCGACGATCGAGTCTCGGGCAAGTAACATACCGTGTGACAAAGGGAATAGCATACGGGGTTGATTGAACCCTCGACATCGTGGTTCATCCGATGACAACATCGAGGAGCGTGTGGGAACCAACATGGGTATCCAGATCCCGCTGTTGGTTATTGACCGGAGAGCGTCTCGGTCATGTCTGCATGTCTCCCGAACCCGTAGGGTCTACACACTTAAGGTTCGGTGATGCTAGGGTTAATAGGAAGACAAGTATGTGATTACCGAATGTTGTTCGGAGTCCCGGATGAGATCCCGGACGTCACGAGGAGTTCCGGAATGGTCCGGAGGTAAAGATTTATATATGGAAAGTGGTTAAACGGACTCCGGAAAGTTTCGGGGCATACTGTAATGTACTGGGGCCACCGGAGAGTTCCGAGGTCCACCGGAGGGGCCACCCCTCGGGGGCCACATGGGCTAAGTGGGAGAGGGAGCCAGCCCCTGGTGGGCTGGGCGCCTCCCACCCAGGCCCATGCTTGGCTAGGGCTTGGGAGGGAAACCCTAAAGGGGCAAAGGCGCCCCCTTGGCTTGGGGGGCAAGCCACCCCTTTCCTCCTCCCCTTGGCGCAGCCCCCTCTAGATGCCATCTAGAGGGGCCGCCCCTCTCCCTTCCTCCTATAAATAGAGGGGTGGGGGAGGGCTGCACACACCATTGAAGGCGCAGCCCCTCCCTCCCAACACCTCTCTTTCTCCACGCCGAGCTTGGCGAAGCCCCTGCCGAGAACTGCCAGACCAACCGCACCACGCCGTCAGGCTGCCATTGGAGTTGTCTTCCTCAACCTCTCCTTCATCCTTACTGGATCAAGACGGAGGAGACGCCATCGTCCCGTGACGTGTGTTGAATGCGGAGGTGCTGTCCGTTCAAAGCACTTGGTCATCGGTGATCGGAATCACGTTGGGAACGTCTTCATCATCACCACTCCCTCGAACGCTTCCGTACTCGATCTACAAGTGGTATGTAGATGCAAACTCTCTCTCTTGACTCGTTGCTTAGTAGAACTCATAGATGGATCTTGGTCAAACCGTAGGAAATTTTTTATTTTCTGCAACGTTCCCCAACAGTGGCATCATGAGCTAGGTCTATGCGTAGTTCTCTATTGCACGAGTAGAACACAATTTAGTTGTGGGCATGGATCTTGTCAATTTACTTCCCGCTACTAGTCTTATCTTGCTTCCGCGGTATTGTGGGATGAAGCGGCCCGGACCAACCTTACACGTACACTTACGTGAGACCGGTTCCACCGACTAACATGCACTAGATGCATAAGGTGGTTGGCGGGTGTCTGTCTCTCCTACTTTAGTTGGAGCGGATTCGATGAAAAGGGTCCTTATGAAGGGTAAATAGAAGTTGACAAGATCACGTTGTGGTTATTCGTAGGTAAGAAAACGTTCTTGCTAGAACCCAATTGCAGCCACGTAAAGATGCAACAACAATTAGAGGACGCCTAACTTGTTTTTGCAGCAATTGACATGTGATGTGATATGGCCAAGTTGTGATGAATGATGAATGACATATTGTGATGTATGAGATCATGTTCTTGTAATAGGAATCACGACTTGCATGTCGATGAGTATGACAACCGGCTGGAGCCATAGGAGTTGTCTTTATTTTTGTATGACCTGCGTGTCATTGAAGAACGCCATGTAACTTACTTTACTTTATTGCTAAACGCGTTAGCCATAGAAGTAGAAGTAGTCGTTGGCGTGACAACTTCATGGAGGCACAATGATGGAGATCATGATGATGGAGATCATGGTGTCATGCCGGTGACAAGATGATCATGGAGCCCGAAGATGGAGATCAATGGAGCTTTATGATATTGGCCATATCATGTCACTACTATATAATTGCATGTGATGTTTATTATGTTTATACATCTTGTTTACTTAGAACGACGGTAGTAAATAAGATGATCCCTTACAACAATTTCAAGAAGTGTTTCCCCTAGCGTGCACCGTTGCTAAAGTTCGTCGCTTCTAAGCACCACGTGATGATCGGGTGTGATGGATTCTTACGTTCACATACAACGGGTGTAAGACAGATTTACACACGCCGAAAACACTTAGGGTTTACTTGACGAGCCTAGCATGTACAGACATGGCCTCGGAACACGGAGACCGAAAGGTCGAACACGAGTCGTATAGAAGATACGATCAACATGAGAATGTTCACCGATGATGACTAGTCCGTCTCACGTGATGATCGGACACGGCTTAGTCGACTCGGATCGTGTAACACTTAGATGACTAGAGGATGTCTAATCTGAGTGGGAGTTCATTGAAATAATTTGATTAGATGAACTTAATTATCATGAACTTAGTCTAAAACTTTTGCATAATATGTCTTGTAGATCAAATGGCCAACGCTCATGTCAACTTGAACTTCAACGCGTTCCTAGAGAAAACCAAGCTGAAAGATGACGGCAAGAACTATACGGATCGGGTCCTAACCCGAGGATCATCCTCATAGCTGCCGAAACAATATGTCCTAGAAGGACCGCTAGGTGACGCTCCGTCCCGGAAGAACCAAGACATTATGAATGCTTGGCAAACTTCATACCGATGATTACTCCCTCGTTCAAAGGCGGCATGCTTTACTGACTTAGAACCGGGCTCCAAAAGCGTTTTGAGCATCACGGAGCATATGAGATGTTCGAGGAGCTGAAACTTGTTTTCCAAGCTCACGCCCGGTCGAGAGATATGACATCTCCGACAAGTTCTATAGTTGTAAGATGGAGGAAAACAGTTACAAGGAGCACATCTTGAAGATGTCCGGGTTGCACAAACCGTATGACCCAGTGAATATTAACCTCCACGATGAGGCGGTCATTGACAGAATCCTCGGTCGCTCCCACCAAGCTACAAGAGCTTTGTGATGAACTACAACATGCGAGGATGGTAAAGACCATTCCTGAAGTGTTCTCTATGCCGAAGTCACCGAGGTTGAAATCAAGAAAGAACATCAAGTGTTGATGGTCAATAAGACCACTAAGTTCAAGAAGGGCAAGGGTAAGAAGAACTTCAAGAAGGACGGCAAGGAGGTTGCCGCGCCGGTAAAGCAAGCTGCCGAAGAAGTCAAAGAATGGACCCAAACCCGAGACTGAGTGCTTTTATTGCAAGGAGGGGTCCTTTGGAAGGAACTGCCCCAAATACTTAGCGGACAAGAAGGCCGGCAACACCAAAGGTATATCCGATATACATGTAATTGATGTGTACTTTGCCGATTACTCGTAGTAACTCTTGGGTATTTGATACCGTCTTTGTTGCTCATATTTGTAACTCACAAAGAGGAGCTGCGGAATAAGCGGAAATCGGCAAAGGACGAGGTGACGATGCGCGCGTCGGGAATGGTTCCAGTCGATGTGATCGCCGTCGCACGCTACCTCTTCATTTACCCTACGGGATTAGTTATGAACCTTAATAATTGTTATTTGGTGCCAAGTTTGAGCATGAATATTGTATCTGGATCTCGTTTAATGCGAGATGGCTACTCATTTAAATCCGAGAATAATGGTTGTTCTATTTATATGAGAGATATGTTTTATGGTCATGCTCGAATGGTCAATGGTTTATTCTTTTTTAATCTCGTGCTTAGTTTTACAGATGTTAATAGCGTGAAAACCTAAAGATGTAAAGTTGATAACGATAGTCCCACATATTTGTGGCATCGCCGCCTTGGTCACATTGGTGTCAAGCGCATGAAGAAGCTCCATGCTGATGGACTTTTGGAGTCTCTAGATTATGAATCATTTGACACATGCGAACCATGCCATATGGGCAAGATGACCAAGACTCCGTTCTCCGGAACAATGGAGCGAGCAACCAACTTATTGGAAATCATACATACCGATGTGTGCGGTCCAATGAGTGTTGAGGCTCGCGGAGGATATCGTTATGTTCTCACTCTCACTGATGACTTAAGTAGATATGGGTATGTCTACTTGATGAAACACAAGTCTGAGACCTCTGAAAAGTTCAAAGAATTTCAGAATGAGGTAGAGAATCAACATGACCGAAAAATAAAATTCCTACGATCAGATCGTGGAGGAGAATATTTAAGTCACGAATTTGGTACACACTTAAGAAAATGTGGAATCGTTTCACAACTCACGCCGCTGGAACACCTCGACAGAACGGTGTGTCCGAACGTTGTAATCGCACTCTGTTGGATATGGTGCGATCTATGATGTCTCTTACCGATTTACCGCTATCATTTTGGGGATACGCTCTAGAGACAGCTACATTCACTTTAAATAGGGCACCGTCTAAATCCGTTGAGACGACACCGTATGAATTATGGTTTGGGAAGAAACCTAAGCTGTCGTTTCTAAAAGTTTGGGGATGCGATGCTTATGTCAAGAAACTTCAACTGAAAAGCTCGAACCCAAGTCGGAAAAATGCGTCTTCATAGGATACCCTAAAGAAACCATTGGGTATACCTTCTACTTAAGATCCGAGGGCAAGATCTTTGTTGCCAAGAATGGATCCTTTCGAAAAAGAGTTTCTCTCGAAAGAAGTAAGTGGGAGGAAAGTAGAACTCGATGAAGTACTACCTCTTGAACAGGAGAGTAGTGCAGCTCAGGAAAATGTTCTGTGATGCCTACACCAATCAAGAGGAAATTCATGATGATGATCAAAGTATTTCGGATCAAGTTGCTCTTGAACTTCAGAGGGTCCACTAGGACACGTTCCGCACTGCAGTGAATGCGGCAACCTGTCCTGGAAATCATGTTGTTAGACAACGGTGAACCTTCGAACTATGATGAAGCGATGGCGGGCCCAGATTCCAACAAACGGCTAGAAGCCATGAAATCCGAGATAGAATCCATGTATGAAAACAAAGTATGGACTTTGACTGACTTGCCGATGATCGGCGAGCGATAAAAAACAAATGGATCTTTAAGAAGAAGACAGACGCGGATGGTAATGTCACCATCTATAAAGCTCGACTTGTCGCTAAGGGTTATCGGCAAGTTCAAGGGATTGACTATGATGAGACTTTCTCTCCCGTAGCGAAGCTTAATTCCGTCCAAATCATGTTAGCAATTGCCGCATACTATGATTATGAGATATGGCAGATGGACGTCAAAACAACATTCCTTAACGGTTATCTTAAGGAAGAGCTGTATATGATGCAGCCGGAAGGTTTTGTCGATCCTAAGGACGCTAACAAAGTATGCAAGCTCCAAATGATCCATTTATGGGCTGGTGCAAGCATCTCGGAGTTGGAACATTCGCTTTGATGAGATGATCAAAGCGTTTGGGTTTATGCAGACTTATGGAGAAGCCTGCGTTTACAAGAAAGTGAGTGGGAGCTCTGTAGCATTTCTCATATTATATGTAGATGACATACTTTTGATGGGAAATGATATAGAATTCTTGGACAACATTAAGGCCTACTTGAATAATTGTTTTTCAATGAAGGACCTTGGAGAAGCTGCTTATATATTAGGCATCAAGATCTATAGAGATAGATCGAGACGCCTCATAGGTCTTTCACAAAGCACATACCTTGATAAGATTTTGAAGAAGTTCAAAATGGATCAGTCCAAGAAAGGGTTCTTGCACATGTCGCAAGGTGTGAGATTGAGCTCAGCTCAATGCCGACCACGGCAAAAGATAAAGAAGAGATGAGCGTCATCCCCTATGCCTCAGCCATAGGATCTATTATGTATGCCATGCTGTGTACTGCACCTGATGTAAACCTTGCCGTAAGTTTGGTAGGAAGGTACCAAAGTAATCCCGGCAAGGAACACCGGACAGCGGTCAAGAATATCCTGAAGTACCGAAAAGGACAAAGGACATGTTTCTCGTTTATGGAGGTGACGAAGAGCTCGTCAGAACGGGTTACGTCAACGCTTAGCTTCGACACGGATCTGGATGACTCTAAGTCACAAACCGGATACGTGTATATGTTGAATGGTGGAGCAAGATGGCTGGTGCAACCGCAAGCGAAGCGTCGTGGCGGGATCTACATGTGAAGCGGAGTACATGGCAGCCTCGGAGGCAGCACATGAAGCAATTTGGGTGAAGGAGTTCATCACCGACCTAGGAGTCATACCCAATGCATCGGGCCGATCAAACTCTTCCGTGACAACACTGGAGCTATTGCCCTTGCCAAGGAGCCCAGGTTTCACAAGAAGACCGAGCACATCAAGCGTCGCTTCAACTCCATCCGTGAAAATGTTCAGGATGGAGACATAGAAATTTGTAAAGTGCATACGGATCTGAATGTCGCAGATCCGTTGACTAAACCTCTTCCATGGGCAAAACATGATCAACACCGAGAACTCTATGGGTGTTCGATTCATCACAATGTAACTAGATTATTGACTCTAGTGCAAGTGGGAGACTGTTGGAAATATGCCCTAGAGGCAATAATAAAAGCATTATTATTATATTTCCTTGTTCATGATAATTGTCTTTTATTCATGCTATAAGCGTATTATCCGGAAATCGTAATACACGTGTGAATACATAGACCACAATACGTCCCTAGTGAGCCTCTAGTTGACTAGCTCGTTGGTCGGACGGATAGTCATGGTTTCGACTATGGACATCGATGTCATTGACAACGGGATCACGTCATTAGGAGAATGACGTGATGGACAAGACCCAATCCTAAGCATAGCACAAAGATCGTGTAGTTCGTTTTGCTAGAGCTTTTCCAATGTCAAGTATCTCTTCCTTAGACCGTGAGATCGTGTAACTCCTGGATACCGTAGGAATGCTTTGGGTGTACCAAAGCGTCACAACGTAATCGGGTGACTATAAAGGTGCATTACAGGTATCTCCGAAAGTGTTTGTTGGGTTGACACGGATCGAGACAGGATTTGTCACTCCGTGATGACGGAGAGGTATCACTGGGCCCACTCGGTAATGCATCATCATAATGAGCTCAAAGTGATCAAGTGTCCGTCACGGGATCATGCATTACGGCACGCGAGTAAAGTGACTTGCCGTAACGAGACTAAACGAGGTATTGGGATACCGACGATCGAGTCTCGGGCAAGTAACATACCGTGTGACAAAGGGAATAGCATACGGGTTGATTGAACCCTCGACATCGTGGTTCATCCGATGACAACATCGAGGAGGCGTGTAGGAACCAACATGGGTATCCAGATCCCGCTGTTGGTTATTGACGGAGAGCGTCTCGGTCATGTTCGCATGTCTCCCGAACCCGTAGGGTCTACACACTTAAGGTTCGGTGGCGCTAGGGTTAATAGGAAGACAAGTATGTGATTACCGAATGTTGTTCGAGTCCCGGATGAGATCCCGGACGTCACGAGGAGTTCGGAATGGTCCGGAGGTAAAGATTTATATATGGAAAGTGGTTAAACGGACTCGAAAGTTTGAGGGCATACTGTAATGTACCGGGGCCACCAGGAGAGTTCCTGAGGTCCACTGGGAGGGCCACCCCTCCGGGGGCCACATGGGCTAAGTGGGAGAGGAGCCAGCCCCTGGTGGGCTGGGCGCCTCCCACCTAGGCCCATGCGGCTAGGGCTTGGGAGGGAAACCCTAAAAGGGGCAAAGGGGCGCCCCCCTTGGCTTGGGGGCAAGCCACCCCTTTCCTCCTCCCTTGGCGCCGCCCCCCTCTAGATGCCATCTAGAGGGGCCGCCCCTCTCCCTTCCTCCTATAAATAGAGGGGTGGGGGAGGGCTGCACACACCATTGAAGGCGCAGCCCTCCCTCCCCAACACCTCTCTTTCTCCACGCGAAGCTTGGCGAAGCCTGGGAGAAGCTGCCGTACCAACCGCACTGCCCGTCGTGCTGCCATTGGAGTTGTCTTCCTCAACCTCTCCTTCATCCTTGCTGGATCAAGACGGAGGAGACGCCATCGTCCCGTTCGTGTGTTGAACGCGGAGGTGCTGTCCGTTCAGCACTTGGTCATCGGTGATCGGAATCACGTTGGGAACGTCTTCATCATCACCACTCCCTCGAACGCTTCCGTACTCGATCTACAAGTGGTATGTAGATGCAAACTCTCTCTCTTGACTTGTTGCTTAGTAGAACTCATAGATGGATCTTGGTGAAACCGTAGGAAAATTTTTATTTTTTGCAACGTTCCCCAACAAAATCATCATTGGCTGGAGGAGACACGTGTCAGGTCCGCGTTGGCACAGGTGTCACTCATCCAATGGGCGAGACACGCCTATGATATGTTGACACGTGGACCGGCCCATCAAGTTTAAATGGGCCGGCCCAACTGAAGGCCCACAAGATTTTGCGGACCATAATGGGCCGGCCCAGCTAAAGGCCCACGAGATTTTGCGGACCATAATGGGCTGGCCCAGCTAAATGCCTACAAGATTTTGTGGGTTATAATGGGCCGGCCTAGGTAAAGGCCCACAAGATTTTTGTGTGCCATAATGGTCCGGCCTAGGTAAAGGCCCACAAGATTCTTGCGGATCATAATGGGCTGGCCCAGCTAAAGGCCCCCGAGATTTCGCCGACATTAATGGGCCGGCCCAGCTGTAGGCCCACAAGATTTTGAGGACCCAAGTAGGCCGGCCCATTAACTGGCTGGCATGTTTTGGGCCAAATGCCGACCCATATTTGATCCGGTCCATTAATGGCCTGCCACGCTCCGGGCCTAATAGTGGCCCATATGACATCCGGCCCGTTAAAAGCCTACCATGTTCTGGGCCAAATTACGGCCCAGATCAGGTCCGGCCCTTTAAGAGGCTTTGGGCTCAATTATGGCCCATATCAGATTCGGCCCGTCAACTGGGCACTATGCTTTTGGGCCCACTTGCTAAAGGCCCACTTAGTAATTCGGCCTGATATTAGGTTTGGCCTATTAAGGGCCCATTTAACATTTTGGCCCTATATTAATTTCGGCCTGTTAAAAGCCCGCCATATAGTTGGGCCTAACTACGGCCTGGTTTGCATCCGGCCTGCTCGCAGCTGATATCTGATTGGGCCAAACAAGGACCGAGACAATTTTGGCCTGTTAAAAGCCCATCATTTGATTCGCACAATCATGGGCCGGGGTTCATTTCGGGCTGCTGCCGGCCCATGAGCTGTTCGCACGCTTTGAGCCCAACCTACATCGTGATTGCATGACAGCCGATTATGTACCGTAATTTTACGGTTTGGTCGGTTTATCATAAGACAGGATATATATACAAGAAAATAACTGCAGCATCGTGAATAAGAAAAACCTAGACTATACAATAAAGAAATTACGGCATATTACATCCACTTTGGGCATCAAAGTTCGCCACTATGATAATAAAGCACAAGCGGTGATTACATACACTTTGGGCATCAAAGATCGCCACCAAAGGTGCAAATAAACATCTTGACAAAATAATATACAAAACCGACAACACTTCAATAGAGTTCAAGAAAGGTTAGCTCTTTGGGAGTTGCAGCGCATAGCAATGAAAGCAAGATGATGAGATCATAGGCTTGTTCAACACTTATATCTTCCTCACTCTGAAAGATAAACAAGCACACAGATGATGTGTTTTGCACATAAAAGTATCGGTCTTGACAATTCATCACATTTATTCTTGTGAATAAAGTGACACAGTTTAAAATTGCATTAACACAATAGGGTATTGTTCAGGTCAAGACATGGCAGGAAATGACATTGTGAAGGAGTTGGCGACTTCACGACACCAATTGGATTACGGATCAAGAACTCATAAGTATCAATGGTTAGTGTGCTGTCAATTTATACCATTTCAGATTGGCAAATAAAGAGACGGTTTAAATAATAGTAGAATGATATGACATTGGTCATAGTTAAGACATTGCAGAATATGACATTGCGATGTAGTGGGTAGGTTCACCACACCACTGGATTACGGATGAAGAACAGAAGCATACATGCGATTGCAAAAGAAGATCACTTGCTCAGATAGTTTAATTTACATGGTATGAAGACCTCAAAGCGATCGATCTCTACGTGCTCGGTCATCCCTGGATCAGTAATGCTGACACCACACAGTACTCGGAGGATTTATAACAGAGTAGCAATCACACACTTATTACAATCGAATGTCTCAAGAGAGAACTTAATAAAAATAAATATGGCTTAAGGCCATCTAATACGATAACAGCGGAGGGCTTGGAAGAAAAGCGAGTCCATCAACTCCAACGGCATCACTGAGTATAGAACCACGACTTAAGCACCATACTCATCGTCTGAAAAGTCTGCAACATGAAACGTTGCAGCCTGAAAACGGGTCAGCACATGGAATATGCTGGCAATGTAACACATAGAGAATAATGGAATGATAATCCTATACTACATGCATAAATGGCTGATGGAAAGCTCTATGGTTATAGTTTTTGCATAAAGCCAATTTTTCCCTACTCCAAAGGAATAAATTTATTTAACCATCATGGTGGTTGTTAAACATTGAGAATGGTTGACAGCATTCTCAATCCCAATTAAAAGTACTCATTAACAAACCCAACAATATTAATTAGAAGTAACATGATGAGATTCACATGATTTCCAAGTACTAGATACTCAAGATTGTCCATAACCGAGGACACGGCTAACCATGATTAGTTTATACACTCTGCAAAGGTTTGCGCACTTTTCCCCACAAGACTCGATCGCCTCCGTTTGATTTCTCGCACTATATGGTGTTTGAGAAACAGATGACCGAGACATAGTCTTTCAGAAGCACTAGCACCTTACTTGTGGGTAGACCGGTACACCTACTTTCCCCTACATCAGCTAGTCTACCCGTAAGAGTTCGCACAACTTAATCAACTATGCCAGAGCCCATAATGGCTTGTGGCTGCACACGGAAGTTTCTAGTTTGAATAATCTCATGATCCCTTTGAGCACAGGTGGCGGTCCAAGAAATACAGCAAGTCTCGATAGAAACCAGGTGACTCATTCCACCCTGATTTGTGTTTAAGTTGCCACCTTAAATAAACCATTAAATACAATCTCACATCTGTCATGGATTCACTCACCCAATCCACGTCTACTAGCATAGCATGGCATAATAAGCAAACGTAGAAGTAACTCCCAAAGGTTTATAATAAAACAGGTAATAGGTACTACCTCAACTACTTCCCATCCCACAATTTAATTAGATCCTAATCATGCAATGTTTGAGGATAGATCTAATGCATAAAAACTGGGTATGAGAAGAGGTATGATCAAAGTGTTACTTGCCTTGCTGATGATCCGCGAAACCTAGAGACTCAAAGTAACAAAGCGCGCACTCCGGGTATTCTATCACAGACAAACAAACAAGCATACAATAAGTACTCATCTAATGCACAGGTAAAACTCAAATAGATCTAACCAGATAGTCCAACTTAAGAACTCCGGTTTGCAAAAAGAATCAAATCAAACGAAGCAACAAAAGTCAAACGGCGGAAGAAAACAGCTTCCTTTTACTAATCTGGATCTAAGTCAAATTTTACAGAAGCAAAAACTTGTTTAAGTAGATAATTCAGAAAGAGGGTTTCGAGATGAAACTCCAGGCGCTTGAATCGCCTGATTCCGATAAACGAGCGAAAAGTTATACTAAAACGAAAATCGGATCTAGAATCGCGATCAGAAAAATCGCGGATTAAATCCGAGAAAAGAAAAACGACGTACGGGTTAACGAACGGACGTTCGTTAACTAAACTAATCTGACGAACGCGTTCGTTTAAACGAACGTTCGCTATTTAACCTAAACCGAAAAAAACCGAAACTAATAAAAAAACGAAAATAAAAAAAACCGAAGAAAAACCGCTCGATTTTTATAAAAAAAAACGCGAAAACGAGGCAATGGCGAACCTCGGTAATGGCCGCTAGGGTTAGGGTTAGGGTTAGGGTTTCCCCCGGGTGGGCCGGCGGCGGCGGCTCGGGTGGGCTGGGAGGCGGCTCGGGTGGGCTTGGGGGGCGCCGGGCGGCGCTATTTAAAGGCACCCCCCGAGCGGAGTCCCGCTCGGGCACGGCCCAAAGTCGGTGCGCGTTTTTTTTAAATAATTACGCGCAGAAAAAAAAAGAAATACTAAACGGACTGCAAAATTCCCGAAATAAATTTTACCCGGCTTCTAAAATCAAGCCGGAATTAATGAACATTTATTTGGGGCCTAAATGCAATTTTGAAAAACACGCATTTTTCCTAAATTCAAATAAAAAGGCGAAAATTCCAAAATAAAATCTTATTTGATTTTTTATTAAATCTTCATTATTTCTTTATTTTGGGAAAGTCATTTTATTCCCTCTCTCATATTTTGATAGTAGAAATAATCGAAGATAAAATAATTAAAATCAAATGATCCTATTTTCAAAATTTGAGAAAACTCAAATATGAAAATAACGAAAATCCCCAACTCTCTCCGTGGGTCCTTGAGTTGTGTATAATTTCTAGGATCGAGAAAAATGCAATGAAAAAATATGATATGCAATGATGCTCTATGTATAACATTCCAAATTGGAAATTTGGGATGTTACAAACCTACCCCCTTAAGATGAATCTCGCCCTCGAGATTCGGGTTGGCTAGAAAATAGGTGAGGGTGGTCCTTAAGCAAATCTTCCTCTCGCTCCCAGGTGGCTTCATCCTCTGTGTGGTGGCTCCACTGAACCTTGCAAAACTTAATGACCTTGCTACGAGTGACTCGGCTGGCAAACTCGAGAATATTAACTGGTTTCTCCTCATAGGTGAAATCATCATTCAACTGAATCGCTTCCAGTGGCACGGTATCTCTCAGTGGTATATCGGCCATCTCTGCGTGACACTTCTTCAACTGAGAAACATGGAACACGTCATGGACTCCTGACAATCCTTCGGGTAATTCTAACTTGTAGGCAACTTCTCCCATACGTTCCAAAACTCGATAAGGTCCTAGAAATCGGGGTGCTAACTTTCCCTTAACTCCAAAACGCTTAACTCCTCGAAGCGGCGATACTCGAAGATAAACTCTGTCTCCGACTTTGTATTCTGTCTCCTTGCGTTTTGAATCCGCATAGCTCTTCTGTCTTGACTGGGCTACCTTGAGCCTATCGCGAATCAACTTTACTTTCCGTTCAGACTCCTTAATCAAATCCGGTCCAAACAACTGGCCGTCTCCAACTTCATCCGACAACAACGGGGTCCTGCACCTCCTTCCGTACAAGGCTTCGAAAGGGGCCATCTTCAGACTGGTTTGGTAACTGTTGTTATAAGAAAACTCCGCATATGGCAAATTGTCATCCCAACTTGATCCATAATCCAAAGCACAAGCTCTAAGCATATCCTCCAAAATCTGGTTGACTCTCGGTTTGTCCATCATCTATGGATGAAAAGTTGTGCTAAACTCCAGCCTGGTTCCTAAAGTCTCGTAAACCGCTTCCGTAACTTTGAGGTGAATTGGGTTCCTCTATTCGATATGATACTCCTCGGAACTCCATGCAAACATACAATCCTCGTCATGTATATCTTAGCCAATTTGGCACTGTTGTAGGTAGTCTTTACTGGAATGAAATGAGCTACCTTCGTCAAACGATCGACTACAACCCAAATCGAGTCATAGCCTGAACGAGTCCTGGGCAATCCTGTGATGAAATCCATACCTAGTTTATCCCACTTCCATTCGTGTATAGGAAATGGCTGTAACAATCCTGCTGGCTTCACGATGTTACTGCCTTCACCCTCGACATACATCACAAACTGCTACGCATCTGCAATATCCTTCTTCATTTCGTCCACCGTAAAAGTATTCTTCAAATCCAAATACATCTTGGTATTTCCTGGGTGAATCGAATATGGTGAATCATGTGCCTCTTGTAGAATCAACTTCCCGATCTCCGGTCATTGGGCACATAAACACGGTCTTCAAACCATAGGGTATCGTGCTCATCCTCACGAAATCCCTTAGCCTTTCCTTCGCTCATTTTCTCCTTTATGGAGGCAATCTCTTTGTCGATCTTCCGAGCTTCCCCGATCTTGTCCATCAAAGTTGATCAATCTCCAATCCTGCTACATAGCCTCTCGGAACTATTTCCAAACATAGCTCTCGAAGATCCTCGGCTAATTCCTTTGGTATTTCTCCCGTCATTAGTGTGTTGACGTGACTCTTACGGCTCAACGCGTCTGCTACAACGTTAGCCTTTCCGGGGTGATAATGTAATCTCATATCATAGTCCTTAATGAGCTCCAACCATCTCCTCAGCCTAAGATTTAGCTCCTTCTGCGTGAAGATGTACTTCAAACTCTTGTGATCCGTATACACCTCACAATGATTTCCAATGAGGAAGTGTCTACAAGTCTTCAACGCATGCACTACGGCTGCTAACTACAAATCATGCGTAGCATAGTTTAGCTCATGAGGCTTAAGCTGTCGTGAAGCATACGAAACAACTCTTCCTTCCTGCATAAGCACTGCTCCAAGTCCTCGACGTGAAGCGTCGCAATACACCTCATAATCCTTGGTCTGATCTGGCAGGATTAACACTGGTGAGGTAACCAAACGTTTCTTCAACTCTTGGAAACTAGCTTCACACTCCTTAGTCCAAATAAACTTGGTCTCCTTCTTCAATAATTCTGTCATAGGCTTCACAATCCTTGAGAAATTCTCAATAAATCTCCGGTAGTATCCTGCTAGTCCAAGAAAACTTCGGATCTCTCCAACTATTGTTGGCGCTTCCCAGTTTGTTACAAAGGACAACTTTAGTGGGGTCTCTTGCTATACCTTCTCCGGATATAACATGTCCAAGAAATCCAACTTCCTTCAACCAAAACTCACACTTGCGGAACTTGGCATACAACCGGTGTTCTCTCGAAGTTTTTCGAGTACCAAACACAAATGCTCCTTATGTTCCTCTTCATTCTTCGAGTAAACCAAAATATCATCAATGAACACCACGATTTAACTTATCCAAAAACTCCATAAACACTTTGTTCATCATGTTCATAAAATAGGTAGGTGCGTTAGTCGCACCAAATGACATAACGGTGTACTCATACAGCCCGCACTGTGGTAAAAGCCGTCTTAGGTATATCCTGCTCTCGAATCTTCAACTGATGGTACCCTGATCGCAAATCGATCTTTGAAAACACCTTAGCTCCTTGCAACTGGTCAAACAAGTCATTGATCATCATCAACGTGTACTTGTTCTTGATGGTCACTTCATTCAATCCGCGATAATCAACAACCATTCTTAATGATCCATCCTTCTTCTCCACTAGAAGTATTGGTGATCCCCAAGGCGAAGAACTTGGGCGAATAAAACCTTTATCGAGTAACTCCTTAATCTGCTTCTTAATTTCCTCCTAATCTTGGGCTGGCATCCTATATGGTCTCTTAGATATCGGCCCAAAGGTTCGGCAAGAGTTCAATCAGAAACTCAATGTCTCTATCCGGTGGCATGCCTGGCAACTCTTCCGGAAACACGCACGGGTAATCCCTTACCATTGGTACTTCTTCCTACACAACTCCTGATAAGGAATTTACATGTGCTCTCCTCGGCTCATGCCGTGATACATACTTGATTCTCCTTCCTTCTGGGGTGGTAAGCAAAATCGACTTACTGGCGCAATCGATGTTTCCTCCATACATCGACAACCAATCCATACCCGTAATTACATCCAAACCTTGGGATTCCAATATAATTAAATCCGTTGGGAAAACATGCCTCCCTATACTTAATGGCACTTGAAAACATCCTTGATCGGTCAGATACTCCGCCTCCCGGTGAGCTTACTAGCATGGGTGTCTTAAGAGTTCTAGTAGGCAGGCTAAACTTATCCACAAATCCCCTTGATATGTATGAATGTGATGCACCAAGATAAAAAGAACAAGCTGCAGAAATGACTTAACCAAAAACTTACCTATTATCGTGCATCCGGCCGAGCTTCAACCTCCTCCACGCTAATGTGGTTCACTTGTCCTTTGTTGAAAGGGTTCGCTTCTTTCCGAGCTTCCATTGCCATTTCCATTCTCGCCTTCGGACAATCATTTGCATAATGCCCGCCTTGCGGCACTTAAAGCAAGTGATGTGGCTCAGTCTACCTTGGATGGTGTTGACGGGTTGGTGCGGTTTTGTCCATTGCTTCCTCCATTCCCTGCTCCCATTCTTGGTGCCATTATGGTTGTGTGAGCTACCTCCTCCATGGGTATGCTGAAATTGTCCCCTGTCTTTTGGGGTAAATCAAGTTTCACTGAGCTCCAGAGTTATTCTTCCCCGCCCATACTTCCTCTTGCGATAGTCAATCTGCTGCTGCTTCCCTTCAATCATGAGAGCACGGTCTACCAACTCCCGGTAGTTATTGAAAGTGGCTACCATCAACTCGCATGCTCAGCTCATCATTCAGTCCTTCTAGAAACTTCTCCTCGCTTAGTCGCATCCGTAGCAACGCTATCCGGGGCATAACGTGCTAGCTTATCAAATCATCTACATATCGCCAACCGTCTGGCCCTCCTTGGCGTAATTTGCGAAACTCACGCTTCTTCATGGCCATGGCTCCTGCTGAAACATGGGCAAGACGGAAAGCTTGTCAAACTGATCCCATGTGACAAAGGTGTCTACAAGGTAAGTGGTCAGTAAAATTCTCCCACCATGCTGTCAAGGGTCCTTCGAGCTGATGCGGCAAATTTCACCCTTTCTCCATCTCAGACATCCCGCAGTGGTCAACTCCTCCCTATCTTACGAGCCAATCATCTGCAACAATCGGCTCGGTGCTCTGGAAAACACCGCGGATTCAGCCTTAAGAAACGGGTCAAATGGTCAATGTGGTGGTGGCGGTGGGTTGTTGTTGTTGTTGTTGTTGTTGTTGCCTTGGTTCTGTACCAATGTTTGAATCAGGGCATTCTCACTGCTGAATCAACCGAGTGATCTCTGGCGGAAAAACAAATCCGGGTCGCGTCTGAGGCATCCGAGGGTTTTAAGAAAAGGCGAGAGTTAAGAATAGAATGAGGTCTAGAGAGAAACACTACCCATATGCACATGAGACAAATCACACAATATCACTCCAATCAATTCAAACAAGGGCATACAACAGTCTATCTATCATTACAAAGTGCTGAAACTAAAACTAATATAAAATGGGGGAAATCTACTACTGTTATGGTGGTCAACTAGAAAACTGCTCCGATGAAGACTCCATGATATCTGCTCCAGCTTCATCTTCAAATCATCATCACTAGGATCGAATCGGTGTCGCCAATGATGATGTAGTTCTCTGACAGTGCAATCTTCATCTTCTCCTCCGGGTGCTGAATTTCCCATGAGTTCTTCAATATTCTCCTTAAGATCGCCGTTTTGTCCCACTAGAGCTACAATCTCCTCCATGTAGTCCTTGCGAGTGGCCTTTAGTTCTCCTTCTAGTTCCATAATCTTGGCTTTTGCTGTCTTCAACTCCATCATGTCTGTGCACATCTGGTTTTCCTCAAGGCCGAATGTGCTGGTTTAACTCCTGGATGAAAGCTGCAATGGATCGATCCTTCTTAGTGCCCACTATCTCCCATTGTTCATCTCGGCGCCCACAAATCTGGTAGATAGTATCCTTGAGGTCTTCTTTGTAAACTTCTCCAATGCGTCCCATGGTTATGTGGGCTGCCATACTTTTTCCCAAACTCCAGGTTGGTGCATTGAAAACACACTCTATGGGCTCCGTGATTGGCGCAAATGTCCTTCCGGGAACTTGAGCTTGAATCTTCCAGCGCTCCTCTTCGGGTAAAGTGGAATTGTAGGTCCCGGTGAAGCTTGGTAATCCAATGTTTAGGTACTTAGTGACTTCCTTCGTGTGTCGCCCAAAGGGTGTATCCTCATCCGGCCGAGTGAACTTGATCCTCGCTCCGCCATCCTAAAAGAGTAGAAAAGATGAGGAGTTAGAAATGACAAGAGAGAGTAGTGATCTAGGGTTTTAGCTTAATAGTCGTGTCCTACAACAAGATGTGCTCGATACCATCTTTGCAATGACCAGACCTCAAACATAAACTGATCTCTGTGCTCAGTCATCCCCGGATCAAGAATGACACCACACAAGACTCGGAGGATTTATAACAGAGTAGCAATCACACACTTATTACAATCGAATGTCTCAAGAGAGAACTTAATAAAATAAATATGGCTTAAGGCCATCTAATACGATAACAGCGAAGGCTTGGAAGAAAAGCGAGTCCATCAACTCCAACGGCATCATCGAGTATAGAACCACGACTTAAGCACCTTACTGTCGTTCTAAAAGTCTGCAACATGAAACGTTGCAGCCCGAAAACGGGTCAAGACATGGAATATGCCGCAATGTAACACATAGAGAATAATGGAATGATAATCCTATACTACATGCATAAATGGCTGGTGGAAAGCTCTATGGTTACAGTTTTTGCATAAAGCCAATTTTTCCCTCAATGCAAAGGAATAAATTTATTTAACTATCATGGTGGTTGTTAAACATTGAGAATGGTTGTGACATTCTCAATCCCAATTAAAAGTACTCATTAGCAAACCCAACAATATTAATTAGAAGTAACATGATGAGATTCACATGATTTCCAAGTATTAGATACTAAAGATTGTCCATAACCGGGGACACGGCTAACCATGATTAGTTTATACACTCTGCAGAGGTTTGCGCACTTTTCCCCACAAGACTCGATCGCCTCCGTTTGATTTCTCGCACTACATGGTGTTTGAGAAACGGATGACCGAGACATAGTCTTTCAGAAGCACTAGCACCTTACTTGTGGGTAGACCGGTACACCTACTTTCCCCTACATCAGCTAGTCTACCCGTAAGAGTTCGCACAACTTAATCAACTATGCCAGAGCCCATAATGGCTTGTGGCTACACATGGAAGTTTCTAGTTTGAATAATCTCATGATCCCTTTGAGCCTGGGTGGCTGTCGTGGACTTGTCACGGCAGATGTCCTCATGAAAGGACTTAGTCGTAGGGCCATCGTACGGGTTTACCTAGAGAGGTTAAAGCGGACACAAGACACGAGAATTATACTGGTTCGGCCCCTTCAATGAAGGTAAAAACCTACGTCCAGTTGTGATGTGATTGATATGGTTTCGGCGACTAGGGAGCAGTAGCTTTGCCTTAGCCTCGAAATCTCTGTCCCCAACTCGCCGCCGGGTCGTCCCCTTATATACACGGATGGACGCCCGGCTGGTTTACAGAGTCCCAATCCGGCTCATACAAGAGTCCGGCTTGATCTCTCCTTTCTTGTCTTACAACACAAGTTACAATACTAAGGCGGTTTACATAAATGGACCTTAAGTCGCCTGGGCTCCGGGCCTCCTTCGTGGGCTCGATCATGGATTTAGGGTAAACCGGCCCTCCGTATGTTCACACTCGAGTTGTGTCCCCAACATTAGGCCCCAGATTGACTGAATCGTTCAAGTCAATCTTCAACACCTTCAGAACCTCTTTGATCTCCTTTCAGATTTTGTAAACCGCCATCCGCTTGAACCGCCGTGACGTCATCCTCCGATTTCCATGTCGAGCACCTTGACGTCATCTTTAATAAAGAAATCCAAACAAGAAGATTCCCTTCATTTAATGCTATCCTCGAAATCGAGGCGGCCGCTGCCCGTCCACCGCTTTTGACTCCTTGATTCTCGCCGTTGATTGCTCCGGTCCCTTATAAATAGACCGTCGCCTTTCTTCTTCTTCCGCTCTTCTTCTTCCTCGCGACGCTCTAGCCCTCGAAGCTCCATCGTCGCGCCCGACCTTCGAACGACGCTTCGTCATTGGCCGCTGCATCAACCTCGACCGTATCGAGTTTTCGGCGCTCCTCCGCGGTTTCCGCTCGTCGTAAGGTTCCTCTCAAGCCCTAGATCCCATCTCAGATCATGTTCGTCAGCGATTCATATCAGTTTCCTCTCACTTGCTTCGCCATGGCCGTACGCCTCAGCCATACCGTGCATCTTGTATAAGTGATCGCTCCGCCGTTCATTGAACTCTTTATGCACCCTTCCTTTTGTTCGGATCCTCAAGTTTAGAATATCTGAACCTCCCGCTCTTTATGAAGGTTTGCATAGGTCGTAAAGTTTTTCTTACTAGAGCTTCGCAGATCCTGATTACCTCCATTCATATGTGAAAACTGTTTTCGCCCATACTTAGTAGACTTTCCAACCCTGCCTTTTTCGGCGGTTTAACTTTCGGCTGCCTAATCCGTCACTCCATTAGTCCTCAATCAAACCGAACGGGAAGCCGGATGCGAATCACCGTTTAACAATGTATGATATGCCTGAACCGTTTAATGGTAAACCGTCTATTGCTTTCTTTTCGCAGCTTAGTCAGTCCGGAATGGCTCCTCAATTTGCCGCTTGCAACCGGGTCCGTCCAAGATCACCGAGACGCAGCTCAACGGCTACGCTACCACCGGGCGGTTTGGATCCAAAAGACGTCCTCCATTGGCGTGTTCCGAGGGCGAAGTTTCTCCCGAGCCGCGAGCGGGGAAGTAATTGTGTTTATGCAGCACCTAGACCGGGGTTCTGCCTACCGTTCAAAGTTTTTCCGAGACGTCCTTGCCAGCTTTGCAACTCCATCCGCAGGATATCGGTCCAATTCCGCTTTCAAACATATGCAACTTTCAAGTCTTCGTGAAGTCTATCTTCAAGAAGAACCGTCTCAGGAATTGTTCCGGATTTTTTCCATTTGAACCGTCACAGAATTTTTGATGGTCCCAACACGGAGCTGGGCGGCGTTTCAATTCAGAAGAGGAAGGAAGCCGATTTCCCTCACGCCAAGCACCACAGCCATCCAAAGGATTGGAACCAAACTTGGTTCTCCGATGTAACACCGCTACCGCCAATGAAAACCCCTTGCCGGGTTACCGTCCTCACCGCTCAAGAACCATCATCCACCGCCTTCACGCTTAACCGCCATGAACGGAAAAACTTCGCGCCACAAATAATCAAGCTCCGGGCTCTAATGGCCAATGGCTTAACCGGCGTGGATCTTGTGCGTTCTTTGGGTCTCTTGGGCGTGTTGCCACCGAGCCGCCGGATTGATGCACGAGTACACCGCAGCCTCAAAGATCCTCAAAGGCGTCACGAGCTACCCATAACCGAACAGGAAACCACCGAGATCGTCAAGAAGATGCTCGATGAGCCAATCTCCGTCTGCAGCCTCACCGGTTGGCTCCATTTTGTGCCGCCAACAAACCGCCGGGCGGTAAGCTCTTCTTCATCGCCTTTCGTGCTCGCAATATCGTTGACATGCTAATGCTTGCTGCTTCCCGTTGAAAGCTCCTTCTCGAAACGCACTGCATCGTCCGGCGCCACGTACAAATCCAAGGCCACTAAGAGAACTGGCAAGAAAAAACCACCGAGTCCTCTGAATCACGGAGGACGAAGAATCGAAGCCGAGGTAAAATTTTGACATTTACGAGGAGCCGCCATAAACCGCCTTCCGCTTTGTATTTCTTCTTGCATATGCTTGGCCTCTTTACCTTCTTTTACCGACACTTTTTCTTCCTGTGATGATCTTTGAAGCCGATCATGCCAATCCTGTTGAGGTAATCCTTCTTTCTTCCGAATCTGAGCTTGCGCTGTTAAGAGAATTAAATTGTCGCGCCGTCCGGAAAGTTAAAAAATACCATTCCTGTGCTTATTTGAATCCAAATCTTTTCCTGAAGACACAGCAGACTGAAGAGCGCCGTACAACCCGGCACAGCGGTCAACAGGTTACCTCAGCCGGTTTACCAGACACCCCAATCCGGAAGCGTCGTCCAGAGGTGACTTGTTCTCCGGCGTTATCCCTTAAAAGGTTTCTTCCGATGTTCTCTCAATCCGTCGACTCGAATTATCAGGCCTCTTCCAACTCGTCTGGCGGTTCATCCACCACCACAGTGCCTCCGCCGAACACCGCCCGCAGGTGCGTAATTACCGTCTGTCAATTCGATTCCCTATTAATTTGGTCAATTTGTCTTGATCCCGCTCTCGAATATTGCAGCACCAAGGCTCGTTTGAGCAAGAAAGCGAAAACTCTTGATCCTACTCCGGATGGTGATCCGGAAAAACCCCAGAACAGCCACATGAAAATCCTGAAGCCGTCAAGGAAAGCTCTGGCGAGTTGTACAAGGATGATACTGCTGACCCGCCGTAAGCTGAACCGAGGTCCAAGTGGAAACCTCACATCCCTGCTCCACCAAACCCGTCCACCGAGCGGATCGTGACCATTGAACCGCCGAGCCAAAGCAAGACGACATCAAGCCCAAACAAGACCGCTGAAAATGACGATGTTCTTGTGACAGTAATCGCTACACCGCTCCTAGCCAACCGGTCGCTTTAGCCAAGCATAGCATCAAAGAAAGTTCCACTACTATCGGCAAAGACAAGGGAAGACTGACATGTCTGCTTACGACAATTTCTCCGCCCAAGAACTTCATTCCGGCTTTACAACCGGCTTTACACAAGCCGTGACCTTGAAGCCGGTCTAGTAAATCGCATGAAGGACCGCTATGAGGTAATAATTTGACCTTTCTCATCTTTTCACTGCATAGTAGCCCCCAAGGTCGGTTTAATTTTGCAAAGTTAAACCGGGACTTAAGTTGCATCTCCTTAGCAAATTTAGATCAACTAGCCATTAGCCCCCAAGTGCCAAGTTGAATACTTGTATTAAGCTTGGGACTTGTATAATGAAACCACTAATATGCTTTATTTGTCATCGAATGAGATACACCAAAGAAGTCAGGCAGCTCAAGGACCTCCAAACCAATCTGGAAACCCAAATAGCGAAGCCACCAAAACCAAGGATGAGCTAAAGACCGCCTCGACCACCATGGAACAATTTGAAGGAGTGGTACAAATCCGAGCGGGTCAATCGGGGACACCGAAAAAGCCGGTTTAATAAAAGCAGGCGGAGGAAGCGGAGGCAGCCCTTAAACCGGTGGTGAAGAGCTTACGGACTCAAACGCCAAGTGCATGCCATGACCTCTGCCGTCTTTGGTAAGTAAATTTATACTGAATATGCTTGTGCTAACGCTTCCGCCCGGTTTAACTTGGGCTGTCTAAATCTGGTGCGAGCAAGCGTATTGCTCATCTGGTTCCGACGATGCGAAAAAGCTCAAGGCTTCAGACACCCTGATTGAACAGCTTTATACCGGCGCCCGGTGGCCATCTGCGCCACTTCATACGACAACATGGCGCCGTCCTCGATCGGAGAGATCTTTGGACCGGCTGTCCATGATTCCGGACAGATTGAAGAGATGAAGCGATCCGCAGCCCGGCCGGGCGCCCTCATTGCTCGACTCGTGCCAAAGGCATGGATAGCGGATCTTGATCCGGTACCGACATAGCTAAAGGTTTTCCCAGCGCTCAAGAGAACGGCGAAGCCTTCGATAACGATGCTCAAACGGATTACAAAGGAAATGCGTCACATTGGCGAAGTCAATCGGCCGCTGAAGCCAATCTGGAAGTTCACCGATCTTTTTATGACGCAAACAACAAACGGGTGGATTTTGTCATCCCGGAAGTGCAGAGCCTGATTCCTCCAATCCGTAAGCACACTTACGCCCCTGACGTTGATCCGGCTGAGCTGATAAGTGAAGAAGCATCTTTCGTGCCTTAACCCGGATTGACTGGTCTACCAATGACTTCGGGCTTTGGGTGAAGAAGAAGAGGAAGCTGAACCGGCGCCAGCGCCGTGCCCTCCACCTCGCGCCAACCCGGGAAGCGGCGTAATCCGCCAAGCCAGGCGACATATTCACATTTTCAAGGCATAACTTCGCGTGAAACGCCGGGCCTCAAAAGGTTTTGTAATAGGATAGCAGGTGCCTTTCTTTGAACAATGCGGTATAATCGCGATCAGAAACTTTTGCATGACAAGACGGGACCCGTTGGCTTTTCGTAGTAAATCCTGCAACATATTTTGCCCGCAATCACAAGTTCTTAAACCGCCTTGGCGGTTGGCCCGCTAATAAACTCATACCGATATATTGATATGATATAATACCGAGGTATATGATCAAAGCTATGTGATACGAACATACCGCCAAAGATAGGCACACATTGGCTTGAATCAAACGCGAAGTGAAAACCTTCACAGATAAAACCGATTTACCGTGTAAATCGTGTTCACATGATAAGCCCCTGTTACTCCATAATGGGATGTTAACAGCAAAATCAAACCGGAACAAAAATCGCCAACTCTAAAAAAGGTATTGAATGCGGAACATAAACCCTGTTTAAAGAATTTTGTCGGTTTAAGAAGGCCAACAAAAACCAAATGACAGGCCTAAAGGCCCCATGGAAGCAAAATCAATGAGGAAAATCACTTTGCAAGGAAAAGCTGCACCGAAGCGGATCAGATGGCGCTACCATGGTCGGACATGACCAAGCCCCTATACGGTGTAGCGATGGTTCAAGTCAGCCAGTCCCCAACTGAACTCGTGGCATGACGCCGATCAAATGGCATTGCGATGGTTCGGGTTCGACCAAAGCCCCCAAGTGATTCTATGGCCTTAGGCCGACCAAGAGGTGTGACTGGTTCGACGTGACCATGCCCCAAATGATCTGGTGGCTTTCGCCGCTAAGAGGTGTTGCATTGGTTGGGACACGACCAAGCCCCAAATGACAAAAATTTCTAACAACAAGGCCAAGGGTTAAACCGAGGCCGCTTTACGACATCATCTCCATGTACCCAAACCGGTCCTTTATGCAGAGCAGATACCCCGCTTAGCCGAGGATCCGGTTTATTGCTTTTATTCATAATATATACATCGTCTTGATATGTACATAAGTGGAGCCAATGGCTCAAGTATAATAAGGCCAAGATGAGCTATGTTCCGGGGCCTGTTGGTCTCCTCCTCGGCGTGCGTGAGTCTTTTCGCTCTCGAACATCAATCGATAGTAGGACCCGTTGTATAGAGCCTTCATCGACCACAAAAGGCCCTTCCCAAGGTGGGGATAACTTGTGCATATCTTTACGATCTTGAATGAGCCGCAGCACCAAGTCTCCTTCCGAAAGGTTCTGGTTTTAACCCGCCCATGGCTGTGATACCGGCGAAGGTCCTGTGGTAGACCGCCGAAGCGGCTGCTGCCATATCGCGCTCTTCGTCCGGTCGATCCAAATCATCTTGCCGTGCTGCCTCGCTATCTGCCTCAACATAAGCTGCTACTCGGGCGAGTCGTGGACGGATATCATGGGAAGGACCGCCTCGCTCCATAGACCATAAAGAACGGCGTGTATCCGTGGATCAGTTGGGGTAGTATTTATACTCCATATCACCGATGGTAGCTCTTCCACCCAACACCGGCGTCCTTTCTAAAGGGACCATAAGCCGGGTTTGATACCTTTCAAAATTTCCTGATTAGCTCGTTCCGCTTGACCATTGGATTGCGGGTGGGCTACGGAAGAAACATCAAGCGGATGTGCTCCCGTTCACAAAATTCCTTCATAGCTCCTTTGGACAAATTGGTGCCATTATGCGTGATGATACTGTGCGAAACCCAAACCGAAAATCACCCGCTTGATGAACTGAACCGCCGTGGCGCATCACACTTGCTAACAGGCTCTGCCTCGACCCACTTTGTAAATTTATCCACTGCTACCAACAGTGGGTCTTTTTGTCCTTGGATCGCTTTGAAAGGTCCAACCATATCCAGCCCCAAAGTCGCAAACGGCCAAGTAATTGGAATCATCCTCAATTCTTGGGCTGGCACATGAGCACGCTGGAGAACTTTTGGCAACCATCACACCGTCGACCAGATCCTCCGCATCGGCATGGGCGGTCAACCAATAGAAGCCATGGCGGAACGCTTTGGCCACCAGGGATTTTGAAGCGTGGTGACCACAATCCCTTCATGAATCTCTCGTAATATCTCACGGCCCTCTTCAGGGACACACAACGCTGAAACGCATACGACACGCTATGCGGCAGTTGCAACTCGCCGTTAACAATGGCCATAGACCTAGACCGCCGAACTATCTGCCGGGCCAACGTCTCATCCTCCTAAGAACTCGCCCGATTCATGTATGCCAAATAAGGGACCGTCCAATCCGAATGATGTGCAAGGCCGCCACCAATTGAGCCTCTGGATCGTGGATAGCCAAATCAATTTCATCAGCGGCTTAATCGACGGCTTATGCAGACGTCAAGGAAAAGCGTTACGGGACGGTTTCTGTTGGGACTGACCCGGCTCAAAGCATCGGCCGCCTCGTTCTTCCGACGATCCACATGGTCCACCTGGTACCCTTAAAATGTCCTGCAACAACATCCACTTCCGACGATATGCAGCCATGAGTGGATCTTTGGAGTCCCAAGTGCGGATACCTGCTTTGGGCCACTAAATCCGAATCACCAAAGCATTTAACCCGGTGAGGTTCATTTCTCCGCCATCCGGAGGCCATGGAGCAAAGCCTCATACTCAGCTGCATTGTTAGTACAAGGGAACATTAGGCGGAGAACATAACAGAACTTATCACCTCGTGGGGAAGTTAATACGACTCGACCCCGAGCCTTCCAATTGCTCGGATCCATCAAAATGGATGGTCCAATAGGTGTGATCCGGCTTCTCTTACGGTGCTTGCAACTCCGTCCAATCATTAATGAAATCCACAAGTGCTCGAGACTTTATAGCCGTCCGTGGCACATATTTTAAACCGTCGCCCAAGCTCTATAGCCCACTTAGCAATCCGCCGATTGCTTCCGGTTCAAGATGATATCGCCTAAAGGAGCCGAATCGACCATCGTGATGGGGTGCCCTTGGAAATACTGCTTCAGCCTTCCGGCCATAAAAACCCCATATACCAGCTTACGCCAATGTGGATATCTTTGTTTAGATTCAATGAGGACCTCACTGATGTAGTAAACCGTCATTGAACCGGATACTCCTTCCCGCCTCCTTGCGCTCCACCACAATGGCCACACTCACTGCCCTAGCATTAGCAAAGAACATATAACAGAGCGGCTCCTCGTCAATAGGGGCAGCAAGAACAAAGCGGTTGGTCACCTGCCACTTTAAGTCCTCCAATGCCTCATCGGTGAACTCCGATTTAATTGATCCGTCTTCTTGACATCTGGTACAAAGGGATGGCCTTCTCTCCTAGGCGATCGATAAACCGGCTTAGCGCAGTTAATCCGGCCTAAGCGTTGGACATCGTTGATGCACTTTGGCTTGGCTAAAGAGGTGATAGCTGTAATTTTCTCCGGATTAGCCTCAATCCCCGGTTAGACACGAGGAAACCCAACAATTTGCTCATTGGAACACCAAAGACGCACTTGGCAGGGTTGAGCATCATCTTGTACACCGCAAGTTGTCGAAGGTTTCCTTAAATCCTCAATCAATGTTTCCTTCGCCTTGATTTCACCACGATATCATCCACATAAGCGTGCACATTACGGCCGATCTGTTTATGCAAACAATTACATGCATAACGCCGATAAGTTGCTCGGCGCTCTTGAGCCCAAAAGGCATGGACACATAGCGTAAGGCTCCAAAAGGGGTGATAAACGCCGTTTTCTCCTGGTTCTGAACCGCCATCTTAATCGATGATAACCGAATACGCATCCGAGAAAACTCAAACGCCACAACCCGCCGTCGCATCAATAATCTGATCAATGCGGGGAGGCGAAGGATCTCTTGGACAAGCTTTGTTAAGATCTGTGTAATCTACGCATTACGCGCCAAGTGCCATTCTTTTTAAGGACCAGAACCGGGTTGGCGAGCCACTGGATGAAAGACTTCAATGATAAACCCTGCTGCCAACAGCCTAGCAACTTCTTCTCCGATGGCCTTGCGCCTTTCCTCATTAAACCGCGAAGAAACTGTTTTACCGGTCAGATTTGGTCAACATTAAGAGTGTGCTCAGCGAGCTCCCTCAAGACACTGGCATGTCAGACGGCTTCCATGCAAAAATGTCCCGATTCTCACGGACGAACTCGATGAGCGCGCTTTCCTATTTCGGATCCAGGTTGGCACTGATGGTGAACTGTTTGGATGAATCGCCGGGCACAAAATCAACAAGCTTCGTCTCAGCCGCCGATTTTAACTTCAAGTCCGGATCATGCTCAGAGTTGGCTTCTTCAAGGGTCATATCCGCCCGGGTCAACATTATCTTTATAATACTTTAACTCTTCCGTGGCACAAACCGACTCGCGTAAGCCGCATCACCTTCCTCGCACTCTAGAGCGATCCGGCGGCTCCATGAACCGTTATCGTTCCTTTGTGACCCGGCATTTTCAGCTGTAAGTAAACATAACAGGCCGTGCCATAAATTTAGCATAAGCCGGCCGCCCAAAGAGGGCGTGGTAAGGGCTTTGAATTTTTACCACCTCAAACGCCAACGCTTACGTTCGAGTCATGTTCGTCCCCAAAGGTCACCTCCGTAACTATCTTACCGACCGGGCACGCTGACTTACTGTGCACCACTCCGTGGAACACCGTCTTTGGACGGCCTAAGATGCCTATCTCATAACCCCATACGCCGGAAAGTCTCGTAGTACGTGATGTTGATGCTGCTTCCTCCATCCATAAGAACCTTGGTGAACTTGTACCCTCCTACCGGGTGCCACCACCAAGGCTAATCGACCCGGATTGTAAACCCGGGAGGATGATCCTCTCTGCTCCACACAATCGGCTGCTTTCGGACCAGCGTGGTAATGCGGCGCGGCAGTTCAACAACACCGACCGCCCGCCTCAAGTTTCGGTCCCGTCGGTCCAAACTGGTGGTAAAGACGTGATCGCCCCGTTCAACCGCTTTGGGTTACTCGATAACCCGATTGCTGCCGTTGATTGTAGCTCCCTTGGTTCTCGACTGCTCGATTACCTTGATTATTCTCGATTGCCTTGCCCGCCCGGATTACTACCGAATCCCGGGCCGAATTTCTCCATCGTAATTCCGGAGCGGATCCGAACCGCCGCCGGTCCCTTGATCATACCGGAAAGAGTTGGAGTTTTTAAACTCCTGCATAATATAACAATCCTTCCAAAGGTGGTTCGCGGTACCTCCTTCGTCCCGATGCTTCGGACAAGGTTGATTTAATATGAAGTTCAAACGATCCGGATTGTGACCACCCCGGTTTGATCGCCTGCCCTCGCGCTGACCCTTGTCCTGCGCATTGGTGTTACTACGAAACCCGTGTTGCCGTTAAACGGCGCTTTGTTCCCTCCATTGCCTCGCCGAATGGTGCTTTCTGGACCTCGGAGCTGCCGTTCGCTTTTCCTTTCCCCATTTCATCATTATCGATTCGGGATCCTTGGTACTATCGTAATCAGCATACTTTACCAACACGCCCATTAGAGTGCCCATGTCATGGCAAAACGCTTCATGCGACCCAGCTTCAATTTCAATGGCTCGAACCGCAATTGGCTTCCAAGGTCAAGATCGCGGAATCGGGGTTGATCCGTCAAGAATGTAAAACTTCCGAACGCGGCGCACCCAATGGGTTGTTGACTCTCCCTCTGCCGACACAAGCGGCCGGATCCACCACCGACATGGGCTGCTTACGGTGTCTTTGAAATTTTGGATGAACCGGCCCGCAATTGGGTCCACGAGCTGATGGAGTTAGGCGGCAAGTTTTTAACCAAGTCCGCTGTACCTTCCAAAGATCATTGTGAAGTACTTCGCACATGCGGCTTCATCCACGCCCAAAGATCTCCATGGCCATCTCGTAGCTTTCTATCCACGCCTCTGGAGCCAAGTCGGCGGTATAATTCGGCACCTTGCGTGGCCCTTTGAAGTCCTTGGGCAATCGCACGCGTTGCGCAAAGCGGGACAAGGCAAGGCACCCCAAAGAACCGGACGTGACCCCTGGTTCAAGGTGGTTGGTCGAACCGCGCGGGCGGATGATCCTCCGCTTGTGCTACTAACTCGCCTCCCTACGCGTGCCTGGCGCGGTCCACTACCACTTGAGCATCTTGAAGCCGCCGCCGGATTGTTGCCGCTGGCGGACCACGCTGCGCATTGCTCGATACGGCCGGTTCATCGACGCGTCGGCTGTAGCTCCGGCTCGGGCGGGGGGTGGAGTGGATCCGATCTCGACTGTACGAGTACGCTTCTTGCTGAGCCAAGGCCGTCCTGAGGAGCTCTTTAACCGGCGTGTCTCCACCGCTGCGGTGAATCGCCTTCAATGGGAATCGCCTCCAACCGTGCCGCAGCCGCTACGAGGTTATCCATCGGGTTGGAGTAGTGATCCGAAGTGCTTCGGAGGTGTTCGCACGGTCTGGGCGCACGGTATGATGGCGAGACAGATTGATCATACGGGCTGGACGGTGCGGCCGTCCCAAGTGCTTCCGGCCGGCTTACCAATGGCGGCGGATTATCGTCCCTGCCTTACAGGGTGTTGAAAAGCTCCTTCCCTCGAAAACGGAAGGTAAACGGACCTGTACTTCCTTTTCATGACTTCTGTGACGCGCCTCGTCCACCGAGCCTATAAGCCCTGCGCATCCAAAGCGGCCCGTTCCGCCGCCATCCTTTCGCTCGCGGCTGCCAGTCCGCTTTAGCATTAGTGATCTGTTCCTTCACCTTTGCAATCTCCGCGTTGTGCAGGTCCTGATCCGCGAATTAGCTTCCGCCAAGAGCACAGCTAACGCGTCAAGAGCTCGACAAAACTTGAGCCGGCGGGCGACAGGCCTCCTTCCCCGCTGCCATCACCGCTGTTGAACCGGGCGACCGGGCGCCGTGGTCGAGGAGTGAAGCGCCGCCGCTGCGTCGCCATGAAGATCCCAACCCGTGGGGTAGATCGAAAGGGTCCGAATACTCTCTCGTCGGAACAACCCCCGATCTGGCCATCTGGTAGCTGGTATAGAGACTCAGTTTCTCCGGCCGACGATTCGTCGCCAGAGTAGACAACAGTTTCGTCACCAGACGCTGATCCGTCCTTGTAGTCTCCGTGGACGACTCCCACGAAAACATGCTTGACCGCCGGTTTAGCCGGGGCAGGACTCTTCTTCGCTCGCTGAGCCGTCTCGACGAGGTCGGTCTGAGCGCCGCCCGAGCTCCGGCTCGCCGATCTTGCCGATAAACACGTGTATGCCGCCAAAGGGGACCCGGTACCCGTACTCAACCGAGCCGGCCTCGGGGCCCCAGTCCGCATCGTCGATGTAGAGCTTGCCGCGACGACTCTTAGTCATCCGGCCCACCGCATAGCCTTCGAGTCCTTCGAACTTGCCCTCTAAGATCATCAAACCATCGTGCGATAGCCCCACGGTGGGCGCCAACTGTCGTGGACTTGTCACGGCAGATGTCCTCATGAAAGGACTTAGTCGTAGGGCCATCGTACTGGTTTACATAGAGAGGTTAAAGCGGACGCAAGACACGAGAATTATACTGGTTCGGCCCCTTCAATGAAGGTAAAACCTACGCCCAGGTTGTGATGTGATTGATATGGTTTCATGACTAGGGAGCAGTAGCTTTGCCTTAGCCTCGAAATCTCTACATCCCCAACTTCGGCCGGGTCGCCCCTTATATACACGGATGGACGCCTTGGCTGGTTTACAGAGTCCCAATCCGGCTCATACAAGAGTCCGGCTTGATCTCTCCTTTCTTGTCTTACAACACAAGTTACAATACTAAGGCGGTTTACATAAATGGACCTTAAGTCGCCTCTGGGCTCCGAGCCTCCTTCATGGGCCTGGATCATGGACGAGGGTAAACCGGCCCCTCCAGGGCGGTTCACACTCAGTAGTTGTGTCCCCAACAGTGGCGGTCCGAAGAAATACAGGCAAGTCCTGATAGAAACCAGGTGCCTCAATCCACCCAGATGTGTGTTTAAGTTGCCACCTTAAATAAACCATTAAATACAATCTCACATCTGTCATGGATTCACTCACCCAATCCACGTCTACTAGCGTAGCATGGCATTATAAGCAAACATAGAAGTAACTCCCAAAGGTTTATAATAAAACAGGTAATAGGTACTACCTCAACTACTTCCCATCCCACAATTTAATTAGATCCTAATCATGCAATGTTTGAGGATAGATCTAATGCATAAAAACTGGGTATGAGAAGAGGTATTATCAAAGTGTTACTTGCCTTGCTGATGATCCGCGAAACCTAGAGACTCAAGTAACAGTGGCGACCGGGTATTCTATCACAGACAAACAAACAAGCATACAATAAGTACTATCTAATGCACAGGTAAAACTCAAATAGATCTAACCAGATAGTCCAACTTAAGAACTCCGGTTTGCAAAAAGAATCAAATCAAACGAAACAACGAAAGTCAAACGGCGGAAGAAAACAAGTTCGTTTTACTAATCTGGATCTAAGTCAAATTTTACAGAAGCAAAAACTTGTTTAAGTAGATTATTCGGAAAGAGGGTTTCGAGACGAAATTCCAGGCGCTTGAATCACCTGATTCCGGTAAACGAGCGAAAAGTTATACTAAAACGAAAATCGGATCTGGAATCGCGATCAGAAAAATCGTGGACTAAATCCGAGAAAAGAAAAACGACGAACGGGTTCATTTAAACGAACTAACGAACGTTCGCTATTTAACCTAAACCGATAAAAACCAAAACAAATAAAAAACCGAAAAAACCGAAATAAAACCGAAGAAAAACCGCTCGATTTTTATAAAAAAACCGGTGCGGATAACGAGGCGGCGGCGAACCTCGGGCGGCGGGTCACGGCGGCGGCGGCTGGCTAGGGTTAGGGTTAGGGTTTCCCGGGTGGGCAATGGCGGCTTAGTGGGTGGCGGCTGGCTCGGGTGGGGCGCCGGCGGCGCTATTTAAAAGCGCCCCGGAGTCCCGCTGCACGCCGCCCAAAGTCGGTCTTGCGTTTTTAAATAATTACGCGCAGAAAAAAATAAAAAGAAATACTGAACGGACTCCAAAATTCCCGAAATAAATTTTCCCCGGCTTCTAAAATCAAACCGGAATTAACGAACATTTATTTGGGGCCTAAATGCAATTTTGGAAAACGCGCATTTTTCCTAAATTCAAATAAAAAGGCGAAAAATTCCAAAATAAAATCTTATTTGATTTTTTATTAAATCTTCATTATTTCTTTATTTTGGGAAATTCATTTTATTCCCTTTCTCATATTTTGATAGTAGAAATAATCGAAGATAAAATAATTAAAATCAAATGATCCTATTTTCAAAATTTGAGAAAACTCAAATATGAAAATAACGAAAATCCCCAACTCTCTCTGTGGGTCCTTGAGTTGTGTAGAATTTCTAGGATCGAGAAAAATGCAATGAAAAAAATATGATATGCAATGATGCTCTATGTATAACATTCCAAATTGGAAATTTGGGATGCTACAGTAAATCATTGATGTGTTCAATCAGCAGAAAACAGGAAAATAATAACCATGAATAATAGCACTTACACGTAAGTTGGACAGGAAGATGTGAAAATGGTGTTTGTCTTCACAATAATCTTCCCATGATGGGAATATATGCACGTAGTCCCTAACAACATTGAAAGCATTGTCTTTTAAACTGGGAATAAATGGAATGGGGTTCCAATCTGCAGGAATTGGCCGTCTCTACAGTTGGGATAGGTCTTCGGCCGGTGGACTTGCTGTACTTTTTGCTGGAGTGGGATTTTTCTGTGGTACAGCTGGTGCTATGGCAAATGAAATCGGTATACCTTTTGTTGGAGTGCAGGTCCTGTGTGGTGGGGCTAGTGGTGTGGCCAGTGAAGTATGGGTACAGTCTGCTGGAGTCGGTCCTACGTTTTGTGTCACTAGTTGTACAACCAATATAAGTGGGGTGATGTCTGATTTCTCTGGCACCACCACGTTTTTCAAGGACTTTGTTGGTGCTCCTCCCTCTTCCTTTTTGATGTCTGATGCACAAGAACATCATTTGAGTGGAAAAACATGGTATGCATTACAGATGGAATATGTATTGATAATGGATGGGCATGGCATCTCGACATATATGATGAGTAAACTAAGCAGATGGCGGTGCAACAAAGTAGAAGAAATGCAAGACAACATATGCAAGATACCCGCAATCAATAAAACATTGCCAAATTAGAACAGCACCTTGATGGGTGAACAGGACAGACCATCCGCCTTTGACTCCTCGAGGTTAGAATAGTCATTAGGATCATATTCTCAACAAGAATCAACAATTGGGGAGCATATGAGTTTCATTGCATCTGTAATGGCACTCAATGCCTTGGTGCCAATTTTGTAAGTCATTGCAGTGTTTAGCTTCAAGAGTGGACTGCTGCTAGTGCGACACAACGCAGCTACACAGATCATAGTGTAGTTATAACGGGAAAACCTTAAGCATCAGAGTAAAATTAGCAAAGTGGAACTTGCTGGAATATATGTGCTAGTATTGCCGGTACGGATAGAAAGGCTTCAGATACCAGCTCTCTTCAAGTGAAGGTGCAGTCTTTATTAATATCAGTGTAACTCTCAAAGGCGACACAGCTCCCCGCATTTCCTTGCTATTCTTATAGGATTCAAGTGGGCAGGCCACTACATGTAATATTACTATGTTTACAAGATCCTACGAATCAAAGAGGCTCAAAGTGTCCATCACAACCGACCGTATAGACCTCTACACTGCAAATGTCCCTGCTCATCTCCAGAATATAAGTCTTGGTAGAGATTTCCACTATGGATCACATACAGATATATCCAGATACATTTTAGAGTGTATATTCACTCGTTTTGCTCCATATGTAGTCCATGGTGGAATCTATACAAAGACTTGTATTTAGGAACGAAGAGAGTACATATTAAAGAAGAACGGAAGAGGAACATCGTAAAGAAGAGCAAGCAGATTTTGGATAATTAAATGTTGGTTGCGCAGTGCCAACACATGATGAACCAGAGCGCATTAAGAATGCAACTCCCAGCTGTCTCTCGACCATTTCAGGCGATTGGATGAAGATCCTACGTCTCCTAACCCTTCTTCTCCCTCGTCTCTAATTCTTCCCATACAGAACACCGCCCGCCGACCGGACCAACGGCCCCCACCGCCTGTGTTCCTCCGCCACCCCCACCCCCACCCCCACCCCAACCCCCACCCGCTTCGAGTCTTCTTCGTTCGGCGAGGCCCCACAACCACCCGAGCCCCTTCGATCGCATCGGCGAACTCCGGCGAGCTCTGAAAAATCGACTGACCCAATTTTGAAATTTAGTCTCATCGTGATTTAACTAGTGTGGAATATAAAAGGGAAAACCATAAGCATTGGGAGTATAGTGTTGAGCGTGCCATGGCGGATCTGAAGGTGCAAACCGGACAAAGGCAACTTCACAACCAAGACAAGAAATCAGAGTAAAGCAGTGGCGATCTATTTTCTTGCTGCGATAAATAAGTTGAGCAGATACGAAAGAGTACCACCTCTGGTGCGGTGCCGTGTATGCATCTGCTGAGAATTTGACGGTGCTGCGGTAGCAATGGCTGTCAGCGGCATGGAAGCAGATCTAGGAGGGTAGACGGTGGCGGCAGGGCGCGGTGGACAAGACGGTCATAGGAGCGGCGCCGGCAAGGTGGACGACAGCGGGGATGAAGCGAGAGGACGGGATGCAAGGATCCTTGTCCGAAGCCGTGGATGAGAGAGGTCGATCTCTTGTAATGGACGGCGCTGGGTATCGCCGGCATGGTGGAGGAGGACGATGGTGGATGGGGTGGCGGACGGCGGACGGAGGAGGGTGGGGTGGAGAGGGTGTTTTGGCTCCCACGGAGTACCTAATGGGGAAAATGGAGGTAGAGAGGAAGGGGAACCATGTATTCAGGGCGCTGGTCTCAAATGCGAGGAAATTTACAAACTTAGCCCCCGTTTCAAATTTCTACTACATCACAACAACATTAGTCGATTGGGGATAGGACGGTAGTCTCGCATACACCGAATATTTGCCGACGAGAGTTTGTTTTTAGCGCCCACCGTGTATGAATATGAATCGGGGAGGGAGTCGATTTCGGCTGAGGACAAAAAGTGTAATTGCGCCCACCCTGTATTAATACGGGTGACAATCGGTTACGTCACGTTTGGGTGAAATTACAAACCTACCCCTATCGAAACCTATAGAAATCCAACAGATAGGCTTTGCGTGGCAGGGATAGGCAGTAGTGATTTCCATCTCGCAGATTTTGGTTTCAGGCGGTTACTGCGACTTTCCCCGCTTCGTTCAAATTTTGCAGAGTGCACGCCATCGTGCCAACTCAATTCAAATCCCGTTTGTATTCTATTTTTTCGGCGGGATCCATTTTCAATTGGAATTACATTTTATATACATCATTTTTTATATATACTTTCAAAAGCACAACAAAGAATTCTGCTCCTTTATATGTATAATATGATCTACAAATACAACGATCTCGAAATCTTAAGGTTGAATTCAAATTTTTTTAACCAAATTATGTTCTACTAAAATGTATGGATCAGTAATATCTACATATTAAATAACATAGATGTGCGTGAATTCATATGAGTATGCATGTTTGATAGATCAATTTTGGTTCGAGTATGGATTGCATGTATCATCATCTCGAATTCAAATATTTGAATCCCTTTTTTGTTCACTCCTTTCACGCCCATCTCTCTCGCATGCATGCTCCTTCAGGTAGCTAACACTCTCTTTTCTCCAGATCACCCGCACGCTCACTTCGTGTTTCTCCTATCCTCGCAAACGTGGTCTCTCGACGTCTTCCTTGAGAAGTGTCACACTCTCCCTATCATTATACATTACACGGTTTTCATTATCTCTCACGTCTCTACTGTTCTCTGGTATCACTCGGTACCTAAGCTTTCTTTTTCACCGCCACACACACAGTCTCCACTCGTCTTTCACTTTGTCTTCCTCTCTATGGGATTCTCTCACACACCCTATATGTCTCTACATATGACTCATACCACTAAAATTACTCTCTCTCTCTCTCTCTCTCTCTCTCCTGTAGACACAACATTTGTTGCGGTCTCCTTTCGCTCCATCCTGCATCGACATTATTCATTTGTTTACTGCTCGAGACAACCCCGACTACCGCCTCCTCTCTCTCTCTCACAGACACACACACAACTCCTGCTTCCACTCCCTTCCCGACCACCGCCTCTCTCTCTCACACACAAAACTCTCGCTTCACTTTTGACTCGTGATTTCTCTCACAAACATTTATCGACTAGCTAGCCTCTAGATAGGTTTATACACCCGCACACTCGTGCTTCCACCATCGCATACATGTCTCTCCCGCTCCTTGTATCTATGTAGATTTTTCTTCCCTTCTTGAGACACGCCCTCTCGATCGTGCACACACACACTATCGCCTCATTTTAAGCTGATACCTATCGCACACACACTCCATGTGTCTTTGTCACACATGCACTCCATCCTCCTGCACTCTCCCTCTCTCTCACACACACATGGGCTTTTTGCAACAACTAGCAAGATGCCCATGTGTTGCACTTTTACATCAAGATGCATTTGTATGAGTAGTTTATCTTGTGGGGAAAAGGATGAGCGAGGAAGGCCTTATTTGCAAATGTGGAGAGGGGTGTGGGTATCTTTTTGCAAAATTGCCATAGTTTCCTTCCTATCCGCCGATATAGATCAGACGGCCTATATTGAGGATGGCAGTACACGATCATCACCGACAATGCTTTTTATAAGAGTAGGGATAAAAATAGAGTTGGTGATGATGGTGGGCCTGCCATCCTCAAGAATGTAGGTCGTCCGATTTATATCTGACGGATAGGAAGGAAAATATGGCAATTTACCCACACTCTTCACCACATTTGCAGATAAGGCCTTCCCTCGTTCATCCTTTTCTCCCACAAGATCTTGATGTTCCGTGCAATGCATGGGCATCTTGCTAGTAAGAGGAGAAATTAGACATATACCACTTCTGGAATCTTGAAACCAACAACATTCCTCCCTTATCTCATCAAAACCGCCAAAGGAATATATTTTGAGTGAAACATAACATATTTTTAGTGATATAAGTATTTCAAAACTAGACTTTTTTTTCTATCAAATCGGTGAATATGTATTAATCTACTTTGATCGTGTGGCAACGCATTGGCACATTGCTAGTAGTTATTATAATTTTTTGGACACCAGATAAACGGTGGATTACATATACGAAGAGAAGAGGCGCACGCACGCAGTCGGCCTCTCATTGTCTCACACACATGAGTGTTACGTAAAGGCGACGTTAACAAATAAACCATAAAACCCTAGGTGCACGATTGCTGCATTCGCGGGTACCGGGTACGTGGTGGAGCATCTTTGTAGGAGTTGATGGTCGGGACCACAGGTGAACGACTTGGAGCGCGGTGGCTCGCCAGTTGCCACAGATCGAGTAGCCACGTTTAAAATATTGTTTTTAGCGGGGTTAAGAGTTCCGATTTTCAATGGCGCGTTATAAGTAGTAAGTAGTTTTTAGAACGATTGGTATGGAGCGAAAATGGAATTCATAGTACTACGTACCTCCTTGGCGTATGGTTGTATGGTTTTTTTTTCGATGGAGGTTGTATGGGTTTATGTTGCGAGATGTTGAACGTGGTAGTTCTATGGCAAATACTATGGTTTAGATTTAGATGCTGGTTTTCAGTAATGAAAATCGGAAGGGGAAACCCTTCTTTGATTAAAAAAAACTACTACCTCCATTCTGGTTTACTAGTCCCCATCGTACTTTGGGTCAAAGTTTATCCACGAATTTTACTTGTAAAATGTGAATGGAAAACGAGATATTGTTATACCCAAACAAAAAAGGACTAGAGGGAGTGATTGCTCTGACACGGACGCGACCTCTCATAGCGCAGGCATTGAACCGACGTGCCGACCAAGAGGGACGCACTCGCTGCAGGCCCGGCCGAGCACGCCTCCTCGCCGCGTGCAACCAGCTTAAGACTGCCCCGCCTGCCTTCATTGAATCCGCGCGTGTGCCAGCAACACGTCCTTCCGCGAGCCGGCAGGCATTTTAGAACACAAAAAATGACTAAAATATAATTAATTTACGCATGGTCTTGACTTGTTGTGCTCGCACTGGTAGCAGGAACTAGTAGAGGATTTTCTTTATTTATAACTCTCCTCACATTTTTTTGGCTTTGAAGTGAATCATGGTTGTGGACGTTATGTATGAATGTGCAGATATCTATGAACATGAGTTTGATGTGGAAGTTGAACTTGGAATGTCGGGCTTGCGCGTGAACTATACCATGTCCAATGCTTCGTCTGTTATTGTTTGGAAAGTAATGGCTGTTATTACATGACCCAAAAAAACATTTTGTGCCACATCAGTGGATGCACGGACATCAAAACAGGCATGCTGACTAGATAAACATTTGAACCTAGCTATTATGAAGGAAATTTTGTATTGACAACAGTTTTAGATAGCAGGAGACGCCTAGTCTGCTCCGCCTCTGCTAGCTTATTTTTGGCTTCTTCCATCTCTTCTTTGGCTTGGGTGAAGAGAGCATCTGGTTGCTCTTTTCGCTTCTTCAGGAACTCAGCTACATTCTCAAGGGCTGCTGCACGCTTTCTTTCAGCCTTTACTAATGCCACGAGGACACGACCAGCTGACGACTCCACCTGGCTTGTGTGTAATCCAACATTATCTGGGAATTTGCACCTTGTGTCTAATCCAGCATCATTAGGGAACTGGCACCTTGTGTGTAATCTAGTCTCATTTTGGAAACATGATCTCGAGGTTGACCATACTTCCCTCCTCGCAGGAACTGCATCCTGACATGAAGTTACTTCTTTTTTAGATCAATACTCAGAGCAACCTAGATCCATTTAGTAGAAGCCAGATAAATGTAACTCGGAGAAGTGAATTCAAAAGGAAAATAAAATAAAAACAGACTACAAGGTGAGAACACCCACTTCCTACATCAAGCTAAAAACGAAAGCATTAGGACAATTAAGACTCTTCTTATTACACATCGAAGAACACCACGCTTAAGAGAAACAGAAACTACAACATATACACATCGAAGAACACGAGGCCACACGAAAGTAATTGAAAGGGTGTTACTTACCAAAGCTCATTTCACAGGTTCGGTGCAGCTCCTCTTTAACTTGCCACACTCCTTAAAGATGTCCCGAATATCCTGTGATTGGCCTTCATTGCTCCTCTGCATGTTCGCACTCGTGGTTTTAAAATCTCAACATGGCAAGAAAAATATACTACTAGTAATACTCGCGCATCTTGTGGGCAACATTAAAGCACTTGCCTGCCATGTTAGAGCATCTCCAACAGAACTGCAACGCGCGGCGCTTTAAAAACGCGTTTACAGGGCTGAGATCAAGAAGTAGATACTAGAGAGTAGAGGATAGTTCCCAGCATAGATAGATAAAAAAAGATAATTCAACTACTCCTTATCGTCCGACTCCTCCTCGGTGATGTCCTCCTCCGACGTCTGACTATAGGCGTAAAGATACCGATCGTCATCGGATTCCTAGGGTGACGCTGCTCCTAGCCACATGTTGAATTGAGCGTCCGCTTTTCGCCTACGCTTCTCCCCGCGATAGGCGGCTCGCTCCGCCCTCCTCTTATCCCTCTCCGCCCTCCTTTGCGCATAGAACTCGCGCTCGTTGATGATGTCCTGCAGGAAGTGTTGGCGCCATAGCGCCATGCCTTCCTCGTCCATCTCGGTGATGCCGAGACGGTGCTCCCACCTCCGGTTGTTGTGACGATCCTCATCGGTGCTAAGCCGCGGCAGAGGCGCGAGCTCCTGCGCCCGCTCCCGCGTCGGCACGTTGGGGAAGTTCAATGTTCTATGAGGCCACCGGAGGCGCCATGCCGCCGCGTCGTACGCGCGGGCGGCCTCGTTAGCGGTGTCGAAATTGCCAAGGCCGAGGCGCGTCCCGCGGAACCGGATCTCGGCGGAGAAGCCGCCGGAGGGGCACGCGCGGACGCCGCGGTATCCCCAAGTTTCCAGACGCGGGCGGCATGGTGAGCGCGGCGGCGAGGCAAAAAGAGCGGGAGAGAGCGGTGGCGAGGCATGAGCGGGAGAGCGGTGGCAAGGCACATAGCGGTGGAGGGCGTTGGATTTTATAAAGCCTTGTTGACGCCTTGGCTAAAACTAGCGCACGCCTCGCCGCTTTTTTTCACAAGGCATCGATCCTTTCCGACGTCTCTGCTATCTCTACTCTCTTCTCATACTTGTTATATTTATTTAATATTTAATATTTAATATTTATCTCTACTTCCTTTACTGTCAACTTTTTTTCTCTATACTTTTTTTCTTGCAATATAGGTCGTCCGATTTATATCTGACAGATAGGAAGGAAACAAATGAGAATTTTGCAAAAATATACCCATACCCCTCTCTAGATTTGCGAATAAGGCCTTCCCTCGTTCATCCTTTTCTCCCACAAGATAAACTACTCATACAAATGCATCTTGATGCGCAGTAACGATGGGCATCTTGCTAGTTCTAAAACCTTTCCATCATTTGCCACACTCTGGTTGCGGATGAAAAACCTACCCAAGCACAGCGATACAGAGCGACGCACAATTAAAAGCTGATATTCTGTTGGACAATGGAGGCTATAACCAATTACTTTTACGGGAATAATAGCACCTGTGAAATTTGAAGGGTAGGTATGAACAAAATTGGAACTGCACATGTACCGCTAAGTGATTCAATACACACATTACCAATCGAGGAGGAGAACGATGGTCGCGGTGGCCTCTGTGAGTCATGGTCGGCAACGGGAGTCAGTTCATTGTCCACGACGGTGGTACTTCTGCGCTTGGCGCCGGCTTCCGGGAAGCAGATCAGAGACCATGGAAGATGATGCCGGGGAAGAGGCTCCATGTACAACGACAACGGTGGACCGGCTCCAGTGCGGCATACGAGGTCGTCGATGAGGCAGATGCGCTGCATGGACGAGTGCGCCGATGTGAAGGGGAGGAGCACGAAGGCTATGGTGTCGTGGAGAAGTCTATTTTGCGGTGGGGATAGAAAATGGGGAGTATTCAGGTGTACTACTCTGGGTGCCGGGGTGGGGTTGGCTGGGTAGGGTGAACCTGAAGTTACGAAAAACAGCCCCCTACCAAGCGTCATCCGTAGGCCTGTTCCGAAGGCTATGACGGTAACTTCCCACAGCTTGAATCTGGGTCGCGGGAGATTTTCCCGCCGACCTCAAAATTTTGTGACACTGGACTCCTCGTGTGGCGTGTTGAGTGATTCGGCTAAGCAACTACCGAGTAGTAGTAGTAAACTCTGCATATTAGGTTTGACCGAAGTCAAACTTCCTAAAGTTTGACCAAGTTTATAGAAAAATATAAACATTTACCATAACAAATATGTATGATGTGAAAGTACATTCAATAATGAATCTAATGGTATTTATTTGTTATTGTATATGTTAATATTTTTTGTTATAAGCTTTCCGAGAGTTTATAAAACTTGACTTTGACCAATGCTAATACGCGGACTTAAATAAAAACGAGGGAGTACACATTTGTTTTCTTAGTTTGTAGTGAAATAATCATTTGTGGAAATTGTGTAATAAATATATTAGGCTATTGACTTTGAATGTAATGGTCTATACAATTCAATAGTTACAATCATTGTCGAATCCCAAGATGTATACAAGGTCTATAGTACTTCACAACATGCTCAAACTCACATAATCCCAGTCAAATGAGAATATAAATGCATTTCATAGTTATTACTTTGTAGGATGCAACAAAAACAACCATAACTCTACATCAGCCATTATAGAAGCAACATTTTGACATATCCCAATGTGTGAATGAAACGTGCAGAGAGAGCTTTTGAAGATGGATCAGATAGGGCGAGAAAGATTGTATGTATGTGGACGAGAGAGTAGGAGACAAACCTAACGAGACAGAGAGAGAGAGATAGAGAGAGAGAAAGAGAGAGGAAGAAGTTAGGTCTGTGAGAAAGATGGATACATGTAATATACATGAGATGCATGTGCATCTGGATTATGTATACGTGGAAGGAGAAGAGACAACATGTTTGATGAGAGAGCTGGAAAAACATGGACGAGAGGGGAAGGATCTCGTGGGTTGAGGGAGTGACAATTTTATGCGGGGGAGAGAGGGATTGGTAATTTTGTGCAAGAGAGAGAGAGAGGGTGGGGAGGAGTCGGCCACCGTCACATCACCCTCGCTTCCAAATGACCCCGCATTCTCTAGCGCTGGTGTGGTCGCCATCTTCGATCTGCTCGATGCCCTCTTTGTAGAGTGTGGTGTTGTGCTTGTTGGGGTGCAAAGAAGCACAAGCGAGAGTGGTCGCCGTATAACCTTGGATGGGGATGAATTGTGTGCTCGGGGGAGTGTGTGTGTGTGTGTGTGTGTGTGTGTGTGTTGTGCTGTGTGTCTCTGTGTGTGTGTGTGTCAGATATTGAGAGAAAACAAAACTAAGGAGAGAAATGGGTATTCACGAAGAGATTGTGCGGGCCTTGAGGTGGGCAGGGGCCGGGTGAGGGTGCCAAAATGTGCGCGTTGATGCATGTGTTGCATGCGACCGTGCGAGGGACGGACGAACCGAGAGAGATGGTTGTTTGTGTTACGGATGCTCCTCTCTCTGTCTCTCTCTCCCTCCCTCTCTCTCTCTCTCTCTCTCTCTCTCACACACAAGTAAACTAGAAGACCGTTCTCTCATGTATACACAACGTATCGGCATCTGTCTATGTCTCACTCATGCATGATCATTTGCACATTCACACCTCTCTATGTCTGTATCACACGCACACCGTCTCCACATTGCCCTTCCGCCACAACACACATATGGACACATACACATGTTCTCTCTCAGTCACACACACAAAATCAGTATTAAAAAAAACTAGGGCGCACCTAAAACGTCCAAATCCAAATAAACACGAACTGGAGCTAAATTCAAATATATGGAAATATTGCAGCGTCAAGAACTTCCACAGGAAAAAAAAAGTTGAGTAATATTCGAGGATTGTTTTCACACACACAAAAGGTTCGTGGATGTCCTTCGAAGCGCGACACGGTGACGCGACTGCTCGTTCGATCGACCATGGCCGTGGTTCACGCGCTTGCACATGATTCCGTATCATGGCTGTGGTACTTACTAATAAAAGCGCTGCCTAAGTATAATGTTTACGTGTACTAGTACGGTTTTCTTTTAAGTTTGACCAACCTTATATATAAAACTAAAGTAAGCTCCCGCACGCGCGCTCATCAATATGCCGCCGCCGCCATTGCGCATGCCGGCGCCCGCCTGCTCCGGCCAACAATTTCTCGCCCATCACCACCGTGTCGCCGCCATCCCTGTGCCATGAAGTCGAAGGCTCGCCCGCTCACGTCGTCTGCAGTCGCTCCTCGCGATGCCGCCGCGCTGCCAAGCACGTGAGCAGCTGGTGGAGCCGCGTCTATGCACGCAGCGTACGAAGAGGAGGACGAGCGCGTGCTCCAGCATGCCGGCAAGGAGGAACTAGCGTGTCATTGTCGTCTCCGCCCGCGCGGAGGAGCGGCGTGGTGGCTATCGCGGAAGCCGATCAGCGCAGATCGAGCCCGCAAACCGGGTGCGGATCACGGAATCTACCTTCGAGACCTTGAATGCCACGTGGATCCCTGCAATCGAAGGAGCAATTTGAGTCGATTGACTCATGTGAGCCGTTTGATGCAACATGGATGGCTAGAAGGGCTTCTTCCACCTCTTCTATTGTCTTCTTCCTTCGCTCCGTCGAACTTCTTTCACAAATCGACTGACCCAAATTATACTACTAGTACGAACGTATTAATATAGTAGGAACACGAAGATACAAGCAGTAGTACAAACTGCAAGAAGAACAGTAGTAAGACATAGTACTAGTACTACTGTACGTACTAAAGAGTTCAAATAATGAGAAAGAACATAAACATAGTTCTGCTGGGGCCTCAAAGACAACACACCCTTGAAATTAAACTAAGCAACTAGTCCGCTTGACACTGCAGTAGAACCAGCATGAGCGACGGCACTGCCACCTACTCGGAGTCCGAGTCCACGTCCTCGACTTCGTCCTTGTCCCTGTTCCTCTTCCTCTTCGCCGACGCTTCTTTGCTTGAACCGGACGCTGGGCTCTGCTTCTTCATCCAACCCTTGTAGATATTTAAACAAAGGTAGGCATCCATTGCTGCGTACAGGATGTGATCTTCATCTAATGTCTTCAACTCCCATGCATGATGAAACTCGTGATGAGGTTTCTTCAGTTTAGCGTACGAAGGGTCAATCATGGCTGCTGCCAGGGTCAGCATTGAAGGTTGAGAGGAGGACACCAGGCTTGCCTTCTGGAGATTGAAGGGCTGGTCTACAACGAGACCTATCCGACGCAGGACATCCATGTCGTTCTTAAAGCCTACAGTAACGAATTTCACTCTTTTGTCCTTGAGGAAGTTCTTAAAATCCTGGCACTCAACGTCAGCATGGCATATGTGGTAGACCAAGCATACGTTATGTACGCAAACCTGGATCATGGCGGGCTTCTTCCTCTCTTCGTCCTTTAGACCCTTCTCTCGTCCCAGGACTATGGTGTACTCAACATCTAGCCCAGCGACCCACTCATCTGTTGAACTGTTGAACATGCGTAGGAAGCGAGCAAGCCATGCTTTCACCGTCTCGGATCCACGTGTGTAGATGACGATGAACTGATCGTCAGTGATGGCTCTAACCTGGTACTCAGCGGCGACCATGGAGATTTGGGAGGCCATGGATTTTGGAGGAGGGTTAGGAGAAGTTGAACTGTTGTACCCCACAAAAAAGAAACTGGGAGCGAACTAATGTGAAAGGACGGGACGACTGGGAGCGAACTGTTGTAAGGTAGAAGACGGAGACGAGTAGGGCGTGCGAACGGCGTGGGGTTGCTGGCTTGCCCGGTGGATAAATAGCTGCAAGCCCCCAAAGAGTTCTCGAGAACTATGCGGGACCCACTAGATGTCATGTCTACTAGACCCATATCGTAGGCCCGACGGTATAGCTTCTGCCTGTTCGCATGCCATGCCGGCGCGTGGAGTAACTTCACTTAATTCCGTCAAACGTCGCGCCTCCCACGACCTTCGCTTTCTCGCGCGGGTCGCGCCTTTGAGACTTCGACCGCTATAAACGAGCAATTTTTGCCTTTTTTAGACAAGCAATTTTTTTGCCTACTCCGCATGCATGATACTCCCTCTGGTCCTTTTTACTCCCGTCAACCGTTTGCAAAGTGTTTGAACAAATTTATACTTTTTTAAACACCGCCTTATATTAATTAACTAGCCACACCAGTACACTCATTCGATACAATATTCACCACACAGGGCGGTATGTTATTTACAATAATACCATCTAATCTATTCTCAAAGCTATACTTAGCGATTAAGTGTGCCACCTTATTGGCCGAACAGCTAATCTTTGACAATTGAAGATTGTTAATCAACTTCGATATGCTCAACGCTTTCATCTTCAGGTCACGCATAGCATACCTGTCATAGTCCCCCGATGCAAGAGACGCTACCACAAAAGCGCAATCAGTCTCTAAAATTACAGGATTATGAATAGAAATACCTATGTAGAGATCGGCAATGCAAGCCCTAAGCTCCGCTTCCTCCACGCTTTAACAGGCATCAATGAAATCCCACGACCAAATTTATGCTAAAAATATCAATATCTACAATACTGATTATAATGAGTATAAGAACTATGTTTTATAATGAGTGTAAAAATATTGATTCGACATTGTGAATGTTGACACATTTTTCTATAAGTCCGGTGAAAGTAGAGGTACATTGACTTCGCATAAAACTTAAATGCACAATGCAGACTAGTTCCTCCGTCCAGGTGCGTGCCATGTCCTATCTTGTCATCACAACAAGGTTAGCTATTAGAGTACCACTACCTCCCTTCTAGTTTAAAGGGCTCGATTAAAAATTTCACCTACTCTTAGCAAGATAGTAGAGGCGGTGGAATAGTTTTTGAAGTCTGCAAAAGTACTCAACTAGTGCTGTCGTTCTTCACAAAAAATGTGTTTACCAATGCATGCATGAACACTAGTTACTCTAACCCCCCTCTCTTCTTTAATTCTTTGCCACATCAACATGTTTGCTATTCCCGTGTGCATGATACTAGCTAAGATACCACCATTATGGCCAGCCTTAATCATCGCATGCAATAATTTAGTGCACCTTGAAATGTGAACATGTGTGGGGCGTGTATGTTTTTAATGACTTGAGACTATACCTAGCCCGGCATGCAAGATGACTTATTATGTACCGTTCTCCATACCTGCAGGAAGCCCGTTCGTCTCCAAATCTTTTCCTCTCCATGTGTGGAAACAATATGCCTGCCAAACTCTCCTTCTCCCTCCGGCGGTCCCACCACTCCACCCCGTGTGAAAAAATATGCATGCATGACTCTCCTCCCCCACGCTCGTCCAATCCGTTGTGACCAGCAATATTTCCACCCCTTCGCTCCCTCGTAATTTACTCCAACAAATATGACCACGTAGCTGTTACTTAACTGCAGGTGCATTGGTTCACTGACATATGGGCCCAACAGGGTCCGCCCACATGTCGGTGATGCAACCGACCTGCGATTAAGTCGATGCACTTCGATCCATATCTTACGAGGTGTGCCATTGCTCGCTATAAATATCGCGCCTCCCACGACATCGCTATCTCCTCCCCCTCACGTTCACGTTCATTGCTATCTCCTCCCCCTCCCTCTCACGTCGACCACCATGGCATCGCCCCTCCCAAGCCCTAGGAGCCCCTCGCTGCACTGCGCAGACGGTCACACTTTGCCGTTCCATTCCTCGCCGCCACTAGTCGAGGAGGATGCGTCGGTGTTCCGCTCCTCGCCGCTACGCGACGCGACGCCGTTCCGTTCCTCGCCGCCACTAGTCGAGGAGGACGCGTCGGCGTTCCGCTACTCGCTGCGACGCGTCGAGGTGGGCGCGTCGGCGTTCCCAATCTCGCCAGCACGCGCGCCGGAGGACGCGTCGGCTCCCCGCTATGAGGAGAACGCCGCGCCGCCCGCCGAGCCCCCCAGCCTTGAGGAGCTTTGGAAAGAAATGGATGTCGCCTTGTGGGAGGCTTTGCCTCCATCAGAGCGCGCCAAAATAGAGGCGGAGAAGAAGGCTGAGGAAGAGAAGTGCACCGTGGAACAAGCTGCCTGGGAGTCCTATGTCGCGTCCGAGAGAGTCAGGCAATTGGCTCTTTGGCGTATAGGCTCGTCACGAGGGCCGTGAGGGTGGCGGAGGACGCCTGCGCCGACGCCTGAGTGCAGTCGGGCCCAAGCGCCTCATCTACGCTTGGAGGTACGCGACGGGTGCATGCTTCCAAATGAGGAGGAGTACTGTTGGCACCGGATCACCACACCGGTGAGATCGCGCCGCCACGGCAAGAAGCCGCCAATCAGCACCTCACGAGTTGCGAGGCTGAGGAAGAGGCGTTGTGTTGGCCATTGGAAACAGCCGCGCACTGTGGTACTCGTGGCGCTGCAAGCGCTCCTGCGAGCGCCGTGGCTTTTAGGAGGAGTATATTTTTTGTTTCGTAAGGCGATCTCATTAGTTTTGGGACGCAAATGATAAATCCCGAACGTTTAGGAATTTTTAGCGTCCTTAATTAAATATGTAAAAGGAAAGTTTGGAAACCTTATGTATTCGTATGCATTTGGCAAGTACGTGCATATAGCACAAACTTTACTATATACTATCGCACTACACGTCTCTCTCGATATATGCTTGCAGACTGTGCTACTCCCTCCGTCCAGGTCAATAAGTCATCTTTGGTTGTGCACCGTGACCAAGAAGGAGGGAAGACTTATACACCTAGACGGAGGGAGTACTACTATTACTTATGTACGTGCAAATGCACGTTTTAACATTACGATGCGGTTTTTGTAAAATTAGAAAAACAACACTAGTCAAGCTTGTGAAACGATTCAATGCAAAACAAATGCAAAAATGCTCATTTGATTGTTTACTTTTAGCTTCCTTCTCTGTGGTTATTTCTCTATCGTACTTTGTACAGAGTATCTCACTGGTTTGAAAGGCATGCAAATTCCCAAACCGCTTCCTACACCCTGTATCAAATTTTTTGCCTAACAACTTGTGCCGTGCAATTGGAATTCCAACTTGAGTACTACTACTACTAGGAGTACCAGGGGCCAGTTCTTTTAGGCTTCTAGATTAGTAATCCCATAACTACTACCTCCGTCCTGGTTTATTGGTCCCCATTGTAATCTGTGTCAAATTTTGATCATAAATTTAACAAATGAAATGTTAGTGCATGTCACATGCACCAACATTTTATCAGTTAAATCTTATGTCAAAATTTAGCACAAATTACAATGGTGAGGAATAAACCAGGATGGAGGTACTACTAGTAGTAGTTTAGAAGCCCAAATAAATGAGTGAGGCGCCTTAATGTTACTCTCCACTGTGACTAGTCCTATGGGAAAAGCTGGGGAAGCCGCCAAAAGAACTGGCCCTAGGAGTAGTAGCTAGGGATACTAGGAGTAGTAGCTAGGGATCAAGTGTGCGAGATGAACCAGAGAAAGTAAATGCAGAGAGATGAAACGCAAAAAAGACGGAGGGATGTGATGGTTGCTTGTCCGTTTATTTTACCAGGCCACTTATTACTAGGAGTGGTTGGGTTTTGTGATATGACGGCTTTACTGCCGCGCCACGAGCGGGGTGAGAGGTGAGACTCCCGTGCAGCGCTGCCCTCTACACTAGTACTACTACATCGGTCATGGTTTATCCCCCATTGAATTTGACTGAAGATTTAACTGACAAAATGTTAGTGCATGTCAACAAAAACAATATCGTTGGATTCGTATTTGAACATAGTTTTCAATGATATAATTTTAGGTGACATGCATCATCATTTATCGTACTATATATAATGTTAGTTCAATTTTTTGTCGTACTAATCTATAGTAAAAGGTGCGCGTATGCTGTACTCGGAAGAGTGAAATGCATTGACCGGGGAGTTGTTTATTTTGACAAAGGATGTGGGGTCATCTCATGTGTAACGGGTATCGATAGGTTTGTTCAGATATTATTTCATCTCTAGAGCTCACAAACATCCGGGTGAAATAGATAAAAAAGTATCTTTTGCAAACAAAAGCGTTCAACTGTTCAACCTGCATCCAAAACTTGTGAAGAAATAACTCTTATTGTGCTTTGCAGGAAATGATCTTCAAGAATTAATTTTTGAGTATCCATTGTTATACATGTTGGCTACAGATGACATGGACTTTCTTATAGTCAACAGTTGGCTATACTATTTAAGTATTAACCATGCACTTATACACCTAGATGGAGCGATTAAATCAGGATGACTTGGAAGGGGGCAGAGGATATGTAAGAAATGGTTCATCATAAGTCTTTCACTAGTACTGTAGTAAAAATTCATACATGGAAGATTCTAGACTAAACCATAAATGGATACACTTTTATTCATGCGCGATACTCCAACAGAGCAAGATCATGCATGGAAGTCTCCACATGCTTAGACAACGGATTACATTGAGCGAAGACTAATGATCAACATTTAACTTGAATATCACGAGATGTCCAGTGAACCTCCTTGGAGTCCCGTGCACATTGTTGGGGTGGTCAAATAACACCGCAAGGCCTTCCATGTCCACATCGGCGGGAAAGTCCCAGCTCGGTAGAGTCCAAGTATGCTTGGGTAGCCAGTGTCGCCGCCCACGGACCTCCGAGGGGTAGTAATAGTGAGCACGCACCCGTACATCGGCCTCGTGTCAATGTCAGCGTCAGCGGCGTCTCCCCCGACGCACACTACAGAGATGTGGCGGCAGCCTGCGCGAGCCTCGCCGATGGCCACGATCAAGAGGAAGACGCTGCCGTCCTCCTCCGAGACTAGTAGGCGGCGCTGATCCTCCAGCAACTCCGGCACGGTGAATGGGTAGCACGTCTCGTACTTGATGTTCTTCGCCAAGGGCCAGTAGTGATTGCCGCACGCCTGCATTAGGTGATGCACGATGTCCGCCAGCGAGTCCCAAAACGGCACCGGGTACTCATAGCAGTAGACGAAGGGCTCCTTGGAGGCATCGACAAGGCCGTCCATGAAAAGGGAGTGGCTGTAGGGGATGTTCCGCCAGTTGAATATATGAGCAAGTTACTATGAGATTTAGTCCAAATAAGCACAAAATAAATCATGACGGCTATAACAGAGATTAAACTAATCATGCGGAATAGCATAGTAGATGAACAGATCGAATCTAGGACACAGACTAGAAACATGAATTCTATCATGATTTTGAACAGGAAGGACAGAAACACATACGGTGCAACGGGAGTAGCACCATTGGCGTTGAGGTTGTCGCCCATGTCATTGAGGAAGAGGTTGTCGAGGTCGGGGAAGAAGTCATCGTTGGTGAAGTCGTCGCTGCAAGCAGTCACGAGAGTGCGCTCCCCAAATTTCAACAGCGCCCGCCGAATGGAGCGCAGGAGGGAGTGGCTGTAGGGGACGTTGCGGCCGCCGAATGGAGCGCAGGAGTAGCCCACGGGCAAGAGATGGTGCTCCTCCCTAGTCTCTATTCTTATCTCTATCTATACTACTCTTCTTTGTTTTTTATAATATACTAGTTGTAGTTGTCAAATATAATAGTACTGCATCGTCCACTGCACGCCCGGCTGAACACGCCTCCTCGCCTCCATCAAACCCCTCCGTTAAATCCGCATGCAAACCGAGAAACCTACTCCGGCCCGCGGGAGGAAATTTGCCGGTTGCCGTTGGAGAATAATAGAGTCACGTCCAATCCATTTGAGTAAATTGCATGTATGATTCTCCCTCTATAAAAAGTTAATTGCATCCTTAATCTTGTACTCTAAGTACTCTGTGGGTTCCACTGTCAATACAGGGTACATGACTTGCAGGCTGGCTACAGATTCGTACATAAAGTTAAAATGAAACGAATCCATGACTTGCAGGATTGGAGTTAGCACCGATGGCGGTTCGTAGTTGTTCCATGCTCAGGCATTGAAGTTTGTAACTATTTTAGATTAGAACATACTACTCCTCCGGTGCTAGTAGTAGAGCAGAGTCCTACTCTACTACTCTACTCAAGCAAGTTAGGGCATAGCACTGTAGGGAGTACCAGTACTGTGATCACTCAGTTGTCTGGCATCGACATGACCCTATGCTACTGGTATGTGTCTCGTAAGTCAAGCGTCATGTTGTAGTCATCATCACCTGTCCACTTCCCACAACACATATTCGCTTCTCCATCTTTGTCCGCACATAATCTCGTCCAATCTTCCATCCCCGCTAAGGCGCCTCCCCCCCTCGTCCGAAACCCAAGCACTAACAATGGCAGAACCGAGCAGCGTCCGCCGAAAGAGTGGCTGGAATTCGCTCCCCACAGAGGTAATCAAGCTCATTCTTTCGCGTGTGGACAATCTCAGTACCATGCCGCTCGTCGCGTGCTCGTCGGGGCTGTATCGTTTACTCAAAGCCCTCAGGCCGGAGCTTTTTAAGCCAGCTCCTTGCTTGCTGATGCCGCCGATCTTCGTAAACGGGCGTGTCACGCAGCATAAGGATCGTAGGGTGGCGAGCATCAACCCCCTTGACTGCGATCTGATCCCCGTCAGCCTCAACTACATTAACGGTATGTACTGGGTCGGCATGAACACGTCTTGGATCGTGCTCGTCGACGGTCGCAGCAGCTGGATGCTCGTGGAGGTATACACCCAGCGATTGATCCCCCTTCCTTCGATTAACAATGCACTGCTTTGGCACCGCAGCCCAGAATACTCGAAATCTTACAGTAGCCAACGTGATACCAAGTTTGATTTGCTCAAGGTTGTAATCTGCCAAGTGCCCACAAGATCCGCGAATTATAAAGACTTCAGGCTAATTGCGTTCTTCAACCGCGGTCTCGCCTATCCGATGTGTCACTGCGGTAAGTGGATAAATCTACACGTCCATCGCAGGATCATACATCCTCCATGGTTCTCTGATGCCATTGAACACAAGGGCTTCATTTACGCTGTCGACTCCTTCTATGGCTGGACGTATTGCTGGCCTACTCCAGTCATCGCTACAAACGGCTGTTACAGAAGATGTTACTTTCCTATGATATCATGATGGCTTGCTTATATTACTGCCAACATTTGCTGAAAAAATATTCATGCTCATAACATGTTGTTCTTAAGATTGACTAAATCAAGAGCCCTTTTTTATTTGACTCCAACTTGATATGATGTTGTAGGCCGCCTGGTGTTCCTGCCCTTCCTAATCCCAGAACCTTCCAAAGAAAAGCGGCATGGCAGTTGCAGGTGGTTCCTGGCTCGATCAGACGACGGCAAAAGATTGATTATCATTCGCACGTACCGGACGTGTTGTTTCGTGGAATACAATCACGATCCATCGCAAGGTCTTTGAGCAGATCCCAGCTTCTCTGGGCCTTCAGGATTTTTTGACTGGAGGCTGGTAAGTAGCCTTGGTACACGCTCTCTGTTTGTCGGACTGAATTATCCGATTAACTAGGAGATAACCGACGGCAAGGATCATGATGGCAGCGCGGTTACGTTCATCAGGCAAAACTGTGTGTACACAATGTACCATGTGTCTCTGCATGCACCATACCCTGATATGTGCCGCGACGCTCTGCAGCCCAAAGTAGGAGAGAGGGTCGCAAGTATCAGACTTCGACCTGCTGGCTGGAGTTTCCCGTCAGCACCCATCTCTGGTTCAAGCCGTCGGCCAATCTCCATAGCTTAATAAATAGTAACGCCTAACCGAGCCGCTTAGTTAGATGCGTACACTTGGTGTAGTAGGATCTTTATTTAGTTTGATGCATACACTTGTTCTTTTTTGGTAGCCCTTTTGTAATGATGGCTGATGTTTGGTTTGGAAGAGAGAGTTGCGTCTTCACTCTTGTGGCCTGCTTACTGCTTCTGTTGCACCCCCAGCCTTGGTTGCTGCTGTTGCTGCTGTTTCCAATGTATAATCAGTAGTATATTTTGTCTGTTGGTTGAATAAATGTGTTGTTAGAATGACAAACACAATGTTTTGGAAGTCCTTGCATGGTTCGATCCTTTAGCGGCAATGCTACACGCACGGGCTCATAGTTACGGAATCAACGGACTGTGCTTAGTTGGCAGTTTTTTATTGGAGATTAGGAATAAGGCGGGGCCCATCCCCATGAAAATCAGGGGGCAGAGATTGATTAGCGCTGAGATGCCCGTATTGCTCCGTGCGTCTAGGATTATTGATCCTTTAGTGCCCCGTATTGTACGTAGCGCATACTATTTTTCGTACGGAACACATTTTCCACTTGTTGATAACATGCAGCCCACTGATGAAGGCCCAATAGAGAAGCCCATAATTTACTGGAAGGGAGGCTCTCACATGAATCCGGCCCAGGTACATGCTCATGGTCCCCTAAACATAAATAAGTAAATAAACAAATAAATAAAGCTAAATGCTCATGCACCAGTTCTTTGGGAAAATAGGTAGCCCAGTATTTCTTTTTGAAGAATACCCAAGCTAGGCCTATTTGTTTTCTCCAAATTACTGGGCTGCAAATCTTTTAAGACGAGGAGGGATGCATTCCGGCCTGGCTTAAGAGTATGGTCAATGTCTGTTAAAAGTAATATCAAAAGGGGTTGAAAATTCCAAAAAAATTATAGCAAATGGGATATAAGTCTCTTTTTTGTTTTTGTTCTTCACTGATATCTTATACGTATTTCATTGGATTTAACATGACATAGTACTAATTTTTTTTAAATTTGTTTTAGTATGGCTATTAATTTTTGGATTAAGAATATTTCGTTCCCCAGCAAAAATTTGCGAATTTTCAAAGTTTCTCACATATTTAGTTAATTTTTTGACCACAATGCTTGACGGAAAATGGCCAGCAATTCTAAAAATGGAAAACGGGCTGCAATAAATTCCATATGAATTAGAAAATGAGTAAAAATTATAAAAATAATAGCAAATGGGCTGTACACGCCACAGATTTTGAGGATGACTTGTTTACGCAAGGCTTTGTCGATGAACACACGATTCTAGCAGCAAAGGATCGTTGGATGTCCATCCAACGGCCTCGTGCTTCTTCAATCTCTCGATCTTCCTGCTCCGGCCGCCTAAACTAGCGCCCGTGGGACTGCTGCTCCCTCCTCTTGTGGCTCACGGCCTGTGATGCTGCAGCTTCCCCGCCCACCCTACTCCCTCCTCCGCCTGGCCGCACGCAATCAACTGCCTCCTTATTACGCAAAAAAATGATTCCTCCCACTGACATCTGGGGCGCACCGGTTGGGAGGCTGACCTGTGGGCCTACTAAGTTGACACGTACGCAGGGCTTGTCAACTTAGTCAACAAACGATTCTAGCAGCAGTAACCGTTGGATTTGAATCGAATGGTCCTGCTGCTTCTTCAATCGTTGCTCTTATTGCACCAGCCTCCCAAACCAGCGCCGGGGAGACCGCCTGCTCCTGCCTCCAGTGGCCGGCTGTGCTGCTGTTGAGGCCTCATCGCCCCCTACTACTCTCACTGCTAGCCAGGCCCTGCGGCGATGGCAGCCTCACACCTTGACGAACCAGTGAACCCTCGTACTCCTCTCCACGTGGGCATCCACTGCCGCGTCTTCCCCGGCTCCGCGTCGTCCCCTTCCTAGGCCTTGCCGTCTTCCACCGCCTTGGTGCTCTCGGCGCGGCGTGGTCAACATGCTCAACGACATTCCATCGGAAGAGTACTGTACGTGGAGAGGCTGAAAGCTGGGTCCACGGCCATAGCTCAGTTGTTTTGTGATTTGCTAAGTAAGTCGCTTTGTCAGGCCTGTTGGGCTGCAAATCTTTCAAGACGAGGAGAGCTTTCATTTGGCTGGCCGAGAAAATGGCCCATCAGTAATGAGAAATGGGTTGTACATTTTTAAAACACATCAAACTGGCAATTAGTTTCAAATATCTTTTTTTCATTTCTAGATTTTAAATTACATTAATTTTTATGCGTGGAGAATTTGTTGGATTTTATATTGATATACATTTATTTTTAAAATCAGTTTGAATGTGAGTCAAAATTTGGGATTAAAAACAGTTTGGACCGCTTTTGAAATATGCAAAATTTCGTATAATTTTTTAACCGTGGCCAAAATATGGGCTGTAATGCTAACAAAAAGAATATGGGCTCCAAAAAAACCTTAATAATTAGCAAATGGGCTGTAAATTATTAGAGATAATGGCAGATGGGTTGTATGCTATTTTCCATAGATTTGAGGCTTTCCTAAAAAAAGGTTGACGACAAGCAAAGGATCGTTGGATGGCCATCCAACGGCCGTCGTGCTTCTTCAATCTCTGCTCTTCCTGCTCCAGCCGCTCAAACAAGCGCCGGCGGGACTGCGTGCTCCCTCCTCCCCATGGCCCGCTCTGCTGCCGTGCAGGCCTCACCGCCCCACCGTACTCCCATCGCTGGCCTAGCATCCCTCTACTCACCCACACCTGCTGTTATTCTCCGGCGACGACAGACGAACCAGTAAACCCTCATACAACAGATTCTCCCCTGCGTGGGAAACAATCGCCGAGTCTTCCCTGCCTCCGTGTCGTTCCTTCCTAGGCCTCGCCGTCGTCCACCGCCTGGTGCTCTTGGCGCTGCCTGGTCAACATGGTCAACGCACCGACATGCATCTAAAGTGGACTCAGACGTGGAGGGGCCGACAATTTGGGTCCATGGCCGCACGCAAGGAAATGCCTCCTTATTATGCAAAATAATGATTCCTCCACGACATCGGGGACCCACCGAAAGGGCCTCTGTATTTTTGCGACAAAACGTTATCACAATGACAGCTCGGACCCACCAGCTATATCTTCACACGCAAGGAAGTGCCTCCTTATTACGCACAAAAAAATGAATACTCCCCCTGTTAGCTGGGACCCAGTATAGTGGCAGGCTGACTTGTGGGCCCTAAGTTGACGAGGATGGAGGGCTTTGTCAATTTAGTCAATATGCACGATTCTAGCTCCAGTGACCGTATGGTGTCCATCCAACGGCCGTAGTGCTTCTTCAACCTCTCGTCTTCTTGCTCCAGCCGCCCAAACCAGCGCCGGTCGTGCCTCGTGCTCCTGCCTCCCGCGGCCAGTTGCGATGCGGCGGAGGCCTCACCGCCCCTACTACTCCCACTACTGGCCAGGCCATCCCTCTACTCACCCACACCCCCTGTTATTATGCGGCGACGGCAGCCTCACACCGCAGCGAACCAGTGAACCCTTGTACTCCTCTACGCGTGGGCATCCAGTGCCACGTCTTCCCCGGCTCCGCGTCGTCCCCTTCCTAGGCCTCGCCGTCGTCCACCGTCCTGGTGCTCTCGGCGCGGCATGGTCAACGTGGTCAATGAACGGCTTCCATCGGACGTGGACTATACATGGAGAGGATGACAGCTGGGTCCATGGCCGCAGCAAGGAAGTGCCTCCTTATTATGTGCAAAATAATTATTCCTCCACCTGACAGCAGGGAACCACCGGACGGGCCACCGTATTTCGTGAAAAAAAACATTTCCCCCCTGACTGCTGGGACCCACCAGCTACATCTTCGCACACAAGGAAGTGCCTGACAGTCGGGACCCACCTGGTCGAAGCGTACATAAGGTTGTTATTCTGGTCGCGAACGTGTACGTACATATATACTGGTGGATGTAGAGGCACGCACGTGTCGTAGTAGAGGCACGCACGTAGCATGTACACGTACATACAGTGGCCAGGGTGCAAGAAAGAAAATATGGCCACGTATGTGTACATACGGGCGGGGTCTCGAACGCCTACTCGCGCATACGTACGGCCAGGGCTCGTGTACATGGCTTGGTCGGAGAAACAACGTCGTCGTCATGTTCATGGGGAGGCAACGGAATGCGTCGTGTTCATGGGGAGGCAACGGAATGCGTCGTGTTCATGGGGAGGCAACGGAATGCGTCATGTTCATCGGGAGGCAACGGAACGTGTGGGAGTCAACCGGCTGGGTCGGAACGGAATGCGTGGTCGTGTTCATCGGGAGGGCTTAGACGAAACAGGCGATGGAAACGAGGCCTGGCGTAAGGCAAAACGGAGGAAACAGACCTCCTACGTTCGGAACGGGGTCCTGTTGATCGGGAGGGGTGTGGCGCACCGCAAAACGGAGGAAACGGACCTCCTACGGTCGAAACGGGGGTCCTGTTGATCTGGAGGGGTGTGGCGTACCGCAAAACGGACGAAACGGACCTCCTACGGTCGAAATGGGGGTCCTGTTCATCGGGAAGGCTGTGGCGTACAGCAAAACAGGACTCCACGGGATACTGTTCATCTCCACCGTCGACCTCCTCCAGCCTCCACGGGCTCCTGTTCATCCAGCCTCCACCACGCGCTACTCCACGGCCATCGCTCAACCACCCTCCACGGGCACCCCTCCACCGCTTCATCGCTCATCTAGCCCTCCACACCCACGGGGTCTGTTCATCCAGCAGGCAACGCCACCGCTCAATCGCTCATCCAACCCCCGCCGCAATGCTCACTGCTCATCCCAGAGGCAAGATCGATCGGCTTGATTAGCAGCGATGGCGAAGAATCGCTCGATCGGGTTCATCAATAGCCATCGATCGATCGCTCGGGTTCAGTAACGCGTAGCCTGCAGTGCAATCGCTCGGGTTTAGTTAGAGCCCAACGCCTCGCTCAGATTCAGTTAGAGCCAACCCCTCGCACACATGCGCGTACGTTTACGAGAGAAACGCGCATCGCTCAGCCCCCGACCTCCCACCGTAACCGGGAACTCCCCGAAATTTTCCTCCCCCTCGCTTCTACCATGGTTTTTTTTCGTCATGGACGGCCGAAAGAATGTCATGCAGCTGCGTCTGCGGCCCTGCCAAGGACGAAAAGCCCATTTTCTGTCATGATTTTTTGTCATAGAAGTAGGAGCCCACCACATCTATGATGATACCGGGTTTTGTCACAATTATCATCATAGAAGTGTCATATGTATGACAGAAATTTTTTTCATTCGGCCCAAAATGTCACGGATGTGTATTTTTTTTGTAGTGCCTCTGGCAAGTTGCTTGGGTTCTTTGTGTCCCATCACAGGATAGAAGCCAACCCCGACAAGATCAAGGCTATCGAGTAGATCCAAGCGCCAAGAACAGTTAAGGATGTGAGGCGTCTGACAGGATGCGTTGCCGCACTAAGCAGATTCATCTCCAAGTCTGCTGAGCGCGTCCTTCCGTTCTTCAAATTTTTGAAGGAGGCAGGGCCCATGAAGTGGACCCCGGAAGCAGATGCAGCTTTGCAAGAGTTGAAGGCCTATCTATCCTCTGTGCCTACCTTGGTTGCCCCCAAACCTCAGGAACCGTTGCTGCTATACTTAGCGGCAACCAAGCAAGTGGTTGGTGCAGCCTTGGTAGCACAACGAGAAGTGGATGAGGCAGAGAGTGAGCAGAGGCTGGCAGAGTCAGAAAAGGATCAGGACATCAGTGAGCACGACAATGAGAACAACCCTAAGGACGTGGCAAGGAAGAAAGTGGTGCAGCGCCCAGTGTACTTTGTCAGCTCTTTGGGTTTTGAAGTTTGAGAGCACATCAACTATTTAGAGCAGGGCATTACCAGAGTTTATTGCGGAATGGACGACCACCCCTGATGAGGAAATGACAAAGACAATTATCGCAAGCAAGGAATCGACCCAGGAATAGATTATGTATTTTGATGGTGCTTTTTCCCTACAAGGTGCAGGGGCTGGCGTGCTTCTTGTCGCCCCCTCCGGGGAGCACTTGAAGTATGTCGTCCAAATGCATTTTGCCAGTTAAGAAGCAACCAACAATACAACTGAGTATGAAGGGCTCCTTGCCGGGCTGAGGATGGCAGCTGAATTGGGAATTAAGAAACTGATAGTTCGAGGAGATTCACAGCTTGTGGTGAGACAAGTCAACAAGGATTACCAAAGTCCATTGATGGAGGCATACGTCGAGGAAGTGAGGAGATTGGAGGAGCACTTTGACGGGTTGCAAACAGAGCACGTACCCCGTGCGAAAAACAGCATAGCTGATCATCTGTCAAAGTGTGCTGCGCAGAAGCTTCCTGTGGAACTAGAGACTTTTGTTCTCCATCTCACTCAGCCCTCCGTATCCCCAGCAACAATGGCCGGGAAAAGGAGAAAGTTGGACACCGGTAAGCCTCTCCCGGTAGAGCCTTCCGCTCCTGGCAGAGACCCTGCCTGAGACAACTCCTCCCAGCCTACCGGACCACCCCCTCCAGCCGGGCCCATGGACCCCGCGAACGAGGCTTGTGCTCCCGCAGCAGAGGAGGTGCCGCTAGTCCTCGTTGCCGAGTCCCAGGCTCCAACTTGGGCAAGGCACATTGTCCACTTCCTCCAAACTGGAGAGCTTCCCGGCGACCAAGATGAAGCTAAAAAAGTAGCCCGGAGGGCCAATGTGTATCAGTTTGTCGATGACACTCTGTACAAAAGGAGGCCCAAGGGTGTTAAATTGAAGTGTATCTGCCGGGAAGAAGGAAAGGAACTGTTGGCTAAAATCCACAAAGGCATGTGCGGCTCCCACATTGGATCAAGGGCATTAGTTGGGAAAGCATTCCAGCAAGGATTCTATTGGCCCACAACCCTCCAAGATGTGGCCGAGCTAGTCATGAAATGTGAAGCCTGCCAGTTCCATTCCAAGAAAACCCACCTGCCTGCCCAAGCTCTTCAAACAATCCCTCTATCATGGCCATTTTCGGTCTAGGGGATCGATATCCTCGGCCCCTTCCGCCGAGCAATCGGGGGCTTTGAATTCTTGTTTGTTTCTATCGACAAGTTTACAAAGTGGCCGGAAGTGACTGCCGTGAGAAAGGTGACTGCTCAGTCAGCTATCAAGTACTTGAAAGATTTGGTGTGTTGTTTTGGAGTTCCGGCAAGGATCATTACCGATAATGACACCCAGTTCATGAGCCGCGCCTTCATGCAATATGTTCATGCCCTCGGATGCAAGATCTCATTTGCCTCTATGGCACACCCCCAGAGCAATGGACAAGCTGAGAGGGCGAACACTGAAGTGCTGCGTGGACTCAAGAAAAGAACTTTGATACGTTGCAGAAGCACGGCAGGCGGTGGATCGAGGAGCTGCTGGTAGTTCTCTGGGGCAGACTCCCTTCTCCCTGGTCTACGGGGCAGAAGCAGTTATCCCTACGGAACTCATTTACGGGTCGCCTCGAGTGCTTGCCTACGACGAAGTAGTGCAAGATCAACACTGGCGTGACGACACTGTGCTACTCGAGGAGAACCGTCTCCGGGCCGCTACGCGTGTTGCATGCTATCAACAAGCCCTGCATCACTATCATAGCCGTGGGGTTCATGCCCGATGTTTTGAGGAAGGTGACCTTGTCCTTAGGCGCGTTCAGTCCACCAAGGGTACAAACAAGTTGTCACTGAAGTGGGAAGGCCCTTACCGGGTAGTATGAGTCACCAGACCTGGCGCAGTCCGTCTGGAGACCATAGATGGCAATCAGTTGCAAAACTCATGGAATATTGAGCATCTCCGCAAGTTCTACCCGTAAGGCGCCACCCTTTTGTACGGGCCTTGCCTCAACTGCATGTAACCCTTTGTACAAAGCCGGGGAGATGACCCCGTGCAAGAGAAGATAAAGAAGTGATGTGGGGGGCCCTGATCAAGATTGCATGCACGCATAAGCATTCTAAGATCACTGCATAAGCATTTCATGAGCATTTGCATATGCATATAGATAGGATCGCATCCTGCATTCATTCTCATCTGCATGAAGCTGCAGGTTCCTGCCGTGAACTTGGCTTCGACAAGGAGTTGAGAAGACTGCCCGACACTGCGATCCCCGGCAAGCCAAACAGATAAGTTCTACCTGCTGTCCATTAGTGTTCTGTAAGCTATAACTTGTGCATAAGAAAGCCTCGCCACTCTTTTGAGACTTAGGTGTTCCCATCCCTACAGGGTGGTTGTAGTGGCCTTTGGTAGAAATAAGTTGGCGGGGGGCTGGCCCCTTTGTCTGTTCCCCAGTAGATGAGATTCTCCGGCAGACAAAAAAGAGTACCCGTAGGATAGCTTGCCGGGAAAAATCATTTATTTACACTAAAGAGGCATCTCGCCTCTGCATGCACTAGTACGCGTCGGTGCTATACAAACGGTTTTTAACCCCTTTCCGCGATGACATTTGGAATCGTCGCCTAGTGAGTGACGGCGATAGGGGGGTCCTTCCCACACGACCCAGAAACCGTCGGGGATAGGGAGCCTTGATGCATACAGTTGTCCCTATATAATCGTTTCCGATATCTCGAATATCCCAAATGCTTCATCCTTGCTACTCGTTTGTGCTCGCGTTGCCATCGCAGTCGGATTTTTGTGGTTTTACCTAAAACCAGGCAGATTCCAGGCACGGGAGCTTTCCAGGCAGATTCCAGGCACGGGAGTTTTACGATGCCTGGCACATCACAAATAGTTCATGATTATAAACCGTGTATGATAGGTAGACAATCACACACATTTAGTTTTCCCGCACCGTATGTGATAGTGTCTGACATCACACACGCTTTGCAAACGGCAACTGTGTGCATTGTTACACACGTTTCCTCTTTGTGAACCATGTCGGATTATGATGTATATCGCACACGCTGTGCTTTATTAACCGTGTGCGCCGTAATGAACTGCACACCGTAATTTCGCCCTAATTTAATTGCTGCTATTTAAAATTCTACCTAATTTAAACTTGAAAGTAGGCTATAGCTTTATTCATATCCATCAGGTTCAAACAACCAATGCATTATTCGATTCACAGGTACATATGTTTAAGAATTACATAAGAACCAAATAAAGAATGATGAACCAGGGTTCTATACTTGTACTATTACAGATGGTAAAGAAAGAGGCGATGGACATTCCGATTGCTGAACAAGGTGGCGGAATGGCCCTATTGTGCTATCCTGGATGTAGAAGGCATGCAGGACTCCAGTCCAACCCCTTGTGATGGCCGGCCACCAATCATGTAGTTTGAGAGGTAATCTTGAGTAAACTGCTTCAGGATCCACTGCAAAAGAAAAAAGATTCAGACATTGTCATCTAACACAAGTCATTACGGGTAGTAAAAAGAAGGCTACAAGGTTCTTACTTACCATCCTGCAGTTCACTGTTGTCTTGCATAAAGTGTAAACAAATAGTTCGATTGACATCTTTTGACCCATTTTAATAACAATCTTTATCAGTTCCCTCACTTGATGCTGGTTCATGAATATCTCATTGCCCCATACGCAGAAAGGGTCGAAATGTGGATTTTGGGCAATGATATATTTACCTAAAAGCACCAAGTTAATATTAGAAGCTAAACAAAAATTGAAAAATGATGTAGTACAACACTCCCTCCATTCAAGTATATAAAATTTTATTACATGTATATCTAGACATCATCAGAACATTAAGGTAACACCCTTCCTTGTTGCTATGTAGCCTGGGATTGCATATTTAGTCATTCAGTAAATGCATGTTGCTTTGTAGTCTCAGATATATTAAATATGGCCCTAGTTAACCTACTCATAAATGGGTTACAGATATATTCAGTGAAATGTCCGATTCGACGATTAATTCCTTATTAGGCCCAGGCTATATGGTACCAGCTACTGATATCCTGAACAGTGAGTACATATAAGCAATGCGATGAAACCAACCTTGATGGAAAACAACATTGTTCTCAATATTGTCCTGCATGATATAAAGGCATGTTAAGCAGAACAGGCTAAACATCAACCAAATATATCCATGGTAGACAACATAATCTACAAATGATAACCCGATTATGCAGGCTTAAGCACGCTAGTTAAGCAAAACAAGAAGTGGAAAGGTGTGTTAACTGCATCAGGCATAACATTTAAAAACAAGCAAATAGTCATTCAAACTGGTATTGTGCAGGTCTAAAGTACACTAGTTATTGTTAAAAAAATGAAAAGGCATGTTAACTGCAATATCCTTAACAGCAACCAAATATCGTAATTCATAGTGGTATTGTTGAAACTGTTATTGATAAAATTGAACTGCACGACAAATAGTTGCACATATAGAGCATCACATTGTGAAGAACTGAAATAAACAAGTCATAAGGCCATCTCTAGCCGATCCTTAAAAAGTTAAAGGACTAAAACCCTTAGTGTGTATATATATATATATATATATATATATATATATATATATATATACTCCAACAATTTTTGGCCTTTTCTAGTCGATCCCCTAACTTAGATAGTTTTGCATAACCGAACATAAAACATAAATTTACACTAAGCTAAACTACTTTTGGTCGAAGTAGAGGTCGAGCCAATCCTTCCTCGTCATGTACGGTGTGTCGCGAGCCGGGTGCGGGCAGACGCTGTCGTCGGGGTCGTTGGGGAAGGCACTCCTCCACTCGTCGATGTCGATCTCCTCGTCCTCGGGGACCACCTCGATGCCCTCTGCGCCGCCGTTTCCGCCTCCTTCGACCTCGTCATCGGAGGAGAGCGTGATAACATCGCCGCCCTCCGCGTCGCTATCCTTGCCGCCTTCGACCTCGTCATCAGAGGAGAGCGTGATAACCTCGCCGCCCTCCGTGCCGGCAAAGATCGCCTGCTCCGCCTCCACGAGCTCTGGGTGCTGCCGGCGGAGCTCTTGCATGTAGGCCTCGTCGGCGGCCTCGGCCTCGAGGCGCTCCCACGCCTCGCGGTCCTCCAGCGCCATAGCGAGCTCACCACCCCTGGCTCCGGTGGAACGAGGCCAACCGGACGTGTGCCGAAGGGGAAATTGATCCTAGCCGCCGCGCCGTGGTAGCGGACCTGCCAGCGGTCGTACTCCATGGCCGCGAGCTCGACCGTGTGGAAGCTACCGAGCTACCGGCGGGTGTGTGTCTCCCGATCTGTAATCTTGGTGACCCACGTCCCCCACCACCGCTGCCGGACCCCGAGGTAGGACCTCGTCGGCTGCCGAGTCTGAGGGAGGACGGGGAAGTCCTCGAACAGGTGTAGGGGCACGACGGATTGAGCCCACGGAGGACGACGGGGACACCTCGGCGGCCACCTAGCCGGCGTTGGGAGAAAAGGCCGCGATAAACCTCTTTTTGGCCATTGGCTCCTCGAGCTCCCCGGCACACAGGCATAGGTTGAGGATGGAGGCGCCGGTGATGGCGGTGACCTACGAATGCTTTCGGGGGTGGTGTGTGTCTGTGTGAGTGGAGGTTTTGGGGAGTGTGTGGTGTGTATGGAGGGGGGGGGCAAGGTTGTGTTTGAGGAAATACTGCGGCAACTGAAAATTTTACTAGGCAGGAATAACAGGGCGGGGCTACTGAAATTTTGGATCAAGGGCGGCGAGTAGATATTTTTGAGATTGCGAGGGATGCAGAGGCGGGAGTAAAATGCCGGGGCTACTAAAAATTTGAATCAAGGAACTAAACTAGAGCAGGAGTATCAGACATCGCACACAGTCCGCACATACTAATCGTGTGCTATCAAATATTAAAACCTTTCAGGCGGTAGGTATTTTCAAAATTACGAGGCAGTAATACCGTGGACTGTAGCCGACGCACCTTCTCGCATAAGCGATAGGCTTACTATACACTGACGGTGCTCCAGGATATTTTGTACCCCATCACACACGGCTGGTGATAATAAACTGTGTGGGATCAACTTGATTTTCCATCTTGATTTGAATTACATAATGGGGTCACAACGGCAATGGACGGTGTTTGAATTGCTAGACCTTTTATCTTCTTATGTCCATGGGTTTATGCTTATGTCCCATGCAAAAATGGGGATGAATTTTGAATACTACGACACCTTTCGGGACGAAACGATACCGTTGCCTCTTATTGCTTTCAAAAAATTTCTAGTGTCAACATAGAACAACAAGAGTGGTCTGTTAAGTTTTGGAAATTTTTGGGGTTCATTTGGACATTTTTATACATTAACTGGGTTTTCTAGGCATTTTATGTGCATAATTCAAATTATAAATACATGCACATACTCTAGTGCACATAAATTGGTTGAAAAATCAAATATGTGTCCTTGGGTGCATGCTTAGGTCCCATCCAAGAAATGGGAATGAATTTCAAACACCAGGGCAGTGATGATTGCCGGCAAAACATTGAGATACCTGATTTTAAATTCTAGTAAATCCAAAACTCGTCTGAAATTCATGAAACTTGGCATGGTATCATGGAGCGGCATCAACATGCCATGGTAAATTTTTTGTCCCATTTGGGGCAGGTTTGGGTCTAAGCTTCTCACAACAAGCCTGATGGTTTTGTTAGGGAACGTGCCACCTTTGGGGATGAAACGATATCCGTTGCCTCTTATTGCTTTCAAAAAATTTCTAGTGTCAACATAGAACAACATGAGTGTTGTGTTAAGTTTTGGAATTTTTCGGGGTTCGTTTGGACATTTTTATACATTAACTAGGTTCTCTAGGCATTTTATGTGCATAATTCAAATTCGAAATACATGCACATCACACATAAACCTCCTTATATCTTCCTCAAAGGACACCGCAAGATTGAACCCAAAGCTAAGCACTTCTCCCATTGCAAGAAAAATCAATCTATTAGGCCAAACTAAACTAATAATTCGAAGAGACATGCAAAGATAACCAATCATACATAAAAGAATTCAGAGAAGATTCAAATATTGTTCATAGATAATCTTGATCATAAACCCACAATTCATCGGATCTCGACAAACACACCGCAAAAAGAAGAGTTATATCAAATAGATCTCCAAGAGAATCGATGAGAACTTTGTATTGAGATCCAAAGAGAGAGAAGAAGCCATCTAGCTAATAACTATGGACCCGAAGGTCTGAGGTAAATTACTCACACATCATCACAGAGGCTACGGTGTTGATGTAGAAGCCCTCCGTGATCAATGCCCCCTCCGGTAGGACGCCGGAAAAGGCCCCAAGATGGGATCTCACGGGTACAGAAGGTTGCGGCGGTGGAATTAGGTTTTCGTGGTCGCTTCTGATGGTTTGGGGGTACGTAGGTATATATAGGAGGAAGAAGTAGGTCGGTGGAGCCACGAGGGGCCCACGAGGGTGGAGGGCGCGTCGTGGGGGTAGGCGCGCCCCTACCTCGTGGCTTCCTTGTCTGTTGCTTGACGTCCACTCCAAGTCCTCTGGATCACGCTGGTTCCAAAAATCACGTTCCCGAAGATTTCATTCTGTTTGGACTCCGTTTGATATTCCTTTTCTGCGAAACACTGAAATAGGCAAAAAACAACAATTTGGGTTGGGCCTCAGGTTAATAGGTTAGTCCCAAAAAATAATATAAAGGTGTATAATAAAGCCCATTAAACATCCAAAACAGAATATATAATAGCATGGAACAATCAAAAATTGTAGATACGTTGGAGACGTATCACTTTCAAAAAATTTCTAGTGTCAACATAGAACAACAGGAGTGGTGTGTTAAGTTCTGGAACTTTTTGGGGTTCGTTTGGACATTTTTATACATTAACTGGGTTTTCTAGGCATTTTATGTGCATAATTTACATGCACATGCTCCAGTGCATATAATTGGTTGAAAAATCAAATATGTGTCCTTGGGCGCATGCTTAGGTCCCATCCAAGAAATGGGAATGAATTCCAAACACCAGGGCACTGTTGATTGCCGGCAAAACATCGAGATACCTGGTTTTTAAATTCTAGTAAATCCAAAACTCGTCTGAAATTCATGAAATTTGGCATGGCATCATGGAGCGGCATCAACATGCCGTGGTAAAAAATTTGTCCCATTTGGGGCAGGTTTGGGTATAAGCTTCTCACAAACCACAGCTTCTCACAACAAGCGTGGTGGTTTCGGTAGGGAACGTGCCACCTTTGGGAACGAAACAATATCCGTTGCCTCTTATTGCTTTCAAAAAATTTCTAGTGTCAACATAGAACAACAGGAGTGGTGTGTTAAGTTTTGGAATTTTTTGGGGTTCGTTTGGACATTTTTATACATTAACTGGGTTTTCTAGGCATTTTATGTGCATAATTCAAATTAGAAATACATGCACATGCTCCAGTACATATAAATTGGTTGAAAATCAAATATGTGTCCTTGGGTGCATGCTTAGGTCCCTGATACGTCTCCAACGTATCTATAATTTTTGATTGCTCCATGCTACTTTATCTACTGTTTTGGACTATATTGGGCTTTATTTTCCACTTTGATATTACTTTTGGGACTAACCTATTAACCGGAGGCCCAGCCCAATTGTTGTTTTTTTGCCTATTTCAAGTGTTTCAAGAAACGGAATATCAAACGGAGTCCAAACAGAATGAAACCTTCAAACGTGACTTTCCAACCGAACATGATCCAGAGACTTGGACCCTACTCCAAGAAGTGCTGAGGCGGTCACGAGGTGGAGGCGCGCCCACTGGCGCGCCTCACCTCGTGGGCCCCTGACGCTCCACCGACGTACTCCTTCCTCCTATATATACCTACGTATCCCCAAACGATCGTAACAGGAGCCAAAACCTAATTCCACCACCGCAACCTTCTCAGATCCACGAGATCCCATCTTGGGGCCTGTTCCAGCTCACGGAGGGGGCATCCACCACAGAGGGCTTCTACATAATCACCATAGCCCCTCCGATGAAGTGTGAGTAGTTTACTTCAGACCTTCGGGTCCATAGCTAGTAGCTAGATGGCTTCTTCTCTCTTTTTGGATCACAATACAATGTTCTCCCCCTCTCCCGTGGAGATCTATTCGATGTAATCTTCTTTTTGCGGTGTGTTTGTTGGGACCGATGAATTGTGGGTTTATGATCCAGTATTATCCATGGAAAATATTTGATTCTTCTCTGAATTCTTTTATGTATGATTGAGTTGTCTTTCCAAGTCTCTTCGAATTATCCGTTTGGTTTGGCCAACTAGATTGATAGTTCTTGCAATGGGAGAAGTGCTTAGCTTTGGGTTCAATCTTGCGGTGTCCTCACCTAGTGACAGAAAGGGTTGCAAGGCATGTATTGTATTGTTGACATCGAGGATAACAAGATGGGTTTTTTATCATATTGCATGAATTTATCCCTCTACATCATGTCATCTTGCTTAAGGCGTTACTCTGTTTTTAACTTAATACTCTAGATGCATGCTAGATAGCGGTCGATGAGTGGAGTAATAGTAGTAGATGCAGAATCGTTTCGATCTACTTGTTTTGGACGTGATGCCTATATACATGATCATACCTAGATAACCTCAAAACTATGCTCAACTCTGTCAATTGCTCAACAGTAATTTGTTCACCCACCGTAGAATATCTATGCTCTTGAGAGAAGCCACTAGTGAAACCTATGGCCCCCGGTCTATTCTCATCATATCAATCTCTATCACTTTATTTACTTGCTTTGTTTTTACTTTGCTTTTACTTTTTACTTTGCATCTATCTATCAAAAATACCAAATATTATTTATCATCTCTATCAGATCTCACTATCGTAAGTGACCGTGAAGGGATTGACAACCCCTAATCGCGTTGGTTGCGAGTTGCTATCATTTTGTGTAGGTACGAGGGACTTGTGCGTGGTCTCCTACTGGATTGATACCTTGGTTCTCAAAAACTGAGGGAAATACTTACGCTACTTTGCTGCATCATCCTCTCCTCTTCGGGGAAATCCAACGCAGTGCTCAAGAGGTAGCAAGAAGAATTTCTGGCACCGTTGCCGGGGAGTCTACACAAAAGTCAACATACCAAGTACCCATCACAATCCCTATCTCTCACATTACATTATTTGCCATTTGTCTCTCGTTTTCCTCTCCCCCACTTCACCCTTGTCGTTTTATTCGCCCTTCCTCCGTTCAATCTTGTGTTACCATGTGCCTTATTTTTGCTTGCATCTTTGCTTGCTAAAAGTTTATGGATCCTCATCCACTTGCTAATCTCTTTAAGAGATCCAATTATGATGAACCTATTACTAGTGAATTGAGTGCACTAGATTATCTTTATAAGGGTTTTGCCCGAAATTCGTGAATCTGAAAATTGTGATGAAGTACTTTATGAAGCGATTCACGATAGATCTTTGAATAAAAAGCATGATTGCAATGATTTTACTATAAATTCTATTGATGTCAATTGTGCTAAAATATGCAAAACCCTAAGCTTGGGGATGCTAGTTTTGCTATGTCCTCTACTTGTTGCAATGATCATGATTGGGGTGATTCTTCTTATGATCTTGAAAATTTATTTAATCCCCATGATGAATATGACACTGATAATATTGTTTGCAATAATATTTAAAGTGGGTTTGGAAGAGTGTCAACTTTAGATCCCACATATTTGTAGAATATTCAATCTTATGAAATTTTTCATAAAAGTGGGTTTGGAGAGGTCATGACTTTAGTTAATGTTAATCCCACTATTTTGGAAGAGTGTCAACTTTGCATGCATGTGGATCGTGTTAATAATATGTTATGTGATAGCTATATTGTTGAATTTTCTTATGATCCTACATATAATTATTATGAGAGAGGAAAATATGGTCGTAGAAATTTTCATGATAATAAATTACCTCTCGTTATGTTGAGATTCCTATTGTTTCTTTCCGCTTCCTTGCATATGCTAGTTTTTGCTTGCTATGATAATTTGTTTGCCTATAAGATGCCTATGCATAGTAAGTATGTTAGAATTAGATGTGTTTGTTGCGTGTTTTATGATGCTCTCTTTGCGCTTCAATTCTTGTCTTTGATGTGAGCATCGTTAAAATTATCAATGACTAGCTAGGGGCGTTAAACGATAGCGCTTGTTGGGAGGCAACCCAATTTTCTTTATGTTTTTTGTTTTTGTTTATGTTTAGTAATAAATAATCCATCTAGCCTCTGTTTAGATGTGGTTTTATGTTTTAATTAGTGTTTGTGCCAAGCTAAACCTATTGGATCTTCTTGGATGATAGTTATTTGATCTTGCTGTAATTTCCAGAAACTTTGCGCTCAGTGCCCGAATTGTTAAAAATCACCAGAACGTGGTAAAATAATGATTCCAATTTATTCTGATCAATAAACAAAATTTCCAGGTCTCTAATTTTGGTAGAATTTTTAGAGTTACAGAAGTTTGCGTTAGTTACAGATTGCTACAGACTGTTCTGTTTTTCACAGATTCTGTTTTTCTTGTGTTGTTTGCTTATTTTGATGAATCTATGGCTAGTAAAATAGTTTATAATCCATAGAGAAGTTGGAATACAGTAGGTTTAACACCAATATAAATAAAGAATGAGTTCATTACATTACCTTGAAGTCGTCTTTTGTCTTCTTTCTCTAACGGAGCTCACGAGATTTCTGTTGAGTTTTGTGTTGTGAAGTTTTCAGGTTTTGGGTGAATTCTTTTGATGGATTATGGAACAAGGAGTGGCAAGAGCCTGAGCTTGGGGATGCCCATGGCACCCCCAAGATAATCCAAGGACACAAAAAAGTCAAAGCTTGGGGATGCGCCGGAAGGCATCCCTCTTTAAATCCACTTCCATCAGTAATTTACTTGGAGCTATATTTTTATTCACCACATGATATGTGTTTTGCTTGGAGCGTCTTGTATTATTTGCGTATTTGCTTGTTATTTTACCACAATAATCCTTTCTGTACACACCTTTTGAGAGATCCATACATGATTTGGAATTTGTTAGAATACTCTATGTGCTTCACTTATATCTTTTGAGCTTGATAGTTTTGCTCATAGTGCTTCACTTATATCTTTTGAGCGTGATAATTTTTGCTCTAGTGCTTCACTTATATCTTTGAGAGCACGGTGGTGGATTTGTTTTAAAGAAACTATTTATCTCTCATGCCTCACTTATATTATTTTGAGAGTCGTTAATAGCATGGTAATTTGCTTAATGTTAATATACTTAGTGTTCAAGATATGTGAAACTTTGTTTTTGAGTGAATTGAATACTAAGATAAGTTTGATGCTTGATAATTGTTTTGAGATATGGAGGTGATAATATCAAAGTCGTGCTAGTTGATAATTGTGAATTTGAGAAATACTTGTGTTGAAGTTTGCAAGTCCCGTAGCATGCACGTATGGTTAAAGTTGTGTAACAAATTTGAAACATGAAGTGTACCTGGCTTGTGCATCCTTATGAGTGGCGGTCGGGGACGAGCGATGGTCTTTTCCTACCAATCCATCCCCCTAGGAGCATGCACGTAATACTTGATTTTTGATGGCTTCTAAATTTTTGCAATAAGTATATGAGTTCTTTTGACTAATGTTGAGTCCATGGATTATACGCACTCTCACCTTTCCGCCTTTGCTAGCCTCTTGATGCCGTGCATTGCCCTTTCTCACCTTGAGAGTTGGTGCAAACTTCGCGGTGCATCCAAACCCCGTGATACGATACGCTCTATCACACATAAACCTCCTTATATCTTCCTCAAAACAGCCACCATACCTACCTATCATGGCATTTCCATAGCCATTCCGAGATATATTGCCATGCAACTTCCATCATCATTATTATGACATACATTACTTTTGTCATATTTCCATTGCATGATCATGTAGTTGACATCATATTTGTGGCAAAGCCACCATGCATTATTTTCCATACATGTCACTCTTGATTCATTGCACCATCCCGGTACACCGCCGGATGCATTCATATAGAGTCATATTTTGTTCTAAGTTTCGAGTTGTAATTGTTGAGTTGTAAAAAAATTTAAAGTGTGATGATCATCATTATTAGAGCATTGTCCCAAGTGAGCATTCCCCCATAAGTCGGGATGAGACTCCGGACGAAAAAAAATTAAAAAAAAAAGAAAAAAAGAAGAAAAAAAAGCAAGGCAAAAAAAAGGCCCAAAAAAATGAGAGAAAAAGAGAGAAGGGACAATGCTACTATCCTTTTACCACACTTGTGCTTCAAAGTAGCACCAAGATCTTCATGATAGAGAGTCTCTCATTTTGTCACTTTCATATACTAGTGGGAATTTTTCATTATAGAACTTGGCTTGTATATTCCAATGATGGGCTTCCTCAAAATGCCCTAGGTCTTCGTGAGCAAGCAAGTTGGATGCACACCCACTTAGTTTCTTTTGTAGAGCTTTCATATACTTATAGCTCTAGTGCATCCGTTGCATGGCAATCCCTACTCCTCATGTTGACATCAATTGATGGGCATCTCCATAGCCCGTTGATTAGCCTCGTCAATGTGGGACTTTCTCCTTTTGTCTTCTCCACACAATCCCATCATCATATTCTATTCCACCCATAGTGCTATATCCATGGCTCAAGGCCATGTATTGCGTGAAGGTTGAAAAGTTTGAGATTATTTGAGTATGAAACAATTGCTTGGCTTGTCATCAGGGGTATAGAAGTTGGGAACATCTTTGTGTGACAAAAATGAAGCATAGCCTAACTATATGATTTTGTAGGGATGAACTTTCTTTTGCCATGTTATTTTGAGAAGACATGATTGCTTTGATTAGTATGCTTGAAGTATTATTATTTTTGTGTCAATAAGAACTTTTTTCTTAAATCTTTCAGATCTGAATATTCATATCACAAGTAAGAAGAATTATATAGAAATTATGCCAAAGTATCACTCCGCATCAAAAATTCTTTTTTTATCATTTACCTACTCGAGGACGAGCAGGAATTAAGCTTGGGGATGCCTGATACGTCTCCAATGTATCTATAATTTTTGATTGCTCCATGCTACTTTATCTACTGTTTTGGACTATATTGGGCTTTATTTTCCACTTTTATATTACTTTTGGGACTAATCTATTAACCGGAGGCCCAGCCCAGAATTGCTGTTTTTTTGCCTATTTCAGTGTTTCGAAGAAACAAAATATCAAATGGAGTCCAAACGGATTGAAACCTTCGGGAACGTGATTTTCCAACCGAACGTGATCCAGGAGACTTGGACCCTACTCCAAGAAGTGCCAGAGGCGGTCATGAGGGTGGAGGGCGCCCCCCTGGGCGCGTCCCCTACCTCGTGGGCCCCCTGACACTCCACCGACGTACTCCTTCCTCCTATATATACCTACGTATCTCCAAACGATCAGAACAGGAGCCAAAAACCTAATTCCACCGCTGCAACCTTCTGTATCCACGAGATCCCATCTTGCGGCCTATTCTGGAGCTCCGTCGGAGGGGGCATCCACCATGGAGGGCTTCTACATCATCACCATAGCCCCTCCAATGAAGTGTGAGTAGTTTACTTCAGACCTTCGGGTCCATAGCTAGTAGCTAGATGTCTTCTTCTCTCTTTTTGGATCTCAATACAATGTTCTCCCCCTCTCTCGTGGAGATCTATTCGATGCTCTTCTTTTTGCGGTGTGTTTGTTGAGATCGATGAATTGTGGGTTTATGATCCCGTATTATCTATGGAAAATATTTGATTCTTCTCTGAATTCTTTTATGTATGATTGAGTTATCTTTGCAAGTCTCTTCGAATTATCCGTTTGGTTTGGCCAACTAGATTGGTAGTTCTTGCAATGGGAGAAGTGCTTAGCTTTGGGTTCAATCTTGCGGTGTCCTTACACAGTGACAGAAAGGGTTGCAAGGCACGTATTGTATTGTTGCCATCGAGGATAACAAGATGGGGTTTTATCATATTGCATGAATTTATCCCTCTACATCATGTCATCTTGCTTAAGGCGTTACTCTATTTTTAACTTAATACTCTAGATGCATCTTTGGATAGCGGTCGATGAGTGGAGTAATAGTAGTAGATGCAGAATCGTTTGGTCTACTTGTTTTGGACGAGATGCCAATGTACATGATCATACCTAGATAACCACAAAACTATGCTCAATTCTGTCAATTGCTCAACAGTAATTTGTTCACCCACCGTAGAATATCTATGCTCTTGAGAGAAGCCACTAGTGAAACCTATGGCCCCCGGGTCTATTATCATCATATCAATCTCTATCACTTTATTTACTTGCTTTGTTTTTACTTTGCTTTTACTTTTTACTTTGCATCTATCTATCAAAAATACCAAAAATATTATTTATCATCTCTATCAGATCTCACTATCGTAAGTGACTGTGAAGGGATTGACAACCCCTAATCGCGTTGGTTGCGAGTTGCTATCGTTTTGTGTAGGTACGAGGGACTTGTGTGTGGTCTCCTACTGGATTGATACCTTGGTTCTCAAAAACTGAGGGAAATACTTACGCTACTTTGCTGCATCATCCTCTCCTCTTCGGGGAAATCCAACGCTGTGCTCAAGAGGTAGCAGTCCCATCCAAGAAATGGGAAAGAATTTCAAACACCAGGGCACTGTTGATTGCCGGCAAAACATTGAGATACCTGGTTTTTAAATTCTAGTAAATCCAAAACTCGTCTGGAATTCATGAAACTTGACATGGTATCATGGAGCGGCATCAACATGCCATGCTAAAAAATTTGTCCCATTTTGGGCAGATTTGGGTATAAGCTTCGCACAACAGGCCTGGGGGTTTTGGTAGGGAATGTGCCACCTTTGGGGACGAAACGATATCCGTTGCCTCTTATTGCTTTCTTCTACCTCTTGAGCACTGCGTTGGTTTTCCCTTGAAGAGTAAAGGGTGGTGCAGTAAAGTAGCGTAAGTATTTCCCACAGTTTTTGAGAACCAAGGTATCAATCCAGTAGGAGACCACGTGCAAGTCCCACGCACCTACACAAACAAATAAGAACCTCGCAACCAACGCGATAAAGGGGTTGTCAATCCCTTCACGATCATTCACGAGAGTGAGATCTGATAGAGATGATAAGATAATATTTTTGGTATTATTTATGATAAAGAGTAAATGTAAATAAAGCAAAATAAACGACGCAGAAATAGCTAGTTGTTGGGAGATTAATATGATGGAAAATAGACCTGGGGGCCATAGGTTTCACTAGTGGCTTCTCTCAAGGTAGCATAAGTATTACGGTGGGTAAACGAATTACGGTCGAGCAATTGATAGAATTGAGCATAGTTATGAGAATATCTAGGTATGATTATGTATATAGGCATCACGTCCGTGACAAGTAGACCGAAACGATTCTGCATCTACTACTATTATTCCACACATCGACCGCTATCCAGCATGCATCTAGAGTATTATGCTCATAAGAACAGAGTAACGCTTTAAGCAACATGACATGATGTAGAGGGATAAACGCATGCAATATGATATAAACCCCATCCTTTTATCCTTGATGGCAACAATACAATACGTGCCTTGCTGCCCCTGCTGTAACTGGGAAAGGACACCGCAAGATTGAAACCAAAGCTAAGCACTTCTCCCATTGCAAGAAAGATCAATCTATTAGGCCAAACCAAACTGATAATTCGAAGAGACTTGCAAAGATAACCAATCATACATAAAAGAATTCAGAGAAGATTCAAATATTGTTCATAGATAATCTTCATCATAAACCCACAATTCATCAGATCTCTACAAACACACCGCAAAAAGAAGAGTTACATCAAATAGATCTCCAAGAGAATCGGGGAGAACTTTGTATCGAGATCCAAAGAGAGAGAAGAAGACATCTAGCTAATAACTATGAACCCGAAGGTCTGAGGTAAACTACTCACACATCATCAGAGAGGCTATGGTGTTGATGTAGAAGCCCTCCCTGATCAATGCCCCCTCCGGTAGGACGCCGGAAAAGGCCCCAAGATGGGATCTCACGGGTACAGAAGGTTGCGGCAGTGGAATTGGTTTTCATGGTCGCTTCTGATGGTTTAGGGGTACGTAGGTATATGTAGGAGGAAGAAGTAGGTCGGTGGAGCCACGAGGGGCCCACGAGGGTGGAGGGCGCGCCTTGGGGGTAGGCGCGCCTCTACCTCGTGGCTTCCTCGTCTGCTGCTTGACGCCCACTCCAAGTCCTCTCGATCACGTTTGTTCCAAAAATCACGTTCGAAGGTTTCATTCCGTTTGGACTCTGTTTGATATTCCTTTTCTGCGAAACACTGAAATAGGCAAAAAAACAGCAATTTGGGCTAGGCCTCCGGTTAATAGGTTAGTCCCAAAAATAATATACAGGTGTATAATAAAGCCCATTAAACATCCAAAACAGAATATATAATAGCATGGAACAATCAAAAATCATAGATACGTTGGAGACGTATCAAGCATCCCCAAACTTAATTCCTGCTCGTCCTCGAGTAGGTAAATGATAAAAACAGAAATTTTGATGTGGAATGCTACCTAGCATATTCCTTAATGCAATGCTCTTATTTGTGGTATGAATATTCAGATCCGAAAGATTAAAGATAAAAGTTTAGTATTGACATAAAAATAATAATACTTCAAGCATACTAACCAAGCAATCATGTCTTCTCAAAATAACATGGCCAAAGAAAGTTATCCCTACAAAATCATATAGTCTGGCTATGCTCTATCTTCATCACATAAAGTATTTAATCATGCACAACCCCAATGACAAGCCAAGCAATTGTTTCATACTTTTGATGTTCTCAAAAATTTTCAATCTTCACGCAATACATGAGAGTGAGCCATGGACATAGCACTATATGTGGAATAGAATGGTGGTTGTGGAGAAGACAAAAAAGGAGAAGATAGTCTCACATCAACTAGGCGTATCAACGGGCTATGGAGATGCCCATCAATAGATATCAATGTGAGTGAGTAGGGATTGCCATGCAACGGATGCACTAAAGCTATAAGTGTATGAAAGCTCAACAAAAGAAACTAAGTGGGTGTGCATGCAACTCGCTTGCTCACGAAGACCTAGGGCATTTTGAGGAAGCCCATCATTGGAATATACAAGCCAAGTTCTATAATGTAAAACTCCCACTAGTATATGAAAGTGACAACATAGGAGACTCTCTATCATGAAGATCATGGTGCTACTTTTGAAGCGCAAGTGTGGTAAAAGGATAGTAACATTGTCCCTTCTCTCTTTTTCTCTCATTTTTTTGGGATAATGCTCTATGAATGATGATCATCACACTTCTATTTATTCACAACTAAATAATTACAACTCAATACTTAGAACAAAAATATGACTCTATGTGAATGCCTCTGGCGAAGTACCGGGATATGCAATGAATCAAGAGTGACATATATAAATACGATGTCAACTACATGATTATGCAAAGCAATATGACAATGATGAAGCGTGTCATAGCAAACGGAACGGTGGTAATTTGCATGGCAATATATCTCGTAATGGCTATGGAAATGCCATAATAGGTAGGTATGGTGGCTGTTTTGAGGAAGGTATATGGTGGGTGAATGATACCGGTGAAAAGTATGCGGTATTAGAGAGGCTAGCAATGGTGGAAGGGTGAGAGTGCGTATAATCCATGGACTCAACATTAGTCATAAAGAACTCATATACTTGTTGCAAAAATCTATTAGTTATCAAAACAAAGTATTACACACATGCTCCTAGGGGGATAGATTGGTAGGAAAAGACCATTGCTCGTCCCCGACCGTCACTCATAAGGAAGACAATAAATAAATAAATCATGCTCCGACTTCATCACATAATGGTTCACCATACGTGCATGCTACAGGAATCACAAACTTTAACACAAGTATTTCTCAAATTCACAACTACTCAACTAGCATGACTCTAATATCACCATCTCATATCTCAAAACAATTATCAAGCATCAAACTTCTCATAGTATTCAACGCACTTACAAGAAAGTTTTTACTAATCTTGGATGCCTATCACTTTAGGACTAATTTCTCAATTTAAGCAAACTACCATGCTGTTTTGGAGGACTCTCAAAATAATATAAGTGAAGCATGAGAGAACAATAGTTTCTATAAAACAAAACCACCGCCGTGCTCTAAAATATATAAGTAAAGCACTAGAGCAAAAACTATATAGCTCAAAAGATATAAGTGAAGCACATAGAGTATTCTAATAAATTCTGAATCATGCGTGTCTCTCTCAAAAGGTGTGTACAGCAAGGATGATTGTGGTAAACTAAAAAGCAAAGACTCAAATTATACAAGACGCTCCAAGTAAAACACTTATCATGTGGTGAATAAAAATATAGCTCCAAGTAAAGTTACCGATGGATTTAAGATTTAAAGAGGATGCCTTCCGGGGCATCCCCAAGCTTTGGCTTTTTGGTGTCCTTGGATTTACCTTGGGGTGCCTTAGGAATCCCCAAAGCTTAGGCTCTTGCCACTCCTTGTTCCATAATCCATCAAATCTTTACCCAAAACTTGAAAACTTCACAACACAAAACTTAACAGAAAATCTCATGAGCTCCGTTAGCGAAAGAAAACAAAACACCACTTCAAGGTACTGTATTGAACTCATTCTTTATTTATATTGGTGTTAAACCTACTTTATTCGAACTTCTCTATGGTTTATAAACTATTTTACTAGCCATACATTCATCAAAATAAGCAAACAACACACACAAAACAGAATCTGTCAAAAACAGAACAGTCTGTAGTAATCTGTAACTAACGCAAACTTCTGGAACTCAAAAAAATCCACCAAAATAGGAAGAACTACATAATTTGTTTATTGATCTACTGCAATTGTATTCAGTATTTTATCACGTTTTGATGATTTTTAACAATTGTTTTCGTGAACAGAAATTTTGTGGAATTTTCAGCAAGATCAAATAACTATCATCCAAGAAGATCCTATAGGTTTAACTTGGCACAAACACTAACTAAAACATAAAAACAAATCTAACCAGAGGCTAGATCAAAGATTTATTCCTAAACAGAACCAAAAGGCAAAAAAACTAAAAATAAAATTGGGTTGCCTCCCAACAAGCGCTATCGTTTAACGCCCCTAGATAGGCATAAAAGCAAGGATAGATCTAGGTATTGCCATCTTTGGTAGGAAATCCATAAGTGGCTCTCATAATAGATTCATAAGGTAATTTAATATTCTTTCTAGGGAAGCGTTCCATGCCTTTCCTTAATGGAAATTGGAATCTAATATTCCCTTCCTTCATATCGATAATTACACCAATCGTTCTAAGGAAAGGTCTACCAAGAATAATAGTTCATGAAGGATTGCAATCTATATCAAGGACAATAAAATCTATGGGCACATAGTTCCTATTTGCAACAATACGAACATCATTAATTCTTCCCATAGGTTTCTTAATGGTGGAATCCGCAAGGTGTAAGTTTAAAGAGCAATCATCAAATTCGCGGAAACCTAACAAATCACATAAGTTTTTGGAATCGTGGAAACACTAGCACCCAAATCACACAAAGCATAGCATTCATGATCTTTAATTTTAATTTTAATAGTATGTTCCCACTCATTATAAAGTTTTCTAGGGATAGAAACTTCCAACTCAAGTTTTTCTTCATAAGATTGCATCAAAGCATCAACGATATGTTTAGTAAAAGCTTTATTTTGACTATAAGCATGAGGAGAATTTAGCACGGATTGCAACAAGGAAATAAAATCTATCAAAGAGAAATTATCATAATTAAATTCCTTGAAATCCAAGATAGTGGGTTCATTGATATCTAAAGTTTTGACCTCTTCAATCCCACTTTTACCAATTTTTGCATCAAGATCTAAAAACTCTGAATTTTTGGGACGCCTCCTAACTAAAGTTGGCTCATCTCCAGTCCCATCATTATCAAGATTCATATTGCAAAACAAAGATTTAATAGGAGACACATCAACAACTTTTAGATCTTCATCTTTATTGTCATAAAAATTAGAAGAACACACTTTTACAAAGAAATCTTTCTTAGCACGCATCTAACGGTTCTTTCTTTGCACTCATCAATGGAAATTCTCATAGATTTGAGAGACTCATTGATATCATGCTTAGGTGGAATAGATCTAAGTTTCAAAGAATCAACATCAAGAGAAATTCTATCCACGTTCCTAGCCAATTCGTCAACTTTAAGCAATTTTTGTTCAAGCAAAGCATTGAAATTCTTTTGAGAAATCATAAATTATTTAACACTATTCTCAAATTCACAGGGCATCTTGTTAAAATTTCCGTAAGAGTTGTTGCAGGAATTACCATAATTATTAGAGGAATTACTAGGGAACGGCCTATGATTAAAGTTTCCTCTATACACGTTGTTACCGAAATTATTCCTACCAACAAAATTCACATCCATAGATTCATTATTATTCTCAATCAAAGTAGGCAAAGGCATATCATTAGGATCAGAAGAAACACTCTTATTAGCAAACAATTTCATAAGTTCATCCATCTTTCCACTCAAAACATTAATTTCTTCTATCGCATGCACTTTTTTACTAGTAGATCTTTCAGTGTGCCATTGAGAATAATTAACCATAATATTATCTAGGAGTTTTGTAGCTTCTCCTAAAGTGATTTCCATAAAAGTGCCTCCATGCCGAATCTAAAAGATTTCTAGAAGCAAAATTCAATCTGGCATAGAAATTTTGTATAATCATCCACAAATTCAAACCATGAGTAGGGCAATTACGTATCATTAATTTCATCCTCTCCCAAGCTTGTGAAACATGTTCATGATCAAGTTGCTTAAAATTCATAATATCGTTTATAAGAGAGATGATCTTAGCGGGAGGAAAATACTTAGAGATAAAAGCATCTTTGCACTTATTCCAAGAATAAATACTATTTTTTGGCAAAGATGAAAACCAAGTTTTAGCACGATCTCTAAGCAAAAACGGAAATAGTTTCAACTTAACAATATCATTGTCCACATCTTTATTCTTTTGCATATCACACAAATCAACAAAGCTATTTAGATGGGTAGCGGCATCTTCACTAGGAAGGCTGGTGAATTGACCTTTCATGACAAGATTTAGCAAAGCAGCATTAATTTCGCAAGATTCAGCATTGGTAAGAGGAGCAATCGAAGTGCTAAGAAAATCATTGTTGTTGGTATTGGCAAAGTCACACAATTTAGTATTATCTTGAGCCATCATGACAAGCAAGCAATCCAACACACGAGCAAACAAGAAGCGAGTGAGAAAGAGGCGAACGGAAAGAGAGGGCGAATAAAACGGCAAGGGTGAAGTGGGGGAGAGGAAAATGAGAGGCAAATGGCAAATAATGTAATGCGAGGGATAAGAGCTTATGATGGGTACTTGGTATGTCTTGACTCGTGCGTAGACTCCCCAGCAACGGCCCCAGAAATGGCTCGTTCATGTCGGTGTGGAACGACACCTATGGGATCACAAGAATCCCTACTACGGTTACCGGAGCGCAGGGTTGCGAGAAGAGTAGGATTAGTAATCAGCACAAGGATCGTTTACCCAGGTTCGGGCCACGAGGATGCGTAAAACCCTAGTCCTGCTTTGGTGGATGTATTTCAGAGAGTTCTTGAGCTCTCGAACTAGCTATGGTGGGTGCGTCGTTCCAAAGAGCCGAATCCTTTTCCAGTATGCCATGGGCCTCCTTTTATAGTCGAAAAGGGGCTGCCACAGTGGCACACAGGAGGTGGAAAGGCATACAGTGCTACGAGCTTATCGCTCGTATTACAGGACAAGACGCATTTAATGCGCCGCTGAGGTGTCCCCTTTCTTTATTAGGGACGGGGGCGAGGCCCGTCCCGTCCGTCGCCGCTCCTCCTCGCTTCGTCACGCGCCCTGGCCAGTGATGTGTGCGGCGCCATGTAGGCAGGCAGGCAGCTAAGGTGGCGTGGTGGGAGGGTCTTCACGAAGGTCTGCATGCCACCACGCAGGCGCCTGTTGAGTTGGCCTGGAAGCTACATGTTGCCACGCAGGTGCCTGCCCAGCTGGTTGGGCTGGCAGCTGCACGCGAACGGCGGTGGAGACTTGGCTGCCACCCGGCAAGGGTCTTGCCGTGGCGCGCTGTCGTCCCCGGCAAGGATCTTGCCGGGGGTCTTGTGGCTCTCCTCGGCAAGGATCTTGCCGAGGACCATTGTCTTTCAATCCTCATCTGATCTTGAATATTCCTTGGTCTTGACAAATATCTGCATGCCACCATGGAGGTGCCTCCCGAGCCCTAGTTCCAACGTGATTGGTTGAGTTGGAACCCATGGACTCGAGGGTGGCTCACTCCGCTGGTGTGGGCGAGCCGCCCTGGCAAGGGTCTTGTCGGGGCTGCTGAGGCTGCCCCCGGCAAGGATCTTGCCAGGGGAACCTGCTTCGCCTCTCTGCTTCTTTGTGTTCTTGGCCTTGGCGTTGCTTTGGCTGTCTTAGGCTTCGGTTTTACCTCAGTTCACCTCCCCTGTTCTGCTTGGTGTGGCCGCGGGCGCGGCTCCGACTGCTCGTGCACAAGTAAAGGGGTACAAAGGTGCGCCCCCTCTTTTGTACACCGACAAGAGCCCCCGGGCCTGGGCCACACATAAGCGCGACACGTTGTTGGGCTAGGCCCAAAACAGTGCGCGGGCCGGAGGGGCAGTTTTTACCGCGGTAAATTTCCGTCAGCTGCTCTTCCCCATGACCCGCGTTGAATGCGCGACGTGGAGGGGTGCGCGCGTGATGTGGGCGGCATGCGTGATGCGGTTTCCGCATGCATGCGTCACGTCGCAGTAAAGAGGCGGCTCGCGCCTTCTCTGTAAAAAGAGGGAGGCGTGGAGGCGTGGCTCATTTACTGAATGGGGCCGGGTCGCGGTCTTCAAGGCATCCACACCCCACGATCACGGGGTGGGGAGAGGTCGCTTCACCCGTCCCCTCGGTTCTGCACGTTCGCCACGCGTCCTCCATGCGCTTGGGGTGGCAAGCGGTGGAGACGGGAAACCGGGCCGTCGCTGGTTGGGGCAGCGGGTCGGTCCCGATTCCCTGCGCCTCTGGTGGCTGGATTGGCCGAGCGGGGCGGCCGAGCCCCGACCCCGCCCATTTATAAGGAAAGGGAAGGGGAGATGGCATCCCGCATTCTTCTATCTTCTAACTCCTCCTGCTACTGCTTCTTCCTCTCATCCACCATGGAGAAGGGGAACCCTGGTCCCTCAACGGTGGCGGCGAGGGTCACCACTCGACAGTGCGTCCCTCCTCCTCCTGAGCCCGCGGTGGTGGAGCCGGCCGCGAGGGGAAGGGGGAGGGGGCGAGGCCGTGGGCGAAGCCGTGGCAGAGGTCGTGGTGCTCGGGGAAAAGGAGGACGGGGCGGTGCGCTGGCCTCACCCCTGCCGATGATGCCTTTCCCGGCGGAGGGCCGCGTTGGAGACCAGCCCCGCGAGTTCTTCATCAGGTTGCGCCAGCCTCCGCGTCTCCGTCTTCGTCTTCCCACCTCGTTTGCTCGGGAGATGGAGTGTGACCCGCTCTAGACCCTCAGGTTACACATGAGGGGCCGCGGGAACGGGGGCACGCGGGTCGACGCCGACTTCCCGGCTCCTCGGGTCATGTACCTTCGCCGTGGATGGAAGACGTTCACTCGCATCCCTAGCCTGACGGCGGGGCTCGTCCTCTACTTCAAATTAATGGAGGACGGGTTGCTCTCCATCAAGGTCTTCGGGGATTTTGGAACTCGCCTGAAGTGCTGCATGGAGAGCTCCTCCGACAGAGACTCCAACGATTGAAGCTCTTCCTCGAGCGAAAGTGACGAGGAGGACAGCGGGGCGGATGACGGGGATGAGTCCGACGAGGCGTCGGACGCCCCGCGCCTGGACGGGTGCGGCAGCAGCAGCATCTGCACCTGGCCGCTCCTCCGATGGAGTTTCGGCGGGGGAGGGGCCAGCTCCTTGAACTTCTCGGGGCCGTCTCCTTGGGCAGCTGGCGTCGGGAGGTTGCGGAAGAGGAAGAGGGCGGGCGGCAAGGCCGTCAACTCGGAGTACGCGGACACCGACGCCTTCGTCGCGTGTCCGGTGACCTGCCGCCTCGTCTTCCAGCTCCTTTCCCGGCACCGTCATCACCAGCCCACCCTTGGGTAGCCACCGAGGTGTTCTCTTGGTGCTTTCTGCTGCTCGTAGCTCGCCTAGGCGCCCCTTTTGTCCTTTTGCCTTCTTGAACCACCTCCTGAGGAGAGGGACAAGAAAGGGATTACGGGCATCTCATATCTTTTTTAGTTTGTAAGCCTTCGAGCCTTTGTTAAATTTAGAACTCGTAATCCCCTTGCTCATGTTTTTCATTCCGTATGAACTATACCTATATGGGATGTTTTTAATGAAAAAGGGATGTTTGCCGGGTTTTTCGTTCGTGGGTAGACCCCGCGACAAGGAGTGAATCCTTGTTACTATTTAAGATAAACGTTTTTTGCCCGGCAACAGGCCTTGCCTTCCCCCACACTTCGCTCGACCATTCTCGCGCTCTTGGCGGAGGCAGGGATGAAGTGGGCTTAGGCTCCTCATTCTACCTCCTTGCCGCTGCGGCTACAACCAAATCCAGACCCAGGAGATAATCCTTGAGTATAGGAAAAAGGGAGCACGGTAGCCTGGAGATAAAACGAGGTTTCACATGCCCCAGTTCCGTTCCGAAATGCATGACAGAGGATGAAAGACTTATCTGGATCTGCAGCCCCTGGCAACCTTGTCTTGCCGCGGTTGGATCCTTGTACTTGCAGCCCCCGGGAACGGCCCTGTGAATCAAAGGAGGACAGAAAAGAACAGAGAGACGCGCACTCGACCTCTAGGCTAGGGGTTAGTCGCTGCTAAGCACTATCAACCCTAACCAAGGAAGAGACTCGACCTAGCATGCATGCTATAACTTAGGGCACCAGCGCTTCATTTATTTGTGCTCAGGGTCTGCGCCTGGCTTTGTACAAAGGGTTACATGCCTCGCCGGCAAGGCTTGTACAAAAGGTGGCTTGTCGGGGGCCCGGCAAGCTGCGCCTTATGGGTAAAACTTGCGAAGATGCTCGATGTTCCAGGAGTTGCTCATTGGAACAACATCTTCGGTCTCCAGCGGATCGCCAGCCCGTGACTCGTATTACCCGATAAGGGCCTTCCCACTTTGGCGTCAACATGTTGGAATTCTTGGCCGACTGAATGCGCCGAAGAACAAGGTCGCCTTCCTCAAAGCTTCGGGCATGAACCTTGCGGCTATGGTAGCGGCGCAAGGCTTGCTGGTAGCATCCTACTCTGACAGCCGCCCGAAGACGATCTTCCACAAGGAGCGTCGCGTCATCTTACCGCAACTGCTCTTGCTCAAGCTCATCATAAGCGAGCACTCGAGGTGACCCGTATATGAGTTACATGGGGGGAACTGTCTCCGCCCCATATACTAGGGCAAAGGGTGTCTGACCGGTGGCTCGATTTGGCGTCGTCCTGATCGACCAAAGAACCGCCGGCAACTCATCAATCCAGCACCTTCCTCTCTTGTGCATCCTGTCAAAGGTCTTCGTTCTCAGGCCTCACGACACTTCAGCATTCGCCCTCTCTGCTTGGCCGTTGCTCCGGGGGTGTGCCACGGAAGCAAAACAGACCTTGCTGCTGAGGTCTTGAATGTACTGCATGAAGGTGTGGCTTTTGAACTGCGTGCCGTTGTCGGTGATGACTCTGTTTGGCACACCAAAACGGCAGGCTAGTCCCTTGAAGAACTTGACGGCTGACTGTGTTGTCACCTTCCTCACTAGTTCCACCTCTGGCCACTTTGTGAACTTGTCAATTGCAACGTACAAGTACTCAAAGCCCCCGACAACATGGGGGAAAGGGCCCAGTATGTCGAGCCCCCAGACCGAGAATAGCTAGGAGAGAGGGATCGTTTGAAGGGCTTGAGCTGGTTGATGAAGCTTCTTTTAATGGAACTGACACGCTTCACACTTGGTTACTAGTGTCGTTGCATCCTGGAGGGCGGTGGGCCAGAAGAAACCTTGCCGGAACACCTTGCCGGCAAGGGCTCTCAACCCTATGTGGGAGCCACATATGCATCCATGTATCTCTGCCAACAGCTCCAGTCCATCCTCCCAGGGGATGCACTTCAATTTCACACTGTTCGGCCTTCTCACATGGAGGACATCATCGATTTAACCGGGTACAGGGCAGACCGACGGGCTACTTTTTCCGCTTCTTCCTGCTCCTCAGGAAGTTCCCTTGTTTAGAGGAATCAGACAGTATGCTGCGCCCAGCCGGAGCCTGAGGCTCGACGTCAAGGACCAAAGGCATTTCCTCTGCCATGGGAGCGGTTGTCTCCACGGCCAGGGCTTGACGCCCTGCTGGAGCTAGTTGCTCCTTGGCAGGCCCAGCGTCCATGGCAGCATCCTCGCTGGCAGTCTCAGGGGGCTCGGCGGGAAAATACTTGACGGGACCTGATTTCCTCCGCTTGTTCCGCCCCGTTGACGGTTCGACGGATGGCTGAGTTAACTGGAGCAAAAAGGTACCTGGTTCCATAGGTAGCTTGAATGCAGCACACTTTGACATGTAATCGGCAATGTCGTTCTCCGCTCGGGGAACGTGCTCCGCTTGGATACAGTCAAAGCGCTCCTCCAGCTTCCTCACTTCATCTATGTAAACCTCCATCAATGGGCTCTGGTAATCCTTGTTAACTTGTCTGACGACAAGCTGCGAGTCACCCCTGACGATGAGCTTCTTCACCCCGAGGTCTGCCGCGATCCTGAGACCGGCAAGCAGCCCCTCGTAATCAGCGGGTTGTTTGTGGACATCTCCCTGGGAAAGTGCATCTGGATCACGTACTTGAGGTGCTCTTTGGTGGGTGCGACAAGCAGCACACCGGCACCGGCGCCTTGCAGTGAGAAAGCCCCGTCAAAGTACATGATCCACTCGCGGTCCGCTTCCTTGCCGGGGAGAGCGGTCTCTTGGATTTCTTCGTCAGGTGTTGAGGTCCATTCTGCAATGAACTCTGCCAAGATCTTGCTCTGGATTGTTGAGGTACTTTCAAACTTCAACCCAAAGCTCGACAACTCCAAGGCCCATTTGTAACGCCCCCGATGCGGCTATATCTCCCACGTGTCGAAGCACGACTTAGAGGCATAACCGCATTGAAAGCAATGTCGCAAGTGAGGTAATCTTCACACAATCCATGTAATACATAAGGGAAAGAGATACATAGTTGGCTTACAAATGCCACTTCACACAATACATAAATAAACATCCATCATCCAGAATACACTCAAGGTCCGACTACGGAACCAAAATAAAAGAAGATACCCCAAATGCTACACAGATCCCCGATCGTCCCAACTGGGCTCCACTACCGATCATCGTGAAAAGACACATAATGTAACCACGTTCCTCATCGAACTCCCACTTGAGCTTGGTTGCGCCACCTGCACCGCATCGTCGGCACCTGCAACTGTTTTGGTAGAATCTGTGAGTCACAGGGGACTCAGCAATCTCACACCCGCGAGATCAAGACTATTTAAGCTTATAGGAAGGACAGAGTTGTGAGGTGGAGCTGCAGCAAGCGACTAGCATATATGGTGGCTACATTTGCAAAAGAGAGCGAGAAGAGAAGCAAGGCACGGTCGTGAAGCTAGTAGCAATCAAGAAGTGATCCTGAACTACTTACGCCAAACATAACTCCAACACCGTGTTCACTTCCCGGACTCCGCCGAGAAGAGACCATCACGGTTACACACGCTGATTGATGTGTATTAATTAAGGTCAACTTCGGGTTTTCTACAACCGGACATTAACAAATTCCCATCTGCCTCATAACCGCGGCACGGCTTTGAAAGATAATACCCTGCAGGGTGTCCCAACTTAGCCCATAATAAGCTCTCACGGTCAACGAAGGATATTCCTTCTACCGAAGACCCGATCGATCTCGGAATCCCGGACTACAAGACATTCCGACAAAGAATAAAACAAGACCAAAGAAGCCGCCCGAATGTGCCGACAAATCCCGATAGGAGCTGCACATATCTCGTTCTCGTGGCACACCGGATTGTCCAAGCTTCGATAGGCCATCTCAGAGTTGCCCGATACACCGGGCGGCTGACAGGTTGGACCAGCACTCAGAGGAGAACTGGCCCGGGGGTTAAAATAAAGATGACCCTCGGGCTCGCGAAAACCCGGGGGAAAAAGGCTTAGGTGGCAAATGGTAAAACCAAAGTTGGGCCTTGCTGGAGGAGTCTTATTCAAAGCGAACTGTCAAGGGGTCCCATCAATCACCCAACCGTGTAAGGAATGCGAAATCAAGGAATATAACACCGGTATGACGGAAACTAGGGCGGGAAGAGTGGAACAAAACACCGTGCATAAGGCCAAGTCTTCCACCCTTTACCAAGTATATAGATGCATTAATTATAGCAGATATATTGTGATATCCCCAACAAGTAAACATGTTCCAACAAGGAACAACATCTCCATGTTCCAATAAGGAACAAACTTCGCTTTCACCTGCAACTAGCAACGCTATAAGAGGGGCTGAGCAAAGCGGTAACATAGCCAAACAACGGTTTGCTAGGAAAGGATGGTTAGAGGTTTGAGATGGCAATATGGGTGGCATGATACAGCAAGTGATAGGCATCGTAGCATAGGCATAGCAAAAGAGCGAGCAACTAGCATAGCAAAGATAGAAATGATTTCGAGGGTATGGTCATCTTGCCTGCAAAGTTCTCAGAGTTGTCGAAAGCTTGATCCTCGTAAGCGTTCTCAACAGGTTCCTCGTTCACGTACTCGTCTCCCGGCTCTACCCAAAGCAAGAACACAAGCAAAGGAACCACAATAAATCACGGTGCAATGCACAAGCAACATGATGCAATATATGGCATGATATGCGAGATGTGATATGCAATGCGATAAAGGCTCCGGAAGGAAAATGATGAACCAGGCATCAACTTGGCAAACCAAGTATGCCGCTGGAAAGATGATATGATTTCGGTTGAAATCGTTATAAAGATCACCGGAATCGGATGCACGGTTTGCAAATGACAAGCAAAACAAGAATGGCACAAATCTGCCATTAACAGCATGATGCCACTTAGCAAGCAACAAGAAATTAAGCTACTGCACCCAAACGTACCAACAAAGGATATGGCAGTGATCTACTCAAGATGCTTGACAAAAGATGAACACTGAGCTACGGCTAAATCACACCATAACAGGTTAAAACAAGCATGGCAAAAATGCAAAACATATCAGCTTCACAGACTTAGGGAAATTACTGAACATGGCAAAAACAGCATCAGGTAGCAATGTTCAGAGCAAGACAACTACATGCTACAAGAACTTATGATAGCAAAACAAGGCATGGCATGAATCTAATCAAAGCATAGAACAAAACTCCTTTACTGACCATAAGCCAAAAAGGATCAGAAAATATAATAACACCCATGTAAACATAGCAAGTTTCGTTAACAGATTCAGCAACAGGGCATGACAAAAACAGATAACAAGTAGGCATGTTTAAGAGCTCGATGCACTCACTACAGAGCATCTCATGATAAACTAAGCATACATAAATCAATAAGACATGGCATAGAAGATATACATGGCAAGAACAACATCATAGCATACACGGATCAACTACAACAACCTTGGCAAAATTGAATAACATGTAAACAATCTGCCAGGAAACATTTTATAGCAAAGTAGAGCTCGATTGACTCAAGCTATGACACTCCATAATTGCAAACAAAGGCATGGATGGATAGAGCATAACCATATGTTCAAAACATCCTTATGAAGTATCTCAAAATATGCATGGATCTCTCGGTAGCATCAAGTTAATATGGCATCAAAATATCAGCAAAACAGGGGCTGAAAACAGCAACATCAGGAAGCCTACTTTGCATGCTTGTGCTAGTCACCACATAGATCACAAAAAAACATGGCATACACCCCTGGAAATATGGCATGGCATATTACAAAACACATGTAGGACTCAAATTCATAGGGTGCACACATCAATCATAGCAAAATAACAAAAGTGCATGTTCTGTTAAGAAACAGAAACTAACATCACATAGCCCTCTTCCAACAGCATTTCGGGCAACAAGATGAGCTCAAATGAAAATGATGCAATGAGATGAAATGATCTACTCTTCGAGATGGATTTTTTGTGATATTATACGCACGAAACGGAGCTACAGATGCAAAGTTATGAGGCGTTGAAAAACCCACAAATTAATCACCGAGACAAACTTGGACGAAATTAAGGGGGGGAAGAAGTCAACCCTCTGGTTCCCGATCTAGATCGGCCCGGGTCCGAGGCGAGGCCGGCTCGCCGGAGTAGATGAAGCCGGCGGTGGCCGGAGGAGGGGGCAGGCCGGCGCGGGCCGGGGCCGGCCTCGAGGAGGAGGAGGACGCCATGGCAAGTGAGGCGGCGGCGGAGAGGCGGAGGAGGGCAGCGAGGTCTGACAAGGGCGGCGGCCGAGGCGGCGAGGGCGACGGTGGCTGGTCGCCGCTGGTGCGGCGGATGGGCGCTGCCCGAAGCGGGCGCTGGATGCGCGGGCGCTGGTGGGCGGGCTCACCGGGTTGGGCGGCGCGCAGGGCGGCGCTGACGGGCGGACGTGTCCGTACGTCGAGGTTTTAGTCCGGTGGCGCGGGGATGAAGATGGCTAGGGTTTGGACCCGGATTTGGACGGGGGAGGTGTTTAAATAGGCATAGAGGGAGCTAGGAGAGTCCAAATGAGGTGTAGTTTTCGCCCACACGATCGTGATCGAACGACGGATAGCATGGAAGTGACTTAGATGGATTATTGGACTATTTTGAAGGGGTGTTGGGCTGCAACTTAAAAGAGGCCTTTGCGAGGGTGCGGTTAACCGTTGGAGTACCAAACGAGCTCCAAATGACCCGAAACTTGACCGGTGGTCTACCGATGGTATACCAAGGCCACTTGACAAACCTCGGTCCATTCCGAGAAAGTTTAGTACCCGCTCACGGAAAAACGTAAAAGGGGCGGCCGGGAACATAGGAGTGCCGGATTGCAAAACGGACAACGGGAAAAATGCTCGGAATCATGAGACGAACACGTATGCAAATGCGATGCACATGATGACATGATATGAAATGCATGACATGGACAAAATGCAAAAAGAAGAAAAACCCAACCATGGAGGGAAATATCATATCACAATGCCGAAAATGGCAAGAGTTGGAGTTACAAATATGGAAAGTTACATCCGGGGTGTTACAACACTCCACCACTATAAGAGGATCTCGTCCCGAGATCTAGGACTGAAAGAACTCCGGATATTCAGAACGGAGGTGATCCTCGCGCTCCCAGGTGGCTTATCGGTCGGAATGGTGTGACCACTTCACTTTCAGGAATTTGATTGACTTGTTGCGAGTCTTGCGCTCGGTTTCTTCAAGAATAGCAACGAGGTGCTCATGATAAGAGAGATCTTCTTGAAGGTTAATTTCTTCGAAGTTGATAGTGCGTTCAGGAGTCTTGAAGCACTTGCGAAGCTGTGACACGTGAAACACGTCGTGCACATTTGCGGTTGGAGGAAGCTCAAGTTGATAGGCGAGATCGCCTCTTTTGCCAATGATCTTGAAAGGACCCACGTATCTAGGGCAAGCTTCCCTTTGATACCGGGCGAAAGTGCCTTTCATTGAGAGACACGGAGGTAGACATGGTCTCCGATTTCAAAAGCCACATCACGGTGCTTATCATCATAAAAGCTCTTCCGGGCGCGATTACAAGAGCTTTGAGATTCTCACGAATGACTTTGCACATTTCTTTTGGCTTCGTGATCAAGTCATTGCCAAGAAGTTGGCGTTCACCGTCTCGGACCAATTGAGAGGAGTATGTCACTTTCGGCCATAGAGAATTTCGAATGGGGCCAAGCCCGAACTCGATAGGAAGCTGTTGTTGTAGGAGAACTCGGCATATGGATGACACTCGTCCCACTTCATACCGAAGGAAATGACCCAAGCCCGAGCATATCTTCAAGGATTTGATTAACTCGCTCAACTTGGCCACTTGTTTGAGGATGGAAAAGTCTTTGAAACGAATGTTGGTGCCCATGGCCTTCGAAAAGAATCCCAAAACTTGGAGGTAAAGATGTTGCCACGGTCTGAAGAGATCAATTGTGGAATGCCGTGCAAGGAGACAATCCTGGAGGTGTAAAGCTCTGCCAACTGAGCTGCTGTGATAGATTCTTTGATAGGAAGAAAATGAGCCACTTTAGTAAGCTTGTCAATGACAACGAAGATAGCATCATTTCCACGCTTGGACTTTGGAAATCCAGTCACAAAGTCCATTTCAATATGATCAAACTTCCATTCCGGAATAGCAAGAGGTTGGATGAGACCAGCCGGTCTTTGGTGTTCTGCTTTCACTCTTCTGCAGACATCACACTCATTCACGAATTGGGCAATTTCTCGCTTCATTCGAGTCCACCAATATGACTGCTTGAGGTCATGGTACATCTTCGTACTTCCAGGATGAATGGATAGAAGCGAATTGTGCGCCTCGTTCATAATGACTTTACGTAGATCACCCTTAGGAACGACAATCCGGTCCTCGAAGAAAAGAGTATCTTTGTCATCAATGTGGAAGCACTTGTACTTGGAAATGCCCTTGTCGATACCACGTTTCACCTTTTTCACCATGGTATCCAGGAGTTGAGCCTCACGAATCTGATCTTCCAAAGTAGGAGAGACTATGAGGTTGGCAAGAAAGCCTTGAGGAACAACTTGAAGATTCAGCTTGCGGAAAGCTTCACAAAGGTCCGGTTGGAAGGGCTTGAGGATTAAACTGTTGCAGTAAGCCTTCCTGCTCAAAGCATCTGCAATGACATTGGCCTTTCCCGGAGTATATTCAATACTTGGGTTGTACTCTTGAATCATTTCGACCCATCGAGTTTGCCTGAGGTTGAGGTTGGGTTAAGTGAAGATATACTTGAGACTCTTGTGATCGGTGAAAATGTCCACTTTCCTTCCCAACAAGAGATGTCTCCACGTTATCAATGCATGGACAACTGCCGCCAACTCAAGATCGTGAGTGGGGTAGTTCTTTTCGTTGGGCTTCAACTGGCGAGAGGTATAGGCCACAACCCTCTTCTCTTGCATTAACACAGAACCGAGACCTTGAAGAGAAGCATCACAGAAAGCTTCAAATGGCTTGGATTCATCAGGAGGAGTCAAGACAGAGCTGTGACGAAGTTTCTCTTTGAGAGTATTGAAAGCAACGTCACACTCGTGGAGACCGTATATACTTCACATGCTTCTCGAGGAGGTTGGAAAGAGGCTTTGCAATCTTGGAGAAGTTCTCAACGAATCTTGACAATAGCTTGCAAGACCCGTAAAATCATGGAGCTGCTTGACATTCCGAGGAGGTTCCCAATTCACAATCATGACACCTTCTCGGGGTTAATAGCGATGCCCTTGGCGGAGATGATATGACCAAGGTAAAGAACTTCATCAAGCCAAAATTCACATTTGGAAAACTTCGCATAGAATTGATGCTCTCTGAGCTTGTCTAGACCCAATCGCAAATGTTTGGCATGAACCTTCTTATTCTTGGAGAAGACCAAAATATCATCAAGATAGACCAAGACGAATTCATTGGTGTAGGGATTGAAAATGAAGTTCATCATTCGAGAGAAAGTTGGAGGAGCATTGACAAGGCCGAAAGACATGACAAGATATTCATAAGAACCAAAGCTTGTTCTGAATGTTGTCTTGGGAATATCTTGTTCACGAATGCGAATCTGATGATAGCCCATACGAAGGTCAAGCTTGGAGAACACTTTAGCACCTTTGAGTTGCTCGAAAAGCTCATTGATGTTGGGAAGTGGATACTTGTTCTTGATAGTCTTCTTATTCAATGGACGGTAATCGACGCAAAGTCGGTCCGTGCCATCCTTTTTCCGGACAAAAGAACACCACAACCCCAAGGAGATGAACTCGGTCTGATCAAACCCAGACGCTCTTGTTCATCGAGCTGCTTCTTCAATTCCTTCAGCTCATTAGGTCCAAGCTTGTATGGACGCTTGCAAAGCGGGTTCAAAGGCCGGGCTCAAGATCGATAATCTAACTCAAGCGGCCGGTGAGGAGGCATTCCTGGAAGCTCTTCCGAAAGACATCTTGGTACTCACAAACGATCGGAATCGAGAGATAGCATCCAACTCGCCCTTCTCATTGAGAGAAAACAACCGAATGGTTTCATCACGAGCGGCATAGATGATCACATCATTAGAAGAGTGAGTCAATTGAATTTCCCCGGCAGCACAATCAAGTGAGCTTTGTGCCGAGAAAGCCACCCATCCCGAGAATAAGATCAATATCCGAGTCACCAAGAACAATTGGTTTAGCCGTAAATCTATAGTCGCCCATCTTGATAGAAACATCCGAACCATGTAGCTTGCGTTCATGCATTTACCCGTAGAGACAACTGCTAATGGTCTAGGCAAAACTTGGAAAGACAACTCATGCTTAGATGCAAATGGTTTTGAGATGAAACTAAGTGATGCACCAAAGGTCAAAAAGAACTTTTGCAGAATATCATTAACTGGAAGATTACCCATTATCACATCAAGAGATTCCTCCGCTTGAGCTGCATTCATCATGTTGACCTTTGCAAACTTGGAATTATGCTTGACCACCGCATTGCCGAAGATTTCACAGAGGAGGAGGCGGAAGGCGCCTTTGGTTGAAGCACTTGTTCGCATAGTGACCTTTCTGCCGACATTTGTTGCAAGTCACCTCCGAGAGCGGACGGTGATAAGGAGCATTTGACCTTGGAGCTTGAGAATTAGACTTGTTCGATAGCTCGGGTTGGGTGGGTGGGAAGATCCACGACCACCGAAGTTCTTCTCACTGATAAGGCCGACGGAACGGAGGAGGAGGAAGATAGAACTTCGCTGCTTAGCTGCCACTTGAGAGGAAGAAGAAGACTGAACTGCATCCCCGATTCTTTTCTTAGAAGCCTCACATTTGAGCTGGGCAGCTTCTTGCTTCAGTGCCATGTTGTAGAATTCATCATACTTTTCGCTCAAAAAGCACGAGAGCTAATTGCAGATCTTCTCCGAGACCACCTCCGAATTGATAGATCATACTCTTTTCATCGTGGACGCCTTGCTTACCAAAGCGAAGCGAGTTTCTGAACTAGATATTGTATTGATAGACGCACATGTTGCCTTGCTTGAAATTGCGGAACTCCTCACGCTTGCTCTCAACAACACTTTTCTAATGTGGTGAGCTCTGAAATCTCGGCGGAACTCATCCAGTAATGACACGACCTCCTCTGGAATCTTTGTATTGCTGGTACCACTCAGCAGCTTGGTCCTTGAGTTGAAACGAAGCAAACTTGACAAAGTCCTCGTGTCCGACATTGCTACATTCAAAATGTTTGCAGATGTCCACAAGCCAATCGTCGGCGTCTGTGGCCTCGAAACGTAAACTGAAAGACTTCGACTGATTAGCGAGGAACTGATTGAGGGTAGCAAAGTGCGGCTGGTTGTTGCCTTGACCTTGATTGCCTTGATTGCGTTGCCCTTGAGTACGCTCTTGCAAGAGTTGCAAAATCATCTGAGCATTGGCATATGTGGCTGCCATGATAGCTTGCCATGCCTCCGGAGGCGGAGGTGGAGGTGGAGGGTTCGACTGATTCTCATCATTGCGATCCGGATTCAGACGCGTTAGCGGAGCCATCCTGAAGAGGGTGACATCCGTTAGCACTTTGATAGACAGATAGACAAGTTGAATCAACAGATAGAAATTGCAACATATAGTCTTCACAATAAACATTCGAACAAGGATGAAAAAATGAATTCCAAAAGCTAACATCACACGTCCATTAAGGTGAGAAGCCACTTAGATAAAGGTATGGAATCATCATCTGCCTTTCAAACAACTCGAATAGCACAACTGAAAACAAAACAAAAGATTGGCTTCTAGAATAAGCCGGAACAAACACATGATAGAGATTTCGCCCAAAGTGTTCGTGGTGGGGCCCACACGGGCACGACATACAGCGGCCGTCACGAATGACAAACAAGACGTCCCTGAATCAGCATAGCCAAGGATTCTTTAAGACGCCACGCGACCACTGTAAATCGACCGTGAATGGGAGGACCACTAGACGTTGGACCCCAATCTCAAATCATACATCTATCGGAAAGATATCCTGTAAGCTACTAGAATTCCCACCTATAAACTCCCGAAACTTTCTGGTTATGCAATCTGGTGTTGGGGATACAGGGGACACAAAATATATCACCCAAACTAACAATACCTAGATCCAAATATCCATCCGTCAACACATAACCAAAAACCTTCGGAAATCGTGGTACCTCGACCTTCGAAAAAGCATCCGTTATACGAAGTCATGGCAATACTCCCGAGCTCGCCCAAGATCGGGTTATCGGGTTATCTCACCAACAATCGCACAAAAGAGATTTCGATGTCGGCAAATCTCGTATTCCGTAATCGCAACGATAAAATTGGACGACAACACCTCGGAGCTCAACTCCCTGGGACACTGCCACAACCCCTAAATGTCAGGAGGCACCAAGAACAATGTTCTCGTCACAAAACCATCGGAACGATCCCAAGATACCCACGTGATCCTAAAAATTTTTTTAGTGAAATTTGAGGAGAGGAGAGACAAAACTTCTACGTCAGGAGACCTCACCAGAGCGACGAAGGGACTGGGGAGTAAAAAGAATCCTACTCTCCGATATATATAATCCTAAGACTCAAAACATTTTCCGTTCTAGACTCAACAACGCCAAAGAACAATCAAGTAGGGGCTCCTAAGTCGGGAAGGCTCGATTACCAACTTGTAACGCCCGATGCGGCTATATCTCCCACGTGTCGAAGCACGACTTAGAGGCATAACCGCATTGAAAGCAATGTCGCAAGTGAGGTAATCTTCACACAATCCATGTAATACATAAGGGAAAGAGATACATAGTTGGCTTACAAATGCCACTTCACACAATACATAAATAAACATCCATCATCCGTAATACACTCAAGGTCCGACTACGGAACAAAATAAAAGAAGATACCCCAAATGCTACACAGATCCCTCGATCGTCCCAACTGGGCTCCACTATCGATCATCGTGAAAAGACACATAGTAACGACCACGTTCCTCATCGAACTCCCACTTGAGCTCGGTTTAGCGCCACCTGCACCGGCATCGCTTTCGGCACTGCAACTGCTTTTGGTAGAATCATGAGTCATAGGGACTCAGCAATCTCACACCATGAGATCAAGGCTATTTAAGCTTATAGGAAGGACAGAGTTGTGAGGTGGAGCTGCAGCAAGCGACTAGCATATATGGTGGCTACATTCGCAAAAGAGAGCGAGAAGAGAAGCAAGGCACGGTCGTGAAGCTAGTAGCGATCAAGAAGTGATCCTGAACTACTTACGTCAAACATAACTCCAACACCGTGTTCACTTCCGAACTCCGCCGAGAAGAGACCATCACGGTTACACACGCGGTTGATGTGTATTAATTAAGGTCAACTTCGGGTTTTCTACAACCGGATATTAACAAATTCCCATCTGCCTCATAACCGCGGGCACGGCTTTCGAAAGATAATACCCTACAGGGGTGTCCCAACTTAGCCCATAATAAGCTCTCACGGTCAACGAAGGATATTCCTTCTACTGGGAAGACCCGATCAGTCTCGGAATCCCGGACTACAAGACATTCCGACAGCAATAAAACAAGACCAGCAAAGCCGCCCGAATGTGCCGACAAATCCCGATAGGAGCTGCACATATCTCGTTCTCAGGGCACACCGGATTGTCCAAGCTTCCGATAGGCCATCTCGTAGTTGCCCCGATGGCCACCGGCGGTCGACAGGTTGGACCAGCACTCGAGAGGAGAACTGGCCCGGGGTTAAAATAAAGACGACCCTCGGGCTCGCGACACCCCGGGGGGGAAAGGCTTAGGTGGCAAATGGTAAAACCAAAGTTGGGCCTTGCTGGAGGAGTCTTATTCAAAGCGAACTGTCAAGGGGGTCCCATAAATCACCCAACCGTGTAAGGAACGCGAAATCAAGGAACATAACACCGTATGACGGAAACTAGGGCGGCAAGAGTGGAACAAAACACCGTGCATAAGGCCGAAGTCTTCCACCCTTTACCAAGTATATAGATGCATTAATTATAGCAGATATATTGTGATATCCCCAACAAGTAAACATGTTCCAACAAGGAACAACATCTCCATGTTCCAATAAGGAACAAACTTCGTCTTCACCTGCAACTAGCAACGCTATAAGAGGGGCTGAGCAAAGCGGTAACATAGCCAAACAACGGTTTGCTAGGAAAGGATGGTTAGAGGTTTGACATGGCAATATGGGTGGCATGATACAGCAAGTGATAGGCATCATAGCATAGGCATAGCAAAAGAGCGAGCAACTAGCATAGCAAAGATAGAAATGATTTCGAGGGTATGGTCATCTTGCCTGCAAAGTTCTCAGAGTTGTCGAAAGCTTGATCCTCGTGAAGCGTTCTCAACAGGTTCCTCGCTCACGTACTCGTCTCCGGCTCTACCCAAAGCAAGAACACAAGCAAAGGAACCACAATAAATCACGGTGCAATGCACAAGCAACATGATGCAATATATGGCATGATATGCGAGATGTGATATGCAATGCGTATATGCGCCCGGAAGGAAAATGATGAACCAGGCATCAACTTGGCAAACCAAGTATGCCGCTGGAAAGATGAGATGATTTCGGTTGAAATCGATATAAAGATCACCGGAATCGGATGCACGGTTTGCAAATGACAAGCAAAACAAGAATGGCACAAATCTGCCATTAACAGCATGATGCCACTTAGCAAGCAACAAGAAATTAAGCTACTGCACCCAAACGTACCAACAAAGGATATGGCAGTGATCTACTCAAGATGCTTGACAAAAGATGAACACTGAGCTACGGCTAAATCACACCATAACAGGTTAAAACAAGCATGGCAAAAGTGCAAAACATATCAGCTTCATAGACTTAGGGAAATTACTGAACATGGCAAAAACAGCATCAGGTAGCAATGTTCAGAGCAAGACAACTACATGCTACAGGAACTTATAACAGCAAAACAAGGCATGGCGTGAATCTACTCAAAGCATAGAACAAAAGTCCCTTACTGACCATAAGCCAAAAAGGATCAGAAAATATAATAACACCCATGTAAACATAGCAAGTTTCGTTAACAGATTCAGCAACAGGGCATGACAAAATCAGATAACAAGTAGGCATGTTTAAGAGCTCGATGCACTCACTACAGAGCATCTCATGATAAACTAAGCATACATACATCAAGAAGACATGGCATAGAAGATATACATGGCAAGAACAACATCATAGCATACATGGATCAACTACAACAACCTTGGCAAAATTGAATAACATGTAAACAATCTGCCAGGAAACATTGTATAGCAAAAGTAGAGCTCGATTGACTCAAGCTATGGCACTCCATAATTGCAAACAAAGGCATGTATGGATAGAGCATAAACATTCAAAATATCCTTACTGAAGTATCTCAAAATATGCATGGATCTCTCGGTAGCATCAAGTTAATATGGCATCAAAATATAAGCAAAACAGGGGCTGAAAACAGCAACATCAGGAAGCCTACTTTGCATGCTTGTTCTAGTCACCACATAGATCACAAAAAAACATGGCATACACCCCTGGAAATATGGCATGGCATATTACAAAACACATGTAGGACTCAAATTCATAGGGTGCACACATCAATCATAGCAAAATAACAAAAGTGCATGTTCTGTTAAGAAACAGAAACTAACATCACATAGCCCTCTTCCAACAGCATTTCGGGCATCAAGATGAGCTCAAATGAAAATGATGCAATGAGTTGAAATGATCTACTCTTAAAGGCGAACTTTTTGCCATATTACACGCACGAAACGGAGCTACAGATGCATTGTTATGAGGCGTTGAAAAACCCACAAATTAATCACCAAGACAAACTTAGACGAAATTAAGGGGGGGAAGAAGTCAACCCTCGGGTTCCCGATCTAGATCGGCCCGGGTCCGAGGTGAGGCTGCCCACGGAGTAGATGGCCGGGCGGTGGCCGGAGGAGGGCAGGTCGGGCGCGGGCCGGGCCGGCCTCGAGGAGGAGGACGCCGCGGCCGGGAGGGTCGGGCGAGGCCCGGCATGGCGGGCGGCCGGCGACGGCGTGCGGCCGGGCGACGACGGCCGAGTCGCGGGCCGGCGGGCGGAGGGGCGCGGCCCGAGCGGGCGCTGGAGGCGCGGGCGCGACGGCGGGCGCTGGTTGGGCGGGCCCGCCTGGCCCAAGGGGGCGGCACGGGCGGGCGGCGCTGACGGGTGGACGGTCCGTATCGCCGAGGTTTTAGTCCCGGTGGCGCTGGATGAAGATGGCTAGGTTTGGACCCGGATTTGGACGGGGGAGGTGTTTAAATAGGCATAGAGGGAGCTAGGAGAGTCCAAATGAGGTGTAGTTTTCGCCCACACGATCGTGATCGAACGACGGATAGCATGGAAGTGACTTGGATGGGTTATTGGACTATTTTGAAGGGGTGTTGGGCTGCAACTTAAAAGAGGCCTTTGCGAGGGTGCGGTTAACCGTTGGAGTACCAAACGAGCTCCAAATGACCCGAAACTTGACCGGTGGTCTACCGGTGGTATACCAAGGCCACTTGACAAACCTCGGTCCATTCCGAGAAAGTTTAGTACCCGCTCATGGAAAAACGTAAAAGGGGACGCCGGGGAACATAGGAGTGCCGGATTGCAAAACGGACAACGGGAAAAATGCTCGGAATCATGAGACGAACACGTATGCAAATGCGATGCACATGATGACATGATATGAAATGCATGACATGGACAAAATGCAAAAAGAAGAAAAACCCAACCACGGAGGGAAATATCATATCACAATGCCGAAAATGGCAAGAGTTGGAGTTACAAATATGGAAAGTTACATCCGGGGTGTTACACCATTCCACAATCCCTCCGGTTGCATCTGGGTTGTGCAGTATCCGTTGTAGCGGGAGGCGGGTGATGACAGTGATCTCGTGGGCTTGGAAGTAATGACGCAGCTTCCTCAAGGCCATAAGGAGGCCTAAGAGCAATTTCTGCACACCGGAGTACCTCGATCTAGCCCCCCGCAAGAGGAAGCTGACAAAGTAAACCGGGTGCTGCATCATCTTCTTTTTCTGCACCACTTTGCTTGACTGTGCGGGCGTTGCCCTGATGGCGTCAGACTCTGCCGGGGGCCTTGCCTTGCCGGCACCAGGCCCTGCCGAGGGAATCTTTGGCTCATCGTCTGCTGGTTCTGCCGTCGCCACTGCCTCCTCGTCGACCTCCCTCTGTGCCACTAGTGCGGCGCTGACCACTTGATTTGTTGCAGCTAGATACAGCAGCAACGGTTCTTGTGGTTTAGGCGCAACCAATATTGGCGTGGAGGAAAGGTATTTCTTCAGATCCTGCAACGCCGCCGCTTCGGGTCCATCAGACGGGCCTTCCTTCTTCAAGATTTTGAAGAAGGGAAGGGCGCGCTCGGCGGATTGGAGATGAACCGGCTCATGGCGGCGACGTAGCCGGTGAGCCGACACACATCCTTGATCCGCTTGGGCGCCTCAATCTGTTTGATGGCCTTGATTTTGTCTGGGTTTGCCTCGATCCCGCGCTGTGACACAAATAATCCGAGAAGCTTGCCGGACGGAACACCGAAGACACACTTCTCAGGGTTCAGCTTAAGGTTGATCTTGTGCAGGTTGGCAAATGTCTCTTCCAGATCTTGCACAAGAGTTGCCCCGTCCTTGGTTTTGACCACTATGTCATCCATGTATGCCTCCATATTTCTATGGAGCTGGGGTTCAAAACCAATTTGGACCGCTCTTGCAAACGCCGAGCCAGCACTCTTCAACCCGGAAGGCATCCGTAAAAAGCAATACGTACCACATGGGGTGATGAATGCTGTCTTCTCTTCATCTTCTTTTGTCATGAAGATTTGGTGGTAGCCTGAGTAGGCGTCGAGGAATGACAGCAGATCGCATCTGTCCGTGGAGTCGACAATCTGGTCGATGCGCGGCAACGGGAAGGGGTCCTTAGGACAAGCCTTATTGATGTCTGTGTAATCAATACACAGCCTCCACTTCCCATTTGCCTTGCGCACCACTACCGGATTGGCCAACCACGTCGGAGGGAGCACTCCTCTCACCAAACTCGCCGCTTCCAACTTCCTGATCTCCTTTGTGATGAACTCCTGCCTCTCCAGAGCCTCGCTTCGACCTTCCGCCGACGGGCCGCGCATGAGGACAGACAGCTAGGTGGTGCTTAATCACCTCCCTGGGAACACCGGGGATGTCGGATGCTTGCCACGCAAACATGTCGACATTTGCCCGCAGGAAGGTGACGAGCGCGCCTTCTTATTTGCTGTCGAGGGTGGAGCCTATGCTGAAAGCCCCCCCCCCCCCCCCCCGTGCCATCCTCCCTGACGGACACCTTCTTGGTCTGCGGTGGCTCGGCTCTCGATTTCTTGCTCTTGCCGGTAGAGCTCTCTGGCACGTCCTCGACGGTAGCACAACACTCCGAGGAGGTGCGCTTGCCGGAGTGGGTGCGAGAGGTCTTGTCGGGCTTCTTCTTCCCTCCCGGGGCTTCAGCGGCAGGAGCAAGTGCCTTGGCGGCAGCTGCTGCAACTTGTCGGGGAGGCTGATCGTACCCGCGAACACCTATGGGGTCGGCGGAGCAGGCCCTTGTGGTTCGGAGGGGGGCGGAGATCGCACGAAGAGCGGATCAAGGCGAGGCACACGAGCAGTTTACCCAGCTTCGGAGCTCTCCGGAGAGATAAAACTCCTACTGCTGCTTGTTTGATCTATTGTGTTCTTGCTAGGGAGCAATGCGGGCTACAAAACCTAGCGTGAGTGTATCTAGCCTACGGCCGGTCGAATGAACCGAACCAGCCGAACCTTGCGAACCGAACCGAACCCCCCTTTTCTACGTTGCACTCGGGCATCCTTTTATATGCTCAAGGGGTCTCCGACAGGTGGCAACATAGATGGGGGTACAAATGTAAAAACAGGAGTTGGTACACCTACTTGAACAGTGTACAGTGCCAAATACCTAACTCTGACGGCAAGGGACAAAAGCAATAAATGCCCGTCGTTGTCGCCCAAACAGTGTAACAGAGGCCGTCAGGTGCGCCTCCGCTCGCCACGATGGCAAGCTTGTCAGCGCCGCTTATCGCTGCTCTCCACTGGCTGCACAGCCGCTCGACACGCGCCCATGGAACGGTCGCATGGCGACACGTCGCTGGGTGAGCTGGAGCGGAGACGGAGAGAGGTTGCATGCCGCGGCAAGCGCCTTGCCGCGGCCGAATCCTTGTCGCGCTCAGAGACTTGTCGCGCTTCGAGCCTTCCCGGCAAGCTCCTCTTGCCGGGGCCTTGTCTCCTTCGTGCCTCAAGTAGCCTTCCCGGCAAGCTCCTCTTGTCGGGGCCTTCTTCGTGCCTAGAGAGGCCTTCCCGGCAAGCTCCTCTTGCCGGGGTCTTGTCTTCTTAATCAAATACTTCGTTCTTGAATGGCTTCAAGGAAGCCGCGGAGGGTCTTGGCGGTGACGAGGCAAGCCTTGCCGCTGGTGCTGCAATCGTCTGCGGCACGAGTACGGGATACTAGGGTACCCCTACTCTAGTACACCGACAGAGCCCCCGGCCTGGGCTGCACACGGTGCCGAAGCGCTTGTCGGCCAGGCCCGTAACTGTGCACGGACACGCTGCCTCGACCACGCCGCAATCTCGCCCGGACCCACCACGATCCCCACTAACGGCACGCACCAGACGTGGCGTCGTGCGAGAGATCGTGGGCGCGGTCATGGGGGGGTTCTTTATTAATATAAGCGGAACGTCCGCCCCCTCCTTCCCTTTATAAGCGGAGGAAACAGAGGCAGGCCGACCACCCCTGCCATTGTTGTCTTGTCAAGAAACCACCGCCGCTTCCCTCGTCTTCTCCGGTGCGAAGAGAGCAGCGCCCCGCTCCCCTTTCGCCGCAAGCACACTCACCGCCGTCGACCTCCTCCGCCCCCCTCGCCATGGCCCCGAAGGCCGATAAGGAGAAGGGCGTCAAGTCGGCCGAGGCGCAGCGGCTCGCGGCGCTGCGCAAGGAGCGAAGCATCTTCCCCCGCAGCTCAAGACGGGAGCTGCGGATGTCTTCTACCTTTCGTCGACGGAGACTCAGGCGCATCCGCGCGACGAGGGTGCTCCCGCCCGCCGCTGATCTCGCCCCAACAGGTACCCTTTCTTCGCTTTTCTTCTATTGCGGTCTTTGCCCGCCGCTTTTCCGAAGTTCTTTATACATAATGAACACCTTTAGCCTCCGACTCCTTGATTTCACCCCAACGCCATCTTGACCATGGCCGTTTTCACATTTGTGCAAAAACTTTGTCGGAGTCCACCATAATGTGGCACTCTTCCGCCATTTCTTGGTTCCCCGCCGAGAGAGGAGAGCCACTTGCCGGAGGGATAGCTGGTCTCTAGGATCGGCAAGAAAGAGGCCTACCTAGAGGGGGAGTTCCGGAACAAGTGGGAGGAGTGGAGAGCCAACTGGTGTTGGGTCGTAGAGGAGAACCCACAGCCTTTCACCGCCGTGCGCCAAACCCCAATAATGCGCGGCAAGGACTGGAGTAACCTGGCGCCGGAGGACGCGAAGCTGAAGATAGATGTGACCCGAATTCTGCGCCTCAGGCTTGCCGGGCTGACAGTAGGAGCAGTTGGCGCAGACTTCATTCGCCGCCGCATCGCTCCCTTGCAGGAAAGGAGGAGGCCTGCTTGGGAGTTCCAGAATGCGGCGGATATCATGAGGCTGCGCCCGGGCCTGAATTGGAACTTCACCGTCATGGAGCTAGATTCAGTGCTGCTCGAGCTGTTCCAGAACGACCCCAACATCCAGAGTGGTTCAGGTTGCCGCGAGGGGTCGCCCCATCAGGCAACAACTCGGCGCCGATCAAGCATCCGCGCCATGATGCCATTGTGCGACTCCCACGGAATCGCCCCGACATGGCAGGAGCCCCGACGAGATCGTGCAGCAATTCTTTGATGACTTAGAAGAAGTGCCGATCCGCCGCCGACGAAAGCAGAAGAGGCTCACCCGCGACACCACCGACCAGGAGATGGCAAGGATCGCCACTGTAGGTGGAGGAGGCGGCAGCGCCGCTACCGGAGCCTTCGGGTTCACCATGGAGGAGGCGGAGGCGGCGAAGGCGGCAAGCCTTGCCGAGCGAGGGGAGGTCGCCGGCGAGGACGAGCTTGTCGGGCCTGAGGCCGGGTCGAGTGGACCCACCGAGGGCGCTTCTACTCCACCGCTTGCGACATGCCGCCAATGAGCCTCTGCTCGCTGAGGAGGCGCCTCCGCAGGTCGGAGATTTAGTCGGGGCGGCAGACTGCCCACAAAGAAGAAGCGCTGCTCCACGCGCCCACCGCGGCAAGCGAGGTTGCAGCTGAGCGCCCCCACATCAAGGCGACAACTAGGGCGGAATCTTCTCAGGCCACCGCCGACGCCTCCGCCAAGCGGCCAAGGGAGCCCACTCCCCCGCCTCATCGCACCGGAGGCGGGCCGGAGTTTGACTTCTCCGCGCTTAGTTCCGAGGAGGAGGGCGAAGAGTAAGCTCTTGAGACTTGTGCTTGTACTTCTTCAATTTTTATCGCTTCATCTTAAATCTGATTTGCTTCATTCTGGACTCTTTTCTTTTCAGGACGCTGGCCCAGAGAGCGGCGAAGAGGGCCAAGATCCCGACGATCGTCGTTGAGGACGATTCCCCTGGCTTATTGGGGACGCGTCCGAGACCGCCTTGCCGGACCCGCAACCCTTCCTTCGAGCAGCCCCCAAAGACAGCCCCCAGAGTAAGTGTGTAGTTTTCTCCTTACTATTAGGTGTGCAGGGGTGCCCTTTCTTTGTTGATTTCTGACTGTTTGTTTGTGTAGGCGCGGAGCAGCCTCATCAGGAGGGCTCGGAAGCCACCTCCGAGATCCTGCCCGCTGCCACTACGCCGCCAAGTGGGAACTCCCCGGCAAGGGAGCTCCCTCCGACAAGGGAGGCCACCCCGGCAAGGGAGGCCACTCCGGCAAGGGAGGCTACCCCGGCAAGGGACGGCGCCAACACCCTCCAGTGGTCGAGGCCATGGCTGCGGATCCCGCAGGTGTAACTCCTTACGCCAAAATTTCCCTTGGGCTTGCTTTCTTTTGTTTCTCTTTTGAACATCTGCTTGACTGCCCCTTCTTCGTCTCGACGCAGACCCGATGGAGGTCGAGGCCGGGCGAGGAGGAACGCTACGCAACACCGACGAGGCCGCCGTCGAAGAAGAAGAGGTCATCGTCGTGGAAGAAGAGGCTGCCGCCGACGAGCTCATGGCGAGGAGGCCACCGAGGCTGCCGACGCAGAGGCCGGGCGAGGGGTCGGCCGATCGCATCGACGGCCCCGAGGCCGCAGGAGCTGCAAGCGCTACACCGACAAATGACTTCCCCTGGCCGCTGCCAAGGCCAGCTCCGAGGAGCCCCACCTGGTGCCTACCAAGGCCGGGCGAAGGCGCTTTTCATCAAGCTCCCCTGGAACCGAGCCTGTGGCGCCGGTCGAGGGCGAGACCTTCGACGGCGAAGCTACTCGCCTCGCTGGGCCGACGCTGGTGGACGCGCCAAGCAGCAAGAGCGGCGAAGTTCGAGGAGGAGCAGCCGAAGAAGCCTTGCCGCTTCTACCGCTCCCGGCAGTCAAGTTGAGACCCGGAGGCGCCTGCGAGGGCGGGAGCGGACATGGAGAAGCGCCGAGGAGCTCCGAGCGCCAACAAAGAAGCCCTCCGCGACGCGGGCGTAAGCGCTGGGGCAATCTTCAGAAGAGCGCACGGCCTTCATCCTTGAGAAGGCCGCAGCCGATGAGGAGCGATGGATGGCTGCCGAGAAGCTCGCCGCAGAAAGCGAGTTGGCGCAGCGGAAGGTCAACCTGGACAGCCACGAAGAGGACCTTGCCGCTGCGAGGAGTCGCTTACGGGCGCTTCAGAAGCGGCGACGCCGCGCAGCTGCCGAGGCCGCCAACGAAGAGCTGAAGGCGAAGGTGGCACAGCTGGAGGCCACCCTCAAGAAGAGCGGCGAAGAGATTGCCGTGCTCAAGCGTGAGCGCGAGAAGGATGCCTACACCCTTGGCGAGCTGCAGAGCCGTCTCGCTGATAGGGCCAAGGAGCTCGACGCCGCCAAGGATTCCAAGGCAGATCTTGAGCTGGAGCTGACCACTCTGACGCAGACGTTGGATGGCGCCAGAGAGCGGGAGGTGGGCTTGTTGGAGGCGATCAAGGCCAAGAAGGAGCTGCTGGCGAATGCTGTCTCCGTCCAGAACACCTTGAGGGAGAGCGTGGAGCACTGGACCGAAGGTCTTGTGGACACCGCCACCGACATCCACAACGAGCTGATGGAGCTTGGGATGGCGGACCTCGCGTACTCCTCCGACGAGCACCTCCAACCGAGCGCCAAGCTCAGCTTGTTCTTCAAAGGCGTGGCGACGGGCCTTCAGCGACTCCGGGAGGAGGTCCCAAGCAGCTTGCCGAGGAATCGCGCCAGGTTTGTGCAGGGGCCTCGAGAAGGTGTTGATGAAGGTGGCCTTCCGCAACCCGGCCTCAACCTTAACGGCGTCCTCAGATCCTTGCCGCCCAAGCCAACGTGGAGGAGCTCAAAGCCTTTGTCGCACCCATTGTGGACAAGGTGAACAAGATCAAGCGGATCGAGGGCGACCGCGTAGACTAGGCCGCCCACTTTATCTCTCCCTTGTCGCTGCTGATCATGTTTAGAAAACTTTGTTAGATCAGCGACAAGTTATTCTGTAATATACTCTATCTTAGGTGAATCGATCAATGCAACGTTATTTCCTCTACTTGATTTCTTCCTTTGTAATGCGTTTACGCCTTACGCATTTAGGGACTCGGTGCGGGCACTTTTGTCATGAAGCGCCGAGTGCGGAACGTCAGCCGGCAAAGGTTACGCCTCCGACAACCTTGTCGCGACTAGCCGCAGCTCACTTAAGTTGTTGAGCGGACTCGAAACAAAGTAAGGGCGCGACTAGCCGGCGAGTTGGTTCCTCTGCGCACAGGTTCTCCATACAAAGTACTTATCGTTCGAGGAAGATAACTTAAAAAATTTTAAAAACTGATTGCTCAAACTTTGGCAACTTAGCTTTTCTGTCTCTTGCTTCCCGATGAGGTGAAGCTTCCTCGAGCGGTGTCTGGTCCATAATATTATCTCCTCCTTCCCCCCTGGTTAACTTGTGCGCGAGGGAGCCTTCCTTTCTTTGAGAAAAGAAAAAGAAGAGGAAATATCGTTATGGAGCCTAGCGGCTCGATTCTGCTTACCGGGTGTGGTTGCTGCACAAAGTGTTAGCCAAAACATGCAGTAAATTGATGAAAGCATGAACTTGACAAGCTGTGCGCAACACATGAGCTTTACTGATGCACGGGGTCTGCGCCCGGCTTTGTACAAAGGATTACATGCAACAGCGGCAAGACTTGTACAAAAGGTGGATGCCGGAACGGATTCCGACAACCGCGCCCTATGAGTAAAACTTACGAAGATGTTCAATGTTCCAGGAGTTGCTCACCGGAATGCCATCTTCGGTCTCAAGGCGGACAGCGCCAGGCCTAGTGACTCGTTTCACCCGATAAGGGCCTTCCCACTTCAAGGCCAACTTGTTTGAATTCTTGGCGGACTGGACGCCGAAGAACAAGGTCGCCTTCCTCGAGACTTCGGCACTAACCCTGCGGCTATGGTAGCGACGCAGAGCTTGTCAGTAGCGAGCAGCTCGCATGGGCCCGAAGACGATCCTCCTCAAGGAGCAGCGTCATCTTGTCGCAGCTGCTCTTGCTCAAGCTCATCATAAGCGAGTACTCGAGGCGATCCGTGATACGAAGTTCCGTGGGGAGAACTGCCTCTGCCCATAGACTAGAGCAAAGGGTGTCTCGGCGGGCTCGATTTGGCGTCGCCCCGATCGACCAAAGAACCACCGGCAGCCTCGATCCAGCTTTCTTCCGCACTTGTGCAGCCCGTCGAAAGTTCTGGTCTTGAGCCCGCGCAGCACTTCAGATTTGCCCTCTCGCTTGACCGCTGCTTCTCGGGTGAAATGTAAGCAAAGCAGACCTTGGCGCCAAGGTCTTGGACGATCGCATGAAGGTGTGACTCAGGAATTGGCGTGCCGTTGTCGGTGATGATCCGGTTAGGGATTCCAAACGGCAAACAATTGACCAAGAACTTGATCGCCGACCGTGTCGCCACCTTCCTCATCGCTTCCACTTCCGCCACTTTGTGAACTTGTCGATGGCGACGCATAAGTACTCAAAGCCCCGACAGCTCGGGAAGGGGCCGAGGATGTCGAGCCCCTGCATCAAAATGGCCAGGATAAAGGGATCGTCTGGAGAGCTTGAGCTGGCTGGTGTATCTGCTTGGAATGGAACTGCACGCTTCACACTTGGTTACTTGTGCAACAAGATCCCGGAGGGCTGTCGGCCAGAAGAAACCTTCTTGCCGGAAAGCTTTTGCCGGCAAGTGCTCTTCTTGCGCCAATGTGGTGACCACATATGCCTCCATGTATCTCTCGCCAACAGCTTCGGCCCATCTTCCCCGGAATACACTTCAATTTCACACCATTGAGTCTTCTTCTATACAAGATGCTGTCGACAAACTGGTACATACTTGACCGCCGGGCTACTCTTTCCGCTTTCTTCTTGCTCTTCGAGAAGTTCTCTGTCTCAAGGAAATGGACAATCTCTGCTGCGCCCATGCCCGAGCTTGCGGCTCGACAACAAGGACTAAAGGCACATCTGCCGCTGCGTGAACATCAGCTTCCACGGCAGAACTCGCGTCTCGCCGAGTTGATGCTCCCCGACAAGCTTGCCGGAGCAAAACTTGTCGGGAGCGCTTGCTTCAACGAAACAAACCCTAGGGCTTGTCGGAGCGCATCGCTTCCTCAAAGACTCTTGGTGTTGACCTTGGAGACCCTCTTGGCGGCGGCTTCGGGAAGCTCTGCCGGAAAGTAGTCGCCAGAAATCAACTTCCTCTTCTTACTTTGTCCTGTTGATGGTGTTACGGTTGATTGAGTCAGCTTGAGCACGAAAATCCCTGGTTCCACAGGCAACTTAAGTGCAGCGCACTTTGACAGGCCGTCAGCAATGTCATTCTGAGCTCTTGGAACATGCTCCATTTGCAGGTCGTCAAAGTGCTCTTCTAGCTTCCTCACTTCATCGACGTAGGCTTCCATCAACGGACTCTAGTAATCTTTGTTCACTTGTCGGACGACAAGTTGCGAGTCACCCCTGACAATAAGCTTCTTGATCCCAAGGTCTGCTGCGATCCTGAGACCGGCAAGCAAACCTTCATACTCTGCAATATTGTTTGTCGCTTGTTCCCTGGGAAAGTGCATCTGGACGATGTACTTGAGGTGCTCTCCGGTGGGTGCGATAAGCAGCACGCCGGCACCGGCGCCTTGCAGCGAGAAGGCACCATCAAAGTACATCAGCCACTCTTTGCTTGCTTCTTTGACGGGGATGCTCGTCTCTAATCTCTTCATCCGGGCGTTGGCGCCCATTCTGCTATGAATTTCTGCCAACGCTCGCTTTTGGATGGTTGATGTGCTTTCAAACTTAAGACCAAAGCTTGACAGCTCCAAAGGCCCACTCGACAATCCCGCCTGCCGCTTCCGGATTTTGCAAGATCCTCTTCGTGGGAAAGCGAGTGACAACTGTGATCTCATGTGCTTGGAAGTAATGGCGCAGCTTTCTCGAGGCCATGAGGAGGCCGAAAAGCAATTTTTGCACACCAGAGTACCTTGACCTAGCCCCTTGCAGGAGGGAACTGACAAAGTAGACCGGGCGCTGCACCATCCTTTTCTGTATCTGGTCATGTGTCTGCGCGGATTCATCCTTGTCGAGACTAGAGCTTGTCGGCGAAGCCCCCTGCTTGTCACTGGATGTGCTTGCTGCGGTTGCTGGCTCGTCATCCGCCTCCCTCTCCGCTACTAACGCAGCACTAACCACTTGATTGGTTGCCGCTATATATAGCAGCAACTTCTCTTGTGGCCTAGGTGCGACAAGTGTTGGAGTGGAGGACAGGTATCTCTTTAAGTCCTGCAGCGCAGCCTCCGCTTCGGGAGTCCATTTCATTGACCTGCCTTTTTCAAAATCTTGAAAAATGGCAGGCGCGCCAACAGACCTAGAAATAAACTTCTTGAGAGCAGCCACGCAACCGCAAGTCTTCGTACATCCTTGACGCGCTTTGGTGCTTCAATCCTGCTCAATGGCCTTGATCTTGTCGGGATTTGCTTCAATCCCTCGCTGAGACACGAAGAACCCGAGAAGCTTGCCGGAAGGGACTCCGAACACGCACTTCTCGGGGTTGAGCTTGAGGTTGATCTTGCGCAGATTTGCAAAGGTCTCGCCCAAATCTTGAACCAGAGTTGCTTTGTCCTTGCTTTTGACCACTATGTCATCCATGTAGGCTTCTACATTTCTGTGCATTTGCGGCTCAAAAGCGTCATGGACTACCCTTGCAAATGTTGAACCAGCATTCTTCAAACCGAAAGGCGTCCGTATGAAACAGTATGTGCCACATGGTGTAATGAATGTGGTCTTCTCTTCATCCTTGTCGCGGCCGCGGGGAGGTCTATCTCCTTGCCGCTGCTTGGCCTTGCCGCGGCGTCCTCCCCGGCCGGGACGTTTCTTGCTTGCTCCACCAGAACCTTCCTGGGCCTTCTCCTTGTCGCGCCGCTCGTACTCAGCCCTCTGCTGTTCGACAAGCTGCTCGACCTTCTTACAGCTCTGGAGATCGTGGCCCTTGGTGCGGTGGATCTTGCAATACTGCTTGCCGGAGCTGTCCTGCTTGTCGGCGGCTGCCACCGACTGGTGGTTGGCGTCAGCGGCAACCTCCTTGCCGGAGCCACCAGCCTTGGCGTTCTTGTCGCCGCCTCCGTTGCCGGACTGCTCAACAGCTAGCACTTCTCTAGCTTTCTTCTTCATGTTTCCTCGCCGCCGACCCTTCTTTGCCGGGGCGGTGTCCTCACTGCCGATCCTCGCTTCAGATTCTCTCCGGAGTCTCCTCCCTTCCTCGGTAGCGTGCACACTTGTCGGCCAAGGCGTACAGCTCATCGACGTCCTTGACTTTGCACATCGCCATCTCCTCCTCATCCTCGCGGTTCCGCACATTATGATGAAATGCGCTGATCACCGCGGTGGTGGACGCTCGATGTTGTAGTGCACACGGCTGAACCTCTGAATGAACTTGCGCAGGGACTCTCCTTCCTTCTGGGCGAGCAAATGAAGGTCACTCTCTTGGCCATGAGGCTTGTGGCCACCTGTGAAGGCGCCAACAAACTGATGGCACCGATCTGCCCAAGTGGATATGGAGCTGTCCGGCAAGTGCATGAGCCAAGATCTGACGTTGGGCTTGAGCACGGCGGAAGTAGTTGGCGAGGATCTTGTCGTCCGCCCCCGCAGCCTGCACCGCGATGGTGTAGATGCCGAGGAACTCCGACGGATGCGCCCTGCCATCATACTTCTCCCGCACATCTGGTTTGAAGTTTTTTACGGCTGGGCCATCGACTTGCCACAGCTCACGGGTGAACGCAGGGCAACCTACCGTCACGGCAAGTCGCCTGGCCCTCCGGGCGCTGCATGTCAACAAAAGGCCCAGCGCGCTTGTTCGGATCGACGCCGCGCTTCTCTTCGGCGCCGATGCGAAGTTCGAGCGTCCTCTTGTTGTCGCCATGAAGAACTTGGCGCTGATCGCGGGCGAAGCTCATGGATCCGGACGACGCAGCGGAGTCGCCGCCGAGGTGGATCCGGTGAGTCGGCGATCTTGGCCTTTCTCGGCAGAGAGTGCACGGTGGTTGCACCTCCGACAGTCTCGCCGCCACCGGCTCGTGTTTTGTCGCCCGCCGCTGCAATGATGGCGTTGGTTGCCGCGAGCGCCGCCGTTGGCAAAGCCGATGAGGCTCGATAGTGGCCCTCCACTCGTCGACCTTGTCGGCCGTTGGAGGGTAGTCGAGGAGCAGCTGAGCTCGCCAGAGCTTCGCTAGAGTAGAAGGTGGCATTGGAGAACGGTGCGAGGAGCGACACGCCGACTTCTAACTATGTTAGAAGGAGCAGCGCCCGTCCGGGCGCATCAGATCTCACTCGTGCCCGATGTCGGGCGCGCATGCTGGTCTTGAGGGTCTCGATCCAACGAACGTATGGCGTTGTGAACGCTATGACGTTGCTGGTCCCGCGTCTCCTGAGATGGGCGCGGGGGATGCGCGGACGCCGAGGTTTGCGGTGCCTTGTCTTTGGACTTGGCAACGTCGCGAACACCTTCGCCGGGCGCCGTCCCTCCGCCAGCGTCTGCCCCACCACCCGCTTGCTGCGGTGAGGGTGGGTACGACGCTGACGGCTTTCGCCGAAGCCTTCATCTTCTGAGGCATATTGGGGAAGAAGTAGATGACTCTGCTCGTGTGAACGCTGGATAACAATCACACGGCCTCGACGCCTCTACCGGGCGCGCCAAAGATGTCGGGAGGCTGATCGCACTGCTGAACACCTATGGGGCCGGCGGACCAGGCCCCTTGTGGTTCGGAGGGGGGAGGAGATCGCACGAAGAGCGGATCGAGGCGAGGCACACGAGCAGTTTACCCAGCTTCGTAGCTCTCCGGAGAGATAAAACCCCTACTGCTGCTTGTTTTATCTATTGTGTTCTTGCTAGGGAGCAATGCGAGCTACAAAACCTAGCGTGAGTGTATCTAGCCCACGGCCGTCAGAATGAACCGAACCAGCCGAACTCTTGCGAATCCGAACCGAACCCCCTTTTCTACGCCACACTCGGGCCTCCTTTTATATGCTCAAGGGTCTCCGACAGTGGCAACATAGATGGGGTACAAATGTAAAACAGGAGTTGGTACACCTACTTGAACAAAGGTACAGTGCCAAATACCTAACTCGACGGCAAGGGACAAAAGCAATAAATGCCCGTCGTTGTCGCCCAAACAGTGTAACAGAGGCCGTCAGTGCGCCTCGCCGCCACGATGGCAAGCTTGTCGCCGCTTATCGCTGCTCTCCGGCTGGCTGCACAGCCGCCGACACGCCGCCCATGGAACGGTCCCATGGCGACACGTCATTGGGTGAGCTGGAGCGGAGACGGAGAGAGGTTGCATGCCGCAAGCGCCTTGCCGCGGCCGAATCCTTGTCGCGCTCGGAGACTTGTCGCGCTCCGAGCCTTCCCGGCAAGCTCCTCTTGCCGGGGCCTTGTCTCCTTCGTGCCTCAAGTAGCCTTCCCGGCAAGCTCCTCTTGCCGGGGCCTTCTTCGTGCCTAGAGAGGCTTTCCTGGCAAGCTCCTCTTGCCGGGGTCTTGTCTTCTTAATCAAATACTTCGTTCTTGAATGGCTTCAAGGAAGCCGCGGAGGGTCTTGGCGGTGACGAGGCAAGCCTTGCCGCGGGGTGCTGCAACTGTCCGTGCACGAGTACGGGATACTAGGGTACCCCTACTCTAATACACCGACACAACTGCTTCCCGGTAGTGTTGGTCGGCGCAAATCAGCGCGTCCTTCTTCTCGGAGGGGACAGAGATGATGGTCAATGGCCCTGGCATCTTTAGCATGATGTGGGTGTAGTGCGACACCGCCATGAACTTGGCTAGTGCCGGGCGGCCGAGGATCCCGTTGTAGGGCAAGGGGATCTCGGCCACGTCGAAGACGATCCTCTCCATCCTGTGGTTCAACTCCCCTCCAAACGGCACGGGCAGCGTGACTTTCCCCTTCGGCTGGCTCCTCCCCGGATTGACCCCTTGAAACATGCCCGTTTCCTCAAGGTCTCCATCAGGGATTTGCAGCCTTTTGATCACGACGGGCGAGATCAAGTTCAGGCCGGCCCCGCCGTCGACCAACATCTTATTCACCTTGAGGTCGCGTATCGTTGGGGAGACCAACAATGGCAAACACCCGACCGCGGTTGTGCGGTCAGGGTGGTCCTCGGCGTCAAAGATGAGGGGCATGCTGGACCACTTCAGCGGCTTCTGAGCGTGGAACGACGGCTCCGCTGCTGTAATCTCACGTGCCCACTGCTTGAGCTGGCAGTGAGAAGTATGCAGCGAGGCACCACCGTTGACGCACATGGCCTATGTAGCCTTCTGGAACTCTTGCTCGCCGGACTCGTCGTCCTCGTCATGATCATCGTCTTCTTGCTTCTTGTCACGGCCCCGGGCAGGCCTCTCTTGCTGGTTGCCGCGCCGGCATCCTTCGCGCTTGGAGGCGGCGCCGTTTTCTCCTGGCCATCTTCTTCTTTTAGAAGCCATGGCGATGAAGAACAGCTACGCTAACTACTAGACCAGATTCTCACAATTGCGCCCCCTACCTGGCGCCTCAAAGATGTCAGTGTGGAACGACACCTATGGGATCACAAGAATCCCTACTACGGTTGCCGGGGCGCAGGGTTGCGAGAAGACCAAAATTAGTAATCAGCACAAGGATCGTTTTACCCAGGTTCGGGCCGCGAGGATGCGTAAAACCCTAGTCCTACTTTGGTGGATGTATTTCAGAGAGTTCTTGAGCTCTCGAACTAGCTATAGTGGGTGCGTGGTTCCAAAGAGCCGAATCCTTTTCCAGTATGCCATGGGCCTCCTTTTATAGTCGAAAAGGGGCTGCCACAGTGGCACACAGGAGGTAGAAAGGCATACAGTGCTACGAGCTTATCGCTTGTATTACAGGACAAGACGCATCTAATGCGCCGCTGAGGTGTCCTCTAGCTTTATCGGGGATGGGAGCGAGGCCCGTCCCGTCCGTCGCTGCTCCTCCTCGCTTCGTCACGCGCCCTGGCCAGCGATGCGTGCGGCGCCATGTAGGCAGGCAGGTAGCTGAGGTGGCGTGGTGGAAGGGTCTTCACGAAGGTCTGCATGCCGCCACGCAGGCGCCTGTTGAGTTGGCCTGGAAGCTGCATGCTGCCACACAGGTACCTGCCCAGCTGGTTGGGCTGGCAGCTGCATGCAAACGGCGGTGGAGACTTGGCTGGTGCGGTTCTAGAAGTGGCCCCTTTGGCATCCTCGGTGAGGGCCTTGCCGGGTGGCCCGGCAAGGGTCTTGCAAAGGGCGTTGTTGTCGTCCCCGCAAGGATCTTGCCGGGGTCTTAGGGTTTCTCCTCGGCAAGGATCTTGCCGAGGACCGTTGTCTTTCACTCCTGATCTGATCTTGAATATTCCTTGGTCTTGACAAAAATCTGCATGCCACCATGGAGGTGCCTCCCAAGCCCTAGTTCCAACATGATTGGTTGAGTTGGAACCCGTGGGCTCGAGGGTGGCTCACTCCGCTGGTGTGGGCGAGCCACCCCGGCAAGGGTCTTGTCAGGTCTACTGAGGCTGCCCCCGGCAAGGATCTTGCCGGGGGAACCTACTTCGCCTCTCTGCTTCTTTGTGTTCCTGGCCTTGGCGTTGTTTTGGCTTTCTTGGGATTCGGTTTTACCTCGGTTCACCTCCCCTATTCTGCTTGATGTGGACGCGGGCGCGGCTCCGATTGCCCGTGCACAGGTAAAGGGGTACAAAGGTGTGCCCCCTTGTTTGTACACCGACAGTTGACGGGAGATCAAATCTTGACTTGACTTTGCGTAAGCCTCCCCGATAACGGTGCCAGAAATCCTTCTTGCTAACTCTTGAGCACTGCGTTGGTTTTCCCTTGAAGAGGAAAGGGTGATGCAGTAAAGTAGCGTAAGTATTTCCCTCAGTTTTTGAGAACCAAGGTATCAATCCAGTAGGAGACCACGCGCGAGTCCCACGCACCTACACAAACAAATATGAACCTCGCAACCAATGTGATAAAGGGGTTGTCAATCCCTTCACGGTCACTTACAAGAGTGAGATCTGATAGATATGATAAAATAATATTTTTGGTATTTTTTATGATAAAGAGTAAAAGTAAAGAAAGCAAAATAAATGGCGCCAGAAATAGCTAGTTGTCGGGAGATTAATATGAATGGAAATAGACCCGGGGGCCATAGGTTTCACTAGCGGATTCTCTCAAGATAGCATAAGTTTTACGGTGGGCAAACGAATTACTGTCGAGCAATTGATAGAATTGAGCATAGTTATGAGAATATCTCGGTATGATCATGTATATAGGCATCACATCCATGACAAGTAGACCGAAACGATTCTGCATCTACTACTATTACTCCACATATCGACCGCTATCCAGCATTCATCTAGAGTATTAAGTTCATAAGAACAGAGTAATGCTTTAAGCAAGATGACATGTAGAGGGATAAACTCATGCAATATGGTAGAAACCCCATCTTTTTGTCCTCGATGGCAACAATACAATACGTGTCTTGCTGCCCCTGCTGTCACTGGGAAAGGACACCGCAAGATTGAACCCAAAGCTAAGCACTTCTCCCATTGCAAGAAAAATCAATCTATTAGGCCAAACTAAACTGATAATTCGAAGAGACATGCAAAGATAACCAATCATACATAAAAGAATTCAGAGAAGATTCAAATATTGTTCACAGATAATCTTGATCATAAACCCACAATTCATCGGATCTCGACAAACACACCGCAAAAAGAAGAGTTACATCAAATAGATCTCCAAGAGAATCGATGAGAACTTTGTATTGGGATCCAAAGAGAGAGAAGAAGCCATCTAGCTAATAATTATGGACCCGAAGGTCTGAGGTAAATTACTCACACATCATCAGAGAGGCTATGGTGTTGATGTAGAAGCCCTCCGTGATCAATGCCCCCTCCGGCAGGACGCCGGAAAAGGCCCCAAGATGGAATCTCACGGGTACAGAAGGTTGCGGTGGTGGAATTTGGTTTTCGTGGTCGCTTCTGATGGTTTGGGGGTACGTAGGTATATATAGGAGGAAGAATTAGGTCGGTGGAGCCACGAGGGGCCCACGAGGGTGGAGGGCGCGCCCTGGGGGGTAGGCACGCCCCTACCTCGTGGCTTCCTTGTCTGTTGCTTGACGTCCACTCCAAGTCCTCTGGATCACGCTGGTTCCAAAAATCACGTTCCCGAAGATTTCATTCTGTTTGGACTCCGTTTGATATTTCTTTTCTGCGAAACACTAAAATAGGCAAAAAACAGCAATTTGAGTTGGGCCTCAGGTTAATAGGTTAGTCCCAAAAATAATATAAAGGTGTATAATAAAGCCCATTAAACATCCAAAACAGAATATATAATAGCATGTAACAATCAAAAATTGTAGATATGTTGGAGACGTATCACTTTCAAAAAATTTCTAGTGTCAACATAGAACAACAGGAGTGGTGTGTTAAGTTTTGGAACTTTTTGGGGTTCGTTTGGACATTTTTATACATTAACTGGGTTTTCTAGGCATTTTATGTGCATAATTTACATGCACATGCTCCAGTGCATATAAATTGGTTGAAAAATTAAATATGTGTCCTTGGGTGCATGCTTAGGTCCCATCCAAGAAATGGGAAAGAATTTCCAACACCGGGGCACTGTTGATTGCCGGCAAAACATTGAGATACCTAGTTTTTAAATTCTAGTAAATCCAAAACTCTTCTGAAATTCATGAAACTTGGCATGGTATCATGGAGCGGCATCAACATGACGTGCTAAATTTTTTGTCCCATTTGGGGCAGGTTTGGGTATAAGCTTCTCACAACAAGCCTTGTGGTTTCGGTAGGGAACGTGCCACCTTTGGGGACGACATGATATCCGTTGCCTCTTATTGCTTTCAAAAAAATTCTAGTGTCAACATAGAACAACAGGAGTGTTGTGTTATGTCTTGGAATTTTTCGGGGTTCGTTTGGACATTTTTATACATTAACTGGGTTTTCTAGGCATTTGATGAGCATAATTCAAATTAGAAATACATGCACATGCTCCAGTGCATATAAATTGGTTGAAAAATCAAATATGTGTCCTTGGGTGCTTGCTTAGGTCCCATCTAAGAAATGGGAATGAATTTCAAACACTAGGGCACTGTTGATTGCTGGCAAAACATTGAGATACCTGGTTTTGAAATTCTAGAAAATCCAAAACTCGTCTGAAATTCATGAAACTTGGCATGATATCATGGAGCGGCATCAACATATCGTGGTAAAATTTTTGTTCCATTTGGGGCAGGTTTGGGTATAAGCTTCTCACAAACCAGAACTTCTCACAACAAGCCTGTTGGTTTCGGTAGGGAACGTGTCACCTTTGGGGATGAAACGATATCCATTGCCTCTTATTGCTTTCCAATTTTTTTTCATGTCAACATAGAACAACAGGAGTGTTGTGTCAATTTCTGGGATTTTTCGGAGTTTGTTTGGACATTTTTATGCATTAATTGAGTTTTCTATGCATTTATGTGCATAATTATTGAACTACATGCACATGCTGTAATGCATATAAATTGGTTGAAAATTCAAATTTGTGCCCTTAGTTGCATGCTTAGGTCCCATGCAAGAAATGAGAATGAATGTCAAACACCCTGCCACGGTCACTCGGCCGCAAACATTGAGATACCTGGTTTTTAAATTCTAGTAAATCCAAATCTCGTCTAAAATTCATGAAACTTGGCATGCTATCATGGAGCGGCATTAACATGTCGTGGTAAATTTTTTGTCCCATTTAGGGCAGGTTTGGGGATATTCTTCTCACAAACCAGAGCTTCTCATAAGTCTGATGGTTTCGGTCGGGAACGTCCCACCTTTGGGGACGAAACAATATCCATTGCCTATTATTGCTTTCAAATTTTTTCTTGTGTCAACATAGAATAACAGGAGTGTTGTGTCAATTTTGGGATTTTCGGGGTTCATGTGGACATTTTTATGTATTAATTGAGTTTTCAATGCATTTATGTGCATAATTCAAATTTGAACTACATGCACATGCTCTAATGCATATAAATTGGTTGAAAAATCAAATCTGTTTCCTTGGGTGCATGCTTAGGTCCCATGCAAGAAATGGGAATGAATTTCAAACACCAGGGCGCCGTTGATTACCGGCAAAATGTTGAGATACTTTGTTTGTAAATTCTAGTAAATCCAAAACTCGTCTAAAATTCATGAAACTTGGCATGCTATCATGGAATGGCACCTGACATGCTGTGGTATTTTTCATGTCCATTTTGAGAGAAGGCACACTTGAATAATAGCCAACAAAGGCATTTTGAAAGATAGCTGGCACTTTAATATCTCAAACCTTTGTATAATTCTAATCGTGTGCGTTCTGTTAACCATTCACGTGACGCCACGTGTCTTCGCTTTAATGGCTATAGGAGGTGCCTTGCGGTCAACTGCTTGACCTTGACTGAACGGGAGGCGTGCGAGCGGAGTCCGGTGCGCAGTCTGGCCGAGAGGCGTGCAAGCTGTCCTCCAATGCGCAGGCTCACCGGGAAGCGTGCGAGCTCCACGCTGCGCAGGCTCACTGGGAAGTGAGCCCTTTGACTTCCATGGCTGCCCGCCTTCTTCTCCATTAATGGCGCCCGAGCCGCTGTTTAATACATGCGGCCTTACTGTTCGCCTCCCATTCCCCTCCCTCCCGCAGACCTCCACCAACGCCATGGCACAGAATGATCATCTGCCACTAGTCTTCATGTTTGGTGAAGTCGACTCCGACCCGGAGGAGATAGAAAATAAGGAGGAATGGGGCCTCATGGACATGGCCCAGAACGAGTTGGACGTGGCGGTTGCTGCCCCCGCTCCCGTCCCAGCTCCCATCCCCGCGCCCGCGCCAGCAACCATCCCCATAGCATTGACGGGCTAGTCACCGAGCACTATCGCAGAGCTGGAAGCCGCGGGCGTCAGCAAGGTCTCCGCGGACCCGCGCGAGCTCGTGTACATGCCAGCACCAGCGCTTGTGCCCATGCCATTGTGCGCCCCTCCACCCACCGTGCTGCCGGCCCCCATGCATTTGGCTGCACCCGCCGCGCCCGTGCCCTTGCCCGTGCGCGCCCCTCCACCCACCGCGGCGCCGGTTCCTGTGAGTTTGGCTGCACACGCCACGCCTGTGCCCATGCGCGCGCCCCCCTAAGCGGCATGGGACGCTGTCATCGACCTCTACCTCTCAGCAGCGCTAGTTGCCGTCCTCCCGCGCCCTGCCCGTCGATCGCGCGACGTCATGATGTTTGATTTACAAGAGAAGAACATTTTGTCCTGCCTTGTAGACTTCAACCACGGCGTCCCGGAGGACGACAACGACGGCGTGGCACGCCGCCTCCGGCGCCGCCGGAAATATATTTTTGGGGTTTAATACTGTATCTCGAATTCTCGATCATATGAATATAAATTCTTAGTGTGTCTAAATGAAAGATATGGTTTGAACGAACTTGCATTTTTCTCTCTTAATGTACAGACTGATCAAACGATTTTGTTTTGAAAAAAGCGTCAATGGTTTTTAAATATAAAACACTCATCGCAAACGTTTTAGTTAGAGCACCCATATGCAAACTGACAACTTCCCCAGGAAGCCATGGGAAATGTGTCGAGCAGGATTTCTACAACTCTTGATCGCAAACGTTTTAGATAGAACACTCGTATGCAAAGTGAGAGCTATGGTCTTCCCCCTTATGTCAAGGGAAAATTCACAGTGCAGGATTTGTGTATCCCTTCAACGCAAATGGTTGTTTTGGATGACCCGTGTGCAACCACGTAGAAACAATTGGGTAAGATTTGCATCTGTCATATTGGGTATGTTGCCATGTGTCAAACTGGAAAGATTGACATTTGTTTATCTATTAACATTGCCATTTGTCAACCTTGTAACACTGCGATTTTTCAAAAGATGTAGCTAAAAATCACTAGCACTATCTAGCTTTTGCAACTAAAATCACTAGCATTGTTCATATGGACACCACTAGTAGGCGTGAGTTGATGGATGCATATGAAAATGTACCATTGATTACATACAACAAGTCATCAACCCACAATGACAACGAAGATACATGTTGGATTATATATCATTTCCAACAAAGCATTCTAGTAAAGTAAAGTTTTTCTCACACGACAAATAAGAAAGAGATGAAATGAACTTCAGCTCAACCACTCATCGGCATTGGAAACACTTGCTTTGAACCAAAAGTGATTCTCGGGAAGGGCCAGCTACTGTCAATCTCGAGACCAACGCAGGACTGATCGTCCAGGCTGAATCAGCCTATTTCAATACCCATATTGTGATAGCCGCGGTAGGGAAGCATAGCAATGTCCGAGTTATAGATACAATTGCTTCTCATAAATGGTAGTGACGTTGTGTCAACAGCAGCTAGATCGCCTTTCACCATCATTGGATAGTTTTATCCAAGGAAGAGCGAGTTTTCTCAAAGACTATCAATACTGAACCAGTGAGAAGGTGTTGGCACTAGCACACTAGTATCCATCCCGAACACCCTGCAACGGATGTTGGAATAGGTCCAGAGAGTGCGATCATGCGAGACAACACCTGCTTCCTTAGTAACATCGCCAGTGCCACAGATACGCATACAAGAAGAGGTGATCCATCAGAATAAGTTGCCAGGCGCCACTGAGTATATGGGTCCTGCTCGTCCTCATGCTCGTGATCATCACCATCGTCATCTCCTCCTTGGTTATAAATTTTTCAAGTATAGGTAGTGGAATGTTCACAGGACCTTGGAAACACAAGAAGGTTAATTAGTAAAGGGAACTAGCTAGCTAACCCGCATGCATGTGGATGAAACAATTATAATTACGATGGAAGACAAACATACCGAAACTATAAGGATTCCATGCAAAAACAGTGCCATGAGTGGTCAGCAAACACAAGACCCTCGTATTGAATTGCATCATAGTACTGATCCGTGTACAAAAATTGATTTTTGAGCAATATCCATCGAGTCGTGGAAGCAAGGACGGCAACAAGCTTGTCGAAGATAGCAAAAACTTCATAGTTCGTGTAATTCCAAGAGCGGTTGGGAACTCGACAAATTGCTATCTTCTATAGATGACAGTCACCATGATCGTATTTGAACGTACGTAGAATACTGGTGTGCTCAACTTCGTAAGTCCTGAGATTTTGGAAGTGGAACCCGGTGACGAGTGTACACATTCACAAGTTCCCACTCGCAGTTGTACCCAATGTAAACAACCCAATCTCCATTTGCGCCTGCCCAAACCTTAAGCTCAAGCGATGGCATCTTATCATCACACGTATCATTATCAAGCGGCATCAACTTGCACAAGGCGAGGCTTCCTCGTCCCCGCACCAGTGATCAGGGTCATGGCGAAGAAGTTAGGGGAGATCAAACCACTCCTGGACCCTTGGCTTGCTTGTAGTGATGTTATTAGTAGAGTCGAGAATGGTCTTGAATGAACCTGCCATGCTAGCCGAGGTGATGACATCGCACCGATCAATTAGTTCCTCCACCATGTCATCTTTCAGACCGGGGCAAGAATAACGGGGTCATTTTCGGCCTGTTCCCTCCATGGAGAAGATGATCGAACAATGGTAGAAGGAAAGGGTGAAGGAAAATGGAGGGAGGAAGAGCGTGCGACAGGAGTTCCAAATCGACAGGGAAAGGAGAAGAGGCGGCGGACAGTTGCCACGGTACAAGAAGAGGCTAGTGGGGAGCGAACGGTTGCCACAGAGGTCACAAACTGATGAAAAGGCCGAGTGAACCGCATGCTGTATATCGCACACACCTTGATCTGGCTGACCGTTTCTTTTGTGTTGCCTAATCACAAACAGTTCATCCGAGTGAACCGTATGTTGTATATTGCGCATGCCTTCATCTGGCTGCCTATTTCTTTTGTGTTGCCTCATCGCAAACAGTTAATTGAACTGAACCGTATGCCTTGCATCGCACACGCAACTAAAATCTGAACCATGTTTGATGCATCCGTCATCGCAAACGTTTTGCACCTTTTTTGACGGTTTTTTACACCACCGTTTGCGATTATTGCATCGCACACAATTTTGTCGAAGGGTCTCTGATCATAGTGTCGCGTTACTAGCATCCTGCAGTAATGATGGACATACACATGCACGGGTTCCCATCAAGGTTCATCTTTTTCATTAATATGCTATGCAAGTACAAGCATTACAGAACACAAACATGGACTCGAGGGATTACATTGTTTGAATTAAAATTTAGTAAGTGCATACAGATTTAAGATTGAAAAAAGATAAGTGCCCCATGATGCCCTTTCTTGTCCCTCTCATCCTAGGCACGGCCATCGAAGGCGAGGAGGGCAAAAGGAGTGCATGGGCAGGAGCCCAGCCTGCTCCCCTCGGGCTCCAGGAGAGGTAGCCCAGCGGGAACGGGAGAGCACCAAGGAACACATCCATGGAGAGCATGGAAGAGGCGACCCTTCAACCGTCACCACCAGGAACAACAGGACGCGACAGGACTAACAGAGCTGCAGCCCAAGAGGAAGCCTGTCGGGGTCCAGCTAGAAGATTGCTGGAAGAAGCAGAAGGAAGAGAAGGGTAGACTGACGGGCAACAAGTCGCCAGCACGACATGAACGCATCGATGCAGCCGTGCTCGAACTGAACGGCCTGCCTCCCGTCTTCTCCTTCTCCCCTCGCTTCGTCTTCATCAACACCGTTCTAGGGGAAGGCCGAGACCCCAGTCCGGCGCCTTCCTCGGAGAGACGGCAAGCGGCAAAGACGGACAGGGGCCGAGAGCCGCATCGCTCCCCACCTTGGCGGGCAAGAAGGCACGCCTCTCGTCGACATCAGCCCCAATGCTTCCGGGAGGGGCAATGCTGGGATTACCAAGGATCTCCGGCCCAGCCTCCCAGCCGAGCTTCGAAAGGAACCAAGAGATTCGCCACAGCAAGGACCATGCTCACTCCCCGAGCATCAGCACCAGCCTGTGGCAACACTTGCCCCGACCAAGAGCCCGGGGGCTGGTCCCAGGCTCTTTCTTCGGCATAACCAGTCGAAGTAGAAGACAGAAGAGGAGGAAGGCGAGGGCGAGTGACTTCGCCCTCCTACACCCCTCCTTTTATAGGCGGACCAAGGAGGGAAGCTGCTCCCTCAACTGGCGGCCACTGACCTCCTCCGCCAATTCAAGACGACCGGACCCTCACCTTGATGCTCTCCTGCACCACGCGCCTCCGTTACCTACCCCGCGCGATGCAGGCAACATACGTGGCTAAGGATAAGGGCATGGTGGGAAGAGTGAATTGGCAGTTTCTACCCCGTGCGTTAAAGTCATTCACGGGCAATTACTGGAGCGGCCCTACCACCATTGGCTTTACATGACGCGCGGGGAAACAGGAAACAGGCCCAAAATCAAGTCTAATTAAGAAGCAAAGAAGATCTCAAGAAACCAGCCTCTCCAACAACCCCGCCTGTGCACTTATTAGGCCCTACCCCGACGACGCTCGACAACAAGGCTCGGGTAGGCCCGGGGCTTCGGTGCAACAAACCCCGGTCTGTTGTTCGACTGCACATGCACGGGAACAAGATTGAAGCACCAACCCAAGTCAAAGTACAACAAACCAAGAGATTCGAAGGACCAACGTGTAGATCAGAGGGACCAGGATCAAGCCAGAGAAGCAAGATATCGTCAAGAGAAGGGCCTCCTTTGCCGAGCAGGCGAGCCCGGCAAGGGGCGAGGCCAACCCCAAAAGAAGACAACCAAGGCGTCCCGACAGGGCCTGCCGGGACTCACGGAAGCAAAACCACCACACCAACGACTCCACCACGACCCACGTCATCGATTAGTGTGGTGTCAAGCCGCAGAGTGACTAAGTGGCAGCCATTCGCCACATGGCAGCCTCTCCCTACAGGAAAAACCCACAGATGACGCCCGTCCTGCGACGTGTCAAGCGAGCAGGCACGGAGCTGGCAAGATGGCCCGACAAGCCTTGCCGGGCAACCAGTGATGTGACATTGAGCGGTGCATTTAATGCACACTGTCAGCCCGCAAAGTTAGGTATGATAGCACTGTTGCTATCATATCATTGCATAATGACTACTTTGCCATTGTGGTAACCCCTTGATCTATAAAAGGAGGCCCATGGCAACCGTAGACAGGGTTAGAAGGTTGGATAACTCACACCCCCATACGCGCGTAGTCGCTGCCGCCCCAAGGAAACCCCTGCCGGGCAAGTGTACCACGCTCCACCATCACCTTTCCACCATCAATCCATCAAAGCAGGAGTAGGTTTTTACGCCTCGCGGCGGCCCGAACCTGGGTAAAAATGCCCATGTGATCTATGCCGTGCTGCCCCACGTTGGTCTGCTCTTTGTGCAACGCGACGTCCCCCAGCCGAACCAGCAAGGGGCCTCCTGGTCCCATAGGTGGTCGTGGTTTCCCGCCACACGGCTCGGAGGCGTGGAGTCTGCGGGTCACAGCCACTCACCTTCCCACCAAAGAACGATAATCCAAATAGGAGTCAGATTGAACTAACTGCAACTGCCAAACTCCACAAAAAATTGATGTTTGGACTCAGAACTGAGGAGCACCCAACAACCTCGGCGCCACTCTCCCAAAGAACCATACGCCAGATGAGGTCCAAGGAGGTCACAACACACAAGGCGCCATCGCCGTCCAAACCAACACCGGCTTTGGGCTTTTGCTAGGGCTCTGGGTTAGGGTGGAGAGGAGACACCTCACTGGTACCTCTAGGGAGAAAATCAACACACACATGCACACACAATCGTGTCGCAGTGTCCAGAGAACCAACCAAGGATTTCTCTAGACTCGAGCTTACACCACCAACACCCGCTAGCACCTAATCAACTGACCAGGGCTGCAAGATAGACAAGGAAGGTGTGGGGGCGTATGAGTTGAGGAGGATATGATCTTGACCTTGTAATGAGGGGGAGGGGGGAAATCTGGGTCGAGACCACAACCAACAAAATTCCAGCCACTCTTGTAGCAAACGTAGCCGTGTAGCACATTCAACGCACGGTACCTTGCCATCTAGGGTGCCTCCTAGGTGTCCTGGGTCGTCCGCAAGGGAATGAAGCAGCAAAAACCTCACCACGACCTTCATCGCCAAGCACGCAAGCTTGCCCACTGAACACCTCCGGCGACAACATGTGAGGGAGAGGGTAGAGGGGTGGCAGTTTTGGGGGAACCCTTGTCGCCTGAAAGTCCCCGGATTCATGGGAATGATAGTAAAAAGCTCGAAGCCAACAAGGAACAAAATTGTATCAAAATATCAAGAGGCCTTGGGAGGAAAATGTGAGGGGCCTTAGAGCATCCCAAGGAAATCCACTAGCAAGTAGCGCAGCCTGAACTCAAAAATCTCTCAAGAAATTTGTTGCATTCATTTTTATGGTTGATCCATTTTCTTTAGAAAGAAAGACGGTCCTATTATTTGTCACCGTAGAAAGAATACGTTTTGACATAAATTTGCTTATATCTCAACCTAGATTAGATTAGAAAAACTAAAAAGAAGAAGGAAACCACAATAGAATTGTCGAATTACCTCATCAGCCATGATTCCTGGGGTGAATTGCCTCGAGAACGTGATTTAGATCCATGGTTGTCGGGCCCATGGGACTGGGAGTACCCAGGCCCATCTGCCTGCGGCCCAGGGCACGGCGCCATGATAAGGCCCAGCTGACCCAATGCTAGGGCTCCACGAGCAGGCCCCCTCGCGAGGACCCCACCTCCCGAGGAGCGTGTCCTTAGGTAACAACGAAAGCCTCGCAATGCTCTCTCGTGGGGTGGCTTCCGAGGGTGCCTCCCCAGGCCCCTCACGGAGGCATGTAGACCAAGGATCAGATGGAGGAGTCACACGGCCCTGCGTCTCCACGTGGTTGACGCGCGTGGTGGCGAGTGGAGCCAGAGAGGCGCCAGCGGGCGCAGATGAGGAGGCTTTCCTCTTTCGTGCTAAGGGAGCATGGAAGGTGTGTTGGTTCCGGAAGCAATCCCCAAAGGTTGCCACTTCGGTGCAAGAAGACCAGACAGCGGGCTCACCAGGACGGAGGTCATCATCGAGCCCACTAGTGTGTCATGGCAGGAAGCTTTAGCAGCCGAAGACCACCTTTAGTCAGGATGAGTTGTACTCCTGTTTCCCTTTGAATTGGCCGTTGTGGCAACCCTTCCTGCCTAGTATTTTTGGCGGAAGAGGACCAATGCCAGCATAAGTATAGGCTAGGCACCACCATAGCGGAGAGGCCCGATTGATCCTCTGGAGGCTTGGTACTTTCCCTTGTACTCTCATACTCATCCTCCCTCGCGAGGCAATCCACCCACAAGTAGGAGTAGGGTCTTACACCGCAAGGTGGCCCGAACCTGGGTGAACTGTTGTGTCTATTGTTCATCTTTCCTCTCGCTCGAGCATGCCGGAGCATCACTGTGAGATAGTGAGCAGCAAGATAGGGCTTAGCAAGGTTCAGTGAGCACACCCCAGAGTTCGAACCTTTCTTGGGTCCCCGGACCCCCGATTCCGACAATGGTGTTGGTTAATAGGTGGGAGGTAGAATGATGATAGTTTGGGGGTACTTATGTTGAGGTAGATAAGGTGGTATTTATAGAGAATGAAAGAAGTAAAATTTCGATCACTCTCTCTATTGGTAAATACAAAGAATGTGGAGGTATCAATAAATGGTCAATGTAAACCATGGTGTCTATTCATGACACGATGGAGTAGTAGGCAAATTGTGAATTCACCCATTTTTAGATCAAAAGAAAAGTAATTTACTATAGAGATATGACCTATACAGGTAATAGTTGTCTTTGATAGAATTTATTGGCGTCAGCCAAATTGTTTTTATTGAGAGAATATAGTGGCACTAATTTTGTTAGATCGAATTTTGTCATTTTCACTAGCGTTATGTATGCGATGAGATATATGTTTGTCGACAACAAATGGATTTTTTGGTATCAATGAATTAGTTTTATTGATAATATTTTGTGCTATTTCATTTTTAGAGGATTTTTACATTTATTTTGCAATATATCTACGGGTCGAGATATGAATGTTACCTATTCTGAAAAGAAGATGGGTATACCAAATAGTACACGCTACCAATGACGACTCTTTCTATTCTTCACAAACGAGTCTACTAGACATATGCCTCCAAAGTTTTATGAAAAAAATCTGCAAGAAATTCTTTCATATCTTATGTTAAGAACGATATTCATGGTTGAGATTGTGAATCATATGACTATAATGAATACAACATAACTTTTTTGAGGTCACGGACATAACTTAGAAATATAGACATGAAAAGTAAATTAGTTAACTATAAATTTGATGTACACTTGGTCATATTTTTTATTAAGTTTTGACTATATATGTGACGCATACTTCAAAAGTAAATTTGCTTATTATAAATACCACATATACATAAAAAGTAAATTTATTTAACATAAATGTTACATACACATCAAGACTTTGGTGTTCGATAGATGTGAGTGAGGTCCTGAGCATGCATATACACACGCATGTGTAACGAAGGTGAAAAATTTGAGTCAAAACATGAGAGTGATTAATTAACAACCCACACTCCAAACAAACAAGGATCAAACAATGTGATGCAGAACTATCATATTATTAAGCACCATGCATGACACATCGGCATCCATAGAGTTCATACTTGCACATTACCTTGTTGGTGCCGCTTCTAGTGGTATAGTCTAAGTAATAAGAATTCGACACATCCATCTCCTTGAACCATTCTTTCATTGCCTTTGTAGCTGTCCAAAACAAGCTCTTTCACAGGTATCCTTAATGACCTTGGGTGTGACAAAGTAGAGCTTCGACGCTGATACCTTTGCCATGTACACCGACTTCTCGTGCAGGAACTTCTCAACATTGTCGCCGGCCCACAATTGCTTCCGATTGGGCAACAACTAGTGGTTGTTCATCTTGGACAGGCCACCCCACATGATCACCAGCCGCTCCGTCTCTAGCCACGACCGTGAGATGCTCGTCTCGTTCGTGACCTAGATGCGGCTATTGCCATACGAAATGTTCTCTAGCTGCTGGCTAGAGCGTCGGGCGCTAGGGTCCCTATCGTACAACCATGGATCCTCGACAAAGCTCTTGCGGATCATCTCAAACTCCTCTTTTGCATCTTGCGCCATTTCACGAACTTAAAGCATCAGGCCGTCTACATGCCGATGGAGTACTTCAAACCTTGTTTCATCTCTCAAATCAACAAAAGTTAGTTTAGGGTGGCACGTGCACTAGTTGTTTCATGTATCAGGAGAGACAAACAGATTATATGAAGTACGGATTTGAATGTACATGGTTTTTAAATCTGAAGAATTATCTGATAAAGTAAGAATATGAATGTCCATGGTGAAATCTAATGAACGGAAAAATGACAAGAAATGGCTAGCACGCGTAGAATTTTCTCAAGTTCCATATTGCCTACTTGCCGACAGACCTCCTGTACTTCATCCATTTATCCTAAATAGAAGGCTGGTTAGTAAACAAACAAGATTTCCTTGCAATAGCTTGGTGTTTGAACAAATTATAATTGAAGCCGCATATTTGTCGTAGTATAATAAATTGAACCACATATGAATTGTTACTCCCTTCATATCAGAATATAGAGTACATTAGCTATGGTAAAATTTTATAAAAAATGGTCAAAATCTAAGAAGCTCATTGTGTTGTTGTCAATGATAGGGGGAACCCTATCCTCTTCCTCCTTGCCCGGAGGTGCTAAGTGGCGGGTCACAACACTACAAAAAAAAATACACTTCTGTGATGATACGTGTTTGTCACAGTAGGTCACATTTTTTGTCATGCATGTACATCCATGACGATTTTATAACAGAATCAAGATAGTCATACCTGTGTTGTCGTAGAAGTGTTCCATGACATTACCAAAATTATCACCACGGAAGTGTCCACTTCCATGATGATAAATCGCGCGTCATAGAAAAGCTTTCGTCAAGGGTGACCGACACGTGGCATCCATTGTAACGGGTCGCCGTAAGCTATCGGGTTCTAGTTTGGATCTGATAACCCGTTAACAGGCCGGACCAATGGGGATTTTCCACGTGTAAAATTCTCAATGGCTAGAGTAACCACGTTTCGGCTCACCGTTGGGACAAATATCACCCACTCATTGGTCCAAAGGCGTCTATGATTCATCGACACATGGCACGGCCCAACAGACGCCCATTCTAGTGAAAAGGCCGGCCCATTTGACTTGGTCAAAACGTAGCGGGCCGGCCCACGGAAGGCCTGTTAACGGCATGTTCGCATATAGCCCATTTACAACTCGCTAACTCACGGCCTACCAGAATTTGGCCCAGTAGCGTCATCAGGGCCGTCCAATATGATACCAGCCCATTGTAACTTCCGGCCCATGTATGGCCCATGACGTCTTTCGGCCCATAGGAGGCCCTTTGTAACTCTGGGCCCATTAAAGGCCCGAGATGAAACTGGCCCATAATGAACAGTGTATCACTTTTTACCCATTAACGGCCCATTATTCCGTCGGCCGTTTCCAGCCCGTGTTAACTTTCGGCCTTCTAAGGGACCATTTATTCTTGGGCTCATTTCTAGAATTCGGTTAGTTACGGTCTGTTACTGGCCTATTCCGTTTGTGAGCCAAATTCAGCCCGTGGTAACATTCGGCCCATTTTTGGCCTGTTAACTAGTTGGGCTATCTTCATAGCGTTATCAAATATGGCCTATTAACGTCCCATTATGGTCCACGAATAGTACGGCCCATGTTTGGCAAAATGATTATACACCTCGTAGAAGGCGCATGGATCCTACGCCCCGTAGAAGGCCAATGGATCCTACGCCGTAGAAGGCCCATGGATCATACAACCCGTAGAAGGCCCATGGATACTACGGCTCATAGAAGGCCCATGGATCCTACAGCCCGCAGGAGGCCCATGGTTACAACAGTTCGTGTGTTGCCATGGTTATTGTGACCTAGTTACCAAAAATAGGTTATTGTGGCCACTAGAAAAATGCGGAAAAAGAACTGCAGTGACTACAAGCAAACAACTAAACAAGACAATATGGAAATAAATAAGCAAGCAACTAACGCTTGGCTATTACGGCTATTACACATATTACATCCACTAGGCATCAAAGTTCACCACCAGTGCAAATATAGGGAACAAAGCAGCATATTACATACACTGGCCGTCTAAATTAGCCACCAGTGCAAATAAATGCGGCAGCAAGACAAGTCCATAACTGAAACAATTTCAGAAGAGCTCAAGAAATGTTATCCTGGGTATCCACCATGCTGGCAATAAGCTTAGGAAGCTTATTAGCTTTGTCCTGTTTGGCGCTAAAATCCTCCAACGCTTGCTGTTGCACCAGCAAGTATGCATCTGAATGCTCCAGGGACTTCTGCAGTCCTTCCGCTTCTTGTTGCAGCATAGCTGATCGATGGATTTCAGCTTGTAGTTGAGACTCAAGAAACCGAACTGATTCAGACAGTGAGTTTGAATAGCTTGTGCCAGCCGTAGTGTCCAGTAACTCGAACGCTAAACCAAGACAAGACTTTGGGGTTGTCTCAGTGTCTTCAAGATAGTTTTCCTTAGCTGTTTTATCAGCTTTGTTGGAGACCAACAAGGATGTCTCACTATCCTGAACCTTATCTGCATTACTTCCTTTACCATTGCTTAATAAGGCACTCTTCCCCAATATTCTCATCAAGATTCTAAAAGAAGAAACAAGCATACACATAACAGGTTTAGCATGTACTAGTATGTGAAACTCATTTCGGTGAACCAGTTCAGTAGTAAGGTGGACAAGATTAAACTACCAAGTCTTCTATTGCCAAGTAGTACATTATAAAAGCATCAAACAAACATATATCTATGTCCTATGGTCACTGCATTGTCTTGCCAAATCAAAATAGAGACACGGTTCAAATCATATCAGTTCAAGAGAAAGAAGCACTCAAAGAATACAAAGCGTGGGAAACTACATGGCACAACAAGATTTCATATGGGTACCACGGGTCTACATGTACAACAACACTATTGGCTCTGTTGTGATGCTAGTAATGTGCATCATATGAGAAGTCAACTGTATACACAATTGAAATTGAAATCAACAGAGCTATTTATAAGAGAAAACCTGTTAAATAAACATGCATAAACATACATGTTGTGCCATTGGAGTTTCGATTGGATCCTTCAATTTAAAAACAAGTTTGTATGAGTAAATACAGTGATACAAGAGCAAAGCAGTATGCACGATAGCAATGGAATATTAAATGAGAATAGTTGTTCTTCAGGTTTAAGCACTTTTTCTACATGAACAGAGAATAGTAAGACACAAGCATATAGTACTTTAAAAAATGAGCTCATAGACCTTACCACATTCTTGGTTCGAGACTAGTTCAGAACAAGGCGTTCCCAGTCATCGTCCAGTAAATGTGTCTCAGAAGAACGCAAGGGAATTTAATGAGTTTCTTTGCCAGTGAAGTACATTTTCTTCAGGTAATTCCGATACTGCCACCAATAATTCTTGAAGATAGCAGAGGTATTAGTACAGGTTACCTCATCCTGAGTTTCCAAATCAGTCCTTCTCTATAGAGAAAATGGGAAAATTTGATGTATTATAACCATCATGAAGGTAGAATGTATGGGAGAAAGCAAAGTAATTGCCATGAATAACATTACTTACACATAACTCCTGGACAAACACCTGCAACCGGCATTTCCCTTCATCTTCAGTATAATATTTCCATGATGGGAAGATACGCACATAGGATTTAACAACATCAAATGCGATAGATGCTAAACTACGAATGGTTGCTTGTGCTTCCTCCACAGGAGTAGGTGTACTAACTGGTGGAGTTGGGGTTCGCTGTGGTAGTACTGGTGCTTTGGGCACGGGAGCTGCCTTACTAACTGCTCTTGTTTGGGAGCTCCGTGGTGGAGATGGTGCTGTGTCAACAGGAACTGGGTTACTATCTGCTGGGGTTGGGGTTAGATTGGGTGAAGCTGGTTCTCTGTCCACCGCAGTAGGGGTACAATCTGCGAGAGTCTGGGTTATGTGTGGTAGGGCTGGTTCTGGTGCATGTACAACTGGGGTGCTATCTCCACCAACAGGTAGCACTGTTTTATTTGAAGACCGTATTTTTACTCCGCTAGATACTGCCATCACCCGCTCCAATTCAAATGGCGGATAAACAGGAAACATAGTTGAATGTATATATATTGTATGATAGACAGATGCAATAGATAGTGTGGAAAAAGGAGAGCATGAAATAGTTGACATGTATATTGTTTAACTAAAATCGATAGCCACATATATGATGTCTATCTAAACTGGATAGCATAGCATAACATAATTCAAAGATATGATGACTAACTAAACAGGATCACATTACATAATTCACAAACATGTTATCTAAGTAATCATGATTGCATGATTTAATTCACATATGTGATTTGTATGCTAAGCAGAAGGCATTCACATATATGATGTCTGAACTAAGAACATGGTGTCGAATATTGTGTATATGATGTCTAAACTACGCAATTCAAGACACCATATGCATGATATGAGCAGTATAACCGTGCTAAGAGCATACACCTCGGTGGGGGAATAGGACTGTTCATTTGTCTCTAGATCCATCTCTGAGGAGCTACTGGGACAAAGCAATATATCTGCTTCGACAGGTAGCATTGTCTGCTCTAAAGGCCTTGTTTTCACTCCAGATTTTTCCATCACCCACTCAAATGGCTGATTCACAGGAAGAGTAGTTTAATGTACAAACATTGTCGAAAAACGAAAATGTAATGAAGAAAAGGATGGGCAAGCTATCATTCAAATAGATGATGCCTGGTTAAACAGGATGGCATTGCACATTTCACATATATTATGGCAGGCTAAAAGACATGGGACTGCATAATTCCCATATATGATATAGAAACTAAACATTTGGCATTACAGAACATGTCTAAACTAAGCAGATAACATATATGATGTCGAAAGTAGGCACTGCAAGGCAACACAGGCATGATATGACTAAAATCATCATGCCAAGTTAGAGCAAACACATTGGGGGGGGGGGGTAAATAGGAGTAGTCAGCTGCGTCTGGATCCGCCTCAGAACAGATATCTTCCTCTAGTTTACAATTTGGAGGGGGGGAGGGTTTGCCATTGAACCCACCATGGAGTGATGTCTGCATGACATTGTACTATCACGCAAAACTCTTCTCTTTTTCTCTACATGTTCAGCATGACTGTGTACAATATCTGACATGCATATGAAAAAATATAGTGAGATTATGTAAGGAGAGTATGAAGAAATCAAGAGTGATGGTAACAACCAGTGGATGGATCCAAAAATAATGATAGCAGGCTTATGATTGCTTTAATTTAATAAAAAGACAGATGATCTGATTGATTTACTATTTGTTTCCCACCCAAGATGAACAACCTAGGCTTACACTAGGTTAACCAGATATTAGACAGAGATACTATTCATCGTTGCCTCGATATGTGCCCCACATATAATTTAGAACTCAAGTGGGATTCTAATAGCATCTCCAATAGATGATGTAAAATACAATACCAAAAAGTGATAGTTGTAAAATTTACATCACCAAAAACCACCTGACTACAACAGATGAGGTAAAAACTGTTGACTCACGAACTTAATCACAAAACTGAAATTTACTTGTGGAATATGAATTTACTGTCGAAACTAAACGCAATGGTAGCAGAGAGGCACTTCACATGTAGTTTAGGGAGGGCCTGCAGTTCATCTTCAACCTGCACCCCCCTGAGCCGCCAGCCACCACCGGCCAAACCGCCGGCCCCCGTCGCCCGTGGCCGGCGGTGCTCCCGCGCCGCCTTGCCGCCCCGAGACCACTCCCCACCGCCGGTCTGCCGCCACCCTGGCCAGCCCTCTAGGCCCCCCTCGCGCCGAGATTTTTCTTCTGCGATCCCCACGCCACAGCCCCACCATCGCGCCCCCCCACCGCCGGCGACCACCACCCCACCCTGAACCTTAAGATAGATAGTGGGGTACCTCTCTGGCGAGCCCCCTTCCCCGCTACGGGTGGTTCTTCCTTAGCTCCGGTGAGCCCCCCCCCCAACCCTTGAAAATGGACTGACCCAGAAGTCGATTCAGTCGACTAAAGTGTAGCTATATCGGAGCAGAGCAGCAGCACGAGCGAGGGGGAGAGCAGCAGCAACAACAACAGTGTGAGCGAGCGAGCGAGAGCCGGAGCAGCAGCAGCAGATCCGACTGGTTTGGACACCGCCGCCGAAGGGGCCTCACACTGGGGGAGAGCCGCCGTGGAGATGTCGCCCGTGGCGCCAGCTTCGAGGTAGCCTGTCGGTGTGGAACGACACCTATGGGATCACAAGAATCCCTACTACGGTTGCCGGGGCGCAGGGTTGCGAGGAGAGCAGGGCTAGTAGACAGCACAAGGATTTTACCCAGGTTCGGGCCGCGAGGATGCGTAAAACCCTAGTCCTGCTTTGGTGGGTGTATTTCTGAGAGTTCTTGAGCTCTCGAACTAGCTGTGGTTAGCGCGTGGTTCGAAAGAGCCGAATCCTCCTTCAGTATGCCATGGGCCTCCTTTTATAGTAGAAAGGGGCTGCCACAGTGACACACAGGAGGTGGAAAGGCATACAGTGCCCTGAGCTTATCGCTCGTATTACAGGACAAGACACATTTAATGTGTGGCTTAGGTGTCCCCTCGCTTTATCGGGGACGGGGCGAGGCCCGTCCCGTCCGTCACCGCTCCTCCTCGCTTCGACACGCGCCCCGGCCAGTGATGCTTGCGGTGCCATGTAGGCAGGCAGGCAGCTGGGTGGCACGGTGGTGGAGCCTTCACGAAGATCTGCATGCCGCCACGCAGGCGCTTGATGAGTTGGCCTGGGAGCTGCATGTTGCCACGCAGGTGCCCGCCCTGCTGGTTGGGCTGGCAGCTGCATGGGAACGATGGTGGAAGCTTAGTCGGTCGCGGGCCTGGCGGTGGTCCCGCTGGCGTCCTTGTTGAGGGCCTTGCCGGGTGGCCCGGCAAGGGTCTTGCCGTGGCGCGCTGCCGTCCCTGGCAAAGGTCTTTCCAGGGGTCTGATAGCCTTCCTCGGCAAGGATCTTGCCGAGGATCGTCGTCTTCTAATCCTCATCTGATCTTGAATATGTCTTCAAAAAGATCTGCATGCCACACGGAGGTGTCTCCCGAGCCCTGGCCCCACGTGGATGATGGTGTTGGGGATCGTGGGCTCAAGGGTGGCTCGCTCTGTTGGTGTGGGGCGAGTTGTCGCGGCAAGGGTCTTGCCGGGGCCGCTGAGGTCGCCCGGCAAGGGTCTTGCCGTGGGAGCCTGCTTCATCCCTCTGCTCTCTGTGGTCTTGGCCTTGGCGTTGCCTTGATTGTCTTGGGCTTCGGCCTTACCTTGGCTCACCTCCCTCATTCTGCTTGGTGTGGTTGTGGGCGCGGCTCTGACTGCCCGTGCATAGGTAAAGGGGTACAAAAGCGTGCCCCCTCTTTTTGTACACCGACAGGAACTCCCGGGCCTGGGCCACACATAAGCGCGACACGTTGTTGGGTCAGCCCCAAAATGATGCGCGGGAAGGCGGGGCGGTTTTTACTGCGGTAAGACTTTTCGCGCGCTACGCCTCCCACGACCCGCGCGTGTGGCGCGGCGTGGAGGGGTGTGCGTGATGTGGGCGGCATGCGTGGGGCTGTTTCCACATGCATGCGTCACATCGCAATAAATGGGCAGCGCGCCCCGCGGCTTCCCCATAAAAAGGGATAACCGCGGGCGCACTGTTTCTTTTACCCTCTACGCAACCCCAATCTCGGAGACCTCCGCCTGCTTCCCTCTTCTTCTCCAAGCTTCGTCCCCGCTTGCCGCCGTTATGCCTCCGCCGCCCTCCGTCCTGCCCTCCTCCCCCAGCCGTCATGGCGCCAAAATCCACCAAGGGCAAGGGAATTGCTAAGGATGCCGGAGCTGCGGAGCCTCCGGAAAGTGCGCTGGCGGTGCAGCCGATGCAGTTTGCCTTCTTCCCCTCGACGGTCGACGTGTTCGAGCTTTGGGACTCCTTCAGGCCCTTGTGGGGAGTGAATACGTGGGGGGGGGGGGGAATTCTGGGCATCCAGCCACACACGTCATCCCCGCCAACTTCGCCGAGGCTGCCCCAAATCGGTACCCCTTCTTTGTTGATTATTTTTCCTGCGGGCTCTGTCCTCCCTTCTCCGATTTCTTCAGCGACGTCATGCATACCTTTGGCTTCCGCCTCCTGGATTTTACTCCGAATGCGGTGGCGTGCATGGCCCTTTTCGCGCATCTCTGCGAAGGCTTCGCCGGGGTGCACCCCAACACGGCGCTTTTCCGCCATTACTTCTCCCCTCGGATCCAACCAGGGGGCGCCATCTCCGGTTGCATCGCCTGGGTCTCAAGATCCAAGGGAGCGTACCCGGAGGGCACCATGAAGGAGAGGTGGGAAGAATGGCGGGGCCAGTGATGCTTGATCGAGGAGGAGGACCCGCCGGCGTTCTGCAAAGTTCGTCGGGCGCCGCCGGTCCGCAGAAGCAATTGGAGCGACGTCGATGCTGATGACGAGAAGCTCACGGTCGCCACCACCAGGATCCTCCGGCTCACCGAGGCCGGCCACACCCTTGAGATGATCGGGGCGGACTTCATCCGCCGCCGTATCGCTCCACTGCATAACAAGGGGAGGCCAGCCTGGCTCTTCACGAACCCCGCCAACATCATGCGGCTTCGTCCCGGCCTCGACCACAACTTCACAGTGATGGGGCACGCCCATTTCTGCCAGCGGCTCTTCCAGCTTGACGTGGGCCGCGATGGCGAGGTCGAGCGGACCGGCAAGGTCACGAGGGCCACCGTGAAGGCCGGCAAGGTCCTCAAGGGGCCTTTGTTCAAGCTACCAACGGGGGTGGTCCCGTTGTGCAATAACTCACGCCGGTCCGATATCATTGCCATGATGCCGGACTGCAACGTGCACGGCCCCGACCCGAGCTGGAAGGAGCCGAAGGACGTCGAGGTGCAGCAGTTCTTTGACACCCTGCATGAGGGGTACGTCAACGCCGACGCCGAGCGGCTGCTTGTCCAGGACACCACCCAGGCGGAGCTGGACTACATCGCCACCAGGGCGAGGGAGGCACAACTCGCCAGGGAGGCCAGCAGCGCCGGCGGTGTGGAGGACAGGGCCGCTACGGCCCCGGAGGAGGAGGAGCTCGCCCGGTGGGCGGCGGCCGCAGGGGGAGCCAGCAGCGCCGGCACCGAGGCTCCTCTGGTTGAAGATGTGACCGGCGAGTCGTCGGAGGAGGAGGCCGAGACCGCAGACCTGACGCCGCCTATGGGGAGGGGGCGAGTCCTGCGGCGGGCCAGTTCCGGCGAGCCGGTCCGGCCCGGCAGGGCTGGGCGGCGACAACTGACCTTGGAGGGGCCCGGGCACCACACGAGGGCTGCGGCGGCAAAGAAGCCAGCGAAGGCCGCGGTGAAGAAGAAGACAGCCGCACCTTCTTCGTCTGCGCGTGTGCACACACCACCTCCTTCTCCTCCTCCGGTGAATTTTGATACGGAGGTTACTATTGATTATGGATCCCTCAGCCCGAGGAGGAAGCGGAAGACAGCAGAGGAGGAGGCGGACGACGAGTAAGTATCTGGTTCCTTTTCGTTATCTGTGCCTCCTCAATCTGCGTTGCTTGTGTTGACTTGTTTTTGTCTTTGCAGGGACGCGGAGACGCTGGCCCAGAGAGCGAAAAGGGCCAAGGTCTCAGCGGGTGGCTGCTATGTCTTGAGCTTGCGTTGGTTTTCCCCAAAGAGGAGAGGATGATGCAGCACAGTAGCGTAAGTATTTCCCTCAGTTTTTGAGAACCAAGGTATCAATCCAGTAGGAGGCCACGCGCAAGTCCCTCGTGCCTGCACAAAACAATAGCTACTCGCAACCAACGCGATTAGGGGTTGTCAATCCCTTCACGGTCACTTACGAGAGTGAGATCTGATAGAGATAATATTTTTGGTATTTTTGGTATAAAGATGCAAAGTAAAAAGTAAAAGCAAAGCAAGTAAATAAAGTGATGGAGATTGATATGATGAGAATAGACCCGGGGCCATAGGTTTCACTAGTGGCTTCTCTCAAGAGCATAAGTATTCTACGGTGGGTGAACAAATTCTTGTTGAGCAATTGATGTAATTGAGCATAGTTATGAGGTTATCTAGGTATGATCATGTATATAGGCATCACGTCCGAGACAAGTAGATAGAAACGATTCTCGCATCTACTACTATTACTCCACTCATCGACCGCTATCCAAAGCATGCATCTAGAGTATTAAGTTAAAAACAGAGTAACACCTTAAGCAAGATGACATGATGTAGAGGAATAAATTCATGCAATATGATAAATACCTCATCTTGTTATCCTCGATGGCAACAATACAATACATGCCTTGCAACCCTTTTACATCCTTTGGGTAAGGACAACGCAAGATTGAACCCAAAGCTAAGCACTTCTCCCATTGCAAGAACTACCAATCTAGTTGGCCAAACCAAACGGATAATTCAAAGAGACTTGCAAAGATAACTCAATCATACATAAAAGAATTCAGAGAAGATTCAAATATTATTCATAGATAAGCTGGATCATAAACCCACAATTCATCGGTCTCAATAAACACACCGCAAAAAGAAGATTACATCGAATATATCTCCACGAGAGAGGGGGAGAACATTGTATTGAGATCCAAAAAGAGAGAAGAAGCCATCTAGCTACTAGCTATGGACCCGAAGATCTGAAGTAAACTACTCACACTTCATCGGAGGGGCTATGGTGTTGATGTAGAAGCCCTCCATGGTGGATGCCCCCTCCGTGAGCTCGAACAGGCCCCAAGATGGGATCTCGTGGATACACGAAGGTACGACGGTGGAATTAGGTTTTGGCTCCTCTCCCGATCTGTTGGGGAGTACGTAGGTATATATAGGAGGAAGGAATGCGTCGGTGGAGGCGTCGGGGGCCCACGAGGTAGGGGCGCGCCAGGCGCCCTCCACCCTCGTGACCGCCTCTGGCACTTCTTGGAGTAGGGACCAAGTCTCCTGGATCACGTTCGGTGAGAAGATCACGTTCCCGAAGGTTTCATTCCGTTTGGACTCCGTTTGATATTCCGTTTCTTCGAAACACTGAAATAGGCAAAAAACAGCAATTTGGGCTGGGCCTCCGGTTTATAGGTTAGTCCCAAAAGTAATATAAATGTGGAAAATAAAGCCCGATATAGTCCAAAACAGTAGATAAAGTAGCATGGAGCAATCAGAAATTATAGATACGTTGGAGATGTATCGCATCCCCAAGCTTAATTCACCTTTCGTCCTCGAGTAGATAAATGATAAAAAGAGAATTTTTGATGCGGAGTGATACTTTGGCATAATTTCAATATAAATCTTCTTACTTGTGATATGAATATTCAGATCCGAAAGATTTAAAACAAAAGTTCATATTGACATAAAAATAATAATAGTTCAAGCATACTAATCAAAGCAATCATGTCTTCTCAAAATAACATGGCAAAAGAAAGTTCATCCCTACAAACTCATATAGTTAAGCTATGCTTCATTTTCGTCACACAAAGATGTTCCCAACTTCTATACCCCCGATGACAAGCCAAGCAATTGTTTCATACTCAAATAATCTCAAACTCTTTCAACCTTTACGCAATACATGAGTGCGAGCCATGGGTATAGCACTATTGGTGGAATAGAATATGATGATGGGATTGTGTGGAGAAGACAAAAAAAGGAGAAAGTCTCATATCGACGAGGATAATGAACGGTCTATGGAGATGCCCATCAATTGGTGTCACCATGAGGAGTAGGGATTGCCATGCAACGGATGCACTAGAGCTATAAGTATATGAAAGCTCTACAAAAGAAACTAAGTGGGTGTGCATCCAACTTGCTTGCTCACGAAGACCTAGGGCACTTTGAGGAAGCCCATCATTGGAATATACAAGCCAAGTTCTATAATGAAAAATTCCCACTAATATATGAAAATGACAAAATGAGGGACTCTCTATCATGAAGATCTTAGTGCTACTTTGAAGCACAATATATGATACTCACTACATGAAGAACAAGGTGCTACTTTGAAGCACAATATATGAGACTCACTACATGAAGAAAAAGGTGCTACTTTGAAGCACAAGTGTGGTAAAAGGATAGTAGCATTGTCCCTTCTCTCTTTTTCTCTCATTTTTATTTATTTATTTGGGCCTTTTCTATTTTTTTATGGCCTATTTTTTTTCGTCCGGAGTCTCATCCCGACTTATGGGGGAATCATAGTCTCCATCATCCTTTCCTCACTTGGGACAATGCTCTAATAATGATGATCATCACACTTTTATTTCTCTTACAACTCAACAATTACAACTCAAAACTTAGAACAAAATATGACTCTATATGAATGCCTCCGTGATGTACCGGATGGTGCAATGAATCAAGAGTGACATGTATGGAAAATAATGCATGGTGGCTTTGCCACAAATACGATGTCAACTACATGATCATGCAATGGCAATATGACAAAAGTATTGTATGACATAATGATGATGATGGAAGTTGCATGGCAATATATCTCGGAATGGCTATGGAAATGCCATGATAGGTAGGTATGGTGGCTGTTTTGAGGAAGATATAAGGAGGTTTATGTGTGAAAGAGCGTATCATATCACGGGTTTGGATGCACCGTGAAGTTTGCACCAACTCTCAAGGTGAGAAAGGGCAATGCACTGCAATCAAGAGGCTAGCAAATGCGGAAAGGTAAAAGTGCGTATAATCCATGGACTCAACATTAGTCAACAGAACTCATATACTTATTGCAAAAATTTAGAAGCCATCAAAAATCAAGTACTACGCGCAATGCTCCTAGGGGGATAGATTGGTAGGAAAATACCATCGCTCATCCCCGACCGCCACTCATAAGGATGCACAAGCCAGGTACACTTCATGTTTCAAATTTGTTACACAACTTTACGCATACGTGCATGCTACAGGACTTGCAAACTTCAACACAAGTATTTCTCAAATTCACAATTATCAACTAGCACGACTTTGATATTGTTACCTCCATGTCTCAAAACAATTATTAAGCATTAAATTTATCTTAGTATTCAATTCACTACAAAGAAAGTTTCACATATCTTGAACACCAAGTATATTAACATTAAGCAAATTACCATGCTATTAACGATTCTCATAATAATCTAAGTGAAGCATGAGAGATCAAGTTTCTTTAAAACAAATCCACCACCGTGCTCTAAAAGATCTAAGTGAAGCACTAGAGCAAAAATTATCACGCTAAAAAAATATAAGTGAAGCACTATGAGCAAAACTATCAAGCTCAAAAAGATATAAGTGAAGCACATAGAGTATTCTAACAAATTCCAAATTATGTATGGCTCTCTCAAAAGGTGTGTACATCAAGGATGATTGTGGTAAACTAACAAGCAAAGACTCAAATAATACAAGACGCTCCAAGCAAAACACATATCATGTTGGTGAATAAAAAAATAGCTCCAAGTAAATTACCGATGGAAGTGGACAAAAGAGGGGATGCCTTCGGGGCATCCCCAAGCTTTGACTTTTGGTGTCCTTGGATTATCTTGGGGTGCCATGGGCATCCCCAAGCTTAGTCTCTTGCCACTCCTTGTTCCATAATCCATCAAAAGAATTCACCTAAAACTTGAAAACTTCACAACACAAAACTCAATAGAAATCTCGTGAGCTCCGTTACAGAAAGAAAACAAAAGACTACTTTAAGGTAATGTAATGAAATAATTCTTTATTTATATTGGTGTTAAACTGTATTCCAACTTCTCTATGGATTGTAAACTATTTTACTAGCCATAGATTCATCAAAATAAGCAAACAACACACGCAAAACAGAATCTGTCAAAAACAGAACAGTCTGTAGTAATCTGTAACTAACGCAAACTTCTGGAACCCAAAAAATTCTACCAAACTTAGACGACCTGGAAAATTAGTTTGTTGATCAGCACAAATTGGAATCACTATTTTATCACGTTCTGGTGATTTTTAACAATTCGGGCACTGAGCGCAAAGATTCTGGAAATTACAGCAAGATCAAATAACTATCTCCGAAGAAGATCTAATAGGTTTAACTTGGCACAAACACTAATTAAAAGATAAAACCACATCTAAACATAGGCTAGATGGATTATTTATTCCTAAACAGAAGCAAAAACAAAAACCAAAAATAAAATTGGGTTGCCTCCCAACAAGCGCTATCGTTTAACGCCCCTCTCTAGGCATAAAAGCAAGGATAGATCTAGGTATTGCCATCTTTGGTAGGCAATCCATAAGTGGCTCTCATGATAGATTCATATGGTAATTTTATTTTATTTCTAGGAAAGTTTTCCATGCCATTCTTTAAGGGGAATTGGAATCTAATATTTCCTTCCTTCATATCAATAATTGCCCAATCGTTCTAAAGAAAGGTCTACCAAGAATAATAGGACATGAAGGATTGCAATATATATCAAGAACGATAAAATCTACGGGCACATAATTCCTATTTGCATCAATAATAACATCATTAATTCTTCCCATAGGCTTTTTAATAGTGGAATCCGCAAGATGCAAGTTTAGAGAGCAATCATCAAAGTCACGGAAATCTAGCAAATAACATAAAGTTTTGGGAATAGTAGAGACACTAGCACCCAAATCACACAAAGCATGAAACTCATAATCTTTAATTTTAATTTTTATAGTAGGTTCCCACTCATCATGGAGTTTCCTAGGGATAGAAACTTTCAACTCAAGCTTTTCTTCATAAGATTGCATCAAGGCATCAACAATGTGTTCGGTAAAGGCCTTATTTTGACTATAAGCATGAGGAGAATTTAGCACGGATTGCAACAAGGAAATACAATCAATTAAAGAGAAATTTTCATAATTAAATTCCTTGAGATCCAATATAGTGGGTTTAGTAATATCTCGATTTTTATTTGTTTCAATCCCACTTTTATCAATTTCATCATCAAGATCTAAAAACTCAGAATTCTTAGAACGCCTTCTAGGTAAAGGAAGATCATATTCAGTTTCATCAAGATTCATATTGCAAAACAAAGATTTAATAGGGGACACATCAATAACTTTCAGATCTTCATCTTGATTTTCATAGGAATTAGAAGAACACGCTTTAATAAAGGCATCTTTGGAAGCACGCATCCTAGCGGTTCTTTATTTGCACTCATCAATGGAAATTCTCATAGCTTTGAGAGACTCATTGATATCATGCTTAGGAGGAATAGATCTAAGCTTTAAAGAATCAATCTCGAGAGAAATTCTATCAACGTTCCTAACCAAATCATCAACTTTAAGCAATTTCTCTTCAAGCAAAGCATTAAAATTCTTTTGTGAATTCATAAACTCTTTAACACTACTCTCAAATTCAGAGGGCATATTATTAAAATTTCCATAAGAGTTGTTGTAGGAATTTCCTTAATTGTTAGAAGGATTACTATGATAAGGCCTAGGATTAAAATTCCCTCTATACGCGTTGTTACCAAAATTATTCCTACCAACAAAATTCACATCCATAGATTCATTATTATTCTCAATCAAGGTAGACAAAGGCATATCATTAGGATCAGAAGAAACACTCTTAGTAAATAACTTCATAAGTTCATCCATCTTTCCACTCAAAACATTGATTTCTTCTATAGCATGCACTTCTTTATTAGTAGATCTTTCAGTATGCCATTGAGAATAATTACCCATAATATTATCTAGGAGTTTAGTAGCATCTCCTAAAGTGATTTCCATAAAAGTGCCTCCTGCGGCCGAATCTAAAAGATTTCTAGAAGCAAAATTCAATCCAGCATAAATTTTTTGTATAATCATCCACAAGTTCAAACCATGAGTAGGACAATTACGTATCATTAATTTCATTCTCTCCCAAGTTTGTGCAACATGTTCATGATCAAGTTGCTTAAAATTCATAATATCGTTCCTAAGAGAGATAATCTTAGTGGGAGGAAAATACTTAGAGATAAAAGCATCTTTGCACTTGTTCCAAGAATCAATACTATTTTTAGGCAAAGATGAAAACCAGTCTTTAGCATGATCTCTAAGCGAAAAAGGAAATAGCTTCAATTTAAAGACATCATTATCGACATCTTTTTTCTTTTGCATATCACATAAATTAATGAAGCTATTCAGATGAGTAGCGGCACCTTCACTAGGAAGGTCGGCGAATTGATCTTTCATAACAAGATTCAACAAAGCAGTATTGATTTCAAAAGATTCGATATTGGCAAGAGGAGCAATCGGAGTGCTAAGGAAATCATTATTTTTGGTATTGGTGAAGTCACACAATTTGGTAGCATCTTGAGCCATCGCGACAAACAAGCAAACTAACACACGGTCAAACAAAAGGCAAAGGGAAAAGGAGGAGGAGATAGGGAAAGAGAGGGCAAATAAAACGGCAAGGGTGAAGTGGGGGAGAGGAAAACGAGAGGCAAATGGCAAATAATGTAATGCAAGAGATAAGGATTGTGATGGGTACTTGGTATGTTGACTTTTACGTGAGACCTCCCCTAAGAACGGGCGCCGAAATCCTTCTTGCTACGTCTCGAGCTTGCTTGGTTTTCCCCGAAGAGGAGAGGATGATGCAGCACAGTAGCGTAAGTATTTCCCTCGGTTTTTGAGAACCAAGGTATCAATCTAGTAGGAAGCCACGCGCAAGTCCCTCGTACCTGCACAAAATGATAGCTACTCGCAACCAACGCGATTAGGGGTTGTCAATCCCTTCACGGTCACTTACGAGAGTGAGATCTGATAGAGATAATATTTTTGGTATTTTTGGTATAAAGATGCAAAGTAAAAAGTAAAAGAAAAGAGTGTAAATAAAGTGATGGCGATTGATATGATGAGAATAGACCCGGGGGCCATAGGTTTCACTAGTGGCTTCTCTCAAGAGCATAAGTATTCTACGATGGGTGAACAAATTACTGTTGAGCAATTGACAGAATTGAGCTTAGTTATGAGGTTACCTAGGTATGATCATGTATATAGGCATCACGTCCGAGACAAGTAGATCGAAACGATTCTGCATCTACTACTATTACTCCACTCATCGACCGCTATCCAGCATGCATCTAGAGTATTAAGTTAAAAACAGTAACGCCTTAAGCAAGATGACATGATGTAGAGGAATAAATTCATGCAATATGATAAATACCCCATCTTGTTATCCTCGATGGCAACAATACAATACGTTCCTTGCAACCCTTTCTGTCACTGGGTAAGGACACCGCAAGATTGAACCCAAAGCTAAGCACTTCTCCCATTGCAAGAACTACCAATCTAGTTGGCCAAACCAAAACGGATAATTCGAAGAGACTTGCAAAGATAACTCAATCATACATAAAAGAATTCAGAGAAGATTCAAATATTATTCATAGATAAGCTGGATCATAAACCCACAATTCATCGGTCTCAACAAACATACCGCAAAAAGAAGATTACATCGAATAGATCTCCACGAGAGAGGGGAGAACATTGTATTGAGATCCAAAAAGAGAGAAGAAGCCATCTAGCTACTAGCTATGGACCCGAAGGTCTGAAGTAAACTACTCACACTTCATCGGAGGGGCTATGGTGTCGATGTAGAAGCCCTCCATGGTGGATGCCCCCTCCGGCGGAGCTCCGGAACAGGCCCCATGATGGGATCTCGTGGATACAGGAAGGTACGGCGGTGGAATTAGGTTTTTGGTTCCTCTCCTGATCTGTTGGGGGTATGTAGGTATATATAGGAGGAAAGAGTACGTCGGTGGAGCGTTAGGGGGCCCACGAGGTAGGGGGGCCCTCCACCCTTGTGACCGCCTCTGGCACTTCTTGGAGTAGGGTCCAAGTCTCCTGGATCACGTTCGGTGAGAAGATCACGTTCCCGAAGGTTTTATTCCGTTTGGACTCCGTTTGATATTCCGTTTCTTCGAAACACTGAAATAGGCAAAAAACAGCAATTTTGGGCTGGGCCTCCAGTTAATAGGTTAGTCCCAAAAGTAATATAAAAGTGGAAAATAAAGCCCAATATAGTCCAAAATAGTAGATAAAGTAGCATGGAGCAATCAAAAATTATAGATACCTTGGAGACGTATCAGTGGCCAGCCCCCGACTGGTACTTCGAGGGTGTCGTTGGTGGTGTTGAGCAGCCCAGACAGCAGCCCCAGGCATAGCCCCCAGCATAAGTTCATCACTCTTCCCCCGTCGACATGTGCCAGGGGCACGACACTTTGGTGCTGACCTTGCCAGGTATGTAGGAGGAAAGCAGCAGCAGGAGGAGCCACAGATGGCTACCCCCAACATGCCGCCCCCATCGACCACGCCGCCCCGAGGGGCGTCCCCGGTAAGGGCGCCAAGTACCAAGCCTATGCACATGGAGGAGGAGGAGGAGAACTTGGGCGCCGGCGGCTTTGCCTCGACGGCAAATGTTGGCAGGGAGGGGACTTCCGTTTCTCAGCCTGGTACCGGCACTGGTAAGCCGTCCGCCGTACGTCCCTATTCTTTTTCTTTCTGGCTCTTGGACCTGGCCTTGCCTCACCCCCTTCTTCGGCACCCAGATTCCTCCTCGGTGAACCCAGAGGACGTGGACGCCGTCATCGAGGGCGTCGCCAAGGCCGCCGAGGCGGACGCCGAGAAGATCGCCGCTGAGGAGGCTGCCAAGGACGCTGCCGAGGACGCCACCGAGGGGCCTACCGGGGAGGCTGACAAGGCTGCCGCTGAGGAGGCCGGCAAGGGGCCTGCCGGGGAAGCCGGCGGGGCCGCTGCCGAGGAGGAGGAGGGGGAGGCTGGTGACTAGCCTTCCTCCTTTGCTGCTTCCGGCTCCGGAAAGTACCTAAGGGTGAGTGACGACTTGTTCGTCCACCTTCCAGGCGCGTCGAGCACCAGGACACCCGTTGAGGGAGAGGTGTTCGATGACGAGGTGCTTGCCACTGCCGGGCTTGAAGTCGTCGACGAGCCGATCGTTGGCAGCGACGGTTCGCAGGAAGAGCGGCTCCTCCACGGCATGGGCGCCAGCTTCCAGAAGCTCCAGGCGCTCCACCGCGCCCACCTGGACAAGTCTAAGTCCAGGACGGTGGTGGTGGAGAAGGCGGAGGCGGACCTCCATGAGCGCGTTGCCGAGGCGCAGGACTAGTTCGCGAGGCCCAGAAGGAGCTCAAGGCGGCCCAGGGTGAGCAGGCCAAGCGTGACGTGGAGCTCACCATGAAGCTCGCTGACGTCGAGAAAGCTCAGGAGGCGGCGAAGAACTTGGCCGTGGCTGCCGAAACCACTCGGACCCAGCGCGAGGCCGCGCTGAACTCCCAGGAGGAGGACCTCGCTGCACGCGAGGAGAAGCTTGCCGCCATGGTTCGCGGCAAGGATGCAGAGGTGGAGAAGCTTGTCTTGCAGCGGACCAGTGAGCTGGAGCACAGGAACGAAGAGGCACTCAATGCCCAGGCCCAGGTCTACGCAGGCAAGGTGGAGGAGCTGGAGGCGGAGCGCGACGGGCTGAAGGATGTGACACCCCAAAAATTTTAACTTTGTTTTGTTAATTAAAATCTTGCCAGGAAATTTAACTTTCCTTTTTCTTGGTTTTCTTGATTTCAAAACCATTCTTTTCTTGGTTATCTTGGAGTTGTTCCCTAAGATGGAAAATCTTTTACTTATAATATTGGACTTGTTTACCCTCTCAAGAAAATCTTTTCTGTTATCAGAAGAGTTGATTATATAAATTTCTTCTTGATCTTTACATTCTAAAAATGGTTTCCCCAAAGTTTATTGGTCCCATTTGTACTACACTTTTTTTTCATTCAAAAATCCCACCATAATTTGGAGATGTCATATGGAGTATTTGAACCACTTTTGTGCAAAAATATCTTCTGCCCATTGAATATTTTGAGCTCTACACCATGTTTTCAAATCTGGTCCAGAGAGCATTTTTACACTACAACCTATTCAAATATTTCTTTAAAACTTCTACCAAAATTATGGGATATCAAGAGGGAGCATATTATTCAACTTTATGCAATAACCTAAGGTTGTTCTTTGGAAAAATTGAGTAAATCAACCTCTTTTCTATTCTGGTTCAACTTGAGGTTTTGTACTGCAACCACCTTTTTAGTTGCCCCTATATCCTTGATTCTTTTCCCTACTTATAGTCCTCCCTTTTAAACCTCTAAGTCCAGGAGCATGCACCCATTGGATCATTTTTGGTTCATGAGGTAATGCCATTTACTTTCTGTCCAGATCTGAAGTTTTGCAAAAACTTGCACTAGCAAGTTTGAACTTTGGACAAACTAACCTCACCACCCTCTCTTTCATCCAAAGAGACCCTGATCTGGGAGATTTGGCCACCCCAAGTAATGCCTAAGTGCCCCTGGCATTTTATCAAACACCTTTTGGGCATGATCAGATTTGACATGAGTTTTTATTTGCACTGTGGACTTGATCTCCTGACCTAACCACCATGCCCATTTACCTCTTGTCTAACCCTACCCTAGCCATGTCTCTTGCCAGCCTCACCCACGACCTCTAGCAGGCAGTGGCATTTCGCCGAACACGTCCCGGGCGTGCTCTGGGCGCGCCCAGAGCGTGCGTTTAACGCCACGTGCCCCGAGCCAGCGTCTCACCTCAAGACTTTTCGTTCCGGCCCTTGGCCAACAGCTGCTAGCACGCCACGTATCCCCTGCACCGCCACGCCACCCCGACCACCCCTGGCACTCCACAGCGCCACCGTCCGGACGACCATTGCGGCTAGCTGACGGCCGCTTGCAGGCCCCGACCGTGTCAGCGCCGCCCGAGCCACTCCCGCTCGCCAGCTCGCCCTGAAGCAGTGCTCCGCTCGTCCGCTAGCTCCTGCTGCCATCCTCAGCCCCGCCACGTCCCCCTGGCGCTACAGAACGTCGATCGCCGGCGATCTTATCCCCACCGCTGCGGAACCACCTTGGCGTGCCTATTTAACAAGCTCCGAGCCCATGCGAGCACTCATGCAGCATCACACCATCCTCCTAGTGCCCCCGTTGCCGTCAATTGAGGGGGAAGAGGCCATCTTCGCCAACTCCGCCCAGTTCGGCCACCGCCGCCTCCTAGCTCCGTTCGGCACAACCAGAGCCTCCCCGGCCATCCCAACGCCACCAGATGACTCCACTCCTTCTTGCGGTGCCACCTGCACCCCACCGCGACGGAGAGCCACCATAACCACAAACTCACTTCGCTCCCGAAACCACCGGCCGCCCAGCTTCGTCGACGGCAAATCCCTCCACCTCCGACAACCCTGCAACCACCGGAAGGATCACCCCAGATCCGCGGATCCATCCCGCCTCGGCTCCCCACAAGGACCGCTGTCACGGCGGCGATCGCCGGAGTTCCGCCTCCGCCGGGACAGAGGAAGAAGAGGGAGGTGGACCCGATCAAACTGACCAATGGGCGAGCAGGCCCTTGTCGGTGACTTCAGCGATGCCGTCCACGCTGGAGTAAGTGGAAGCGTAAACCTAAAATACGCTTTTCGGCGTGTACGTGTTTTATTGAAACGTTTTGTTTTCTGCTTTTTTAAATAATGATTTGACTAATCTTTGACTGGCTGTAACTTTTTAAATAAAACTCCAAATGAGTTGATTCTTTTTCCTACCACTCAAAAATATTGTCTATTTTATTTTAAGATTTATTTCAAAAATTTCAGACAACTTTTTTTGTGCAGTTTTGAAAATATGTGTTAATTCAAATATATTTCAATTAGGGTTTTGAAGAGAGGGGAGAAAACTTTCAAAAGTTTTGGAGAGCACCTCACCCCTCCACAAACTGAAGGCAAGCATTCTGAACCCGGCATAATATTTTTGGGGTGTTCGTTGACACGTTTATAACACCACCTCATTTTGGAATACTCGTTATTTCATGTGATATGATCATTTTGCATGGATGCATTTTAGTGATCTCCTTGTTGTTGTAAATGATTATACTGGTGATGGTAGCCATTCTCATGTGCCTTATGCGTGCATGCCGGAAAGGAATCCGGGAAAGCCTCTGCCTTGGGTAGGCGTGAGCTTGTCGCCGGCCCCCGTCGGGATGGTTATGCCCGGTATGACATGGCAAGGTATAGTGAGTGTTGACTTTGTTGGTTGTAATATATCTTTGTTATATATGTCATGCGAGGAATTTATAAACCTCCTGAGTCGACCGTATATCAAGTCTTGTTCCAGTGAACCCCACACTTGCTTCGTACTACCACTTGTCCCTACAACAAGTAGGGTACGGTTCAGTCAGTCGTCAACCCCTTTCAAGCACACACCGTACAAAGAGGCCATGGTGGAAGATATCGGTTGAAGCCGGTAGGCATGCCACCGGGTCCGGGAGCATGGGTGTTTCCGGTTGAGACCGAGAGGGGAGGCCACCCCTTAGAGCGCGCGTTATAAATTTGATCCCATGCTACGCGAGGTTGCAGCCTCCCCACTTAGAGCTTTGCTTGACATGTGTCATGGGTGATTCCAGACACGGGTAAGTTAAGCTGGTGTGTGCAAGTCAGGTGTGTTTTCAATTAAAAAACCATAGACGGAATTAGTCCCGAAGGACTAAAGAAATCTGTTACTCGTGGATAAAGAGTACACCCTCTGCAGAGATTTAAATCTATTCAAATAGCCGCATCCTCGGTTAAGGATTCCAGTCTAGGATAGGTCAGGTATCGGTCTTAGTGTAAGTCTCCTGAGGAGAACTACTAAACCAGAACTTAGTTTATGATTTGTGACTTGTGATGATGATGATGATTATTATTATGGATGATTATTATTATGGACTAAACACTTTATATTATTTGAATCATTGAGTATCTCTGGGACGGTCCTACCTCCTGGATATTCACCGAATTCATTTTATAAGCCCTTTATGTGGTGTCGCTCAGACGCCCGACTGTGGCATTGCTTCTGTTTATTTATAAGCCCTTTATGTGGTGTCGCTCGACGCCTCGATCGTGGCATTGCTTCGCTTATTTATAAGCCCTTTATGTGGTGTCGCCAGACGCCCGACCGTGGCATTGCTTCATGCTTATTTATAAGCCCTTTATGTGGTGTCGCCGATCGCCTGATCGTGGCATTGCTTTTGTTTACTTATAAGCCCTTTATGTGGTGTCGCTCAGACGCCCGACTGTGGCATTGCTTCTGTTCATTTATAAGCCCTTTATGTGGTGTCGCTCAGACGCCCGACTATGGCATTTATTGCTGCTCTGTCATTACATATTTGTGGTCACTTATTAATAATCCACATGTATGCACCAAGGATTACTTTTTTTTATGACTGACGTTGTGATCATAAAATATTCTTCAAGGCATGATTTTTGATTGTTATATTATACATGTGTTCATAATGTTTGCGAGTACATTCAAAGTACTCACTGGCTTGTCCCTGGCTATTGTCTTGGCCAGATTTCTTGCGTGGAGAGGAGCGTTGCGACGACCGCCCCGGAACCTAAGCAACAGTGATAGCAGCCTCGCAAAGATAGGAGTTAACCTGGTCAGCTGTTCCCGTGGGAAATGGAGTTCCACTGATGATCCACAAACCGCTTCCGCCATCAACCACTAGAAACCATTTGTTGTACTCGTAGGCCAGAATGGTCTTGTACCGCATATCCTGTAATTTTGCTTGGATTTTCTGTACCGAGTTGATGCCTCATCAGCTAACAGTAGCCCTGGGGCTGATGAGCACGACGGCCATTTTCTGGAATTTAATATCCGGAAAAAAAACCGGTCGCGACAGACTTGGTATCAGAGCCAGGCTGACCATTGGCTAATCCTATCTTAGTCAGGTCAATAAACTTAGGCAAACCAACCCACCAAGCCATAAGCAAACCACAGCCAAGCTTCTCGCACAAGATAGCCACACAGTGACCCGACGCTTTTTGGCAGTCGGTGCCCAACCTATCAACCTAGCCCATCTACCACGCACCAGCGACCAGCACCCAAGGTGTCTCATTCGCAAGCGTGCGAAGGAAGAATCCGTCCCCCTTTTCTATAAAAAGGGCACGCTAGCCCCAACCCAGCACAGCACAACATTTTTCCCCAAACCAAGACACAATGCCCGGACCCGTCGTGCACAATGAGACCACAGCAACCAACCTTGGAGGCTTTGTGACCATACTCGCAAACCTCACCCGCCGTGCCTATGCGTTAGAAGAGCCACCCGAATATGTTGTGTACCAAGGACCCATGAGTGGTGAGAGCCGTCAATTCTGGGCCACAGTACACATCTACGGTAGGGGTCTAGCGCCCGAGTGCCCCTACAGGTTCACCGGAAGAACAATTTCCTTTGAGCCACAAGCCATCCAACTAGCTGCTCGAGAGGCTACAGTTCATCTCAGGCACTTGTCGCCCGTAGTTAATCGTCGCCGTTCCACTACTACCCTGCACGTGAAGGGTACGGTAGACCACCCCAAGTTGCCAACGGAGATCACGAGATGGACCTGCATTGCTGCACCTAGTGCGCTATGTAGGTGCTATTGAGGAACTGTTCGATCAAATCACCATTGATCTGATCGCAGCTCGTGGAGAGCTGGTTCGTCGAGCCCCGGCAAGAGAAGAGATCGAGCCCAACGCCGACAACCCAGTCGTGTTGTTCGGACACCCGATCGAGACCCTGAGGTCAGCCCCAGCCGTCAGCCAAGGTGCTTTGTTGACCCCAGAAGTACTTCGTCGCCTTCTGGGAGCACACTCCAACGGGGTTGTGGTCAACAATCCCCGCGGTGGTCATCATCACTACCCCGAGCCTGCAGCCCCTCAACCCTCTCCAGCTAATTCCGACGATGAGAACCGCGGAGAAGCCTCGACATCCACAAGGAACGCCCGCTTGGATGTAAACGAAGTAGACTGAGTCACTCGAGTAGTGTCGAGTCCCAGTGTATCCTCGCTTTGTAACGCAGCCTGTCATCGTGCCTCTGTTTTATATAGTAGTCTTGCATGGATATATTAGCAAGCAGAGTGATTTCTCTATCCTTGGAGCAGCTACCAAAAACCGCCCCGACAACCCCCACAGTGATACGTCACTTTAGCGAGATGTGTGTATCTGTGGCTTGACCCCAAGCTGCGGCAAATTCTTTACCTTTCACCACGGTAGAATGACCCATCTCCGGTGCTATAAAAGGACCACTATGTGACCCTGCCAAGCCCCCCCCCTCGCCTTGTGCGCCATTCTCACAACCATTTCTGGCCATGCCGAGCCCCAGTATCTATCTGAGAACTCTAGATGCAACCCCGGGTAGTTTTGTCAAGATATTGTGGGATTTCACCTGCAGTACCATGGGCGCTACCCAGCCACCCCAGTACGAGCTGTTCAAATCAAGAATCACCCCTTCCACCTCGAGATATTGGGCAGCCGTGCACATCCCTCCCAGTAAACCCAAACCAAGATCCAACGGAGGTCTCCTTCAGAGGGAAATCTATGCCAACCCGCATATGGTCAGAGAAGCCGCGGCGCATTTAAGCGCCGCCGCTTTCGATTCGCGGTACCCTATGCCAAATAACGAGGGTATTATTATTTTCCGAGCCATGCAGCACCCGGAGGAGTAACATCTTTTCCAGGTGGACGTATTGAGAGAGACCCCGTCTTGGCCAACCTCGTCCAATACGTCATCGCTCAAGAGCATTTAACCCAACGCGTGATGGGTTATCTACAGGGCCTCGCGGATTTAGATCCTCAGATCGCCATCGGCAGATCACTGAGGCCCGGCCACGAGAGACACATTCATCGATCGTCAATCCACTTCCTCCGATAGAAGAAGAGTGTATCCTAGTACCAGAGACATTTTCTCGACCCCGCCCGATTACTGCTTTTCACTTTAGACGTCGCCGCTATAATTATTGCTGTGACATTTATTCATGTGTTGTAACTTATGCATGGTGCCCCGAGTTTGTGCGGCAAGTAAACCTTTTAGTTTCAGTTATTGTTGCAATTTGACTCTATTGTATTACTATGTTCTCTCGCGAGAAATCCTGGAGTGAGATTTCTTTTCCCTGTATTGCTGCATCATTCACGACATGGATTATTTTATTTCCCGCAGCACCACGGCAGCAGACTCACAACCACAATTACACGAACACATACACTGCTTGCAAAATTTTTGCAACAGTGTTACATCTAACTGAGCACCTCCGAACAACAGTTGGCACCCAACACACCCCACCTACTCCTCGTGGTCACCACCACCGCCGAGAGCCAGCAACCGGGCAGCGGCATCGCGACGATCATCGAGGATCATCGCACACAGGAGCACGGAGAGCCCCAGCACCGCTGCCAGCCTCCGCACAACATGATCACTTACCAGTCCGGCACCACCTCCGTCATTAGAGCCTCGTCTCGAGCTCCGGCCATCGGAAACAGAGGAGAAGGAGGGAGGAGGAGGAGCGAGGCCAGGTGCGAGGAAAAGGAGGAGAACACCTCGGCTGTTTTATAGCTCGAGCTCGGTGTACGGTTGGCGAGGTCCACCAGCACCGCTCGTCGCCCGATCGCCGGTGTTCGGAGGCGAATCCTCAAGCAGTGCCGACAGCGCACTGGCCCGCAAAGTGAGTGCACGCTGCACCAGCAGCTAGCACGCTGTGCACTACTGCAGTATGGCCTAGATGCCCTACACGCTAGGCGTCGCCGGGGGAGAAAGCGCGGGAAAGCGCGCGGGAGAGAGGAAGAAGGAAGAGCCAGAGGAAGAAGAAGAGGCTGACCGTGGGCCCGGGTCCACCTGTCAGCCAGAGAGAGCACTGTGCTCTCGGGTGCGACCAACGTATTTTGAGGTTTATAATTTATTCTAAATCTATATCCGGCGTAGAAATCTCTCGTTTTGCTCCTAACCGTAGATTTTTCCACGCAGCGCCAGTGTTCCACACTGTATTTTGCACCACTTATTGCCCTCTCACTGTAGCCGTTTTTGTTTTGATGCAATTTTTGCTACAGAGAAAACTCTTAGCAAATCTCGAGGACGAGATTTTTCTTAAGGGGGGTAGTGTTGTGACACCCCAAAATTTTTAACTTTGTTTTGTTAATTAAAATCTTGCCAGGAAATTTAACTTTCCTTTTTCTTGGTTTTCTTGATTTCAAAACCATTCTTTTCTTGGTTATCTTGGAGTTGTTCCCTAAGATGGAAAATCTTTTACTTATAATATTGGACTTGTTTACCCTCTCAAGAAAATCTTTTCTGTTATCAGAAGAGTTGATTATATAAATTCTTCTTGATCTTTACTTTCTAAAAATGGTTTCCCCATAGTTTATTGGTCCCATTTGTACTACACTTTTTTTCATTCAAAAATCCCACCGTAATTTGGAGATGTCATATGGAGTATTTGAACCACTTTTGTGCAAAAATATCTTCTGCCCATTGAATATTTTAAGCTCTACACCATGTTTTCAAATCTGGTCTAGAGAGCATTTTTACACTACAACCTATTCAAATATTTCTTTAAAACTTCTACCAAAATTATGGGATATCAGTAGGAGCATATTATTCAACTTTATGCAATAACCTAAGGTTGTTATTTGGAAAAATTAAGTAAATCAACCTATTTTCTATTCTGGTTCAACTTGAGGTTTTGTACTGCAACCACCTTTTTAGTTGCCCCTCTATCCTTGATTCTTTTCCCTACTTATAGTCCTCCCTGTTAAACCTCTAAGTCCAGGAGCATGCACCCATTGGATCATTTTTGGTTCATGAGGTAATGCCATTTACTTTCTGTCCAGATCTGAAGTTTTGCAAAAACTTGCACTAGCAAGTTTGAACTTTGGACAAACTAACCTCACCACCCTCTCTTTCATCCAAAGAGACCACGATCTGGGAGATTTGGCCACCCCAAGTAATGCCTAAGTGCCCCTGGCATTTTATCAAACACCTTTTGGGCATGATCAGATTTGACATGAGTTTTTATTTGCACCGTGGACTTGATCTCCTGACCTAACCACCATGCCGATTTACCTCTCGTCTAACCCTACCCTAGCCCTGTCTCTTGCCAGCCTCACCCGCGACCTCTAGCAGGCAGTGGCATTTCGCCGAACACGTCCTGGGCGTGCTCTGGGAGCGCCCAGAGCGTGCGTTGCTGCACGCGTCTTGCCCGAGCCGCCGCGTCTCACCTCAAGACTTGCTCGCCCTTGGCCAGCAGCTGCTAGCACGCCACGTATCCCCTGCACCGCCACGCCACCCCGACCACCCCTGGCACTCCACAGCGCCACCGTCCGGACGGCCGTGGCGGCTAGCTGACGGCCGCTTGCAGGCCCCGACCGTGTCAGCGCCGCCCGAGCCACTCCCGCTCGCCAGCTCGCCCTGGAGCAGTGCTTCGCTCGTCCGCTAGCTCCTGCCGCCATCCTCAGCCCCGCCACGTCCCCCTGGCGCTACAGAACGTCGGTCGCCGGCGTTCTTATCCCCACCGCCGCGGAACCGCCTTGGCGTGCCTATTTAACAAGCTCCAAGCCCATGCGAGCACTCGTGCAGCATCACACCATCCTCCTAGTGCCCCGTTGCCGTCCATTGAGGGGGAAGAGGCCATCTTCGCCAACTCCGGCCAGTTCGGCCACCGCCGCCTCCCAGCTCCGTTCGGCACAACCAGAGCCTCCCCGGCCATCCCAACGCCACCAGACGACTCCACTCATTCTTGTGGTGCCACCCAGACCCCCAGCTGCGACGGAGAGCGACCATAACCACAAACTCACTTCGCTCCCGAAACCACCGGCCGCCGCGAAGCTCGTCGACGGCGAATCCCTCCACCTCCGACAACCCTGCAACCATCGGAAGGATCGCCCCAGATCCACGGATCCATCTCCGCCCTCAGCTCCCCACAAGGACCCGCCGTTCGCCGGCGACGGTCGCCGGAGTTCCGCCTCCGCTCGGGACAGAGGAAGAAGAGGGGAGGTGGACGATCAAACTGACCGATGGGCGAGCGGGCCCATTGTCGCTGACTCAGCGATGCGTCCACGCTTGAGTAAGTGGAAGCGTAAACCTAAAATACGCTTTCGACGTGTACGTGTTTTATTGAAACGTTTTCTTTTCTGTTTCTTTTTAAATAACAGATTTGACTAAACTTTGACTGGCTATAACTTTTTAAATAAAACTCCGAATGAGTTGATTCTTTTTCCTACCACTCAAAAATATTATCTATTTTATTTTAAGATTTATTTCAAAAATTTCAGACAATTTTTTTGTGCGGTTTTGAAAATATGTGTTAATTCAAATATTTCAATTAGGGTTTTGAAGAGAGGGGAGAAAACTTACAAAAGTTTTGGAGAGCACCTCACCCCTCCACAAACTGAAGGCAAGCATTCTGAACCCGGCATAATATTTTTGGGGTGTTCGTTGACACGTTTATAACACCACCTCATTTTGGAATACTCGTTATTTCATGTGATATGATCATTTTGCATGGATGCATTTTTAGTGATCTCCTTGTTGTTGTAAATGATTATACTGGTGATGGTAGCCATTCTCATGTGCCTTGCGTGCATGCCGGAAAGGAATCCGGGAAAGCCTCTGCCTTGGGTAGGCGTGAGCTTGTCGCCGGCCCCCGTCGGGATGGTTATGCCCGGTATGGCATGGCAAGGTATAGTGAGTGGTGACTTTATTGGTTGTAATATATCTTTGTTATATATGTCATGCGAGGAATTTATAAACCTCCTGAGTCGACCGTATATCAAGTCTTGTTCCAGTGAACCCCACACTTGCTTCGTACTACCACTTGTCCGTACAACAAGTAGGGTACGGTTCAGTCAGTCGTCAACCCCTTTCAAGCACACACCGTACAGAGAGGCCATGGTGGAAGATATCGGTTGAAGCCGGTAGGCATGCCACCGGGTCCGGGGGCATGGGTGTTTCCGGTTGAGACTGAGAGGGGAGGCCACACCTTAGAGCGCGCATTATAAATTTGATCCCATGCTACGCGAGGTTGCAGCCTCCCCACTTAGAGCTTTGCTTGACAGGTGTCATGGGTGATTCCAGACACAGGTAAGTTAAGCTGGTGTGTGCAAGTCAGGTGTGTTTTCAATTAAAAGACCGTAGACGGAATTAGTCCCGAAGGACTAAAGAAATCCGTTACTCGTGGATAAAGAGTACACCCTCTGCAGAGATTTAAACCTATTCAAATAGCCGCGTCCTTGGTTAAGGATTCCAGTCTAGGATGGGTCAGGTGTCAGTCTTAGTGTAAGTCTCCTGAGGAGAACTACTAAACCAGAACTTAGTTTATGATTTGTGACTTGTGATGATGATGATGATTATTATTATGGATGATTATTATTATGGACTAACCCCTTTATATTATTTGAATCATTGAGTATCTCTGGGACGGTCCTACCTCCTAGATATTCACCGTATTCATTTTATAAGCCCTTTATGTGGTGTCGCTCAGACGCCCGACTGTGGCATTGCTTCTGTTTATTTATAAGCCCTTTATGTGGTGTCGCTCAGACGCCCGACTGTGGCAGTTGCTTCTGCTTATTTATAAGCCCTTTATGTGGTGTCGCCGACGCCTAATCGTGGCATTGCTTCGCTTATTTATAAGCCCTTTATGTGGTGTCGCTCGACGCCTGATCGCGTGGCATTGCTTCTGTTTACTTATAAGCCCTTTATGTGGTGTCACTCAGACGCCCGACTATGGCATTGCTTCTGTTCATTTATAAGCCCTTTATGTGGTGTCGCTCAGACGCCCGACTGCGGCATTTATTGCTACTCCGTCATTACATATTTGTGGTCACTTATTAATAATCCACATGTATGCACCAAGGATTTCTTTTTTTTAATGACTGACGTTGTGATCATAAAATATTCTTCAAGGCATGATTTTTGATTGTTATATTATACATGTGTTCATAATGTTTGCGAGTATATTCAAAGTACTCACTGGCTTGTCCCTGGCTATTGTCTTGGCCAGATTTCTTGCGTGGAGAGGAGCGTTGCGACGACCGCCCCGGAACCTAAGTAACAACGATAGCAGCCTCGCGAAGATAGGAGTTAACCTGGTCAGCTGTTCCCGTGGGAAATGGAGTTCCACTGATGATCGACAAACCGCTTCCGCCATCAACCACTAGAAACCATTTGTTGTACTCGTAGGCCAGAATGGTCTTGTACCGCATATCCTGTAATTTTGCTTGGATTTTCTGTACCGAGTTGATGCCTCATCAGCTAACAGTAGTCCTGGGGCTGATGAGCACGACGGCCATTTTCTGGAATTTAATATCTGGAAAAAAACCGGTCGCAAAAAAGGAGCATGCCCTGAAGCTGTCCCAGGAGAAGGACACGCTCAACAGTGCCCTGACAGAGGCACAGTGCGCGGTCGTCAGCAAGGCTGGGGAGCTTTCCGAGGCCAACAACTCCATCAAGGACCTCAAGCTGAAGCTGGAGGGTCTCAAGAAGGTGCTGTCGGAGGCCAAAACCTGGGAGGGGATCCTGACCAAGGAGCTGGAGGCCGAGAAGCAGTTGTGGACGAACAAGGGCCTCAACTTCGTAGATCACGTGGCGAGCGAGAACCGTTGGCTCGATCGCCTCGCCACCGTCGCCAACCAAGCTGCCGCGCAGCTGGCCATCATGGGGATGTCGGACGTGAGGTACGTCTCGGAGCGGAGCGTGACTGCCAATTGTAGCCTGACCATGTTCTTTGAGAAGGTCGTCGGTGCTCTAGAGCGGCTCCACGCCAACCGGGCGGCCTCGCTGGCCGAGGAGTCCCAGAGGCTTTGCCAGGGTGCCATGACCAAGGTTCTCACCAAGGTGGCGCACTGGTACCCCGACCTCGACTTCAACGTCGTGCTGGAGAGCTTGCCGGAGGGTACTGACCTCGCACCGCTCAGGGAGCGCATGAAGCCAATCATCAGCCGTGTCAGCGGAATTCTGAGGGTGGAGGGCCAGCGCCGGGATTAGGCATCCCGTCCTTTATCGCCGTTGCAGGTTCACAACCAAGACAATCGCTATCTCTAGTTAGAACCACATCAACAATTTGATGTAATATAACTCTGCAGCACTTTCAGTATTATGCATGTTATTTTCTTGTTCGATTTTCCTTTGTATGTCCACCCTACGTTACTGGGTAGGCTCGTCGGCGCGTAAACCCAAGGCGGCGTCTTGGGGACGGATCCCCATTGGCCGGCCGGGTGTGCTTGCTGCCGGGCGGACCACCTTGCCGCCCTTAGAGTGGCCGCCCGAACTATCGAGCTTGACTCGAGTCAGAGTCGGGAGCGTTGCCGAGTGTGGAAGGCTACCCCACCACTCTCGACGCGGCCGCTTTGAGCTGTTGAGCGGACTCGAGACAGAACAAGGGCGTTGCCAATTGCGGGAGGGCCCCTTTGCGTGCAGGTTTCTCATACATAGGCGAGATCTTTGAGGACGATAACCTTAGATAAAAGAGGAAATAACTCAAAGCTCTGAATAACTTAGCTTTTCTGTTGCCAAGCCGGTGTCGTTTCTCCAGCCGCCTTCTTCTCAGAAACCGAAAGTGACAAAGAACTGCTAGGCTAACTACCAGACCAGATTCTCACAATTGCGCCCCCTACCTGGTGCGCCAAAGATGTCGGTGTGGAACGACACTTATGGGATCACAAGAATCCCTACTACGGTTGCCGGGGCGCAGGGTTGCAAGGAGAGCAGGGCTAGTAGACAACACAAGGATCGTTTACCCAGGTCCAGGCTGCGAGGATGCGTAAAACCCTAGTCCTGCTTTGGTGGGTGTATTTCTGAGAGTTCTTGAGCTCTCAAACTAGTTGTGGTCAGCGCGTGGTTCGAAAGAGCCGAATCCTCCTTCAGTATGCCATGGGCCTCCTTTTATAGTAGAAAGGGGCTGCCACAGTGACACACAGGAGGTGGAAAGGCGTACAGTGCCCTGAGCTCATCGCTCGTATTACAGGACAAGACGCATTTAATGCGTGGCTTACGTGTCCCCTCGCTTTATCGGGGACGGGGCGAGGCCCGTCCCGTCCGTCGCCGCTCCTCCTCGCTTCGACACGCGCCCCGACCAGTGATGCGTGTGATGCTATGTAGGCAGGCAGGCAGCTGGGTGGCACGGTGGTGGAGCCTTCACGAAGATTAGCATGCCGCCACGCAGGCGCTTGATGAGTTGGCCTGGGAGCTGCATGTTGCCACGCAGGTGCCCGCCCAGTTGGTTGGGCTGGCAGCTGCATGGGAACGGCGGTGGAAGCTTGGTTGGTCGCGGGCCTGGCGGTGGTCCCGCTGGCGTCCTTGGTGAGGGCCTTGCCGGGTGGCCCGGCAAGGGTCTTGCCGTGGCGCGCTGTCGTCCCCGGCAAAGGTCTTGCCGGGGGTCTGGTAGCCTTCCTCGGCAAGGATCTTGCCGAGGATCGTCGTCTTCTAATCCTCATCTGATCTTGAATATGTCTTCACAAAGATCTTCATGCCACCACGGAGGTGCCTCCCGAGCCCTGGCCCCACATGGATGATGGTGGTGGGGATCGTGGGCTCAAGGGTGGCTCGCTCTGTTGGTGTGGGGCGAGCTGTCCCGGCAAGGGTCTTGCCAGGGGAACCTGCTTCGTCCCTCTGCTCTTTGTGGTCTTGGCCTTGGCATTGCCTTGATTGTCTTGGGCTTCGGCCTTACCTTGGCTCACCGCCCTCGTTCTGCTTTGTGTGGTCGTGGGCGCGGCTCTGACTACCCGTGCACAGGTAAAGGGGTACAAAAGTGTGCCCCTCTTTTTGTACACCGACATAGTCGTGCCATGGGGGTGCGGGTTGGAGCACCGTCGGCGTCGGGAGGTTTAGTTAAGGAGGAGGTGTGATGCATGAGTGTACAACCTCTTTGGTGGCGCCAAGTAGGCCTCGGCTTTGTCCGAGGAGTCGGTGAGGATGTTGCGGTTCCGGTGGAGCTGGTTAAGGCGGCGCTGTGGGGATGGAGCAGCCGTGATAGATGAGGCGATCGTTGGAACAGCTCCTTAGAGGTGGAGGACGGGGCGGCTGAACCAGCGGAACGACGAGATGGACGACGAATCCTCATCCGGGGAGGTGGATGAGGGATGTCGAGCTGTTCGGTGGATAACATTGTTGGGGAAGAGGCTCTGGCTGGGCAATAGTGAGGTGGCGGACGAAGGAGGGTGGGGTTTCGCGGCTAGAGTAGAGAGGCTATGGCGGCCTGGGATTTCGAATGGCAAAAATGAGGCGATGGGAGGGGGAACCATGACTTAGGGACGCGCTTGTCCAAAATGTAGGGTGTGTTACAAAAGTACCCCCAACGATTTGAACTAGCGGCGCTTTCGGCTCAGGGTTAGAAGGGGGATTTCGCATGTTAGGATTTGGCAGCTGAAGGGAGTTTTTGCGCGCGTTGTAATTTCGGGATAGCAAGGCGCGGGTTGTAAAGGCACGAGTTTATGGAGCACGATATCTGAATTTTCAGGATATAACAAGGTGCAGGTTGAATTTTAGGGACAAGCCTAACGTGTAATATTGTACTTGTACGTGTCAAATCAATTCGCACTTCCCTCAACAAAAAAAACGAAAAAAATAAAACTATTCACACCACACAAAGAGAGAGTTGTGTCCCGTTTTACTATACAAATGCTATTCAAATCTATGAATCCATGTTATGTCCAATTAAATTCTTTCGCTGGCTGTATAATGCATGTAACCTACTTATACCAACATTTTAGTGCATTCCAAATGTCTATACTACCGCTGCAATTCGAACTAAATTTGAATTCGTTTCTCTATTTGAGTAAGAATCTACAATTATGGTTGTTGCAAACTTCAACCATCATTCGTGTATTACCTTAACACCACACCACATAATTACTATAGAGATAGATATGAACTATGTGTACTATATGAACTTGAATTGAACTTTTTGAATACACTTGATGTTGATTCCAAATAATAGTACATTTGATGTACTAACTAGATATTCATAATCTAAACCATGTTCCATACGTACACCGTGTTTATCACACAAAGTATAGTGCCCCGCCCCCTACGTTATGACAAGTATTTAGCCCTGAGCTGCAAAAGCCACACATTATCCCAAATTATAATCAATGTTCTACATTTTGATGTCTTCTTCAAATATCCGTATCCATTTTTCATAATGAATTATGATCTCTGTTCGTCTTTTACACCTTCACGGTCCTCTTCTCTTTGTAGCTAGCTAGCGCTAACTTTCTATCGTGCATGCACACGCCCGCCCCCCCTCTCACCCTCCCTCAGCATCCCCTACATCGCGCACATCCGTTATTTCTCTTTAGGTCGTTCACAATGGTGTGTGTAGGCCCCCCGACTCCTTATTTCCGGCACACAGCTGTCGATATACCTCTCTAGCCAAGTGTGCCTACCACAAACACACACTTCCCCTCTTCTCTTCTCACCGTCCATGCCCCCTATGTCCAATACGGTTCCATGCAGGTGCACACTCCCGCACCTCTTTTCATTGATCTCATACTCGCACACTCCTCCCCCCTCGACATAGTAGGCCTCTCACACCACCTCCTAGACGCACCCCTCTACCCCTGTCCGTCTCTCCGGACCTTATTTGCTTCTAACACATACATGCATGTATACATACCGATCTTCCTACATATAATTAGGTCTACTATAATTCTGTTTCCCCATGCACAGATAGACTTACCTCACTAGTTATGTCTCTCCCTTCCTCGGACACACGACGGTTGATCTTCCTATGTAGTTACGTCTGCTTACCACAACCATATTGTTCCCCCTCATCATCCTTGCATACCTCCGTCTCTCACACGCACATGCATAGACAAGAAGACATCCCCGGCCCTCTCTTATTGATATTGCACTCGTACCCTCCGTTTGTCTAGCATGCCTCTCCCAGCATTTGTGAGAAGCAACTCCACCACCAACCCTCTGACACTCTACCTTTGTCTTTCTCCCAACCTTATTCCTCTGCTACACATATGCATGGATGCTGATCGATCTCTCTTAATACATAGCTAGGTCTCTATCCTTCTCCACACATATACTAGTCGATCTACCCCTCTATAGTTAGGTCTCTGCCCCCTCCCCTCCCCCCCCCCCCACACACACACTGATAGTCGAACGTTGTAGGTAGGTATCCATGCCACAGAGAAACACTGCACATCTGCCCTCTCACATTCCAGTAGGCCGGCCGCCCTATATCGTTGACGTGGCCAAACACAAATTCAATGGCCTTTTATCAATCGCACACCCACACACTTCATCCATGTTTTCGATTCTATCGATATCTCACGCCGATGATCCCTCCACTCTCTTCACGTGGATCACTCCCTCTATATATGATATATCCATGACTCTGTTTCACACACATTGCATATGTTACGTTTTTTTGTTTGAGAATCATTGACACATTGCCTCTATTTCGCACAAACCATCTATCTCACACCCACCCACGTACGTACCTGCACCTAAAGAAGAGGTGCACACACGACACACGTACTCACGTCTCATTCCCGGCCACACCCGCGTGGGTACACGGTGGAGTTCATTTCTGTACGAAAAGGCAGCCCACATGATAATTTGACGCGTGTAGCGGTTGTTTACTGGAGGTAGGGTTGTGTACCACGCGCAGACGGAACAAAGTTCGACTTGCATGTTAGTAGTAAATAAAGTTATATTCCTCAATGGCACGTACAGAATAGAAAACGATTGTAGTCGGGAAAAAAGAAAAATCCGCTCCACTATATACAATGGAGCCTGCCTGCCGGGGTTTGTCTCTTGTCACACCATCTCACACAAGGCGGCGGTGGCCTCTCTCTCTCATAGTTGCTCACTAATCCGGCTGCATCTCGTCCGCCGGCGGAAAGGGAGGATGCGCATCGTTTCTCCATTCAATGGCGTTGAGGCAGCATGTCCCGATCTGCGGTACCCATCGTTCTCTCTGACCAAGCTCTGGCACGGTAGGGCCTTCGCCACTTGCTCGCTGCCGCGGTATGGGCAGATCCCGGTTGCAGGCGCCCACCTAGTTACATCCCGACGACCCTCAGGTACAGCTTCCTCCGGCCTAGCTCCACTGCCCATCTTCCCACTTTGTTGCATGTGGAAAATCCTGCATGTAGATCTTCTTTAGTTGTTTGCTTAAAACGTATCTCGGCCGGCGTACTTTCCATCTTGCAATCTCGTCCTCAAACCGTTTTTGATAAATCACCATGCTGCTATCTTTCCCTTATTACATGGAATATGCTTATTTTTTGTCGGCGTATGTGTATTCAACTCGTGTTATTGGGCAATAATTGTTTCCTTTCTACCTCCTTTTGCAAACAGGGATATCCATTTCACCTTGTTGCTATTGCGACCTTTTGGTGAACTGCACAAATCACTTTTTTCTTACGAGTGTTTTGTGCAGTTCCACCAAAATGTCACACGGGCAACTTTTTTACATTTTTGTGGGACTGCAGAAAGGGAGATTGGTTTTTCTATCCCACTCATCCAACTCCGTGTCTAATCTTCTCCAACAAGTAGTTAGTCCTAAAGAGAGATCGCAGAGGTGTCTGCTTCTATTTGTGTGTGTTATGTCTCATCATCTAGTTCCACTATTCTTGTAATCACACTGACTGAATATCTTTGCAAACAGTGATGATCAACTCGATTTTAGTGGAGCTACACAAAATGATCGGATTGTGATGTCCTCCATACACCTCTTTCTTGGCTACAGAGCTGGGTGAAACTACCTGCCAACCAATGAACATTGTGCCCAGGAAATGGAGCAATGCCTACGAATAACATCGATCAATTATATATTTTTCTTTATTTGTACACCTTCTCACGACTTTGTCTCCAGTTGTGATGTGAATATTGGCGCTGTTCTGCGAACCATTGAGATGCATTAGCAGCCATGGTAGTTTCATTTGTATTTTATGGAATGTTGTAACGAGACAATCTTGAGGCAAGAGGACACATGAATCCTAAGTTGAAACCTTTTTTTCCTGCGGGAACCAAAGTTAAAACCTTCATTAGCATCATAGTACAATTGCATTAAAATTATGTGTACATATAAACAAATCCTAAAGGATTGATAGCAATGCCAGAAACAATTCAACTTCGTTTCGCCGACATGTGGGGCATCCTTCATCCGGCTACACCTGCCACACAGCAATATTGAGTGCACAACTGCAGGGAAAGATTCACCCCCGTCATTGCGCCGCAGTAGTAAAGACTAGTGAGCAGTCAAATCACAAAGCCCCACCTTCGCCACAGTAAGTTGCTCAGACGAAGCAACCATCATTTCTCTGTTCTTTGAATCCGATGGTACTCCAATATTCCCAAAGTAATAAGTTGCTCGAGCGAAGCAACCATCAGTTCACCTTTCCCATAGTAAGTACTACCTCATTTTTTCATTCTAGAAACAATCACACGCAAATATTGGACGGTAGCAGGACAGCAACTGAATCAAAAATTGAAACCAACCAATGAACTACTACTAATGGTGAGCGTTTGCTAGTATCATGTACTCCGTCTGTCCATGTATATAGGGCTTAATGCGTTTTCCGAGACTAACTTTGGCCCTGTTTGGATCCATGGGTTAGAGTTAGTTTGAGCTAGTTGGGGCTCAAATAGCCCTAAGTATCCAAACATGAGGGTTAAATTGGAGCAAGCTGCACCAAACGCACCAGAAAAACTATCCCACCCAAGAGGTGCTAATTGGAGATAGTTCTCACTGGGACCACCAAAAAACCACTTTTCTCTCTCTATCCCGCCAGCCAAGTGGTGCTAATTGGAGCTAGTTATCGTGGGTCCCACTAAAAATCACTTTTCTCTCTCCATCAAGTGCATTTATTGTCAATCTAACCCTGTCATCCAAACACCTCTTTGGCTATAGTTAGTTCAGGGTTAGTCATGAGTTAGTCTAACCTCTAGCTAAGTTAGAGTATCCAAACAGGAGAAGTATAGGACATGCAAGTTGCTCAAAGCATACCGTCAAATTCGTACGTGAAAGGATTTTTTTTTGAAACGGAACATGAAAGGATCTTCGAATGATATAATTTTCAAATTATATAAAATCTTATCAATAGTCAAAGGCAACCTCGAAGAATACATTAGGCCTATATAAAATCTTATCAATAGTCAAAACCAAGTGTTACTGCTACACCAAACAAGTTCAAAACGAGAAACTGGACCCACTCACGGCACAACACGCATGTCTCGTTTGGTCCGTCGGTCAAAGAGCTTCCTCTTCTTGGCATAACAATAGAGTACAATAAATTCTTTAGAATGCTCTTGGCATGTCGCTAACATGTGATGAGTTAACCGACCTCAATAGACGGCAAAAATGCCAGCCCGCCGCACTTTGAGAGAGACGAGGAGCGAGAAGCGATACAGGCTGGTGGATTACTAGAGCTAGGTGTCGCACAGAGGCCAAGAAATATGGTGATAGCGTGGGTTGGCCATGTATGACGTAACTACACTTTGGGCTGCCGTGTTTCGTACTCTTCCGGTCTACTGTGGAGATGATTGGTCAATTTTATATCATTAAATAATATAATATATTATGAGTGCAGATGCTACACCGCGAGGTTCCTTGCTCCTTCCCGGTTGTCGAGAATCTATGTATTCCACTCTCTTTTTTGACGTGAGCTTTGTTCATCCTTTTGCCAACACACGGAACATCTAACATCAAGGTGCACGTGTCATGCAAGAAAATGGAGATAAGCAGTGCGTAAGTGAGTCATGCACTACGATGGCACCTAGTACTATGCAATATTTTTCCTCCTCGATGGCACGTGAATAGTGCATGTACTCAATGACGGAGCACGGGATGGTAGTCATGGACATGGTCGGCCCTTTTTGGAGAGAGTACTAAATATTAACTTTGATGTGTCCCGTCAACTCGCAGAATGACGAGAAGCACATACTGAATGACGGAGCACGGGATGGTAGCCATGGACATGGTCAACCCTTTTTGGAGGCTAATGCACTACTTTTGATGTGTCCCGTCAACTCGAAAACGAGGAGAATTTTTGCTTACTATACTAGTACGACCTCTCCCTCACTCACGCGCGCGCGGTGGCTCGCAGGACGAGGAGAAGCTTTTGCTTTATGATAGTGCGCTTACTACAGGCGGTGGACGTGCAACAGTTCATTCGGTATCAGATTGCCAGAAGTATCTATACTGTAGTACCATCATCACTGTTTGCATGAATTTTTTAACGTAGTACAAGAGTGGATTGCTCCAGTGGTCATCACACGTGAGCCAATCTATTGGCACCCTTCCGCGCTCCATTTTGTCTTGCGTTCCTTCCTCGGTCCAGCATGCTGACAAGTGGGACCCATGCTCATGTATGCCAACGTGGTAGTCAATTATTTTGCAAGAGTCAGCTATCACACCCTTTCGATGCCACTTCAATGTACCCACTAGAAACAATACCTGTTCAATTCAACCACCTCCCTAGGTGTTTGGAGAGGAATTGGCCAGCGCGAGGCAGTTCTATAGGTGGGCAGGCAGCAAAAAAACAGGGGAAAACGCGTGAACCAGCTAGGCGAGGGTGGGAAGCTTCTACATTTGCAGGGGACGTGGCATTAGCTATTGGGCAGCAACAGGCAGTCATCCGGGTACGCCATAAGGGATACGAAGAGGCATCCTATATCATCAAGGACCAACTTCCCTACCGATAGCTCATCTAACAGAACTCCCAAGTTATCTGTGCTGATGTTGGAGTGGTCATGAGATGGGTGACCGGATGGGAAGTGTACTCGATATTAACTAGAGGGATGGGTCACTGCAAAGGTTTATAATAAACTTTTGCAGTGACCCATCCCTCTAGTTAATATCAAGGTCTTTGTTTTGTAATTTTTGACATTTTTTGTTTTTTTAACACATGTTAATCAAAGGTCTATCGCGTTACTTATTAATATTTTTTTGTTTTTTGAACACATGCTAATTGACTTGAAATAAGGTCTATCGCGTTACTTTACGACATGTTTCCAAAAAATGTGATATGACCTCTGTCAACTTATAAGTCATGTCTGTCAAATTAACCTCGAGGTACTTGTTCTCAAATTAATTTCTGGGCCCTGCCGGAGTGCTGCAATGTGTCGGCGTCAATTGCAAGATGAGCCACCAAGCTAGCAGTGGAGTTGCCAACATGCTCAAAGTGCACGCAACATTGAGTGGAAAGAAGCATGCCTAGGAAATTAATGCGTGCTTAGGGAGGCCCTTTGCTCAAAGAGCAAGTACTCTTTTGGTTATACTATAAGGCTAGCCACAGTGGGAGTAACTTCAGCAGTAACATCGAGTCCAACTCATCAAATTTGCTTATGTGGCAATGAGTTAATGAGGAGACAGGTAGTTTGAGTAACTTTTACTGTAACATCACATGTCCTAGTGCAATATGATTCTATAACCTAATAAATGAAGATTTGCATGTTACCACACTTATGTTACTACCCACTATGCGAAGAGGCTTCCTATATCGGCAAGCACCAGCTTCCCTACCTATTGCTCATCCAATATAACTCCCAAGTTAACTGTGCTGAGGCTGGAGTAGTCATCAGATGGGTGACCGAATGGGAAGTGGACTCGATGTTAAACTAATGGTATGGGTTACTATAAACATTTAATTGGCTTAAATGTATATAGTCCTCCGTCCTATTAGTTGAACCTCGAGGTCTTTTTTTTTGTAATTTTTTACATTTCTTGTTTTTTGAACACATGTTAATCGAAGGTCTATCGCGTTAATTTTTGATATTTTTTGTTTTTTGAACACATGTTAATTGGCTTGAAGAAGGTCTATTGTGTTACTTCACGACATCTTTCCAAAAAAGTGATATGACTTTTGTCAACCTATAAGGAATGTTTGTCAAATTAACCTTGAGGTACTTGTTCTCAAATTAACATCTAGGTCTTGCACGAGTACTTGTTTTCTGAACACATGTTAATCAAAGGTCTATCGCATTACTTTTTGATAATTTTTGTTCTTTGAACACATGTTAATTGACTTGAAAGAAGGTCTATCGTGTTACTTCACGACATCTTTCCAAAAAAGTGATATGACTTCTGTCAACCTATAAGGCATGTCTATCAAATTAACCTCGAGGTACTTGTTCTCAAATTAACCTCTGGGTCTTGCAAGAGTACTTATTTTTTGAACACTCAAAGGTCTATCACGTTACTTTTTGATAATTTTTGTTTTTTGAACACATGTTAATTGGCTTGAAAGAAGGTCTATCGGCTTGAAAGAAGGTCTATCGTGTTACTTCACGACATCTTTCCAAAAAAAGTGATATGACTTCTATCAACCTATAAGGAATGTCTGTCAAATTAACCTCAAGGTACTTGTTCTCAAATTAACCTCTGGGCCTTGCAAGAGTGCTGCAATGTGTTAGCGTCAATTGCAAGATGAGCCAGCAAGCTAGCAGTGAAGTTGCCAACACGCTCAAAGTGCACGCAACATTTAGTAGAAATAAGCATGCTCAGGAAATTAATGTGTGCTTAGGGAGGCCTTTGCTCAAAGAGCAAGTGTATATAAGGTACAATCGGCAGGCTATAAGGACGAGGAGCGAGAAGCAATACGGGCTGCTGGATATACTATAACTAGGTGTCCCACGAAGGTAACATTCAAAGTTATTCTCACACTATAGAATGGTATAGGAATGTTGAGAGATTTGGTCGATTTTTATATCGCTGAATAATGTAAAAATATTATGAGTGCAGATGCTCCACCGCGAGGTTCCTTGCTCCTTCTCGGTCATCGGCAATCTACGTTCTTCCACTCTTTATTTACATGAGCTTTGTTCATCCTTTTGCCAACACGCGAGACATCTAGCATCAAGGTGCACGTGTCATGCAAGAAAATGGAGATAATCAGATAAGCAGTGCATAAGTGAGTCGTGCACTTCGATGGCACCTACTACGCAATTTTTTTCTCCTCGATGGCACGTGAATAGTGCATGTACGCAACGACGGAGCACGGGATGGTAGCCATGGACATGGTCATCCCTTTGGAGAGAGTACTAAATAACTTTGATGTGTCCCTTCAACTCGCAGAATGACGAGAAGCTTGCATACTACGCCTTCTCCCTCGCCAACACGTGAGTGATGGCTCACAGCACGAGGAGAAACTTTTGCTTACAAGCGGTGGACATGCAGCAATTTATTTGGTGTCAGATTGCCAGAAGTAGTACTACTGTAGTACCATCATTATTGTTTGACTTCCGGAAGAGGCGAAGAGCCAAGCGCAAGGTCACCTACTAACCTACTACCTCATTTCCGTTTTATAGGGCTCAATTCAAAAAGCTCACCAACCAAGGTAGATGGTGAGTGGTGGAACAATTTTTGTAGTTTGCAAAACCACTCAATTAATGTGCTTGTTTTCCTCGAAAATTGTGTTTACCAATGCATTAATTGCAATGCATGCATGCATAAAGTACATGCATTGGTCAATTTTCTCTTAATACTTGCATGCAATGATTTATTGCACCTTGAAATCTGAACATGTGATGGGGAACAACCAAATTGAGACTTATAAAATGGGAAAACTTAAATTTTGAGATATGCCCTATAAACCGGAAAGGAGGGAGTAGTACAGTATACTACTATAGCCAAAGCTACTCCACCCTTTTAGAGCATGGTAAATTAATATAGGCGGCTCTTGCAGCGGCACATCTTTTAGAGAAAGTACTACTCTCTTCGTAGGAACTTAAAACACATGAATAGGAAAATTATGAGGGGGGTGTCTCCAACAGTGTTCATCGGCTTGCACCTAGCATCACGGTGGTCGAACTTGGAGTCATTCATCTGGTACAGGTGGCATCTTAGATCTGGACACAAGGTGACGTACACCGTCAAGGTCCACGGTCAAGGGGGTCAGGGATGACGCGACCTCTCACTGCGTCCGCCATTTGAAGCGGCGCGCCGGCCCAGGGCGCCGCCCGCTACACTCCCAGCTGTACCCGCCTCCTCGCCGCAATCAAAAACCTACATTTAAACCCGCGTGGAATGTGAGAATCCCACTCCGGCCACACATGTCCGATCAGGAGCCAGACGCCGGCCAAGCTCCTTCTTCCACCATTTTGTCCACTCTTTCGGAGGCATCCGATGAGCAGGAAGAGCAGTTCTCTGGCATAAAAGCCGTCTGGGTGGCCCACCGAGCCCGGCAGTTACGAGCGAGGCAGCTCGCTGCTCCACCTACCTCGCCTAGCCCGTCAGAGGCAGTTGCCGCACTATAAGCCAACACGTGGTTCCGTAGCTGGCCGCTCCAATACAGCTCAAGGAAGAGTGCCGACTTGCTCCACGCCGGCTTGTCGGGGAGCATGGTGGCATGGGCATCGTCGCTGCCCTCGACACCACCGCGTCATACAACACCTCCAGTGTCTGCGACTGCGCCATCCGCCGTCGACGCGCGCGTAGCCATTACATGCAGGCAGAGAGAGAAGCCGCCGCGGATGTCGACGAGGTGACGCGGCTATGCGGCTAGGCGGATGTCGACGAGGTGACGGCCAGCACGTCTCCACCCGCCGCCATCATCAAGGAGAAGTAGAACATGGGATGCCGCCGCCGATTGTATCCCATGAAGGCCACCGCCGAGGCGACGCCTGCGAATACAACCGGTGTCTTGACGATTCTTCTTCTGCCGAATGCTGGAGGAGGACAAAGAGATCGGGCGGCGGCCATTTAGATTAGGTATATTAATTCTACCAGGCTGGTTGTAATGGGAGTATCATAAGTAGTATCATGCATGCCAACTACTCCCTCCATTCCAAAATATTTGTCTTTTTAGAAATTTCGAATGGACTACCACATACGGATGTATATAGACATATTTTAGAGTTTAGATTCACTCATTTTGCTCTGTATGTAGTCACTTGTTGAAATCTCTAGAAAGACAAAAATTTAGGAATGGAAGGAGTAGTAGGCAAATTTGATGAGGTGGCGTAGAATTAAATGAAGAAATAGAGGGTTGAGTATCATATTATGATACCGTATAGAATTAAGTTACTCCCACTATGGTTAGTCTTAGGCCTTGTTCGGCTTAACCTCCTCTCAAGGGGTTTGGAGAGGAATGGAGGGGAATTTGGCTTGTACATGATTTAATCCCCCACAATACCTATTAATCTATGTATACTGTGAGTATCGGCGTTCTGGGAACGGGGGTCCCCGGACTTGCCTGCCTGCGGCCCACGGCGTGGTTATGCTAGCAGGCCTGTACGTCCCATCTTCATCGACAAGGCATTCAAGACCCTCGCGAGGGGCCAAGCCTAGTGAGGTGGACGACGCGAGACCTCCTCGGGAGCAGCCTCACCAGGTTGCCTCGCGAGGAGCGGAGAGATCAAGGCAGGGCAAACCTCGCGAGGTTCTCATGATGTAAGCCATGACGATCAAGATCAGGCGGGCGCCAGGCGGGCGCCAGTGCGCACAACATCCTCGTTTCCTCTTTGGTGCTAAAGGAGGCAAGCGCAGGCGCGGAGTACTGAGGCATCAAGCAAAGGTTTCCATATCGGTGCAACGAGACTAAGACCAGTAGGACGGCAAGATGAAGATCACCATGGAGCCCAAGGCGGTGTCACTACCAGAGCCTTTTGCAGGCGAAGACCGCTTTCTTCAGGATAAGCTGTACTAGCTGTCCCCTTTCAAATTGGCCATTGTTGGCTCTCTTCCCGCTCAATATTTGGGAAGAGGACCAGGGCCTATATAAGTAGAACTAGCCACCACAGCAGGGGGGATGGATTCCACCTTCCATCCTCTCATCCACAAGAACACCAAGCACAAGAACACCTCAACCTCAGGAGGCTGTTCTTCCACTTGTACTGTTCATCATCAGCCCAAGAGGCAATCCACCACCACCACACTGGAGTAGGGTATTACACCACAACGATGCCCCCAACCAGTATAAATCTTGTGTCCCTTGTGTTGTGAGTTCATCGAGTTCGTTCTAGAGATCTTAGCTAGTTAGGACATGGATCGGTAGGAGGGAAAGAACTTCGCACGCACCCTAGTGTTCGAACCTTAAGAGTTTTGCCGGAAGCAGTGATCCGACAGTGAGCATGTTATTTAACCCCTCATTTTGCCGCGCTACGACCAGTGTGAGTGTCTGCATGCAGTGCACCATCCTCTAATTTGGTGGATGCCAAGCTGGCCCGGAAAGGAGCTATACCTTTTTTTCAAGTTGAAAAATGTTAACGATGAGGAGCCATAATTAAGCTGGAGGCGTCTCTTATTTTCTTTCGAATGTGCACTAAGCTTTTTTTAGTGTGAATGGGCAATAAGTTGGAGAGCTGGAGAGTGTCTCTTATGGGCTGCTGCTACGTCTTGAGCTTGCGTTGGTTTTCCCCGAAGAGGAGAGGATGATGCAGCATAGTAGCGTAAGTATTTCCCTCAGTTTTTTCTCACCAAGGTATCAATCCAGTAGGAGGCCACACACAAGTCCCTCCTACCTGCACAGAACGATAGCTACTCGCAACCAACGCGATTATGGGTTGTCAATCCCTTCACGGTCACTTACGAGAGTGAGATCTGATAGAGATAATATTTTTGGTATTTTTGGTATATAGATGCAAAGTGAAAAGTAAAAGGAAAAGTAAAAACAAGGCAAGTATAAAAGTGATGGAGATTGATATGATGAGAACAGACCCGGGGGCCATAGTTTCACTAGTGGCTTCTCTCAAGAGCATAAGTATTCTACGGTGGGTGAACAAATAACTGTTGAGCAATTGACAGAATTGAGCATAGTTATGAGTATATCTAGGTATGATCATGTATATAGGCATCACGTCCGTGACAAGTAGATCAAAACGATTACGCATCTACTACTATTACTCCACTCATCGACCGCTATCCAAAGCATGCATCTAGAGTATTAAGTTAAAAAAAAGCGAGTAACGCCTTAAGCAAGATGACATGATGTGGAGGAATAAATTCATGCAATATGATAAATACCCCATCTTGTTATCCTCGATGGCAACAATACAATACGTGCCTTGCAACCCTTTACATCCTTTGGGTAAGGACACCGCAAGATTGAACCCAAAGCTATGCACTTCTCCCATTGCAAGAACTACCAATCTAGTTGGCCAAACCAAACGGATAATTCAAGAGACTTGCAAAGATAACTCAATCATACATAAAAGAATTCAGAGAAGATTCAAATATTATTCATAGATAAGCTGGATCATAAACCCACAATTCATCGGTCTCAACAAACACACCGCAAAAAGAAGATTACATCGAATAGATCTCCACGAGAGAGGGGAGAACATTGTATTGAGATCCAAAAGAGAGAATAAGCCATCTAGCTACTATCTATGGACCCGAAGGTCTGAAGTAAACTACTCACACTTCATCGGAGAGGCTATGGTGATGATGTAGAAGCCCTCCGTGGTGGATGCCCCCTCCGGCGGAGCTCCGAAACAGGCCCCAAGATGGGTTCTCGTGGATACAGGAAGTTGCGGCGGTGGAATTAGGGTTTTGGCTCCTGTTCTGATCGTTTGAAGTGCGTGGGTATATATAGGAGGAAGGAATGCGTCGGTGGAGCAGCTGGGGGCCCACGAGGCGCGGGCGCCCCCACCCTCGTGACCGCCTCCGTTGTTCCTTAGCGTGAGGTCCAAGTCTCCTGGAACACGTTCGGTGAGAAAATCACGTTCCCAAAGGTTTCATTCCGTTTGGACTCCGTTTGATATTCCGTTTCTTCGAAACACTAAAATAGGCAAAAACAGCAATTCTGGGCTGGGCCTCCGGTTAATAGGTTAGTCCCAAAAGTAATATAAAAGTGGAAAATAAAGCCCAATATAGTCCAAAACAGTAGATAAAGTAGCATGGAGCAATAAAAAATTATAGATACGCTGTAGACGTATCAGGCATCCCCAAGCTTAATTCCTGCCCGTCCTCGAGTAGGTAAATAATAAAAAGAGAATTTTTGATCTGGAGTGATACTTTGGCATAATTTCAATGTAAATCTTCTTAATCATGGTATGGATATTCAGATCCGAAAGATTCAAGACAAAAGTTCATATTGACATAAAAAATAATAATACTTCAAGCATACTTACTAAGTAATTATGTCTTCTCAAAATAACATGGCCAAAGAAAGTTATCCCTGCAAAATCATATAGTCTGGCTATGCTCCATCTTCCCCACACAAAATATTTAAATCTTGCACAACCCCGATGACAAGCCAAGCAATTGTTTCATACTTTAACATTTTCAAAACCTTTTCAATCTTCACGCAATACATGAGCGTGAGCCATGGATATAACACTATATGTGGAATAGAATGGTGGTTGTGGAGAAGACAAAAGGAGAAGATAGTCTCACATCAACTAGGCGTATCAACGGGCTATGGAGATGCCCATCAATAGATATCAATGTGAGTGAGTAGGGATTCCCATGCAACGGATGCACTAGAGCTATAAGCATATGAAATCTCAACAAAAGAAACTAAGTGGGTGTGCATCCAACTCGCTTGCTCACGAAGACCTAGGGCATTTGAGGAAGCCCATCATTGGAATATACAAGCCAAGTTCTATAATGAAAGATTCCCACTAGTATATGAAAGTGACAAAATGAGAGACTCTCTATCATGAAGATCTTGGTGCTACTTTGAAGCACAAGTGTGGTAAAAGGATAGTAACATTGTCCCTTCTCTCTTTTTCTCTCATTTTTTATTTGGGCCTTTTTTATGGCCTCTTTTTTTATTTTATTTTTATTTTTCGTCCGGAGTCTCATCCCGACTTGTGGGGGAATTATAGTCTCCATCATCCTTTCCTCACTTGGGACAATGCTCTAATAATGATGATCATCACACTTTTATTTTTCTTACAACTCAACTATTACAACTCGATACTTAGAACAAAATATGACTCTATATGAATGCCTCCGGCGGTGTACCGGGATATGCAATGAAACATGAGTGACATGTATGAAAGAATTATGAACGGTGGCTTTGCCACAAATATGATGTCAACTACATGATCATGCTAGCAATATGACAATCTTTGGGCGTGTCATAATAAACGGAACGGTGAAAAGTTGCATGGCAATATATCTCGGAATGGCTATGGAAATGCCATGATAGGTAGGTATGGTGGCTGTTTTGAGGAAGATATATGGTGGGTGTATGATACCGGCGAAAAGTGTGCGGTACTAGAGAGGCTAGCAATGGTGGAAGAATGGGAAAAGTGCGTATAATCCATGGACTCAACATTAGTCATAAAGAACTCATATACTTATTGCAAAAATCTAGAAGTTATCAAAGCAAAGTATTACGCGCATGCTCCTAGGGGGATAGTTTGGTAGGAAAAGACCATCGCTCGTCCCCGACCGCCACTCATAAAGAAGACAATCAATAAATAAATCATGCTCCGAGTTCATCACATAACGGTTCACCATACGTGCATGCTACGGGAATCACAAACTTCAACACAAGTATTCTTTAAATTCACAACTACTCAACTAGCATGACTCTAATATCACTATCTTCATATCTCAAAACAATTATCAAGCATCAAACTTATCTTAGTATTCAACGCACTCAAAAGAAAGTTTCACATATCTTGAATACCAAGTATATTGACGTTAAGCAAATTACCATGCTATTAACGACTCTCAAAATAATCTAAGTGAAGCATGAGAGATCAAGTTTCTTTAAAACAAATCCACCACCGTGCTCTAAAAGATCTAAGTGAAGCACTATAGCAAAAATTATCACGCTCAAAAGATATAAGTGAAGCACTATGAGCAAAACTATCAAGCTCAAAAGATATAAGTGAAGCACTATGAGCAATATCAAGCTCAAAAGATATAAGTGAAGCACATAGAGTATTCTATCAAATTCCAATTCATGTATGGCTCTCTCAAAAGGTGTGTACAGCAAGGATGATTGTGGTAAACTAACAAGCAAAGACGCAAATAATACAAGACGCTCCAAGCAAAACACTTATCATGTGGTGAATAAAAATATAGCTCCAAGTAAATTACCGATGGAAGTGGGCCGAAGAGGGGATGCCTTCCGGGCATCCCCAAGCTTTGAATTTTGGTGTCCTCGGATTATCTTGGGGGTGCCATGGGCATCTCCAAGCTTAGGCTCTTGCCACTCCTTGTTCCATAATCCATCAAAAGAATTCACCCAAAACTTGAAAACTTCACAACACAAAACTCAATAGAAATCTCGTGAGCTCCGTTAGAGAAAGAAAACAAAAGACTACTTTAAGGTACTGTAATGAACTCATTATTTATTTATATTGGTGTTAAACATACTTTATTCCAACTTCTCTATGGATCATAAACTATTTTACTAGCCATAGATTCATCAAAATAAGCAAACAACACACGCAAAACAGAATCTGTCAAAAACAGAACAGTCTGTAGTAATCTGTAACTAACGCAAACTTCTGTAACTCAAAAAATTCTACCAAAATTATACGGCCTAGACAATTTGTTTATTGATCAGCATCAATTGGAATCAGTATTTTATCACGTTTTGGTGATTTTTAACAATTCGGGCACTGAGCGCAAAGTTTCTGGAAATTACAGCAAGATCAAATAACTATCATCCAAGAAGATCCAATAGGTTTAACTTGGAACAAACACTAATTAAAACATAAAACCACATCTAAACAGAGGCTAGATGGATTATTTATTCCTAAACAGAAGTAAAAACAAAAAACTAAAAATAAAATTGGGTTGCCTCCCAACAAGCGCTATCGTTTAACGCCCCTAGCTAGGCATAAAAGCAAGGATAGATCTAGGTATTGCCATCTTTGGTACCCGGAGAGGAGGATCTCCTTTCTATGGCATTCATTCTTCTATTTAAGTTAAGCACATGGCCATTAATGGAATAAGTATGATTAAGCACGTTACGGAAATTTGCCTCTAAACTAGACTTCATCTCTTTAATAATTTCATTTTGGTAAAAGCACAAGAGGGTAGTTGATCCAACCTTATCATTCATGGGATGCCCAAATATAGTTTTCATTCTTTCATAGGTATCTATAGCATCCCCTTCAAGAAAACCTTCTTCAAAGATGGAATCTAAAACTTGTTTAAAGGAAGCGGGCAAGCCAACATAAAAACTTTTTAAGTAAATTTCAATTTGATATTGTGGCACATATCTAGCCCGAATCCTAAGTAACCTATCCCAAGCATCTTTTAAAGACTCATCAAGTAAATAGCGAAAAATTCCAGAGTCATCCTCATCAAAATTATTCAAGCTCTCATTGGAGACCCCGGTGGGTCTTTCTATAGCATCATTATTTATGAGCTTAGAGAGGATAGAGGGGTTATCCAAGGCACTAGAGCTCGGGAGAAAACCCGTAGTTCTTTTTGATTCGGCCATGGTAACGGGAAGGCAAACGGAAAAGAGAGGAGGAGGTTGGGAAAGAGAGGGCGAATAAAACGGCAAGGGTGAAGCGGGGGAGAGGAAAACGAGAGGCAAATGGCAAATAATGTAATGCGAGATATAGGGATTGTGATGGGTACTTGGTATGTTGACTTTTGCGTAGAATCCACATCAACGGCGCCAGAAATCCTTCTTGCTACGTCTTGAGCTTGCGTTGGTTTTCCTCGAAGAGGAGAGGATGATGCAGCATAGTAGCGTAAGTATTTCCCTCAGTTTTTTAGAACCAAAGTATCAATCCAGTAGGAGGCCACGCACAAGTCCCTCCTACCTGCACAGAACGATAGCTACTCGCAACCAACAAAATTTGGGGTTGTCAATCCCTTCACGGTCACTTACGAGAGTGAGATCTGATAGAGATAATATTTTTGGTATTTTTGGTATATAGATGCAAAGTGAAAAGTAAAAGGAAAAGTAAAAACAAGGCAAGTATAAAAGTGATGGAGATTGATATGATGAGAATAGACCCGGGGGCCATAGTTTCACTAGTGGCTTCTCTCAAGAGCATAAGTATTCTACGGTGGGTGAACAAATCACTGTTGAGCAATTGACAGAATTGAGCATAGTTATGAGTATATCTAGGTATGATCATGTATATAGGCATCACGTCCGTGACAAGTAGACCGAAACGATTACGCATCTACTACTATTACTCCACTCATCGACCGCTATCCAAAGATGCATCTAGAGTATTAAGTTAAAAACAGAGTAACGCCTTAAGCAAGATGACATGATGTGGAGGAATAAATTCATGCAATATGATAAATACCCCATCTAGTTGTCCTCGATGGCAACAATACAATACGTGCTTTGCAACCCTTTCTGTCACTGGGTAAGGACACCGCAAGATTGAACCCAAAGCTATGCACTTCTCCCATTGCAAGAACTACCAATCTAGTTGGCCAAACCAAACGGATAATTCGAAGAGACTTGCAAAGATAACTCAATCATACATAAAAGAATTCAGAGAAGATTCAAATATTATTCATAGATAAGCTGGATTGTAAACCCACAATTCATCGGTCTCAACAAACACACCACAAAAAGAAGATTACATCGAATAGATCTCCACGAGAGAGGGGGAGAACATTGTATTGAGATCCAAAAAGAGAGAAGAAGCCATATAGCTACTAGCTATGGACCCGAAGGTCTGAAGTAAACTACTCACACTTCATCGGAGAGGCTATGGTGATGATGTAGAAGCCCTCCGTGGTGGATGCCCCCTCCGGCGGAGCTCCGGAACAGGCCCCAAGATGGGATCTCGTGGATACAGGAAGTTGCGGCGGTGGAATTAGGTTTTTGGCTCCTGTTTTGATCGTTTGGGGGTACGTAGGTATATATAGGAGGAAGGAGTACGTCGGTGGAGCAACAGGGGGCCCACGAGGCAGGGGGCGTGCCCCCCACCCTCGTGACCGCCTCCGTTGTTCCTTGGCGTAGGGTCCAAGTCTCCTGGATCACGTTCGGTGAGAAAATCACGTTTCCGAAGGTTTCATTCTGTTTGGACTCCGTTTGATATTCCGTTTCTTCGAACACTGAAATAGGCAAAAAACAGCAATTCTGTGCTGGGCCTCCGGTTAATAGATTAGTCCCAAAAGTAATATAAAAGTGGAAAATAAAGCCCAATATAGTCCAAAACAGTAGATAAAGTAGCATGGAGCAATCAAAAATTATAGATACGTTGGAGACGTATCAGCTGCCTCTAGATCATCTCGCTTCTCCCCACCAAGGATTGCTGCTGCACACAAGTCCTCTCAACTTAGTGGCGCCCTCTATGGCGCACCGCACCCCTCAATCTCGACTATCGTTAGATATCTTTCCTTCCTGAATTTGATCTCCTCAGAGACATTATATCCTCTCACCAGCAGGTCCCTGTTCAACGCCTCTGAATCCCGACACGCTACCTGCTGTCCATACCCGGCACAGTGGATGCTTGGCTGACATCCCCTGAATTTAAAAAACTCCAGCAGTTTGAGTTATACCATTACCATGAAACCGAACACCAAGAATTTGTGCCCACACCAGCATTTGTCCATCTCGTGCTTTCCCTCCTCTCTCCACACCGCCACCTTCGCCCAGTGCCATCTACCAGATGATCTGGTACAAATGCTTCGACTCCCACTGCTAAAAAACTTACGCTTGTGTTGGTTTATCAATCGGAGGCCTCACTGCACAGCATCATCCACTCTAGTTGCCCTGCCCTAGAGCATTTGCTGATTGTCTTGGGAGTATAAATCCCTATCAGTTGTCTCCAAATAAAGTCGCCTCACCTTAAAAGCATTGGAATTTTTTTTGAAGGACAACAGCTCATCATCGAAGATGCCCCTTCACTTCAAAGGTTGCTCCTTCATTATTGTTATAAACCTTGGAAAATAGTTGTCGTCTCTGCTCCCAAACTAGAGACCTTGGGTGTAATTCATGACCCGTTTAATGATCACAAGAAGTTAGTGTTTGGCTCCTCACTTTTTCAGGTACCGTATATTATCATCTACACATTTGTAATCGTAATCAGCATTTTTCATTTGTGCGCATAAGTTTTATATCATCTTGGAGTACACTTTGGGTACTAATCTTATGTTATATGCTCAATGAAGAGTTCATCCATGGATAGCTGATCAATGCTGCTGGATTCTGTCAAGATCTTATATAACAGAATGTTTAGTTATGACCTGAACATAATTATTGGCTTGCTGCGATGCTTTCGATCTCTGGAGAATTTATATATAAAGGTGATGATTTGATGCACATTGAAAGACCGTATATGTTGTACTAGAATTAACCGTTCAGTTGTTGCTCTTTCGACATACTCTTTTTTTCAGACCTTAACTGTTTTCAAATATTCATGTCTACTTAGGCACGGCAACCACATGGAGAAAAACATATAACCAATCGGTGGCGTAATAAGCACCAAGATTTTCTCAGTTCTCATGACATTCGTTTGAGGACAATAGCGGTGGAAGGATATGCATCCAACCAGGCAAACAGAAGCTTTGTCACATTTTTTCTGTTGAATGCGAGGTTACTATTGTCCATGAGGCTTAACTTTTACAGCAGGAGATTTCTCACGGACGGACATGTTGAACAACAAAAAAAGAAGTTTCAGGTGGACAAATGGGCTTCTAAACGTGCTCGGCTTATATTTACAACAAATTGTAGTCATCTTGAAATAATATATTTTTTGCACAAGATGTTGATTTTATGGATCAGACCGATCCATTTGTTTGTGACTGCGAAAAAGAGTGGTTGTGTTAGATGTTACTGCCATGTTCAATTTGGGTTTTGTCTAAATTTGATGAACAATTGATCCTTGGGCTTTTTGTACCATTTGTAAGCTTGAGTTGCATATTGTTGCCCTCGTACTCCCCTCCGCCTGCCACTACACTGCCGCATCTTCCACGGCTCCTGTTCGTTCCCGTCTGAGGCCTCTCTGTTGTTCTCCGCCTTGGTTCGCTCGGTGTGCCCGCCGCCGTCAGGCGTTGTCAACATGGTGAACAACCGAGAGGAATCAGGAGCTGACTGTACGACGAGAGGCTGATAGTAGGGACCCACCAGGGTCATTGCATTACACAAGCAAGTGCCTCGTTATTACAAGCCAAAAAAATACTTCCTCCTAATCGTTTGACAACTAGGTCCCACGCCATTGTCAATGTATCTATACCAATATAAAAAGACCGAAAGGGGCAGATCCAATTAATCTCGGCCATCAATTCATGTCAATGCAACGAGCTAGACTGCTTCAATGTCGAGCACTCAACACGTTTAGCGTGTAGTTAATTTCATGCCAAATATAGTGCTAATCACATAATAACACGCAAATAATATCCTACTTAATATCCGCATGCACATAATATACTTCCAAATTAACGTGCAATTCACGTACACACTGACTAGTAGTCAATAAACGAGAACATTACACGACGAGTGAATAACACCAGGGACCCAGCAGCTCGCCCAATTCTTTTTTAGTTTCAGGAACGGAGCTCAAATGTGCGTTGTGCGGGGGCTGTGGCCCGTCTAGCCCATGCTTACACTTTTATTTAAGCACTTGACGAGCCAAGTTGATATCTTTTTTCTTTCTGAAAATGGCTAGCCCAGTTCTTTTTTTTTTGGAGAATACCAAAACCGAGGCCTACTTGCTTTTCTCAGCCCTGCTGGGCTGCAAATCTTTCAAGACGAGGAGGGGTGTTAAGTAGTAAGAAATGGGCTTCCCCAGAAAATGGGCTATAAATTTTGAAACCAAAGCCAACCGGCAATTACATTAAATATCATTTTTTTCTGGATTTCCCTACTCTTATAAAAAGCAGAGTTGGTGATGATGGTGTGTCTGCCATCCTGCAATATAGGTCGTCCAATCTATATCTAACGGATAGGAAGGAAACTATGACAATTTACCCGCACTCCTCTCCACATTTGCAGATACAGCCTTCCCTCGTTCATCCTTTTCTCCCACAAGATAAACTACTCATACAAATGCATCTTCATGTTCCGTGCAACACACGGGCATCTTGCTAGTTCAGATTTTAAATTTCATTCATTTTTTTGTGGAGAATTTTTTTTGATTTTTTTATATAATTTTTTAAAAATTATTTTTAACGTGACTCAAATTTTCGTGATTAGAAGAGTTCGGACCCCACCGAAATATGCAAAATTTTGTTGAATTTTTTAGCAGTGCCTAGAATATTGGTCTGTAATGCTAATAAAAAGAATATGGGCTTCAAAATATCCTTAAGAATTGGCAAATAGGATGTAAATTATTGAAAATAATGGCCAATGGGTTGTATGATGTTTTCTATAGATTTGGTGGCTGACTTCTGGGCCTACTAGGTTGACGATGACGCTGTCCTAAATTTTTTTTTGACGCGTACGCAAGGCTTTGTCAACTTAGTCAACACATAGCAGTGACTGTTGGATGTCCATCCAACGGCCGCCGTGCTTCTTCAATCTCTGATCTTCATGCTCCATATGCCCGAACCAGTGCTAGTGGGACTGCCTGCTCCCTCCTCCCGTGGCCGGCTGTGCTATCGCCAGGCCATCCCTCTACCCACCCGCACATCCTGTTATTTTCCGGCGACGTCAACCTCACCCCGCAGCTGACCAGTCAGCGCTCGTACTCCCCTCAGCGTGGGCATTTGCTGTTGTGGCTTCGCCGGCTCCGGGTCCTTCCCTTCCTGGGCCTCGCCCTTGTCCACCATGTTTGTGCTCTCGGCGTGGTGAGGTCAACATGGTCAACAAACAACAGCCATCGGAAGAGGCTGACAGTAGGGACCCACACAAGCAAGTGCCTCCTTATTACGCGCAAAATAATGATTCTTCCACCTGACAGTTGATCCCACCGAAAGGGACTCTATATTTCGTGAAACAAACGTTCCTCCCGCTGACAGCTCGGACCCACCAGCTATATCTTCGCACGCAAGGAAGTGCCTCCTTATTACGCAAAAAAATGAATACTCCCCCTGCTAGCTGGGACCCACCATAGTGGGAGGCTGACTTGTGGGCCTACTAAGTTGACGTGGACGGAGGCCTTTGTCAACTTAGTCAATATGAACGATTCTATCTCCAGTGACCGTACGATGTCCATCCAACGGCCGTAGTGCTTCTTCAACCTCTGGTCTTCCTCCTCCAGCCGCACAAACCATCACCGGTCGTTCCGCCTGCTCCTGCCTCCCGTGGCCGGCTGTGCTGCCGCGGAGGCTTCACCGTCCCCTACTACTCCCACTGCTGGCCAGGCCATCCCTCTACTCACCCACATCCCCTGTTATTCTGCAGCGACGGCAGCCTCACACCGCAGCCGAACCAGTCAACCCTCATACTCTTCTCCGCATGGGCATCCACTGCCGCATCTTCCCCGGCTCCGCGTCGTCTCCTTCCTAGGCCTCGCTGTCGTCCACCGCCTTGGTGCTCTCGATGCGGCGTGGTCAATGTGGTCAAGGAACAACTTCCAATGGAAGAGTACTGTACGTGGAGAGGCTGACAGCCGGGTCCACGGCCGCAGCAAGGAAGTGCCTCCTTATTACGCAGAAAATAGTGATTCCTCCACCTGACAGCAGGGACCCACCAGACGGGCAACCGTATTTCACGAAAAAACGTTTCCCCTAACCATTGGGACCCACCAGCTACATCTTCGCACGCAAGGAAGTGCCTCCTTATCCTCCCTAGTAGTCGGGATCCACCTGGTCGAAGCATACGTAGCGTTGTCATTCTAGTCGTGAACGTGTACATACATACGATCGATCTGTCTGCAGGCTGCAGCAATGAACCGTGGCCGAGTATGGAAGGGCACGTGTCATAGTATAGGCGTGCACGTAGCATGTCACACAGTCCCGTTAATATTGTGTACACGCACGCATGCATGTGGTGCAAGAAGGTAAATCTGACCATATGCATTACATCTGGCGGGGTCTCGAATGTCTACCCGCACATACGTACGGCCATGGCTCGTGAACATGGAGAGGCAGGGACGTCGTCCTGTTCATCGGCAGCCAACCGGCTGGGTCGGAACAGAATGCGTCGTGTTCATCAAGAGGCAACCGGCTTGGATGAAACAGCCGATCGAAACGAGGCCTGGCGTACCGCAGAACGGAGGAAACAATCTTCGGTTCGACCGGCCAAGGTCAAAATGGGATTCTGTTCATCGGGAGGGGTCTGGCGTACCGCAAAACGGAGGAAACAGACTTATGTTCGAGTGCCTACGATCGAAACAGGGTCATGTTGATCGGGAGGGGTGTGGCTTACCGCAAAACGGAGGAAACAGACTTGTGTTGGAGCGCTACGGTCGAAACGGGGGTCCTGTTCATTGGGAGGGGTGTGGCGTACCACAAACGGTACTCCACGGGCTACTGGTCATCTCCACCGTCGACCTCCTCTAGCCTCCACGGGCTACTCTCCATCCACCGTCGACCTCCTCAGGCCTCCACCTACGACTGTTCATCCACAGGCTCCTGTTCATCCGGCTTCCACCACTCCTCCACCGGCTACTGTTCAACCAGCCCTCTCCACGGGGTCCTGTTCAACCACCCTTCCACAGGCTACTCTCATCCAGCCCATCACCGTCTACTGTTCAACCAACCCTCCACGTGGTCGTCCTGTTCATCCAGCCCTTCACGGGGTCCTGTTCATCCACCCCAACCGGCTCAATTGATCGGGGTTCTGTTCATCCATCGGCAATGGCCTCTACTACCACGGGGTCCTGTTCATCCAACCACCCATCAGGAACTATTCATCAAGAGGCAATAGGTTCGATCAGCTTCAGTTAGCAGCAGTAGTGAAGGAGTCGCTCGGTCGGGTTCACTTAACAGCCAGATCGATCGATCGCTCGAGTTCAGTAACGCGTAGCCTGTAGTGTAATCGCTCGGGTTCAGTAGGCGAACGCCTCGCTCGGGTTTAGTTAGAGCCCAACGCCTCGCACCCACACGCGTATGTATACGAGATAAACGCGCATCGCTCGGCCCCCGACCGCCCACCGTAATCGGGAACTCCCTGATATTTTCCTCGCCCTCGCTTCTACCATGGTTTTTTCCGTCATGGACGGCCCAAAGAATGTCATGCAGCTGCGTCTCCGGCCCGCCCAGGACAGAAAGCCTATTTTCTGTCATGATTTTTTGTCACAGAAGTAGGAGCCCGCCACATCTATGATGATATCGGGTTTTGTCACAATTATCGTCATAGAAGTGTCATAAGCATGACAAAATAAATCCGTTCGGCCCAAAATGTCACGGATGTGTCTTTTTTTTGTAGTGCAGTCACACACCTTGGAACCAAAGAGCAACAATCCAAATAAGAGTTAGAACTAGATGGAACTGCCAACCTCCAAAAAAAATGATATTAGGACTCAGAACCGAGGAGTAGCCAACCACCCCAGCGCCTCTCCCAAAGAACCAGACGACCACACGCGGTCCAAGGAGGTCACAACACACAAGGCGCTGTCGCCGCCCAACCCAGGACCGGTTTTGGGATTTTGCTACGGGTTCGGGTTAGGGTGGAGAGGAGAGACCTCAGTGGCGCCTCTAGGGAGAAAAATCAACACACACACACACACACACACACACACACACACACACACACACACATGCGCGGGTGCGCATGCAAGTGCATCGCCGTGTCCAGAGAACCAACCAAGGATTTCTCTGGTCTCGAGCTTACACCACCATCCCCCGATAGCATATGAATTGAGCAGGGTCGAATGAGTTGAGTAGGATATGATCTTGACCTTCAGATCTAGAGCGTCAGGGGGGAAATCCGATCACGACCACAACCAGCCAAATCCTAACCACTCGTCCAGCCAAGCTAGCCATCTAGGACATCCGACGCACACTATCTTGCCGTAAGGGCCACCTCCTAGGTGTGTTGGGTCGTCCTCAAGGTAATGAAGCGGCAAAAACCACACCAAGACGTTCATCTCCAAGCACTCAAGTTTGCCCAGTGAACACCTCCGGTGGTAACATTAGGGGGAGAGGGTTGAGGGGGTGGCAGCGTTGGGGAAACCTAGACACCATAGACTCTCCAGATTCATTGGAATGATAGGAAAAATCTCGAAGCCGGCCATGCAAAAGTTATATCAAAATATGAAGTGGCCTTGGGAGGAAAATGCGAGGGCCCTCAAAGCCTCCCAAGTAAATCCACTAGCGAGTAGTGTAACCCGAACTTATAAAATCTCGCAAGAATTTTGTTGCATTCATTTTTATAGTTGGTCCATTTTTTTATAAAGAAAGACGATCCTTGTCGGAGTAATGGGCCACGGGTAGCCTAACCCGAGTCCCTGAGCCTTTCAAGACATTGGGCTGGCTGCCCCCAACAAACATCCAGAGTGAAGCGCCGCCTTCTGGTGGCCGGCTGGCTCAAGTGGCCGGCTGCCAGAAGACGGCCAAGCTCCAGAAGACGGCACCAAGACGGGCCGAATCCTAGAAGGTGGCCTCCAGAGAGGCCGGCTCCTAGCAGGCGGCCCTCGGCGCCCTCAAAGTCTGCGCCCCCATTAAGAAGACAAGATAGGATGTGGCTACAGTGTAGCCCATCATCCTCATATCCAGGGCAAGGCGCGGCCACAGTGCCCCGTACAGGCGGAGATCTCCGCACGACGTGGCACTGTTGCCACTCCACCCTTGACGTCACTCCTGTCAGGTGGAGCCGTGCTCCCACGACGGTCTATCGGTACAGCCTGCAGGTGGCGGGCCCTACCAGGCAGCGAGACCCCGGAAGACGGCGGAAGCCTGACCAGTCAGACCTGAGGGAGGCCGGCCTCTAGCAGGCGGCCCACTCCTCCCTCGGGGTCCGTGCACCATTAACCAGATGAGACACGGAGTGGCTACAGTGATCTCCCACCAGGCGGCGGGACTGTAGCCACGCCCCCCCCTAACCAAGTATGTGTCATTAGCATTACGGCTACAGTAACCAGCAGCCGGCAAGACCCGCGATCTGCAGGAGCGGCCTGTCGGCTCCGTACCAGACCAGTCAGCGGGGCCCACCAGGCGGCGGGCCCCAGCAGCTGTCGGTGTACAAAAGAAGGGGTGCACCTTTGTACCCCTTTACTGTCTGCAGGCGATGGAGCCGCCCACGGTCACACCAAGCGAGCAGGAGGTGAGCCAAGGTAAGACCAAAGCCCAAGATAACCAGAGCAACGCCAAGGCCAAGACCACAAAGAGCAGAGGGACGAAGCAGGTTCCCCCGGCAAGACCCTTGCTGGGGTAGCCTCAGCAGCCCCGGCAAGACCCTTGTCGGGGCAGCTCACCCCACACCAATAGAGTGAGCCACCCTTGAGCCCATGGTTTCCAACACCATCATCCACGTGGGGCCAGGGCTCGGGAGGCACCTCTATGGTGGCATGCAGATCTTTGTGAAGACATATACAAGATCAGATGAGGACTAGAAGACGATGATCCTTGGCAAGATCCTTGCCGAGGAAAGCCACGAGACCCCCGGCAAGGTCCTTGCCGGGGACGACAGCGCGCCACGGCAAGACCCTTGCCGGGCCACCGGCAAGACCCTCACCAAGGACGCCAGCAGGGCCACCGCCAGGACTACGCCAACCAAGTTTCCACCGTCATTCGCATGCAGCTGCCAGCTCAACAAGCAGAGCAGGCACCTGCGTGGCAACATGCAGCTCCTGGGCCAACTCATCAAGCGCCTGCGTAGCGGCATGCAGATCTTCGTGAAGGTTCCACCACCGCGCCACCTCAGCTGCCTGCCTGCCTACATGGCACCGCATGCCTCACTGGCAAGGGCGCGTGTCGGAGCGAGGAGGAGCGGCGATGGACGGGATGGGCCTCGCCCCCGTCCCCGATAAAGCAAGGGGGCACCTAAGCTACGCATTAAATGCGTCTTGTCCTGTAATACGAGCGATAAGCTCATAGCACTGTGCGCCTTTCCACCTCCTGTGTGGCACTGTGGCAGCCCCTTTCGACTATAAAAGGAGGCCCATGGCATACTGGAGAAGGATTCGGCTCTTCCGAACCACGCATCCACCACAGCTAGTTCGAGATCTCAAGAACTCTCTGAAATACACCCACCAAAGCAGGAATAGGGTTTTACGCATCCTCGAGGCCCGAACCTGGGTAAACGATCCTTGTGCTGGTTACTAATCCTGCTCTTCTCGCAACCCTGCGCCCCGGCAACCGTAGTAGCTATTCTTGTGATCCCATAGGTGTCGTTTCCCCGACATCTTTGGCGCGCCAGGTAGGGGGCACAATTGTGAGAATCTGGTCTAGTAGTTAGCCTAGCAGTTCTTCGTCGCCATGGCTCCCAAGAAGGAGACATCCAGGAGAAAAGAGCGCTGCCTGCGAGCGTGAAGGACGCCAGCGCGGCGACAGAAAAGCTAAGTCATTCAGAGCCTTGAGTTATTTCCTCTTATACACATGGTTATCGTCCTCGGAGATCTTGCCTATGTATGGAAAACCTACACGCGAAGGGGCCTTTCCGTGATTGGCAATGCCCTTGTTCTGTTTCGAGTCCGCTCAACAGATCAAAGCGGGCGCGTCGAGAATGGCGGGGTAGCCTTCCGCACCTGGCAACGCTCCCGACTCTGACTCGAGTCAAGCTCGACAGTTAGAGCGGCTGCGCTAAGGGCGGTAAGGTGGTTCGCCCGGCAGCAAGCACACCCGGCAGGCTAATGGGGATCCGTCCCCAAGACGCCGCCCTGGGTTTACGCGCCGACAAACCTACCCAGTTAACGTAGGTTGGACATACAAAGGAAAATCAAACAGGAAAATAACATGCAAGATACTAAAAGTGTTGTAGAGTTATGTTACATCAAATTGTTGTTGCGGTTCTGACTAGAGATAGAAATTGTCTTGGTTGTGAACCAGCAGCGGCGATAAAAAACGGGGTTCCTAATCCCGACGCTGGCCCTCTACCCTCTGGATTTCACCGATATGGCTGATGATGGGCTTGATACGCTCCCTGAGCGGCGCGAGGTCGATACCCTCCCAAGAAGCTCTCCATAGCAAGGTCGAAGTCAAGGTCGGGGTACCAGTACGCCACCTTGGTGAGAACCTTGGTCATGGCACCCTGGCAAAGCCTCCGGGACTCGTCGGCCAGTGAGGCCTCCTGGTTGGTGTGAAGCCGCTCCAAAGCGCCGACGACCTTCTCAAAGAACATGGTCAGGCTGCAATTGGCGCTCACGCTCCGCTCCAGGGCATACGTCACGTCCGGCATCCCCATGGTGGCCAGCTGTGCAGCGGCCTAGTTGGCAACGGCGGCAAGGCGGTCGAGCCAGCGATTCTCGCCCTCCACGTGATCCATGGAGTTGAGGGCCTCGTTCTTCCGCAACTGCTTCTCGTCCTCTAGGTTTTTGGTCAAGGTCTCCTCCCGGGCCCTGGCCTCCGACAGCATCTTCTCGAGACCCTCCAGCCTCAGCTTGAGGTCCTGGATGGAGTTGTTGGCCTCGGAAAGCTCCCCGGCCTTGCTGACGACCGTGCCCTGTGCCTCTGTCAGGGCGTTGTTAAGCGTGTCCTTCTCCTGGGACAGCTTCAGGGCCTGCTCCTTCAGACCGTCGCGCTCCGCCTCCAGCTCCTTCACCACTACAAAAAAATACACTTCTATGATGATACGTGTTTGTCACAGTAGGTCGCGTTTTCTGTCATGCATGTACATCCATGACGATTTTATGACAGAATCCAGATAGTCATACCTGTGCTGTCGTAGAAGTGTTCCATGACATTACCAAAATTATCATCACGAAGTGTCCACTTCCATGACGATAAATCACGCGTCCGCGAAGTGCTTTCGTCAAGGGTGACCGACACGTGGCATCCACCGTAACGGAATGTCGTTAAGCTATCGGGTCGGGTTTTGGATCCGATAACCCATTAACAGCCCCGACCAATGGGGATTTTCCACGTGTAAAATTATCATTGGCTGGAGGAAACACGTGTCTGCTCATCGTTGGGACAGATGTCATCCACTCATTGGACGTAAGGCGCCTATGATACGTCGACACATGGCACGGTCCAACAGAGGCCCATTCCTCTGAAAAGGTTGGCCCGTTTGACTTGGTCAAAAGGTGGCGGGCCGGCCCATGGAAAGCCTGTTAACGGCATGTTCGCATATAGCCCATATATAGCCCGCTAACCCAAGGACCGTTACACCCTATCCGAATTAGGCCCAGTAGTGTCATCTGGGCCATCCAATATGATTCCAGCCCGTTTTCACTTCTGGCGCATGTATGGCCCATGACGTCTTTCGGCCCATATGAGGCCCTATGTAACTCTTGGCCTATTAACGGCCCGTGGTGAAAATGGCCCGTAATGAACGATGTATCACTTTACACCCATTAACGGCCCGTGGTGAAATCGCCCGTAATGAACAAAGGTATCACTTTATACCTATTAATGGCCGATTATTCCGTTGGGCCATTTCCAGCCCATGTTATCTTTCGGCCTTCTCAGAGCCCATTTATTCTTGGGCTCATTTCCAGCATTCGTTTAGTTACGGCCTGTTACTGTCATTTTCTGCTTGTGGGCCAAATTCAGCCCGTGGTTACAGTCGGCCCGTTTGTGGTCCGTTAATACGTTGGGCTGTTTTCATAGCGTCATCAAATATGGCCTATTAACGATGGCCCGTTATGGTCGGCCCATGAACGGATGATTCCAACTCTAGCCCGTTTACGGCCATAATGCGGTCTGTTTGGCCCATGTTTGGCCAATCGATCATACGGCCCGTATAAGGCCCATTGATGATACGGCCCGCAGAAAGCCCATTGTTTCTATGGCCCGTAGAAGGCCCATTGTTTCTACGGCCCGTAGAAGGCCCATCGCTTCTGACGGCCAAGAGGAGGCCCAAAGGTCACTACAAAAAAATATTAGCCCATGGTTATTGTGGCCTAGTTTTAAAAAATAGGTTATTGCAGCCACTAGCAAACCGCGGAAAAAGAACTGAATGACTACAAGCAAACAAATAAACAAGACAACAAGGAAATAAATAAGCAAGCAACTAACGCTAGGCTATCACGGCTATTACACATATTACATCCACTTGGCATCAAAGTTTGCCACCAGTGCAAATATATATAGGGAACAAAGCAACATATCATATACACTAGTTGTCAAAGTTGGCGACTAGCGCAAATAAACGCCGCAGCAAAACAAATCCAGAACTGAAACCACTTCAGAAGATCTCAAGAAACAATATCCTGGGTACCCATAATCTTTGGCAAGATGCTTAGCAAGCTTATTAACTTTCTCTTGTTTGGCGCTTAAATCCTCCAACGCTTCTTTGTTGCACCGTAAAATATGCATCTGAATTATGCAGGACTTCCTCGATCCTTCAAACTTCCTGTCAGCAGACATCTGATCGATGTCTTTCAACTTGAAGTTGAGACTCAAGAAGACGAACCGATTCAGCAAATGCGAGTTCAAGAGCTTGTGCCGCCAGTAGTGGCCAAGAACTCGAACACTACATCAAGACAGGACTTTTGGGTTCCCTCACCGTCGTCAAGATAGTTTTTATCAGCTTTCTTAGAGACCAACAGGATGTCTCACTATCTTGAACCTTATCTGCATTACTTCCTTTACCATTGGATAACGCAGATCTTGTTCTCCAATATTTTGTCCGCATTCTAAAAGAGAAACAAGCGCATACATCACATGTTTACCATGTTGTATATGAAACTCATTTTGGTAAATGAGTTCAGTAGTAAAGTGGACAGGATAACAGCATGAAAAAAACATATATCTATGTACCATGGTCACTTTATGGTCTATATCATTCTAGTTTTTGTTGCCAAATCAAGATAGAGACACAGTTCAAATAATATTTGTACAAGACAAAGCAGAATAGACCGAATATAAGTGTGGGTAACTATAGAGCAATAACAACACTTGTAATGTGCTTGACATGAGAACATAACTATTTATTCAATTGAAACTGAAATCAACATAGAGCAGGTTACAACAGCAAACCAGTTAATGAAACGGGTTTAAAACATACCTGTTGCGCCATTGGAGTTTCAATTCTATCCTTCAAATTTTAAAATAGTTTGTATGAGTAAATACAGTAATGCAACAGCAGAGGAGTATGAACCATAGCTACCTAACCTGACCTGAGAACAAATCTTCTTCTCCTCTAAGCGTTGAGTTGGGATTCGGAGTGGTGGTCCTCGTGCTTTGGGCACTGCAGTTCCCTTACTAACTGCTCGTGTTTGGGTGCTGTGTCAACTGGAGCTGGGTTACTATCTGCTGGGGTTGGGGTTAGAAGGGGTGTAGCTGGTTCTCTGTCCAACTGGGTAGGGGTACAATCTGCGAGTCTGGGTTATGTGTGGTGGATCTGGTCCTTGGGCAAGTACAACCGTGGTTCTATCTGCATCAGCTGGTAGCACTATCTTTTCTGAAGACCGTGTTGTTACTCCCTTAGATACTGCCATCACGCTCTCCAATTCAAATGGCAGATAAACAAGAAAAGTAATTGAAAGTATAGACATTGTATGATAGATAGATGCAATGGATAGTGGGGAATAAAAGAGGGCATGAAATAATTCATATTTATGTTGTCTAACCAAACAGGATAGCATGACACAATTTCACATATATGATGACTAACTAAACAGGATAGCATGACACAATTTCACATTATGATGGCTAACTAAAAAAGGTAGAAAGACATAGTTCAAAATATGAGACTATGTAAACAGGAGGACATGACATAACTATATAATGTGTTTATTAAATAGGTTGGCATGCCATAATTCACATACATTCACGGATAGGATGCTATTCAAAATATGATGACTGTAAACACTAAACAGGATGAGATGATATAACTATATGATGTCTTTATTAAATGGGTTGCCATGCCATAATTCAGATAGATGATGTGTATGTACTATGTAAACATGATGGCATGATATAATTCAAATATATGATTTATATAGTAAGCAAGTAAGCAGATGGCAATCCATATATGATGTAAAAACTAAGCAATGCAAGACAACATGCATGACATGGGTAATATAACCCTGCCAAGTTTGAGAATAGACCTCAGGGGGGAAGTAAGACTGGTCATCAGTCTACGAATCCTCCTTCGAGGAGCTCTTCAGAATCAGAGAGATGTCTGCTTCAGCAGGTAGCATTGTCTGCTCTGAATACCTTGTTTTCACTCCAGATACTTCCATCACCGCTTTAAATGGCTAATGCACAGGAAGAGCAGTTGAATATACAAACGTTGTCGACAAATGGAACACGTAATACAAAAAAATGATAGCATGATATAATTCACGTACATGATGATTGGCTAAACAGCATGGCATTGCATAATTCACATATATAATGCCTTTGCAACAAGATAGCTGAGGGAGTCCTGGACTAGGGGGTGTCCAGATAGCCGAACTATCATCACGGACGGACTCCAAGACTATGAAGATACAAGATTGAAGACTTCGTCCCGTGTCCGGATGGGACTTTCCTTGGCGTGGAAGGCAAGCTTGGCGATACGGATATGTAGATCTCCTACCATTGTAACCGACTCTGTGTAACCCTAACCTATCCGGTGTCTATATAAACCAGAGGGTTTTAGTCCGTAGGACACACAACAATCATACCATAGGCTAGATTCTAGGGTTTAGCCTCCTTGATCTCGTGGTAGATCTACTCTTGTACTACCCATATCATCAATATTAATCAAGCAGGAGTAGGGTATTACCTCCATCGAGAGGGCCCAAACCTGGGTAAAACATCGTGTCCCTTGTCTCCTGTTACCATTCGCCTAGACGCACAGTTCGGGACCCCTACCCGAGATCCGCCGGTTTTGACACCGACATTGGTGCTTTCATTGAGAGTTCCTCTGTGTCGTCACCGATAGGCCCGATGGCTCCTTCGATCATCAACAACGACGCGGTCTAGGGTGAGACTTTTCTCCCCGGACAGATCTTCGTATTCGGCGGCTTTGCACTGCGGGCCAATTCGCTTGGCCATCTGGAGCAGATCGAAGCTACGCCCGGCCATCGTGTCAGATTTGGAAGTTTGAACTATACGGCCGATATCCGCGGAGACTTGATCTTCGACGGATTCGAGCCACAATAGCGTGCCGCCTGTCTCGATGGGCATGATCTAGCTCTGCGGCGAGCGATTGCCACGAGGTCAGCGCCGCATCCGCTCCGACCCTTAGTCCGAGCCGGATTCTGGCCGAGGACGAGTGGTTGGACACCGCCTCGGGGGTACGATCTCTACGGCGATTGAGCCAAACTCCATCCCTGTCCTTTGCGAAGACCTCGACTCCAGGGTGCCGGACTCCTCTCCGGACTCCGAACCCTCCGCGCCCCTGCCAATCGAATCAGATTGGGCGCCGGTCATGGAGTTCACTGCCACGGACATCTTTCAGCACTCGCCCTTTGGCGACATCCTGAATTCACTAAAGTCTCTTTCTTTATTCAGAGAGCCATGGCCGGATTATGGTCAGGAAGGTTGGGATGCGGACGACGAAGAAATTCAACGCCCACCCACCACCCACTTCTTAGCCACTGTCGAAAGCTTACACGACGTGCTCGATTTCGACTCCGAAGACATCGACGGTATGGACGACGATGTAGGAGACAACCATAAACCAGCGCCTATAGAAGGATGGACAACCACCTCATCCAATGATGTATACATGGTGGATACACCTAAAGGAAATGAAGACGAGGAACAACGGGACGCTACGAAGGATAAATCCCTCGGAAAGCAGTCAAAACGGCAACGTAAACGCCGAACCAAGTCCCGCCTCAGCAAAGACCCAGCCATAGAGCAGGGCGAACCGGTGGACGACGAACATGCTACCGAGCAATCGTCCGAACAAGACAACTTGGATAAACAACCCGTCCCCGGCTAAGACAACAGTCCAGACGATCTCACGCCGGACAAATTGTTGGAGCAGAATAACCTCCACAAAAGGCTCGTCGCCACTGCGCGTAGCCTGAAAAAGGAGAAGCGGAAGCTACAAATAGTGGAAGATGCACTCAGAATCGGATGGAGCAGAGTATTCAACACCGCAGACAAATACGGCGACAGTCGCCGAACAAAGAGCTACCCAAAGAGAAAGCTACTGCCCGAATTTGATGAGGAGGCCATAGAGCCCCCACAATCAAAAATTAAGAAGGCCACCCGGTCGGATGGACGACCTCACGGCAAAAAGAGAGTGGCAAACGGCGCCGCACACAAGCCGATACGCGATCCGCATAAGGATTCACATCAAAAGGATGGCCCAGTTAGGTCCATCTATGGGCTGAGAAAGCAAGCTCTTCAAAGCAAGGCAACACGCCAAATATCCGAACATCACGGCACACCGAAATACAGGGGCGCCGCATTTCCCCTATGTTTCATCGATGAGGTGCTGGATCATGAATTTCCAGCGGGATTCAAACCCGTAAACATAGAGGCATATGATGGAACAACATACCCTGGAGTCTGGATTGAGGATTACATCCTCCACGTACACATGGCTAGAGGAGATGATCTCCATGCCATAAAATACTTACCCCTCGAACTCAAAGGACCAGCTCGGCATTGGCTTAAAAGCCTCCCCGAAAATACCATTGGAAGCTGGGACGAGCTCGAGGATGCGTTCGAACAAATTTTAGGGACCTATGTCCGCCCTCCAGATGCAGACGATCTAAGTCACATAATTCAACAGCTGGAGAGTCAGCCCAGAAATTCTGGAACAGGTTCCTTACTAAAAGAACCAAATAGTCGATCGTCCGGACGCCAAGCCTTAGCAGCCTTCAAACACAACGTCAGAGACGAATGGCTCGCCAGACATCTCGGCCAAGAAAAGCCAAGAACAATGGCCGCATTAACAAGCCTCATGACCCGCTTCAAGGCTGGAGAGGATAGCTGGCTAGCAAGATGCAGCACCAATGACCCAAGTACATCCGAAGTCGAGATGGAAGCGAAACCATGGCGCAACAAGGACCAGCGCCGGATTAAAAGGAACGGTCCAAAGAGCGCGACGATAACGCCGGATTCAAAACTCACGGCGGAACAATAAAAAATGCCCTTAAGGACAATAGCGATGAGCTATCCAACTTAAACAAAATCTTGGACAAGATATGTCAAATCCACAGTACTCCCGGGAGGCCTGCAAACCATACCCACAGTGATTGTTGGGTCTTCAAACAGTCCGGCAGACTCAACACCGAACACAAGGGGCTCGACACACTAAGTGAAGATGATGACGAGCACCACAAGCAGAGCCCCGGAAAACAAAAGAATTTCCCACAAGAGGATAAAACAGTAAACTCGCCTCACGTGATCAAAGGGAAAAATGGAGCGGCGCCCACTAGAATGCGCGCCGCACAAACTACCCTAGCGGAGTACCAACACTGGTTGTCAAAACCAATCACCTTCGACCATCAGGACTACTCCGAAAGTATCCGGAACACAGGATGGACTGCCTTGATATTAGATCCTATAATCGACGGATTCCAATTTACACAAGTCCTCATGGATGGTGGCAGTGACATAAACCTGATATATCAGGACACAATCCGCAGGATGGGGATAGACCCAACCAAAATTAGCCAGAAAGCAACACCTCCTTTAAAGGAGTAATGCCAGGCCCATATGCCCATGGTACGGGCTCCATACTGCTAGAAGTTGTGTTCGGTTCATCCGACAACTTACGTCGCGAAAAGTTAGTCTTCCATGTCGCCCCATTTAAAAGTAGCAATCAAGCACTATTGGGACGCGAAGCTTTCGCCCTCTTTAACGCAATACCGCATTATGCATCTCTAACACTTAAAATGCCCGGTCCACGCGACATCATCTCATTAAAAGGGAGTATTAAGTGTTATTTGAGCACAGAGGAACGTGAGACTGCCTTGACAGCCCCACACCTATCCGGCTTCGCTAGTCAAAGAACCTGAATTGGTCATTCAAACCCCAGACACGGCTAGACGAGTCCGGCGCCTACTAGCAGCATACCCCCATACAAGGGGCTGCATGCATGTATCGCAAGAGACAATAAAGCTCAATTTTATTCACTTCTTCCAATCGTACTCTGTTTATTTAATATAAAGTACATCTTTCACACGATCCTTTTTTCTTTTAAAATAAGTTCCTCACTTCTACAGATGAACAACGTGCTACACCCGTCCAGGATACAAAGACAACGGAGACACAAAGCAGACGTGCGGTAGGGACCCGTTGCAAGGATTCTTTTCAGATTAAGACCTGCGTAAACCTTTTTACTGTCTCTTGTTGATATACATCCCCCGGTTTCTTACTATAACCGAGGAGGAGGCTGGCGTTTTGGCATTGGCCGCGCCAGAATTTTTGCGCGTACCTGGACACCAGGGGCTTAGGGCATTATTCTGCCTGTTTTTATAAAGACCGGATACCTTAGGGAGTATTCGGCGTCTCGAGTTAGGCCTTATATGCATCAACTCCGAATCATGTCTTTGGTCAAATGTTGGGTTTGCCCGGCTCCTGTGTTTTGCTGCCTTACGTTCCGTTCTATCGGCTAACGCGGCACCAGGAGAACTACAGCGATTGTGCCCCGGTTCGGCCGGGCGAGCACCTCAGTAGACAAAGCCGAAAACTGACTGTCATGATATAGAGAGAGACTGGTCAACCACTCGATGACTCATCGGAATGTTTAGAATTCCTCTGCATTAACGAAGGACCGGTTTTCGGTCAGGCACATACGCACTCGAATTCGGGAGAGTGCGGTGCCCCGAGGGCTATATAGTAGCCCCACCCTCGAACTCCTATGGCTAAGTGAAAGTGATAAAGCATTATAGTCCGGTTGCCTAGTTTGCTACGCTACCACCTCCTTAATAGGACCAAGGCGTTGGATTAAGTGTGAAAAAGCGCCTTCTTTGCAAACACCCCCGCACTATGTGCGTGGAGCTGAAGCCAAGGACTGTCATCTTTCAGGTTATATATGCATATACATAAACGACCGCACAGGGAGTAGTTTACTACTTGAATGCACAAGTATAAAAAGCTCTTATATCATATTGAAACATTGTTTTCACAAATCATACATGTCATTTAAACATAATATCCTTCGAGCATCGCGTCTCTATTAAACGAAGCGCCTGCATGACTTCCTCAAAGTAGTGCTCGGCAGTACTAAACTTCTGTCCGAATCTTGGGATGCACCGTCGGTGGCCTTCATATCTGCCCAGTATGTCTTGACACGGGCCAGAGCCATCCACGCTCCCTCAATACACGCCAACCGCTTCATTGCGTTGATACGCGGTACCACACCAAGGAACTGCTGCACTAAACCAAAATAACTCTTCGGCTGGGGTCCGCCCGGCCACAAATGAGTCATGACATGCTTCATGGCAAGTCCGGATAGTCGATTTAGCTCGGCCCATTCGGCCAACCGATCGGTCAACGGAAGAAGACGCTCCAGACTATGGAATTGCGACCAATATAGCTCTTCCCTTCTGTGCCCCTTATGGCCTCGGAAGTGCTCAATCGCATCCGCAACGCTCGCCCTAAGTCCAGATAAGCATCCTCCAAACTCCACAACTTGTCCAATTGAGCATACTTTGGATCCGTATATTTCCTCCGCAGCAGAAACGGATTTCCAGCCGCAATTGCCCCGGCCTGACTCAGCTCCTCCTTGGCAGCTCTCAAAGCCAAACGGGCATCCTTGGATTCGGCGGCGGCCTTTTTCAGGCCCTCTTGCTCCGCTTGACGTTCTTTTTCAAGAACCTCGCAGCGGTCGGTAGTATTCTTCAACATTCTAGCCATATCGGCCATTTCCTCTTTGCTTCGGCAGTGAGCAGCCCGTTCGGCTTTTAGCTCTTCGGCCGCCCTTAAAGTGGCCACATTACTATTTCTGGCTTGCTCTTTCGCTCGGGCGAGTTCCGCCCGCAGCTCCTCCACAGCAGCGGCACCATCTGCATTAAGCATACAAATAGTAAGACATGGGCGTCAAGCTCCCTTACCAGGTGTCCGCGTAGAAGTCGCATACCTTGTGACTCGTCAAACCGTTTATTGACTAGAGCGATGTCCGCATCCGCCTCGTCAAGTTGCCGCTTTAGTTCGGCATATTCATCGATCGGCTGGCCGGACGCCCGCCACCTGTTTAGGAGCGGCGATATGTTATAATCGAGATTTTGATCCTCGACGCATGTCAATTTTGACAACATACCGAGTCTCAGGGGCTACTATCTATACAGGGCGCATTCTATATGCATAACTGCCAGAAGGTACATCATTTTTGCGTACCTCGAACCCCGTCAGTAAGCTTCTGACGGCTTCATGCAATCCGCTCTCCGCGGATGCAATTCTTTCAATCACCGTACCCATTAGAGCACGGTGATCTTCTGAGATAGCCGCTCGCCCGAGCAGATCCTTCAGCTCCTCCGACCGCACACCACTTGGCGCTGGACCTTCCGGCCCCGCCGGATTTGGGGGAACCCTCCGCGACAACACCTCAGGGTCGTCGGCCTCGCATGAGGGTGCGATAGGTGGAGGCGTTTTGTTCTCCATCATCTCCGGAAGAAGATCCCCCGAAGACGAGCTCTGCTGAGAAGGGCTGAGATCCGAACTACAAGGTACGATTTCGGTTATCTTTAGAAATGAATACAGGGATGTTCCTTATTTACAAGACCCCTTCTTTTTACTTACGGCTCGCTGGAGGGCTGATCCCCATGGGGAAATAGTGCGGCTGGGTTACTTCCCAGCGCCGGACTCTCTGACGAAGATTCCCTTCCCCTCTTTGAGGCCTTGACCTCCGGATCTTCCGAAGCGGTCCTCTTCTCTCCTCGAAAGATGGGACTTTTAATCCCTCCTTCCTTGATAGCCTCCTTCAGAGAGGCGGTTGCTTCCCGCTCCCCCCTTCGCCTTCTTCAAAAGGCGCGGCCTTCAACATCTTGGTCAACATGGGATCCGGCGTGGTCTCTGGGAGGGGAGCCGGACACCTTATTAACTTTGCCTTGGCTATCCACTCCTGTTCAAGAAACGGCTCCTTTAAAGGGCATATATATATATGATAAATGAATGAACAGCTTGTCCGGTTACAGGACTACTTACTTGAGTATCTGGGCGATTGCAGCTTAGTCCTGCGTCCTCAGTCAGGTCCGGACACTTCTCTTGTGATCCAAAGAACAGTTTATACATCTCCACGGGCGTCGTGCCCATAAAATTTTTGAGAGCTCGTGGTCCCTCCGGATTAAATTCCCACAGGCGGAGGGGCGATGTTTGCAGGCGTATACGCGGATCAACGTAACTCGCGCCATCGCAACCAGATTGATCTCTCTTTCTTGGAGGTCTCGAATACGGCCTGCGGCAAAGGAACGTCCTTGGACGGCCCCCGCCGAGCCCCCTTGTTGACCCATGACGCCCAGCCGCTGTGGTGGACTGAGCGGAAAGGCGGAGCGCCACCCATTTGGCGCCCCTGGGAGCGGTGATATAAAACCACTCCCGTTGCCACAAGCCAAGCTCCTCTTGAAAAGAGCCCTCGGGCCACGGAGCATCAGCACATTTGCTTATGACCGCCCCTCCGCACTCTTCTTGTTGCCCCTCGATCATCTTTGGCTCCACCTTGAAGGTCTTGAGCCACAATCCAAAGTGAGGAGTAATATGGAGGAAGGCCTCACATACGACAATGAATGACGAGATATGGAGGATGGACTCCGGATCCAAGTCATGGAAATCCAGCCCATAATAAAACATGAGCCCCCGCACAAAGGGATCCTTGGGAAGCCTAAACCCCGAAGGAAGTGAGACACGAACAACACGTTCTCGTCGGGCTCGGGAGTGGGAATGACCTGCCCTGGAGCAGGCAGCCTATGCGAGATCTCGCCGGTCAGATACCTGGCGTCTCGCAGCTTCAGCACATCTTCTTCTGTGACGGAGGAAGACATCCATCGACCGTGCTGATCGAAGCCGGACATCATCGAAGGTCCGAAGCACCTAAATCTGAAGCTTTGGGTGTTAGAACTCGAAGCGCGAGGCGAACTCGATGGAGGGTGTAAAAAAGAAGAGGGCCTTGGTCTCATTATAAAGAGATTGAATACCAAGAGCCCTCCCCGTGGTCGATTAGGACTCGCCTTTGATAGAGGAGGCGGCGAGCAAGCACGGTTGGGTTACCCACGTCCGTATTAATGAGAATCCCGGAATAAGGGGCACGATCTATGCTTTGATAAGACTTGCCGTGGAAACCGCCTTGCTGAACGCAGCTAAGGTGGAGCGGTAAAAGATTCATATAAAGGCCTGGCCGTGGTGTGATGTCACGCCCGCGGAATACGCCGCCAGACACATGCAAAAGTTATTCTCTCTACGGTGGTATGTGGAACTTGTTTTGCAGAGCCGGACACTATCCTGGTGTTCAAAACCTTCTACGAAGTATTCGGAGGAGGAACCCGCCTTGCAATGCCGAAGACAATATGCGCGCCGGACTCGTCGTCATTGAAGCCTGGTTCAGGGGCTACTGAGGGAGTCCTGGATTAGGGGGTGTCCAGATAGCCGAACTATCATCACGGCCGGACTCCAAGACTATGAAGATACAAGATTGAAGACTTCGTCCTGTGTCCGGATGGGACTTTCCTTGGCGTGGAAGGCAAGCTTGGCGATACGGATATGTAGATCTGTGTAACCCTAACCTATCCGGTGTCTATATAAACCGGAGGGTTTTAGTCCGTAGGACACACAACAATCATACCATAGGCTAGCTTCTAGGGTTTAGCCTCCTTGATCTCGTGGTAGATCTACTCTTGTACTACCCATATCATCAATATTAATCAAGCAGGAGTAGGGTATTACCTCCATCGAGAGGGCCCAAACCTGGGTAAAAACATCGTGTCCCATGTCTCCTGTTACCATTCGCCTAAACGCACAGTTCGGGACCCCCTACCCGAGATCCGCCGGTTTTGACACCGACAATAGCATTGTATAATTCACATATATAATGTCTTGCAACAAGATGTCAATGCATAATTCACATATATGGTATTTAGACACTGAACAGGTGGCATTCACACAAAGCATGTCTAAACTAACCAAATGACATAGCAATGCGAGACACCATACGCACGATATGAGCAACATAACCCTGCCAAGTTAGAGCATACACCTCGGGGAATAGGATTGGTCATATGTCTCGAATCCTCCTCTGAGGAGCTATCCGTAACCAGCGAGATATGCGCCCGTCGAGATAGCATAGTCTGCCTCAAGACCTTGTTTTCACTCGAATTTGCCATCACCGTGTCAAATGGCTGATGCACATGAAGAGCAGTTGAATGTACTAACATTGTTGACAAATGTAATATGTAACGCAAAAAAAAGGATGGCCTGATATAATTTACATATAAGATGACTGGCTAAGCAGGATGGCATTGCAAAATTCCATATATGATGCCTGGCTAAACAAGATGGCGTTGCATAATTCACATAAACGATGAATAAACTAAACAGATGGCATTCACACAAAGAATGTCTAAACTAAGCAGATGACATATTTGATGTATAAAGTAGGCAATGCAAGACACCATATGCATGATATAACCAACATCAGGATGCCAAGTTAGAGCGAAGACCTCAGGGGGTAAATAGGAGTTGTCTTCTCCTTCTAAATCCCCCTCAGAACAGATATCTTCCTCTCGATTACAATCCGAAATGTGTGGAGGGGGGGCTGCCTGCGCCTACCATGGAGCGATGTCTGCATGAAATTTTATAGCCATGCAAGGCTCGTCTCTTTTGCTCTACATGTTCAGTTCCATTGTTTACAATAACTGTCATGCATAGGAATAAAACGTAGTGAGATTAGGTAAGGAGTGCATGCAGAAATCCAGAGTGATGGTAGCAACCTGTGGATAGACCCAAAACCAATAATAGCGAGGCGGATAATGGCTTCAGTTAAAAATACAGATAATGGCTTCTTTTCTTGTTTGTTTCCCACCCAACATGAAACTTATAGTAGACACCGAGATTAACCGGATAGTAGATAGATACTATTGATAGTGGCCCCGATATGTACCGCACAACCATTTAAAAACTCAAGTTTGACCATTAGTTTGGAGTGACTCGAGTCTAATCGGTGAACAGGATGATAAAGTAGCATGTAATATTAAGCGATGCATAACGAAGCGGAACCACGAAAGAGTGCGACCTCTCTTGCGGACCCGTGTAGTCCTCAAGGTCATCTGCTCGGTTGATGATGGTAATGCAGTTTTCATGGCTGCCAGCGGCGGGGAAGAAGACCTGAGGTGGCGAAAGACAGTCTGGAGGCCGGATCCCTGCTGTGCTAGACCCTTCTCTCGTTGGACCAGCTGAGCTGGGGTGGACGACGGCGCAGCAGGAGCGGGACAAACCACGCAAGGTTTTCTTTGACAACTATCTGTAAGAGAAGTAATTCTGTAAGTTCTCGTCTGAATTGGAGGATTCCAACAATGCAGGGATAGGAAATAGACAGGAATAGGATAGGAATGCACGTGCAAAACAGAGAATTTAAAAACACAGGATTTTTGCCAATCTGGGTGTTTGATTCACAACAATTGGAAGATCACATGATGCAAAGAAGCATGGTGAGATTAAGTCAAACCACAAGAAAATGTACGGTTATAATGCTATTATGCTACTATCTCTTAGTCTTACGCTTCATGAATAGGAATTTGAAAAGGAGGACACGTGAAAATTAAAATTCCCACGTTTTTTCTTTCAAGGAGACACTAAATGAACAAATCTGTGTACTCAGTGGACAATATATATAACATGTAGAGTAAAAAAGAGATGCAACAAGTGTACAACCTCTTTGGTGAAGCCATGTCGATGTCGGCGTGATTGGGTTGGCGGTGAGGATGCTCCGCCGACTTTCTTTGTCGGAGGAGGGAAGAAGATCTTAGGTGTCCGGAGATGGAGCCCGAGGTATCGCTTCCGCTGTGATGGAGGGTTTCGCTGTTGGAGCAGCTACGGTGAATTGTAAGACGCCGAGGCTGAAGCAGACAAGAGAGACAACGAACAACGTTAACCTGAGTGGAATTCTAATAGCATCTCCAATACATGACGTAAAATACATAACCACAAAGTGCTAGATGTAAAATACATCAGCCGCTCATCTCTGAACTTAACCGAAACTGAACTTAACTGTCGATTAATCGAAACTGAATTTTCTTGTCAAAAACTGAATTTTTCTTGTCGAAACTGAACACACTAGCAAGGTGAGGCTACATCGGTCGACTGACTTTTCATCTCTGGTCACCGATTTTGCAGCCGTTGGATACGAGATCAAGGGCATGCGGTTCATCTTCAACCTCCACCTCGAGCCGCCAGCCACCACCGGCCAAACAGCAGCCCCCGTCGCCTGACGGCCCGGGCGGTGCGCCATCACCGCCCGAAAACACTCCCCACCGCCGGTCCGCCGCCGCCCCGGCCATCCCTCTAGGCCCCCGTGCCGAGCTTTTTCTCCGGCGATCCCCACGCCACCGCCCCGCCAACGCCCCGCCACCGCCGGCGACCACCGCCCCCATCCTGAACCCTAAGATAGATAGTGGGGTACCTCTCCGGCGAGCCCCCTCCCTGCTGCGGCTGGTTCTTCCTTCACCCCGGCGAGCCACCCCCCCTGAAAATTGACTGACCCAAAAGTCGATTCAGTCGACTGAAGTGTAGCTAAATCGGAGCAGCATCGCAAGCAAGAGCAAGAGCGAGAGCAGCAGCGGGAGCAAGAGCAATAGCAAGAGCAGACCAGACAGGGGACCAAGAGCAAGAGCAGAGCAGCAGCGCGAGCGAGAGCTAAATCAGCAGCAGCTCCTACTGATGTGGACGTCGCCGCCGAGGGAGCGACACCATGGAGGAAGTGGCCGGCAACACCGCCGTGGATGGAGCTGCGCCGTGTCGGCTCGGGACCGAGCGCCAGTAGCACCGTGAGATCGAATCAAGAAGAAAATGTGGCGATTAGTGTACAACCTTTTTGGTGGCGCCAATTAGGCCGCAACTTCATTCGAGGAAACGGTGATGATGGTGCTCTTCCGGTGGTGCAGGTGAAGACGGCGGTGTGGGAATGGAGGTGGCGCGAAAGACGAGGGGAATGTCGGGGCAGCTCCTTGGAGGTGGAGGACGGGGTGGCTGAACCGGCGGGACGATGAGATCGACGACGGATCCTCACCTGGTACGGTGGATGAGGGACGTCGAGGTGTTGCTGTGGACGACGTTGTCGGGGAAGAGGCTCCGGCTGGGTGGCGGGAGGAGCAGGGTGTGGGGTTTTGTCGTGGGTTTTCGCGGCCTCGGTGTATGAATGGGTGGGCGGATGCGATGGCAGTGGGGAACCATGGCTTATAGACGCGCTTGTCCGAAATGTGGGGTAAGTTACGAAAGTACCCCCCCCCCCACCGATTTGAGGCAGTTCTTTCGGTTCAGGGGTACCACGGGCATTTCACGTGTCAGGATTTCACTAGAGGTGGGAGTTTTCACGCGCGTTGTAATTTCGGAATAGCAAGGCACGGGTTGAGATGGAGGGAGTTGTCGGAGCACAACGACACAAAGATATATCTTAAATATTTCGGGCTAACAAGGCGCGGGTTGAAATTTCCGGACAAGCCTAACGTGTACTATACCAAATCAATGTGCACTACAAATTTCATTCAAAACTTTGAAGTCATGTTATGTTCAATTAAAATATTTCGCTACGTGTATAATGCATGCACCCTGCTACTCAAATGAACGTTTTAGTGCATTCCAAACGTATATACTACCGCTTCAATATGAACTAAATTTGAATTTGTTTCTCTATTTGAATAAGATATACAATAATGATTGTTGTGAAGTCAAAGCATTTGAATTCGTTTCTCTGTTTTAATAAGATCTACAATCATCATTATTGTCAAGTTAAACCATCGTTTGTGTATTATCTTCATAGCACAGCACATGATTAGTCTCGAGTTACATACGAACTATGTGTACTATATGAAATCGAACTAGATTTTTTGAATCCACTTTATTTTGATTTCAAATCACATTACATTTCTAGCTCTAGCTAGATCTTCATAATCTAAACCATGTCTCATATGTATAATCTGTTTATCACATTATGTATGGTGCCCCGCCCCCTACGCCTACAAGTATTTAGATGTGAGTTGCAAACACCACACATTACCACAAATTCAAATAAAATGTGAGAATGTTCGATATATAGTATTGTTTTGATCGTTCAATATTTAGTTGTAAGCTGCAAACGCCACACATTATCACAAATTCAAATAAAATGTGAGATTGTTTGATGTATAGTATGGTTTAGATTGTTCGGCATTTAGTTGTGAGTTGGAAACGCCATGCATTATCACATTATGGTATAACATGTGCACAACACGTGTATCACCGCTATATTCATGCATGCAATGTTTAAAACACTATGATCTCCTGTTCAAATATATGAATCCGCTTTCATATCAAATTATGATCTTTGTTAGTCTCTTACACCCACACAATCCTCTAACCTTTGTAGCTACCACTAACTTTCTCTCGTGCATGCACACGCCCTCCTCGCCCTCCCCTCCCTCGGAATTCTATCCACCGAGCACATTCAGTTTTTTCTTTAGGTCGTTCTCCCAGAGTCTCCACAACTCCTTTCCTACACACACCGATCGATAAACCTCTCCAGCGATGCCTGCCTACAACATACACAAACACCTTATATCTCCTCCTTTATGTGTCCTTGCCCCGTGTCTCTCATACGGTTAGACACACGTGTAATCTCTCGCCCCTCTTTTCATCGATCTCACAACCACACACTCCTCCCCCTATCTAGCTAGTAGTTGGGTGTCGGTGTCAAAACCGGCGGATCTCGGGTAGGGGGTCCCGAACTGTGCGTCTAGGCGGATGGTAAAAGGAGACAAGGGACACGATGTTTTTACCCAGGTTCGGGCCCTCTCGATGGAGGTAATACCCTACTCCTGCTTGATTAATATTGATGATATGGGTAGTACAAGAGTAGATCTACCACGAGATCAAGGAGGCTAAACCCTAGAAGCTAGCCTATGGTATGATTGTTGTTCGTCCCACGGACTAAAACCCTCCGGTTTATATAGACACCGGATAGGGTTAGGGTTACACAGAGTCGGTTACAATGGTAGGAGATCTACATATCCGTATCGCCAAGCTTGCCTTCCACGCCAAGGAAAGTCCCATCCGGACACGGGATGAAGTCTTCAATCTTGTATCTTCATAGTCTTGGAGTCCGGCCACGATGATAGTTCGGCTATCCGGACACCCCCTAGTCCAGGACTCCCTCAGTAGCCCCTGAACCAGGCTTCAATGACGACGAGTCCAGCGCGCATATTGTCTTCGGCATTGTAAGGCGGGTTCCTCCTCCGAATACTTCATAGAAGGTTTTGAACACAAAGGTAGTGTTCGGATCTGCAAAACAAGTTCCACATACCACCGTAGAGAGAATAATTTTTGCACAGATCTGCTGACGTATTCCGCGGCGTGACATCACACCATGGCCAAGCTTTTATACGAATCGTTTCTTACTGTCCCACCTCGGCACGTTTAGCGAGGCGGTTTCCTTGGCACGTCTTATCAAAGCGGAGATCGTGCCCCCTTATTCCGGGATTCCCATCAATACAGACGTGGGTAACCCAACCGTGCCCGTTGGCACGCCTCCTCTATGGAAGGCGAGTCCCAATCGACCACGGGGAGGGCTCTTGGTATTCAACCCCTTTATAATGAGACCAAGGCCCCCTTCTTTTTTCACCCTCCATCGAGTTCGCCTCGCGCTTCGAGTTCTAACACCCAAAGCTTCAGATTTAGGCACTTCAGACCTTCAACGATGTCCGGCACTGACCAGCTCGGCCGATGGATGTCTTCTTCCATCACAGAAGAAGATGTGCTAAAGCTGCGAGATGCCAGGTATCTAACCGGCGAGATTTCGCATAGGCTGCCTGCTCCAGGGCAGGTCATTCCCACTCCCGAGCCCGGCGAGAGCGTGGTGTTCGTGTCTCACTTCCTTCGGGGTTTAGGCTTCCCGACGGATCCCTTTGTGCGGGGGCTCATGTTTTATTATGGGTTGGATTTCCATGACTTGAATCTGGAGTCCATCCTCAATATCTCGTCATTCATTGTCGTATGTGAATCCTTCCTCCATATTACCCCTCACTTTGGATTGTGGCTCAAGACCTTCAAGGTGGAGCCGAAGATGATCGAGGGGCAACAAGCAGAGTGCGGAGGGGCGGTCATAAGCAAGTGTGCTGATGCTCCGTGGCCCGAGGGCTCTTTTCAAGAGGAGCTTGGTTTGTGGCAACGGGAGTGGTTTTATATCACCGCTCTCAGGGGCACCAAATGGGTGGCGCCACCCGCCTTTCGCTCAGGTCCACCACAGCGGCTGGCATCATGGGTCAACCGGGGGCTCGACTGGGGGCCGTCCAAGGACGTTCCTTGATTGCAGGGCCATATTCTAGACCTCCAAGAAAGAGAGATCAATCTGGTCGCAGTGGCGCAGGTTATGTTGATTCGGCGCCTTCTGCCCTGCAAACGTCGCCCCCTCCGTCTATGGGAATTTAATCCGGAGGGACCACGAGCTCTCCAACATTTTATGGGTACGACGCCCGTGGAGATGTATAAATTGTTCTTCGGATCACATGAAAAGTGTCCGGACCTGACTGAGGACGCAGGACTAAGCTGCAATCGCCCAGATACTCAAGTAAGTAGTCCTGTACCCGGACAGGCTGTCCGTTCATTTATCATAAACTTGCCCTTAAAGGAGCTGTCTCTTGAACAGGAGTGTTTAGCGAAGGAAAAGTTGATAAGGTGTCCGGCTCCCCTCCCAGAGACCACGCCGGATCCCATGCTGACCAAGATGTTGAAGGCCGCGCCTTTTAAACAAGGCAAAGGGGGGAGCGGGGAAGCAACTGCCTCCACGAAGGAGTCTTTTGAGGAAGGAGGGATCAAAAGTCCCACCCTCCAAGGAGAGAAGAGGACCGCTTCGGAAGATCCGGAGGTCAAGGCCTCAAAGAGGGGAAAGAAATCTTCGTCAGAGAGTCCGGCGCTGGGAATACCCCAACCGCACTATTTCCCCAAGGGGATCAGCCCTCCAGCGAGCCGTAAGTAAAAAGAAGGGGTCTTGTAATAAAGGTCATCCCTATATTTATTTCTGAAGATAACCGAAATTATACCTTGTAGTTCGGATCTCAGCCCTTCTCAGTAGAGCTCGTCTTCGGGGGATCTTATTTCGGATATGATGGAGAGCAAAACGCCTCCACCTATCGCACCTTCATGCGAGGCGGACGACCCTGAGGTGTCGTCGCGGAGGGTTTCCCCGAGTCCGGCGGGGCCGGAAGGTCCGGCGCCAACTGGCTTGCGGTCGGAGGAGCTGAAGGATCTGCTCGGGCGAGCGGCTATCTCAGAAGATCACCGTGCGCTAATGGGTACGGTGATTGAAAGAATTGCATCCGCAGAGAGCGGATTGCATGTAGCCATCTGAAGCTTACTGACGGGGTTCGAGGTACGCAAAAATGATGTACCTTCGGCGCTTATGCATATAGACTGCGCCCTGTATAGATAGTAGCCCCTGAGACTCGGTATGTTGTCAAAATTGATAGCGTGCCGAGGATCATAATCTCAGTTATACCATTGCGCCGCTCCTAAATAGGTGGCGGGGCGTCCGGTGGCCAGCCGGACTGATGAATTTTCCGAACTAAAGTGGCAACTTGACGAGGCGGATGCGGACATCGCGCTGGTCAATAAACGGTTTGACGAGTCACAAGGTATGCGACTTCTCCACGGACACCTGGTAAGGAAGCTTGACGCCCATGCCTTACTACTTGTATGCTTAATGCAGGTGGTGCCGCTGCTGTGGAGGAGTTGCGGGCGGAACTCGCCCGAGCGAAAGAGCAAGCAAGAAATAGTAATGCGGCCGCTTTAAGGGCGGCCGAAGAGCTAAAAGCCGAACGGGCTGCTCCTTTGCCCGAAGCAAGAGGAAATGGCCGATATGGCCATAAAGTTGAAGAATGCTACCGACCGCTGCGGGGTTCTTGAAAAAGAACGTCAAGCGGAGCAAGAGGAACTGAAAAAGGCCACCGCCGAATCCAAGGATGCCCGTTCCGCTATGAGAGCTGCCAAGGAGGAGCTGAGTCAAGCCGGGGCTATTGCAGGTGGAAAACCGTTTCTGCTGCGGAGGAAATATACGGATCCGAAGTATGCTCAGTTGGACAAGTTGTGGAGTTCGAAGGATGCTTATCTGGACTTAGCGGCGAGCGCTGCGGACGCGATTGAGCACTTCCGAGGCCAGAAGGGGCACAGAAGGGAAGAGCTATATTGGTCGCAATTCCATAGTCCGGAGCGTCCTCTTCCATTGACCAATCGGTTGGCCGAATGGGCCGAGCTGAATCGGTTATCCGGACTTGCCATGAAGCATGTCATGACTCATTTGTGGCCAGGCGGACCCCAGCCGAAGAGTTATTTTGGCTTAGTGCAGCAGTTCCTTGGTGCGGTACCGCGTATCGATGCAATGAAGTGGTCGGCGTGTATTGAGGGAGCGCGGATGGCTCTTGCCCGTGTCAAGACATACTGGGCAGAAATGAAGGCCACCGACGTTGCATCCCAAGATTCGGACGAAAGCCGAGTACCTGCCGAGCACTATTTTGAGGAAGTCCTGCAGGGCGCTCGTTTAATAGAGACGCAGTGCTCGAAGGATATCATGTTTAAATGACATGTATGATTTGTGAAAACAATGTTTCAATATAATAGAAGAGCTTTTTATACTTGTGCGTTCAAGTAATAAACTACTCCCTGTGCGGCCGTTGATGTATATGTATATATAACCTGAAAGATGGCAGTCTTCGGCTTCAGCCCCCACGCACATAGTGCGGGGGTGTTTGCAAAGAAGGCGCTTTTTCACACTTAATCCAACGTCTTGGACCTGTGAAGGAGGTGATAGCATAGCAAACTAGGCAACCGGACTATAATGCTTTATCACTTTCACTTAGCCATAGGAGTTCGAGGGTGGGGCTACTATATAGCCCCTGGGGGCACCGCACTCTCCCGAATTCGGGGTGCGTATGTGCCTGACCGAAAAACGGTCCTTCGTTAATGCGGAGGAATTCTAAACATTCTGGTGAGTCATCGAGTGGTTGACCGCCTCGCTATATCATGACAGTCAGTTTTCGGCTTTCTCTCTTGAGGTGCTTGCGGCCGAACTGGGCACAATCGCGATAGTACTCCTGTGCCGCGTTAGCCGATAGAGCGGAACGTAAGGCAGCAAAACACAGGAGCCGGGCAAACCCAACATTTTACCAAAGACATGATTCGGAGCTGATGCATATAAGGCCTAACTCGAGACGCCGGACACTCCCTAAGGTATTCGGTCTTTATAAAAACGGGCAAAATAATGCCCTAAGCCCCTGGTGTCCAGGTACGTGCAAAAATTCTGGTGCGGCTGATGCCAAAACGCCAGCCTCCTCCTTGGTTATAGCTAGAAACCAGGGGATGTGTATCAACAAGAGAAAGTAAAAAAGGTTTACGCAGGGTCTTAATCTGAAAATAATCCTTGCAACGGGTCCCTACTGCACGTCTGCGCCTGTGTCTCCGTTGTGCCGTATCCTGGACGGGTGTAGCACGTTGTTCATCTGTAAAAGAGGAGAACTTAGTTGAAAAGAAAAAAAGATCGTGCGAAAAATGTACTTTATATTAAATAAACAGAGTATGATTCGAAAAAGTGAATAAAATTGAGCTTTATTGTCTCTTGTTGTACATGCGTGCAGCCCCTTGTACGGGGGTATGCCGCTAGTAGGCGCCGGACTCGTCTAGCCGTGTACGGGTTTTGAATGACCTATTTCCGGTGCTTTGATTAGCGGAGCCGGATTGGTGTGGGGCTGTCAAGGCAGTCTCACGTTCTTCCGTGCTCGAGTAACACTTAATACTCCCTTTTAATGAGATGATGCCGCGTGGACCGGGCATTTTAAGTGTAAGAGATGCATAATGTGGTATTGCGTTAAAGCGGGCGAAAGCTTCACGCCCTAGTAGTACTTGATAGCTACTTACGAATGGGGCGGTGTGGAAGGTTAACTCTTCGCGGTGGAAGTTGTCGGATGAGCCGAACACAACTTCTAGCAGTAGGGAGCCCGTACAATGGGCATACAGGCCTGGCATTACCCATTTGAAGGAGGTGTTGCTATGGCGAATTTTGGTTGGGTCTATCCCCATACTGCGGATTGTGTCCTGATATATTAGGTTTATATCACTGCCGCCATCCATGAGGACTTGTGTAAATTGGAATCCGTCGATTATAGGATCCAATATCAAGGCAGTCCATCCTGCGTTCCAGATACTTTCGGAGTAGTCCTGATGGTCGAAGGTGATTGGTTTTGACAACCGATGTTGGTACTCCGCTAGGGTAGTCTGCATGCGGCGCGCATTTTAGTGGGCGCCATTTGCTTTTCCCTTTTATCACGCGAAGTGAGTTTACTGTTTTAACCTCTTGTGGGAAATTCTTTTGTTTTCCGGTGCTCAGCTTGTGGGGCTCGTCATCATCCTCACTTGGTGTGTCGAGCCCCTTGTGTTCGGCGTTGAGTCTACCGGACTGCTTGAAGACCCAACAATCTCTGTGGGTATGGTTTGCAGGCCTCCCGGGAGTACTGTGGATTTGACATATCTTGTCCAAGATTTTGTTTAAGTTGGATAGCTCATAGCTATTGTCCTTAAGGGGCAGTTTTTTATTGTTCTGCCATGAGCTTTTGAATCCGGCGTTGATCGCCGCGCTCTTTGGACCGTTCCTTAATCCGGCGCTGGTCCTTGTTGCGTCGTGGTTTCCCATTTCCATCCCTAAACTTCGGATGTACTTGGGTCATTGGTGCTGCATCTTGCTAGCCAGCTATCCTCTCCGCAAAAGCGGGTCATGAGGCTTGTTAATGCGGCCATGGTTCTCGGCTTCTCTTGGCCGAGGTGTCTGGCGAGCCATTCGTCTCAGACGTTGTGTTTGAAAGCTGCTAAGGCTTCGGCGTCCGGACAGTCGACTATTTGGTTCTTTTTGGTGAGGAACCTGTTCCAGAATTTGTGGGCTGACTCTCCGGGTTGTTGAGTTATATGACTTAAATCGTCTGCATCCGGAGGACGGACATAAGTCCCTTGAAAATTTGCCCGAAAAGCATCCTCGAGCTCTTCCCAACTTCCAATGGTATTTTCAGGGAGGCCTTTGAGCCAATGCCGGGCTGGCCCTTTGAGCTTGAGGGGTAAGTATTTTATGGCGTGAGATCATCTCCTCTAGCCATGTGTATGTGGAGGATGTAATCCTCAATCCGACTCCTGTGGTCTGTTATTCCGTCGTATGCCTCTATGTTTACGGGTTTGAATCCCACCGAATTCGTGATCCGGCACCTCATCGGTGAAACACAGGGGTGTGCGGCACCCCTATATTTGGGTGTGCCGTGATGTTCGGATATTTGGCATGTTGCATTGCTTTGAAGAGCTTGCTTTCTCGGCCCATAGATGGACCTAACTGGGCCATCCTTTTGATGTGAATCCTTATGCGGATCGCGTACCGACTTGTGTGCGGCGCCATTTGCCGCTCTCTTTTTGCCGTGGGGTCGTCCATCCGACCGGGTGGCCTTCTTACTTTTGGATTGTGGGGGCTCTATGGCCTCCTCATCAAATTCGGGCAGTAGTTTTCACTTTGGGTAGCTCTTTGTTCGGCGACTGTCGCCGTATTTGTCTGTGGTGTTGAATACTTTGCTCCATCTGATTACGAGTGCATCTTCCGCTGTTTTGAGCTTCTTCTTACGCTTTTTCAGGCTACGCAGCGGCAGACGAGCCTTTTGTGGAGGTTATTCTGCTCCAACAATTTGTCCGGCGTGAGATCGTCCGGACTATTATCTTCGCCGGGGACGGGTTGTTTATCCAAGTTGTCCTGTTTGGACGGTTGCTCGATAGCATGTTAAATGCGTCCACCAGTGTTCGCCTCGCTCTATGGCTGGGTCTTTGTTGAGGCGGGACTTGGTGCGGCGTTTACGTTGTCGCTTTTGACTGCTTTTCGAGGGATTTATCCTTCAGTGGCGTCCGTTGTTCCTCGTCGTCACTTCCTTTAGGTGTATCCACCATGTATACATCATGGGATGAGGTGGTTGTCCAGCATCCTATAGGTGCTGGTTCATGGTTGTCTCATACATCGTCGTCCATACCGTTGATGTCTTCGGAGTCGAAATCGAGCACGTCGTGTAAGCTTTCGACAGTGGCTACAAAGTGGGTGGTGGGTGGACGTTGAATTTCTTCGTCGTCCGCATCCCAACCTTCCCGATCGTAGTCCGCCAGGCTCTCCTGATAAAGAGAGAGACTTTAGTGAATTCGTGGATGCCGCCAAAGGGCGAGTGGAAAAGATGTCCGCGATGAACTCCATGACCGGCGCCCAATCGGATTCGATTGGCAGGGGCGCGGAAGGTTCGGAGTCCTGAGAGGAGTCCGGCACCTTGGAGTCACAGTCTTTGCAAAGGACAGGGAGGGTATTCGGCTCGATTGCGGCAGAGATTTCAGCCCCCGAGGCGGTGTCCAACCAACCGTCCTCGATCGGCGAATCCGGCTCCGGATTAAGGGTCGGAGCGGATGCTGGTGCGGCCTCCAGGCCTTTATTCGATTAAGCGAGCTAGATCATACCCATCGAGACAGTGCGGCACGCTCGGCTGTGGCTCAAATCCGTCGAAGATCAAGTCTCCGCGGACATCGGCCGTATAGTTCAAACTTCCAAATATGACCTGATGACCAGGGGCGTAGCTTTCGATCTGCTCCAGATGGCCTAGCGAATTGGCCCGTAGTGCAAAGGCGGCGAATACGAAGATCTGTCCGGGGAGAAAAGTCTCACCCTGGACTGCGTCGTTGCTGACGATTGAAGGAGCCATCGGGCCTATAGGTGACGGCTACGTAGGAACTCTCAATGAAAGCACCAAGGTTGGTGTCAAAACCGGCGGATCTCGGGTAGGGGGTCCCGAACTGTGCATCTAGGCGGATGGTAACAGGAGACAAGGGACACGATGTTTTTACCCAGGTTCGGGCCCTCTCGATGGAGGTAATAGCCTACTCCTACTTGATTAATATTAATGATATGGGTAGTACAAGAGTAGATCTACCACGAGATCAAGGAGGCTAAACCCTAGAAGCTAGCCTATGGTATGATTGTTGTTCGTCCTACGGACTAAAACCCTCCGGTTTATATAGACACCGGATAGGGTTAGGGTTACACAGAGTCGGTTACAATGGTAGGAGATCTACATATCCGTATCGCCAAGCTTGCCTTCCACGCCAAGTAAAGTCCCATCCGGACACGGGACGAAGTCTTCAATCTTGTATCTTCATAGTCTTGGAGTCCAGCCACGATGATAGTTCGGCTATCCGGACACCCCCTAGTCCAGGACTCCCTCATTGGGCCTCTCGCACCACCTCCTAGCTCCATTCTCTCTGTCTATCCGTCTCGCTGGGCCTTATTTGCCTCTAACAAATGGGCGTACATTGACCGGTCTCTCGCTATACATATAGCTAGCTAGGTCCTTATAACTCGTTTTTACCCACACGTCGATCGATCTACCTCATTAGTTGTGTCTCTCCCTTCCTCCGACAAACAACAATTGATCTATCGATCTAGTTAGGTTTGCTTACCAAACACATGGTTCCCCTTCATTATCCATGGATGCGTCCCGACAGATCTATCATGCATGTGCACACACGTAAACACATCCCCACTCTTATTGATAACATTGCAGTTCCACCCTCAGTTTGTCTAGTAGGCCTCTCCCACCATCTTCGAGAAGCAACTCCATCACCCATCCAGCACTCTACCCCTCTCCCTCCCTCTCTCTCCTCTCTCTCTCTCTCTCTCTCTCTCTGTCCCATCATATTTCCCGTCCTTCAGTTATGTATGGATGTCGACCGATCTCCCTCAAGACATAGCTGGGTCTCTCCTTCTCAACACATATACGAGTCGTTCTACCTCTACAGTTAGGCCTCTCCCTACCCCTCCCCCCACCCCCTCCCTCACCCCACACACACCGATACATCGAGCGCACTAGTCATGTCTCCCTGCCACACACAAACTTGACATGTGCCCTCTAATGTTCCGGTAGGCCAGTCGCCCTATATCTTTGACTTGCACACACACACAATTTTGATGGCTCTCTTCATCGATCTCGCACCCACCCACTTGATCCTCTCTTCGACTCTATCGATAGCTATGACCCCTCCCTCTCTTCTCATGGATTACCCGACCCTCTATGTATGATATGGATAGGCCTCCATTTCACACACATTGCATGCAAAATTTTGTTTGAGATGTCATCGACACATATTCCCACAAATAATTCATTAAATCAACTCCCCACCCCACCCCCACCCCCACCCCAAAACAAAAAACACTCACGAACGTGGTTTGTATCTCTCACACACACCCACGTAGGCGCGGGACGTGCAGGAAGAGAAGAGGTGCATGCACGGCGCACGTACTCCCTTCTGTTTCCCAACCACACCCGCGCGGGTACACGGTGGAGCTCAATTCTGTACGGAAAAGGCAGCCCACGTGGTAATTTGGCACGTGTACTGGTTGTCCACTTGGTGGAGGGAGGATCGTCTACCACGGGTGAACAAACAAACTGCGACTTGACGTGTTATGTTAAAAAAGAGGCAAACCATGTGGGGCCTACCTTAGAGGCAATACTTTTGATGTGTCCCATCAACTCGTAGAATGAGGAGAAGCTTGCTTAGTATGCCGTCTCCCCCGCCCACGGGCGCGGTGGCTCGCAGGATGAGGTGAAGCTTGCTCCGCCTTACGCCCGCTCCCTTGCCCATGCGCGCGGTGGCTCGCAGGACGAGGAGAAACATTTACTACTCCCTCGTTTACTCCTCGTCCCTACTACCATGGTTATAGAGATTATATCATATTGTTTGGAATATATATGTCCTTTAGTAGATTTCAATATGAACTACTAGTACAAACTCCAAACACTGATGTATATAGACGTATTTTAGAGTGTAGATTCACTCATTTTGCTCCGTATGTAGCACTCTCCCTCGCCCCTCGACCCTCGCCCACGTGGTGGACGTGCAGCAATTCATTCGGTCTCATATAGCCAGAACGATATATACTGCAGTACCATTATTGTTCGACTTCCCGAAGAGGCAAAGAGCCAATCACAAGGTTAATATTTTGAGATGCCAATCGCAAGGTTATAGGAGAACGAGTAGTAGGTGCCGCGTCATTTATAAATAAAGTTTTTTTTTCAGTGGCACGTACGCAATATGATAGGTTCATATGGAGAGAAAGTAAACCGCTCCACTATATACATAGTCAGGACGGACCAGCCTACACGGTTGCTTGCTGGGGTTTCTCTCTTCACATTCTCTCGCACAAAACGACTGTGGCCACATCTCTAACATCCCGGCGGATCACGTCCGCTTGGGGAAGGGGTGGATGCTTAGTGTAGATGCGGTGGCCGTCGCTGACGGTGAAAACCCACTGTCGGCACGTCACGATCAGGGGTCCCCGCTGTTCTCTCTCACAAAGCCGGTGAGGTTGCCTTCGTCCCTTGCTCATTGCCGCGACGTGGGCGATTGCCGCCTTCCACCGCCCTCCTCAAGGTTGAGCTACGTCCCTCAGGTACAACTCCTTTACAGCCGGCTTGCACCACTGCTCCAGCTGCCCACATCACTACCTGAGGATATTACTCTACATATTTGCCCCGCACATACCTCTCTTGGCCTCTACGTCTTGTATTTGTGATGAGTTTATGTCTCATCAACTAGTCCCGATAATCTTATTCTAATCACGCTTCTTCAATTTCTTTGCCACAGTGGATGCTCATCTCGATTTTGGTGAAACTGCACAAAAGCGATCCGATGGTCAAAAGGTTGCAAACTTCATTTATTAGGAAGCTCGAACGTTGCCAACAAATTGAAGGCTGGTCAGGGTTCACGGTTCAAGGGCTAGGGACTGCATGGATCGTTTTTTCTTTAGCTGCCTCTGTTCCAAAATAAGTGTCAACTTTAGTAGTAGTACAACTTTGTACTGAAGTTTGCACAAAGTTGAGACACTTATTTTGGAACGGAGGGAGTACATATTTGCTATGATCTGTCAATCATTGAGATGCAATAGCATGCATGTTAGTCTCCTTTGCATTTGATGAAATGTTGCAACGGGCAACCTTGGATGCAAGATACATGTAACAGAAGCTAGAAGCTTCATAGCATTGTACAAATTTATCTCGCTGATAAATTACAGTACGTACTATACTAGTACTTCCTCCGTTCCTAAATATAAGTCTTTGTAGAGATTTCACCATGAACCACATGCAAATGTATATATAGATGCATTTTAAGTGTAGATTCATTCATTTTGTTCCGTATGTAGTTCACCTAGTGGAATCTCTACAAAGACTTATCTACTAGTAATAGCTAGCCCCCACTACTAGGAATTCTCTATCCTCTCCTTGAGCCACATCATCAAAATTGATGTAGCCATTATATGAAGTAAATCAGTCCATAATACCCGTCTGATCTAGACGTTGAGAGGCTCCGCACTAAGCCACATGCAAGCATGCAGAAATACCGTGGCACATGCATGTGAGTGGGTTTTAAATCACATCTACATGTCTACATGCTAGCATGCACCGGTAGCATGCATGTAAGTGAGCTTTTAAGTCCATTAACATGTTAAAAAGAAAAATATAATCCCACTATGCAGTAGGAGTTGGCTGATCTTTTTTCCTTACGTGGGATGATCTAAATGATGATGGGAGTTTATTTAGTTTGGCTACCACATTTTTCATGCGGTTATAGAGTTATTTTAGTTCTATGAAATCGATAATTTTTCTTGTGAGAGATATACCGCTGTTCAAGGCAGCAGCGTGGGGACTCATCTAGTAATATTTAGGAACGGAGGGACTACTATGTAAAGAGTTAGGTGTCGCACGGTGATAGGGTGAGGTGGGCCATGTAATCACCGAGCCTGCATGCACTGCTCTTGCACTCCTCCGCTGTAAGAATGGAGAAAATTTTAATCTAGTAGTAGTAGTACCTCCTTTCGCCGAATGCGTGGGACATCTAGCAGTCCTACCACCTCAGTAATAAAGACCAATGAGCCGTCAAAACACATAGACCCAGCAGTAAGTTGGACGGACGAAGCAACCATCACTCTTGCGCCAGTGAGAGGTCGCGTCCGCTCTGCCCGGGCATGAATGCGGCACCGATTCTTTGGAGCAGTGCTGACCGTTTCGGGCGGGAAGCACGCACGGGCGATGGAGGGGCTTTGGGTGGGCCAGGCTGTTCAGGAGCGGGCGTGGCAGCTGTCCGCATGTCCCTACCGGACACGCCCGAAAACGAGAGGATGCACCGACTCTCGCGGCTAAAATCATACACTACACACCATCTCTTTGTAGGAGTAGGTCGATCTGTCGCACTCCCTAACACACATATGCTGTTAAACACACACACACACACGCACACGCAAGCACCATGGTCCCGTTGCACCTTCTAACGTGACTTATTACACCTAGACGGAGGGAGTAGTAAGTATACGAGATACGGTGGCTCACTGACTTAAGTCGAATACAAGTGCCCAAAATTTGTGTGCATATTATAATAAGGATTCACTTAAAATAGTACGTGAGCAAACAGAGGGATCAATTGGACAGTGTTCCTGAGCAGTAGCGAGATCTGTGAGGTAAGATACACCGCTGGCGCTTTTAATTTTTCTTATTAATTTTTTTGTTTCAACCTCTGACTGGTGGGACCCAACGTACTACGTGGAGAGAGGTAAGGTGACTAAGGCTGCATTATTTCTGCACCACCGTGGATAGTCTTACCACCAAAGCCACATGACACGATTATGATTGAAATCCCAATGACTCCCACACACACAAAAAAAAACACGGCATGCTTGTCACACGAATGGAGGAATGTATAAAAGGTTATTTTCCTCTCGTTGAACATAACGGGAGGCTTGTGTAACTGGTTAGCCTGTTCGCTCATCAAACTTGAGGTCTCGGGTTCGATAACTACATTGAGCATAATTTTTGCCAGGAGGATTCTTTGACTGGTCAAAATGTTTTCTAGGGTTTGCACGCTTCACACTCTCTCTCCAGCATATATATACACGTTGGAGCCTCAGCGCTTGTAGTTGCTCTCTTCACACTCTCTCGCCCTCTCCCGCTAGAGCCTCAGCGCTTGTAGTTGCTCTGTTCACACTCTCTCACCCTCTCCAGATCTAAACAAGACTTCGTTGGCCTCTCTCTCTCCCTCACTACTGCTCAAAGAGCCGGCAGGATCCGTCCGCCGGTAAGGGAAGGAGGCTTAACGCTGTCACCGTCGGCGAGGGAGGGAATCCACTATCGGCGCAGCTGTTCCCTTTCCACCCAGCGGCGGCGCGGGAGGGCCTCCGACCCCTTCTTCTCCGTCGCCGTCCCGTCGCCCACCGAACCACGCCCCAAGAACCTTAAGTTATAATTTACTTACTCCACATGCATTGCTCTAGCTGCATGTATACCATGAATCTAGGACGTGGTTCAAAGAGGAAAGGAGTGGGGGAAAGTAGTGGGAAAAGTTGTACTCCCTCCATTCCTAAATATAAGTCTTTGTAGAGATTTTACTAGGACTACATACGGAGCAAAATGAATGAATCTACACTCTAAAATGCATCTATATACATCCGTATGTGGTTCATAGTGGAATCTTTACAAAGACTTATATTTAGGAACGGAGGAAGTATACAGCATGAATCTAGGACGTGGTTCAAAGAGGAAATGAAGGGGGAAAGTTGTATAGCATGAATCTAGGACGTGGTTCAAAGAGGAAAGGAATGTGGGAAAGTAGTGGGGAAAGTTGTATCGCATAAATCTAGGACGTGGTTCAAAGAGGAAAGGAAGGGGCGAAAGTACTAGTTCAAAAAGGAAAGGAAGGGACAAGGCTGTAGAGTTTGAGCAGGACTAGATTTGCTGCGCTCACATAGGGAAATGTGTCTAAAGATAACAAAACTGGGACCAACACAAATATTCTCCTTGGTTGTTTGTTCTTTGTTGCAACAGACTGTGCATGACCATAGTACATCGGTAGATGCACATGGTGCTCAAAGGCCCACCGTCCCGTGCAACTCATTAGCTATTGTTAATCTAAGACCATGTTTGGTTAAAAACACCCTAGTCCCTACCTGCTTGGTTCCAGGGACTAAACATGGACTATAGGTTATTAAATGACATGCTAAAAGACCATGTTACCCCTAGTAATGAACTAATAGAAACAAGGTGCGATGCGTGGCAGGGGCAACTGTTGGAAAAAGTCCCAAAAAGACTCCCTCGGGGTCTTCTTTCTTTAGTCCCAAATGCCCACTTTTAGTCCCTAAAATCCCTCCTGCTTGGTTTAGACGGGGTGACACGGAGTTTTTTAGTCCCTACACCAAAATGTCCCTGTAAACAAACACCCTCTAATAATGCCATTTGGAAAATTGATGCAATGCCACAGTTAAAAGCAAATTACATGTTTAACGAATTTTATTGTTAATATAATCTCTATGTTAATATTAATCAATGCCCCCGTTTGAGAAATGCTACTCTCTTGCTTTCTTTCCCATTTAGATAAGGTAGATGCTTCTTTTTGTTGGCTTCTGTGTAATCCACCATTATTGACCACTAATTGTTTCCTTTGCACCTCTGTGTAAACAGGGTTATCTACTTCACCTCATTGCCATTGTGACCTTTTGTTGCACTGCACAAAACACTTTTGTTTTAAGAGTGTTTTGTGTAGTTCAACCAAAATGTCACACCGACAACGTTGCTTGATTGCTTGATCTTAGTGAAACTGCACAAGAGGAGATCTTACTTCCTATCCGTTAAGGCGGATTTGGTTCAGATCTTCTTCTTGTGAGTTGTTTGAATTCCGCATCATGAGAGGTCAGTACTAGCCTTCTTTCACATGATTCTGCAGTGTGCTTTCATATGTTGTGCTACTTGTACGATAATGTTGCTTGATTTTAGTGAACTGCACAAATGGAGATAAGACTTCCAATCTGTATCTGCACCGTAATATCCCATTGAGGTAAGATAAGGATATTTCACAACTGCTGGCCTGTATTTTGCCACTTCCATCAGAAAATTAAGTTTAGTACTATACTTGTGCTCCCTAATCGACATGCCAAATCTTACATTGAAGGCGAAGCTTATGCATTATTGAACCAAGTGATGAAGGGGAAGAACAAGCGGAAGAAAAACAAAAATCAACTCCCGGTGCTGTAATGAAGCACCGGAACTGTGATGACACAAGTAATGATATAGTTTTGCATCTTAATTTATTGCTATGGCTGGAACGAGCAATTGTTTTGCCACTGATTTGATGCCATACGTAATTATCTCTACTTGTGCAAACAGGGATCTTCTTTGAAGATACCATATATTTTAGTGGAACTGCACAAGAAGATGTTGGAAACATTAAACTAATCGAGGAGTATATAGTAAGCATGGCCACCCCCATAGATAGTAACAAATGGTTCCGGAGAAGTGCTTCATCTGTATGCTCTACACAATCAGCCTTCTGACAAAGGTTGGTACTCGCCCACTGATTTCATCCATATGATTGAGCTTTGTCATATCTATTGGTGTTGTGCTACTGTTTAGATAATCGCCATGAATAAGTGGTATTGTACTTGAGAAGTGATTCATCTGTGCTGTTTTTAATATTTCCTTTCCTTTTTTTCGAGCAAACATGGATGCTAGCATTTAGTAGTCCTCTTGTCTTTGCACAACAGGATCATCTTCCTCTTAAGAAGAATATGGAGTACGTGAAGTGACTAGTTCCGATTATGCCAGGATGAAGAAGCCCTGTCTATCTTCTCATCAGAAGGAGCAGTTGAAGGATGGTTACATTACTCCCCACAAGACCAAACTAACTTCAGTTCAGAAGGACTGACAAATCTCCATTTTTTTGCTGTGATGCGCGAGTACAATGTTGTTCTAGGATTCTTTCTGGTGAGTTCCATTTTTCTAAAAGTGTGCTCTACATGGACCATGTATGTGCCTGTTGAAACTGTCAAATCATAGTACAGTTTGCTTTATACTAATCACTTTTTTGTATTTGTGCAAACAAGGGTGCTCAACTTGATTTCAATGGGAACTGCACAAAATGTTCATGAATACATCGAATCATTCATTTCCACCACAAGAAAGGAGGTGTCGATAAGTTCAAGGCGTTGCAACATATAAGGGCGAAATCATACAAGCTACGCCGAATTTGGTTGATTTTGGTGGAACCGCACAAAAAGAACAGCTGGTTTATTTAGCACCAGGTGCCATGTCAATGTTCGAACTGATGGCAAACCCTGCCCATTCCACAATCGTAGGCATTTGATATTTTGGAATGGGACAACCTTGTCAAATTTTGCTCATTGATTTTAGCAAGACATGCGTTTGATATTTTCAAATGGGATGCCCTTTGCTGTCATCAGCATCGATCAATTTTTTCTTTATTCTTTAGTTGTGAAATAAATATTACCTCTGACATGTGAGTCACTGAGATGCATAATCATCGATCGTTTTGAATGTTCTCTATGAATTGCCAAGCCTGTGTGTTTGATTGCAATGTACAGAAACGCTAAAAAGCTGCTAAAACTCTTTGTACTCCTTCTGTTCCTTTTTACTTCACACATTGTGAAAGTGCATAATTTTTGTATAAGATTGGTCAAAGTAGAGATACTTTGACTACAAACAAAACTTGTATGCAGACTAGAAAGGACCGGAGGGAGTACATGTGAAACTGCTGCAAACGAGGTGATCACCCTGGGAATAATGCTAGTATGTATTGTTTTGCATGTTCATCCAATGCCAGTGATATAGGAATTCGAACTAATCAAAATAAATTCATTAATACACGGTCGGATTTCATATAAACATGCCGGATTTCATTACATTTCATACATTCTTCAACTAAAAGGGGTGCGTTGGAGGTATAATTAATTAACCTGGGTTACCCACTGTGTCCCGCCGAGTAACAGAAAGCTTCAATGACTTAACAGCGGGTGCAGTTGCGTAACTGACATGTGGCTTGTTGGGCCCACGTGTCAGTCAGCCAACTGCACCAGCAGTTAAGTACAAGCAGCGTTCTTCTCCAGCGCAGCTCTCCGACTCCACGTCGCCGCCAAGAAGCTAACCGGCCGTCAATGGTCAACCCGCCTAGCTTGGCTTCAATCGGAGGGTAGCAGCGGTGGCCTTACTTGGACCCGAGCGACGGCGACCTACCGTGTTCTACTCTTCCTCGTTTTCTATGTGGCGGCCGCGTTGGCAGCGGGTAGTGGCCTCGGCGGAGCCGGCGATGTCCTCTATCTCATTGCCGGCGGGCGGCGCCTCAGCGGAGCGGTGGAAATCCTCCCCCACGTTGCCGGCAGGGTGGGGCCTCGGCTGAGCCGGTGATGTCCTCTGCCTGGTCGACACCAGCGGAGCGGGGACTCGTCGGAGCCGGCATCGTCCTCTGCCTTGTCCTCGGTCTCGCCAAACAGCACCTCGCCCGCTTTATCGCCCTCTTTGCTAGCCTCTTTGTAGGCGGCTGCAGCCTCCGCCACCAAGATGCGGTATCATGCGCCGAGGCGGCCCTTGCGGGCGGAGCAGTACGAGTCGAGCAGCGCCTCCTGCTCCGCAGTGATCTGCTCCTTCGCCTGCAGGTGCTCCTGGAGGAGATGGTGGTTGTAGGCGGCGGCGGCCTGCGCCTCCCGGAACGGCTCCTCACGCATCTGCCTCACCCTGTCCATATATTGGGCATGGGCCTCGCCGATGGTCATGGTGCAATGCACCGGCGAGGATGGCGCGAAGGAGGGGGTTGGCGCTGGATCGACGACTACCATGTTCTCCATTGGGACGTCGTCGTCCTCCGACTGCCTGCCGGCCAGCCGGTCGGCAGCAATGGCTGCCATCTCCTTGTGGTCCGTCGTCCGCCCGTCCTAAAGAGCGCTGGAGCGCGAGGAAGCCATGGTGGGCAGTAGTGGTGTGGACAGGAGAAAGGGAACAGATGTAGATGATCACAGCGCTATGGCCAGCAGCAGCTTTATATAGCAATGGTGGGCGGGCGGAGGGATGGATGTGTGGCGCGAGTAGTAGCCGCCAAGAACCGCGTATCATTAATGTGGGCGGCAAATGGACGGACAGACGACACTTGTGTCGTTTGAAGGCGGTGCAATCGCCTGCATCGGGAAGCGGGGCGGGCGGCGCTGACTGTTTCGGGCGGAAAGCGCACGCGGGCGAGGAGATGACTTTACTTGGAGAGGATGACAATGGGGACCCATCAGGTCTATAGCCTCACGTACGCAAGTGCCTCCTTATTACATATATATATAACTATAATTTATTTTGCTTCCTCCTGGTTTCCTGACATCACGGTCCCACACCATTGTCAACCTCCTGGAGTAGTCAATAAAAGGGAGAATTGCACAAGAAGCGGCCGACAGCTGGGACCAAGCAGCTCGAGTAGTATTTGTGCAGAGTTTTTCGATGTTTAGCCCAGATATTAATTTTTCTCCTCTGAACAACAACGAAAACATCGCTGCAGGTATTAACTTGGCGGGCTGTGGCCCGTCTAGCCCAGGCCAGATATCCAGCCCAGATATTAATTTTTTCAAGCTGAAAATGGCTAGCCCAAATATACTTTTTTAGGAATACCCAGGCAAGGTCAAGTTGTTATTCTCTGCCCCGGTGGGCTGCAAATCTTTCCTAGGAGGGATGCATTAGGCTTAACAAGAAAATGGGCTTTAAGAAATAATAAATGGGATGTATTTATAAAAACTGGGAAGTAACTATAAAAAAATGCACCAAACACGTGATTACTTTATAAATTATTATTTTTGGATATTGAAAATTTTAATATCATTAATTGTTATGGCGCAATGTTTCGTTGGATTTTAAATAATATAAATTTATATTGAAATTGTATTTAATCTGACTAGAAATTTCGGGATAAAAATATTTCGGATCCCATCAAAATGTGGGAAATTTTATTGAATTCTGTTTTGAACGGTTGGTTGAATTGGCTGTACTTTTAACAAACTGTAAATGGGCTGTAGTAAATTCCATTAGAATTCAAAAATGGGCTACACAATCTTACAAATCTCAAATGGGCTATAAGTTCTCTGCCACACACTTCTGGCCTTACTAAGTTGACGCGTCCCCTAAAAAAATAGAGTTGACGTGTATGTAAGGCTTTGTCAACCTATAGTCAACACACGGTTCTAGCAGCAGTGGCCGTTGGATGTCCATCCAACGGATGCCGTGCTTCTTCTTCAATCTCGGATATTCTAGCTTCACCCGCCCAAAAATGATTCCACCCCCTGACATCCGGGGCGCACCGCTTCGAAGCTAACTTTGTGGGCCTACTAAGTTGACGTACCAAGGGATTTGTCAACTTAGTCAATATAAACGATTCTAGGTGCAGTGACCGTACGATATCCATCCAACGGTCATCGTGCTTCTTCAACCTCTGGTCTTGTTGCTCCAGCCGCCCAAAGCAGCTCCGGTCGTGCCGCCTGCTCCTGCCTCCCGTGGCCGGGTTGTGTTGCCGCGAGGCCTCACCGCCCCTACTACTCCCACCGCCGCCGTGCCATCCTCCACTCACTCACACCCCTGTTATTCTGGCGGCCCGGCAATGTGAGCAAGTGAACCCTCGTACTCCTCTCCGCGTGCATCCACTCCCGCGTCCGCGTCGTCCCGTTCCTAGGCCTCGCCGTCGTCCACCGCCGTGGTGCTCTCGGCGCGGCGTGGTCAACGTGGTCAAGGAACGACTTCCATCGGACGTGGACTGTACGTGGAGAGGTTGACAGCTGGGTCCACGGCAGCCGCAAGGAAGTGCCTCCTTATTACGCGCAAAATAATTATTCCTCCACCTGACAGCGGGGACCCACCGGACGGGCCACCGTATTTCGCAAAAAAAATGATTCGCCCCGACTGCCGGGACCCACGAGCTACATCGTCAAGACGCAAGGAAGTGCGTCCAAAAACGATTCGCCCCACGGCTGCCGAGCCACCGACTACACCTTCGCACGCAAGGAAGTGCATCCGAAAAAAGCGATTCGCCCCATTGCTGGGACCCACTGCTACACCATCGCACGCAAGGAAGTGCGTCCGGGCAAAAAAAAATGATTCGGCCCCCTGACTGCTGGGACACAGCAGCTACACCTTCGCACGCAAGGAAGTGCATCTGGGCAAAAAAAACCAAAACGATTCGCCCCCCTGACTGCTGGGACCCACCAGCTACATCTTCACACGCAAGGAAGTTCGTACGGGCAAAAAAAATGATTCGCCCCCCTGACTGCTGGGACCCACCGGTTACATCTTCGCACGCAAGGAAGTGCATCCGGGCAAAAAAAAATGATTCGCCCCCCTGACTGCTAGGACCCACCAGCTACATCTTCGCACGCAAAGAAGTGCCTCGATACCGGGACCCACTGGTCGAAGCGTGACGTGGCGTTGTCATTCTGGTCGCGAATGTGTACGTACATACCGGTCGTTGTAGAGGCGCCAGACGCAGTCGTAGTAGAGGCGCCGCACGTAGCATGTACACGCGTCGTCTGACGGCCGGGTGCAAGAAAGAAAATATGGCCACGTATGTGTACATACGGGCGGGGTCTCGAACGCCTACTCGCGCATACGTACGGCCAGGGCTCTTGTACATGGCTGGGTCAGATCGAAGAAACAGCGTCGTCGTCGTGTTTATGGGGAGGCAACAGAGTGCGTCGTGTTCATGGGAAGGCAATGGAATGCGTCGTGTTCATGGGGAGGCAACAGAACGTGTGGGAGCCAACCGGCTGGGTCGGAACGAAATGCGTGGTCGTGTTCATCGAGAGGGCTTGGACGGAACAGGCGATGGAAACGAGGCCTGGCGTACCGCACAATGGAGGAAACGGACCTCCTACGTTCGGAACGGGGTCCTGTTGATCGGGAGGGGTGTGGCGTACCGCAAAACGGAGGAAATGGACCTCCTACGGTCAAAATGGGGGTCCTGTTGATCGGGAGGGGTGTGGCGTACCACAAAATGGAGGAAACGGACCACCTACGGTCAAAACGGGGGTGGAGGGGTGTGGCGTACCACAAAACGGACGAAACGGACTTGTGTTGGAGTGCTACGGTCGAAACGGGGGTCCTGTTCATCGGGAGGGGTGTGGCGTACCGCAAAACGGGACTCCACAGGATACTGTTCATCTCCACCGTCAACCTCCTTCAGCCTCCACAGGCTACCGTCGACCTCCTCCAGCCTCCACGGGCTCCTGTTCATCCAGCCTCCACCGTGCGCTACTCCATCGGCTACTGTTCAACCACCCCTCCACCGTCTACTATTCATCCAGCCCTCCACACCACGGGGTCCTGTTCAACCACCCCTCCACGGGCACCCCTCCACCGTCTACTTTTCATCCAGCCCTCCACACCACGGGGTCCTGTTCAACAACCCCTCCACGGGCACCCCTCCACCGTCTACTGTTCATCCAGCCCTCCACCACACCACGGGGTCCTGTTTATCCAGAGGCAACGCCACCGCTCACAGTTCATCCAAACCCCCCGCAACGCTCACTGTTCATCCCAGAGGCAGCATCGATCGGCTTCAGTTAGCAGTAGTAGCGAAGGAATCGCTTGATCGGGTTCAGTTAACAGCCATCGATCGATCGCTCGGGTTCGATAGCAGCTGTAACTGCCGGTCTGTCGTTCAGTTCGATTAGAGCCCAGCGCCTCGCTTCGGGTTCGATTAGAGCCAACGCCGCACACACAGCGTACGTGTCTGAGAAAGCAGCGCATCGCCGCCCCGACCTCCCACCGTAACCGGGAACTCCACGAAATTTTCCTCCCCCTCGCTTCTACCACGGTTTTTTCCGTCATGGACGGCCCAAAGAATGTCATGCAGCTGCGTCTCCAGCCCGCCAAGGACGAAAAGCCCATTTTCTATCATGATTTTTTGTCATAGAAGTAGGAGCCCACCACATCTATGATGATACCGGGTTTTGTCACAATTATCGTCATAGAAGTGTCATATGTATGACAGAAAAAAAATTCGTTCGGCCCAAAATGTCACGGATGTGTCTTTTTTTTTGTAGTGCACCTTGCCGGCGTGAACCTGGGCCTGGGCATTGAGTGCCTCTTTGTTCCTCTGCTCCAGCTCACTGGTATGCTGCAAGACAAGTTTCTCCACCTCTTCATCCTTGCCGTGAAGCGTGGCGGCAAGCTTCTCCTCACGCGTGGCGAGGTCCTCCTTCTGGGAGTTCAGCGCGGCCTCGTGCTGGGTCCAGGCGGCTTCGGCAGCCGCGGCCAAGTTCCTCACCGTCTCTTGGGGGCTTTCTCGATGTCGGCGAGCTTCGTGGTGAGCTCCACGTCGTGCTTGGCCAGCTCGCCCTGGGCAGCCTTCAGCTCCTTGTGAGCCTCGCGGAACCAGTCATGCGTCTCGGCGGCACGCTTCTGGAGGTCCGCCTCCGCCTTCTCCACCATCGTCGTCCTGGACTTAGCTTTGTCCAGGAGGGCGCGGTGGAGCGCCTGGAGCTTCCGGTAGCTGGCGCCCATGGCGTGGAGGAGCCTATCTTCCTGCAAGCCGTCGCCGCCAACGCTTGGCTCGTCGACGATCTCAAGCCCGGCGGCGGCAAGCACTTCGTCGTCAAACACCTCTCCCTCGACGGGTGTCCTGGTGCTCGACACGCCTGGAAGGTGGACGAACAAGTCGTCACTCACCCTCATGTACTGGCCGGAGCCGGAAGCGGCAGAGGAGGAAGGCTGGTCTTCAGCCACCTCCTCCTCCTCCTCGGCAGCGGCCCTGCCGGCCTCCCCGGCAGGCCCCTTCGCGGTCTCCTCAGCGGTGGCCTTGCCGGCCTCCCCGGCAGGCCCCTTGGCGGCGTCCTCAGTAGCGCCCTCGATGGCCTCCTCGACGGCGATCTTCTCGGCGTCCGCCTCGGCGTCCTTGGCGACATCCTCAATGACGGCGTCCACGTCCTCTGGGCTCACCGAGGAGGAACCTGGACACCGATGAAGGGAGTGAGGCAAGGCCAAGACCAAGAGCCACAAATAAAAAGGAACAGAGACGAACGGCGAGCGACTTACCAGCGCTAGTACAAGGCTGGGAAACGGAAGTCCCCTCCCCACCAACATTTGGTGTCGAGGCAAAGCCACCGGATCCCAAGTTCTCCTCCTCCTCCTCCATGTGCGTGGGCTCGGTGCTTGGCGCCCTTGCCGGGGACGCCCCTCGGGGCGGCGTGGTCGATGGGGGCGGCGTGTTGGGAGTAGCCCTCTGCGGCTCCTCTTGCTGCTGCTCTCCTCCTGCATACCTGGCAAGGTCAGCACCAAAGTGTCGTGCCCCTGACACATGTCGACGGGGGAAGAGTGATGAACTTATGTTGGGGGCTATGCCGGGGGCTGCTGTCCGGGCTGCTCAACACCACTAGTGGCACCCTCGAAGTACCAACCGGGGGCTGGCCACCCGCCGAGACCTTGGCCCTCTTCACTCTCTGGGCCAATGTCTCCACGTCCCTGCAAAGACGGAGACAAGTCAAGACAGGCGACACAGATTGAGGAGGCAGAGATAACGAAAAGGAACCAGATACTTACTCGTCATCCGCCTCCTCCTCTGCTGTCTTCCTCTTCCTCCTCGAGCTGAGGGATCCATAATCAGAAGTGACCTCCGCGTCAACATCCGCCGGAGGAGGGGAAGGAGGCGGTGTCTATACATGCTTGGACAAAGAAGGGGCGGCTGTCTTCTTCTTCACCGCGGCCTTCGCCGGCTTCTTCGCCGTTGCAGCCCTCGTGTGGCGCCCGGACCCCTCCAAGGTGAGCTGCGGCCATGCAGCCCTGCCGGGCCGGACCGGCTCGCCGGAACTAGCATGTCGCAGGACTCACCCTTTCCCCATAGCCGGCGTCGGGCCTGCAGCCTCGGCCTCCTCCTCCGACGAATCGCCAACCACATCTTCAACCAGAGGATCCTCGGTCCCGGCGCTGCTGGCCTCCCCGGCGGCCACCGCCCACCGGGCGAGCTCCTCCTCCTCCACAGCCGTCACGGCCTTGTCCTCCACACCACCAGCGCTGCCGGCCTCCTCGGCAAGCTGTGCCTCCCTCGCCCTGGTGGCGATGTAGTCCAGTTCCGCCTGGGTGGTGTCCTGGATAAGCAGCCGCTCGGCGTCGGCGTTGACGTACCCCTCGTGCAGAGTATCAAAGAACTGCTGCACCTCGGCGTCATCTGGCTCGGCCCAGCTCGGGTCAGGGCCATGCGCGTTGCTGTCCGGCATCATGGCGATGATGTCGGTCTGGCGCGAATTGTTGCACAATGGGACCACCCCCGTCGGCAGCTTGAACAAAGGCCCCTTGAGGACCTTGCCGGCCTTCGCGGGGGCCCTCGCGACCTTGCCGGTCCGCTCGACCTTGCCGTCACGGCCCACATCAAGCTGGAAGAGCCACTGGCAAAAATGGGCGTGTCCCATCACTCTGAAGTTGTGGTCGAGGCCAGGACGAAGCCGCATGATGTCGGCGCGGTTCGTGAAGAGCCAGGCTGGCCTCCCCTTGTTGTGCAGTGGAGCAATCCGGCGGTGGATGAAGTCCGCCCCAATCATCTCAAGGGTGATCTCGGCCTCGGTGAGCCGGAGGATCCTGGTGGTGGCAACCGTGAGCTTCTCGTCGTTCAGTGTCGACTTCACTCCAATCGCTTCTGCGGACCGGCGGCGCCCGGCGAACTTCACAGAACGCCGGTGGGTCCTTCTCCTTGATCCAGCACCACCGGCCCCACCATTCTTCCCACCTCTCCTTCATGGCGCCCTCCAGATACACTCCCTTGGACCTTGACACCCAGGCGATGCAACCGGAGATGGCGCCCCCTGGTTGGATCCGAGGGGAGAAGTAATGGTGAAAGAGCGTCGTGTTGGGGTGCACCCCGGCGAAGCCTTCGCAGAGATGCACGAAAAGGGCCATGCACGCCACCGCGTTCGGGGTAAAATCCAGGAGGCGGAAGCCGAAAGTGTGCATGATCTCGCTAAAGAAATCAGAGAAGGGAGGACAGAGCCCGCAGGAAAAATAATCGACAAAGAAGGGGTACAGATTTGGGGCAGCCTCGGCGCAGTCGGCGGGGATGACGCGCGTGGCTAGATGCCCCGAATCCCCCCCCCCCCGTCTTCACCCCCCACAGGGGCCTGGAGGATTCCCGAAGCTCAAACACGTCAACTGTCGAGGGGAAGAAGGCGGACTGCGTCCGCTGCACCGCTAGCGCACTCTTGGGAGGCTCCGCCGCTCCGGCGTCCTGGGCCACTCCCTTGCCCTTGGTGGATTTTGGCGCCATGGCGGCTGGGGGAGGGGGGCGAGACAGAGGACGACAGGAACGCAACGGCGACGAGCAGGGGCAAAGCTTGAAGAAGAAGAAGACGAGCGGAAGCTTTCGAGATTGGGATTGCGCGAAGGGTGAAAGGAACAGTGCGCTCGCGGTTATCCCTTTTTATGGGGAAACCACGAGTCACGCTGCCCATTTACCGTGATGTGACACATGCGTGCAGGAACCGCCCCACGCATGCCGCCCACGTCACGCGCACCCCTCCACACCATGCTGCGCCGCGCGCGGGTCGTGGGAAGCGCAGCGTGCGAAAAGTTTTACCGCGGTAAAAACCGCCCCGCCTGCCCGCACACCGTTTTGGGCTTGGCCCAACAACGTGTCGCGCTTATGTGTGGCCCAGGCCCGGGGGCTCCTGTCGGTGTACAAAATAAGGGGCGCACCTTTGTACCCCTTTACGTGTGCACGGGCAGTCGGAGCCGCGCCCACGGTCACACCAAGTAGAACAGGGGAGGTGAGCCAAGGTAAGACCGAAGCCCAAGATAACCAGAGCAACGCCAAGGCCAAGACCACAAAGAGCGGAGGGATCTAAGCAAGTTCCCCCGGAAGACCCTTGCCGGGCAGTCATTACACCAACAGAGCGAGCCACCCTTGAGCCCACGGTCCCCAACACCATCATCCATGTGGGGCCAGGGCTCGGGAGGCACCTCTGTGGTGGCATGCAGATCTTTATGAAGACATATTCAAGATCAGATGAGGACTAGAAGACGACGATCCTCGGAAAGATCCTTGCCGAGGAAAGCTACGAGACCCCCGGCAAGGTCCTTGCCGGGGACGACAGCGCGCCACGGCAAGACCCTTGCCGGGCCACCCAGCAAGGCCCTCACCAAGGACGCCAGCAGGGCCACCGCCAGGACTGCGCCAACCAAGTTTCCACCGTCGTTCGCATGCAGCTGCCAGCTCAACCAGCTGAGCAGGCACCTGTGTGGCAACATGCAGCTCCCAGGCCAACTCGTCAAGCGCCTGCGTAGCGGCATGCAGATCTTCGTGAAGGCTCCACCACCGCGCCACCTTAGCTGCCTGCCTGCCTACATGGCACCGCATGCCTCACTGGCCAGGGCGCGTTTCGAAGCGAGGAGGAGCGGTGAATTACGGGACGGGCCTCGCCCCCATCCCCGATAAAGCAAGGGGACACCTAAGCTACGCATTAAATGTGTCTTGTCCTGTAATACGAGCGATAAGCTCATAGCACTGTGCGCCTTTCCACCTCCTGTGTGCCACTGTGGCAGCCCCTTTCGACTATAAAAGGAGGCCCATGGCATACTGGAGAAGGATTCGGCTCTTCCGAACCACGCACCCACCACAGCTAGTTCGAGATCTCAAGAACTCTCTGAAATACACCCACCAAAGTAGGAATAGGGTTTTACGCGTCCTCGCGGCCCGAACCTGGGTAAACGATCCTTGTGCTGGTTACTAATCCTGCTCTTCTCGCAACCCTGCGCCCCGACAACCGTAGTAGGGATTCTTGTGATCCCATAGGTGTCGTTTCCCCGACAGCAGTCGGTGGAGAAGTCGGCGACCAGAGACACTGACAGCCGGGTCCTACACCCGGCCAGATTACCATTGTACCCCTGGGGGGGTAGGTCTATATAAACCCCCCAGGGCACCCATGCAAAGGGTTCCCAACCTGTTAGAACTAGACTCACACATAGAGAAAGGAGAGAGCTAGCCTGCTTTCTTCTACCTCTAGCATACAGTTCGAGGAGCACCATTGTACTCAGTAGTGCCTTAGTGATCATGCGGAGACCCCGCAGAGCAGGACTAGGGGTGTTATCTCCTAGGAGAGCCCCGAACCTGGGTAAAGTACGCCGGCGTTCGTGTCTACGCCTCATCCCGCTTCCGGGCACCAGCGACGTTCTACTCGCTCCCACCATGATAAGCCATCCCTTGGCATATGTCTGCACCCAACCCGACATTTGGCGCCCACCATGGGGCGAGGTGCACCGTCGTCCGAGACTCCGCCTGACGGGAACCCTCAGACCTTCTCGGCGGTGATACGCCTCCAACGTATCTATAATTTTTGATTGCTCCATGCTATATTATCTATTGTTTTGGACTATATTGGGCTTTATTTTCCACTTTTATATTATTTTTGGGACTAACCTATTAACCGGAGGCCCAGCCCAGAATTGCTGTTTTTTTTGCCTATTTTAGTATTTTGAAGAAACAGAATATCAAACAGAGTCCAAACGGAATGAAACCTTCGGGAACGTGATTTTCTCATCAGATAAGACCCAGGAGACTTGGACCCTCCGTCAAGAAAGCCCCGAGGAGGTCACGAGGGTGGAGGGCGCCAACCCTAGGGTGCGCCCCTACCTCGTGGGCCCCTTGGAGCTCCACCGACGTACTTCTTCCTCCTATACATACCTACGTACCCCCAACAGATCAGATACGTAGCCAAAAACCTAATTCCACCGCCAAGAACTTTCTCAGATCCATGAGATCCCATCTTGGGGCCTGTTCCGAGTTCACCGGAAGGAATCCACCACGGAGGGCTTCTACATCATCATCATAGCCTCTCCGATGAAGTGTGAGTAGTTTATTTCAGACCTTCGGTCCATAGTTAGTAGCTAGGAGGCTTCTTCTCTCTTTTGGATCTCAATACAATGTTCTCCCTCTCTCGTGGAGATCTATTCGATGTAATCTTCTTTTTGCGGTGTGTTTGTTGAGACCGATGAATTGTGGGTTTATGATCAAGATTATCTATGAGCAATATTTGAATCTTTTCTGAATTCTTTTATGTATGATTGAGTTATCTTTACAAGTCTCTTCAATTATCCGCTTGGTTTGGCCAACTAGATTGGTAGTTCTTGCAATGGGAGAAGTGTTTAGCTTTGGGTTCAATCTTGCGGTGTCCTTACCCAAAGGATGTAAAGGGTTGCAAGGAACGTATTGTATTGTTGCCATCGAGGATAACAAGATGGGGTATTTATCATATTGCATGAATTTTTCCTCTACATCATGTCATCTTGCTTAAGGCGTTACTCTGCTTTCATTAACTTAATACTCTAGATGCATGCCGGATCGCGGTCGATGAGTGGAGTAATAGTAGTAGATGCAGGCAGGAGTCGGTCTACTTGTTTCGGACGTGATTCCTATATACATGATCATACCTAGATACTCTCATAACTATGCTCAATTCTGTCAATTGCTCAACAGTAATTCGTTCACCCACCGTAGAATACTTATGCTCTTGAGAGAAGCCACTAGTGAAATATATGGACCCCAGGTCTATTCTCATCATATTAATCTTCCTATGCTTTATTATTGCTTTGCTTTTTTTACTTTGCCTTTTATTTTACCTTGCATCTTTATACCAAAAATACCAAAAATATTATCTATGATCTCTATCAGATCTCACTCTCGTAAGTGACCATGAAGGGATTAACAACCCCTATTCGCGTTGGTTGCGAGGAGCTATTTTTTTTGTGTAGGTACGAGGGACTTGCGCGTGGCCTCCTACTGGATTGATACCTTGGTTCTCAAAAACCGAGGGAAATACTTACGCTACTCTGCTGCATCATCCTCTCCTCCTTGGGGAAAACCAACGCAAGCTCAAGACGTAGCAGCGAGCGCAGCCAGCCCGGCACACCCGACGGCGTCTGCGCCGACGCGCTGCACAGTGTGAAGGTCGCCTGCGCAGCGAGCTGCCTCGCTGATCTTGTTGGAAAGGTTCGCCTCTCCGACGAGCCCGCATCTGACGCGGGCACAGACTGCCCGAGACCCGCCTCGTCAGCCTCCTCGACCAGCTCCATGTCGTCAGTGAGCCTGCTATGGACTTGGAGTCGGTTGGCTCCACTGACCCGATGCTTGTCAACTCCGACACGGCGTCGCTTGACGGGTTCCCTACCCACGTGGTGGTCTACGACGAGCCGCCTCCTCGCAAGCATAGCGGCGGGAGCACTGTCACAGAGGTGCTTGTCATTAGCCATGGCGAGCAGTCTGGCGGAGGCGCTCGAGACCCGCTTGAAGCGGCGCTGCAAGACCTGACTGCGCCCATCCCAGAAGATGTCGACACCGAGATGCTGGAAGCGTGCCGTGTCTAGCTCGTCGAGAGCGCCAAGAAGCTAACCAGCATGAGACGCCTTTCAGAGGCCTACCAGCGCGAGATGGACCACGCAGTTGGCGGTACACCAGCTCCTGGTGGGCCTAGCCGCATCAGCACGGTCCAGCTGCACGGTGCGGCCATTGCCAGCATGTTCAGGGCGGATCGCCCTGTCTACGCCACGCCCGCGGAGAATATACGAGCTGCCCAGGTGGCAGCACACGATCTGGACAAGTTCGAGGGCGACGAACGTCGCCTCATGACGGAGCGCGTCCAGCGGCTCATTGACGCGGCTGCCGAGCAGCAAGAGGCCGGCTGCCGCACTGACGCGCCGGAACGACGATCCGCCTCCTCGCTGAGATCAAGGCGCAACCTCCCGGACGCCGACTGGTGGGGTCCGTGATAGAAGAGACAAGGAGTCGGTTGCCAGTCGCAACCGGACTCGCATCACCATCAAGCGCGACCAAGACGGCCGCCCAGGAGCAATGGAACGACGGGACGACTGTCCGCCTCCCCCTCCTCCTCGTAGGGAGAGGCACGCTTCCCCGCCACCTGTTGACCACCCGACACCCGTGCGACCGCCTTGGCCGTCGAGAAGGAGTCGGAGAGAACAATGCCCGCCACCGGATCGACCGCCTCAACCAATCCCTGGCGCTAGAAGAAGAAGACGCATTGGGTCCGCCCTGTTTTGGCCACCGAATCCGAGATGAGCCCTTCCCCAAAGGGTTCACACTCCCAAGAGATACGCCTAAGTATACCGGCTCCGTGAAGCCGGAAGACTGGCTGGTCGACTACTCCACGGCCGGCAGCATAGCGTATGGCAACAAGCGAATTGCCGTGAAGTATGTTCCGCTCATGCTCCAGGGTATAGCCCAGACATGGCTGAACAGCCTGAAGCCCCGCAGCATCAACAACTGGGTAGATTTCACCGAAGCCTTCATTCGCAACTTCACCAACACGTACAAGCGGCCGCCCAAGCCTCGCCAGCTCTCCTTGTGCGTCCAAGGCCCCAACGAATAAACTCGCGACTACCTCACGCGTTGGGCCGAGCTGCGCAACTCTTGCGAGGGCGTGCACGAGGTGCAGACCATCGAATACTTCACTGCCGGGTGCCGAGAAGGCACCCTCCTCAAGCACTGACTTCTCTGCGACGAGTCGGCGACCCTCGACGAACTGCTAATCATAGCAGACAAGTACGCCACGGCCGACTCCTCCATGAAGGCGGAGATCCAAGTCGACACATCTGGCAAAGTGGCTCCTCAAGCTCCTCAGACTCCGGCTGGTGACACCAGTCGGCGTCAGCAATAGAATGACAACAAGCACAAGGCCACGCAGCCGACTTCTACAATCCGGCAGGTGGCGACAGTCGAAGAACAACAGCCGGAAGGGCAGCCTCTACCCAAGCGTCAGAAGGGCGGCAAGCCTAACTGGTTGCCCGCCTTCTCGTACGAGTAGACTCTTGATGCGCCCTGCAAGTTTCACAGCGGCGCGAAGCCATCCAACCACACCACTCGGAAATGCCATTGGCTCACTAGAATCGCCAAGGGTGACGGACTCTTGCCTCCTCCGCCTGCCGGCCCGCCGCCTCCTCCTCCCCAGCAGCCGGCGGCTCGGCCAGTCGGCGCAATACAAGATGAGTATCCTGAAGAGCATGGAGCTTATGTCGTGTTCACCAGTGTGGCCGACGATAAGCACAACAGATGGAAACAACAACAAGAAGTACACGCAGTAGCATCAGAGACCCCAGAGTTCATGCATTGGTCGGAGAAGCCTATCAGTTGGAGCAGAGCTGACCACCCGGAGGTGATGCCCTCTCCTAGTTCTTATGCCTTGGTCTTAGATGCCACCTTAGCAATGGAGAGGCGGGCTGCTCGCTTCTCCCGAGTTCTGATAGATGGCGGCAGCAGCATCAACATCCTATACCATGACACTATGGAGAAGTTGGGAATCAAACAGAGGCAGCTTCAGCCCAGTCGGACTGTATTCCATGGCATAGTTCCTGGCCTTTCCTGCTCACCAATCGGCAAGATCCAGATAGATGTCCTCTTCGGAGACAAAGATCACTTCCACCGAGAGCCAGTCTGGTTTGAGGTGGTGGACCTTGAGAGCCCCTATCATGCGCTACTTGGCCGGCCTGCTCTGGCCAAGTTCATGGCGGTCCCCCATTATGCCTACCTCAAGATGAAGATGCCAAGCACCAAGGGAATACTAACCATAGTTGGAGACTACAAGAAGTCATCCACCTGTGCGGCAGACAGCAGCCGGCTGGCCGAGTCCCTCGTGATTGCAGCAGAGAAACAACTCCTTGACCGGGTTGTGGCAATGGCAGGCAAGCAGCCGGAAATGTCACCAAACCCCAAGGAGTCGGAAGCTGAGGACTCGTTCAAACCGGCAAAGGAAACAAAGAAGATACCCTTGGACCCGAAGCGCCCGGGGAGGCACGCTATCATAGGTGCAAACCTTGACAGTAAATAGGAAAGTGAGCTCATCGATTTCCTCCGTGAGAATCGGGACATCTTTGAATAGTCTCCCAAGGACATGCCAGGTGTTTCGACAGATTTCGCCGAGCACAAGCTACATGTCCGAACTGATGCCAAGCCAGTCAGGCAGCCCTTGCGCCGCCTGTAAGAAGAGAAGAGAAGAGTCGTTGGAGAAGAGATAGCCCGGCTTCTAGCAGCCGGCTTCATCATGGAAGTGTTCTTCCCAGAATGGTTGGCCAGCCCAGTCCTTGTGCTAAAGAAGAATAAGCAGTGGCGCATGTGTATCGATTATACCAGCCTCAACAAAGCTTGCCCCAAAGATCCCTTTTCTTTGCCAAGAATAGATCAAGTGATAGACTCCACAGCCGGATGCGAGATGCTGAGTTTTTTGGATGCATACTCAGGGTATCATCAGATCAAGCTGAATCCGGCCGACAGGCTGAAGACCGCCTTCATCACACCATTCGGAGCCTTCTGTTACCTGACCATGACGTTCGGCTTGAGGAATGCCGGTGCCACGTTTCAGCGTTGCATGTAGAAGTGTCTCCTCAAACAACTCGGCAGAAACGCCCATGTCTATGTGGACAACATTGTGGTGAAGACGGAGAAGCGTGGCACACTGCTAGAAGACCTCAAGGAAACCTTTGAAAACTTTCGCTGATTTCAAATCAAGCTCAACCCAGAGAAATGCGTCTTTGGAGTACCAGCCGGCCAGCTTCTTGGCTTCCTGGTCTCAGAGCGTGGCATAGAGTGCAACTCTGTGAAGATCAAGGCCATCGAGAAGATGGAGGTGCCCACCCGACTGTTGGACGTGCAAAAATTCACCGGCTGCTTGGCATCCATCAGCCGTTTCATCAGTCGGCTGGGTGAGAAGGCTCTTCCCCTATACCAGATCATGAAGAAGACCACTTTTTCGAGTAGAATGATAAGGCGGACGAAGCTTTTATCCACCTCAAGAAGATGTTGACCACTCCGCCTGTCCTGTCGGCTCCGACTGCTAAAGAGCCCATGCTTCTCTACATCACGGCCACCAGCCGGGTGGTCAGCACAGTCATGGTTGTGGAGTGCAAGGAAGACGGCAAAGCGCTACTAGTCCAGAGGCCGGTGTATTACCTGAGTGAAGTGTTGTCTGCCTTCAAGCAGAACTACCCCCACTATCAGAAGATGTGCTTTGGCGTGCATTTCGCCGCCAAGAAGCTGAAGCCATACTTTCAAGATCACCCAATCACTGTGGTCTGCACTGCTCCGCTTGCCGAGATCATTGGAAGCCGAGTTGCTTCGGGCCGAGTGGCCAAATGGGACATAGAGTTGCCCCCCTACACCAACTACTATCAACCTCGCACCGCCATCAAGTCCCAGCGCAGGTCGACTTCCTCGTTGACTGGGCCGAGACCCAGTATCTGCCGCCAGCACCGGACTCCACCCATTGGTGAATGCTTTGATGGTTCCAAGATGCACACCGGTCTGGGAGCCGACATCGTCCTCACCTCTCCCAAAGGCGACAAGCTCATATATGTGCTGCAAATTCACTTTGCCGCCTCCAAATGTAGCTGAATACGAAGCACTCATACACGGGCTCTGGCTTGCCAAGGAACTCGGCATTCGCCGGATCCTGTGCTATGATGATTCCGACTTGGTGGTCCAGCAGTCGTCAGGCGACTGGGACGCCAAGGATGGAAACATGGCAAGCTACCGCTTCCTCGTCCTTCAAATCAGTGGATACTTTGAAGGGTGCGAGTTCCTCCATATACCAAGAAATGACAATGAGCAAGAAGATGCCTTGGCACGGATCAGCTCCACCCGGCAAGCAATACCAGGCGGCGTAGCCCTACAACGCCTCCTCAAACCGTCTGTCAAGCCGTCACCAGAATCAGACTCCATCTTCGTGTCGGCTCCTCCTGAAGCAGTCGGATCCGACTTGAGGACTCCAGCAGCCGACGAGGGGACTTCGGCAGGCGGCTCGTGGACTGCGGCAGTCGCACCCGACCCGGGGACTTCAGAACCCGGCCCGGGGACTGCAGCAGTCGGCCTGGGGACTTCACCGACTTAGCAAGCGGCAGCCAACTCCAACCCGCCGCCTCCCAGCCCAACCGCCCTCGTGAAAGTTGCAGTTCTGGCAGTCAAAGAAATAGCAACACCTTCATGGGCGTAGCCCATCCTCAACTTTTTGGTGAACAAAGAGTTGTCGACTGATGAGATCTCGGCCCGACAACTGCAACATCGGGCTACAACATACACCATTGTCAACAGAGAACTTGTGAGACATAGTGTCACTAGTGTGTACCAGCACTGTGTGGAGCCGAAGACAGGCCAAGCAATCCTCAAAGATATCCACCAAGGCGAGTATGGTCACCAGCGGCTTCAAGATCACTTGTTGCCAAAGCTTTCCGCCATTGTTTTTTCTTGCCGAATGCTCTAGAAGATGCCAAAGACTTGGTCCAGAAGTGTAAAGGGTGCCAGAAGTTCCGCTCCAAGCCACATCTGCCGGCTTCTGCACTCAAGACTATCCCCATTGCCTGGCCCTTTGCCGTCTGGGGGCTGGACATGGTGGGACCATTCAAGACAAAGACGCAGCGCGGCATGACTCATTTGCTTGTTGCCGTGGACAAATTCACCAAGTGGATAGAAGCGAAGCCAATCAAGAAGTTGAATGGTCCGACTGCTGTGACTTTCATCGCTGACATCACCATTCGGTATGGCATACCACACAACATCATCACCAACAACGGCACAAACTTTGCCAAAGGCGCCTTGGCTCATTTCTGCGCGACGCAGGGCATCCAACTTGACTTAGCGTCCGTATCCCATCCGCAGTCAAACGGCCAAGTGGAGCGAGCAAACGGCCTCATTTTGTCCGGCATCAAGCCCCGGCTGGTCGAACCTCTGGAGTGTTCGGCCGGCTACTGGCTCGATGAGCTGCCGGCCGTCCTCTGGAGCCTGCACACAACTCCGAACAAGTCAACCGGCTTCATGCCTTTCTTCCTCGTCTACGGTGCCAAAGCCGTCATCTCGACGGACATAGAATTCGACTCCCCTCAAGTCACCATGTACACCAAAGAGGAGGCCAAAGAAGCACGAGAAGACGGTGTCGATCTGCTGGAAGAGGGCCGGCTGTTGGCACTCAGCCGGTCCACCATCTACCAGAAGAGTCTACGCCGATACTACAACCGGAAGGTCGATCCAAGATCCTTCCAAGAGGGAGACCTTGTGCTCTGGCTGATCCAGCGAACAGCCGGCCAGCACAAGCTCTCGGCACCTTGGGAAGGCCCCTTCATCATCAGCAAAGTTTTGGGGAACGACTCCTACTACCTGATCGATGCTCAGAAGCCCAGAGCATGCAAAAGAGACGACTCTGGCAAGGAGACAGAGCGGCCATGGAATGCAAATCTCCTTCGAAGATTTTACAGTTGATGCAGTATGTACCATGCTACCTTTTGTATTAAGTACGAAGTCTCCGGGTCCTCCAAGAAGTGCTCGGGGACTACCCTCGTTTTTCTATATGATAAGTATTATGCCTATGAATGTGTTATTTCATTATTCCGCCTGGCACCGGGTTCGACCAGTCGGCCCGGGGGCTCGCCGCCTTGTGCTATGTGGTGCTTCCAGCAGTCGGACAAGTAGTGTGTTGGCACCTAAACCTTCTCCGCCAGAAGCCGCAGCTCGCAGAGTGACTGCCCGGTGGGCAGGAGTCAAAGGCAGAGAAAGGGTGTCCACATGAAAAATGGCTAAGGACCCAAATCACGTACATAGCTCAAGCCGGCTTCCCGCCTCACCGACCGGCTGCTCAGCAGCCGGTCGGCCAGCTTCTATTTAACTTGCTAGCACTCTAGTTGGCTAAGTACTTGCCCTCCCAAAACTAGCTAAGTACTTGACCCAGCCATAGTCCGCAGAGCGGCTGTCTGGCTGGCAAGATAGCAGCTAAGAGAGGGCGACAAAGGAAAAAAGCCAAGGAGCAGAAAGAAAGGAAAGTCAGGACTCGGCGAAAGCACAGATTGTGCGGAAAAATATTTACATGTCAAAAGGCCCATTGGCCAGCATTCAACAGAGTTTGGAAATACACCTCGCGGGTGGAATTGTGCAAATTTAACAAAGTTTGTCGAGACTGATAAAGCAGGAAAAATAAAAGTCGACGGCCTAGGGAGCAGCATAGGGGTTCGGTTGGGTGGCGGAGTCGATTGTGCCGGTTGGTGGAGTGGACGGTTGGCCAGTCTCCGCTTGGTCGCCTCCAGTAGCAGTCGGCGCGATCGAGCGCGGGTCGTTGTTCGAGGCACGGTCAAGCTGAGGCTGGTCGTCCGCTCCGATCTCTGGCGCATCTTCTCCGCTTTCCTCGTCAGCCTCGCCTTGTCCCTTGTCGTTGGAGTCGATCACCTCGGCCGAGTCCTCCTCATCCTCCGGGATCAGCCCAAACCACACCAGTGGCGCCTCGGCACCATTCCTAGTCAGCTCCGGGATGAAGATGCTGGTGTTGGTGTACTCGGCGATCGCCGTCGCCCGTTTGACAAGATCACGCTCCATCGCCACCAACTCCTCCTGGGCTTCCCGCCGAAATGTGGTCAACTGGGCTAGATTTAGCCCAGGGTACCACGCCTTGACAAACTCCAAGGCCCGGCGTGCTCCAGCCCAGGCCGAGGAACCCTTCCAAGCCTCAAGGTGGCCGGCCGCCACCTCCAGCCAGTCGGCAGTCTGACTGGGATTGCGTGAGGCCGGCATGTCTGGCCAAAGGGCGGAGATCGCCTGGGCCCCGACACGGTGAAGACGACGTAGCATCCGATGAGCCGGACGAAGGCGGGCCTAGATGCTGAGAAGTTGCTCGCTAAGGGTCCGGGGGGCATCGGCAATGATCTGTGCACCTTCCACCCTCCGTTCCTCGTGATAAGCCTCAATAGCCTGGTTGGCGGCGCCAGAGTGGCCAGGGAAGAAGTCTGCACGAGCAGAAAGCCAGTAAGGCAGAAGTTAGAAGCAAGAAGCCGACCTGGTCAGTAGCCGACGGCTCAAAGAAAGAAAAAATAAGAAGCTTACCATCAACCATGTCTTCAATACTACCGAAGCCGGCAGTCAGCAGCGTCTCTTTCTCGGCCCAGGCGGAGCGTTTCGTCTCGAACTTGGCGAGGAGATTGGACTCTTTCACCTCCGCCTCCTTCTGAGCCTTCTGGAGAAGCTCCGCCTGCTCCACCAGTTGCGTGGCCAGCCGGTCACTCTCCTCGGCCAGCTTGCTGCACTCTACCTCCTTGGCACGCAACACGGTGTTGGCTTCGCCCAGCTGCTGCTGCAGGACGGAGTTGGCCTCTGCAAAAGTAGAGGAAGAAAAAGACGTCAACAATCAACAAGGAATAAGTATAGTTGCCGGGGAGATCCGGCCCGACTGCTCAGCAGTCAGCCTGAATCTCGGGGACTACAGCCCGCGCGTGCGCTGTTGTGCCCCCGGAGAGAAAGAAGTTATGAATGATCAGCAAAGAAGAAATGTAGTTGTCGGAGAGATCCGGCCCGACTGCTCAGCAGTCGGCCCGAATATCGGGGACTACAGCCCGCGGGTGCGCCAGCGTGCCCCTGCAGGGAAAGAAGACAAAGACTTACTCCGGCTTTCTGACAAGTCAGCGGTCCGCTGGTCCAACTCTCGGACGTTGGAGTTGAACGTGGCCGCGCGAAGGTTATGATAATCCTACAATGAAGATATCAGACAACGTTAGCACTCGGAGCTTGCCAATTAAAGTTCCATGCAGCCTGCTCAGCAGCCGGCCCGAAACTCGGGGGCTACACCCAGTGGGTGCGCTGGCGCGCCCCACCGAGAAGTACAAGAATCAAAGGCGGAGAAATAAGAAACATACCCGAATAGCCGCTCGTGAATCCAAGAACGCCTTGTTGCAATGCTTGAGGGTGTCGACCTCGGCTCGGAGCTTGGCCTGGACGTCCAGGACCGCCTTGTTTAAGGCTCCCGTGCCGCCTCCCTGCACCCAGTCAGCGGGCATGGTGCTGGTCGCTTCGGCATCTGGGACTGATGAGCTCGCGGCGCCTACTTCCAGCGGTTGTGGCGCTGAGGCCGCCTTGGCAAGGCGACGGCGCGTTGGTGTGAGGGCCTCAGAAGTCGGGCCTGTCACCACCTCGTTTCCGGCTGGTGGCTCCAGCGGGGCAACCGGCTGCTTGTCTCGCGCCCCTCCAGATGGTGGTGTCGGAGGCACGACCACATCCGGCATGCCGACGTCGCCGCCTTCCCTCTCCATGATCGGGTGCTCGTCGCCGGCTCCCCCAGTTGGCGCCATGAACTCTGGTGGAGGCGGCGCGGAGTTCAAGGGAACGACGAATAGCGGCTCCTGGCGGCGCGCGGCTTCTTCAAGCCGCTTCTTTGCTGCGGCATCGGCCTCGGCCTCCGCCAGCTTCTTCAGCGTAGCGGCCTCCGCTTTCCCCAGGCGGGCGGCTTCCTGCTCCTCGCGCGCCTCCCGCGCATTTCACTCCTGCGCCTCTTGGAGGTCGGCGGCCGGATCGATTCACCGGGTGGTGGTAGAGGTCTCCGCCGACCCAATGACGGAGGCGGCGGCCGACTTCTCAAGAGAGAGCGGGGCCCTAAGTCAAGGAAAATAAAGTAAGGAAGCTTAGACAGAATCTGCAAGAAAGGATAAGCACAAGAAAAGATACGCCGACACCATGGGAGGCGCCTTCGGGAGCTTCTGAAACTTGGCCGCCTTTGCAGCGGCCTCCAGACCAAGACAAGTACTAAAAAGAAAAGAGTTGAAGAACTTACAACAGGCGGCGGGTTGGCGCGGGAGTATGGCCGCTTGCCGAACCGCCATGACCCCTCCGACAGCTTGAGGTCGGCGATCTCGTTCACCATTCGGGCCACCTCGGCAGTCGGCATGTCCCTCGTGCACATCGGGCTCAGGTCACGGTGTCCGCTCATCCTACAGATCAGATGAGGCCGGCCTTGAAGCGGGAGAACCCGGCGCTCGACAAAGGCGACCAGCAGATCGGACGCCATGAGGCCCTCCACCTCCGTCAGCACCCGGAGCCGGTTGATGGCTGCGGTGGCGTCGGCTGACATGGGCTTCGGCTTGTAGCCCCAGTTGGTCCGAGGCTCAGTTGGAGGGCCAGCTTCATAAGGCGGCATGTTCATGAAGTCGATTGCCGGGTCGATGTTCTCCACGTAGAAATTTGATTTCTGCCACAGTTTCATTGACTGTGACAGCTTGATGGCGGGGAAGACATTCTTCACCGATGGCCGGTGCACCGCGACAAAGGCACCATATTGGGCCGCCTTCTCCTTGGCGGAGGTGCCCAGTTTGGTGTAGAAGAAGGCTCCCCACAACTCGATGGTGGGGAGGATGCCGAGGTAGCCTGCGCATGCCGTGACGAAGGCGGACAACAGCGTCATGGGGTTGGGCGTCAAGTGATGTGGCTGAAGATGATAGAACTCCATGAAGGAGCGGAAGAATCCGCTTGCCGGCAGGCCGAAGCCACGGAGGAAGTGCGAGCGGAAGACGACCCGCTCGCCTCCTTGCGGCGCCGGCGAGATCTCCTTCTTCGGCGGCACGCGCACCTTGACGAAGCCCTCGCCGGGCAACCGCCGTGTGGCGCGGAGGAAGGTGAGATGGTCGTCGATCACAAGCAAGCCGTCCCAGTCCCATCCCTTCTCTCGCGCCATGAAGACCGAGCGGGATCGAGCAGGAAGCTCGAGGCAAAGGAGCCTGACGGCGGCGAGCTGCGGCGGCGCCTTGGCGGAGTGCGGCAGCAGCAAGGGAGGAAGAAGGAGAAAATGACGAAGGGAGAGGAGGGCGCGAGTGCTCCGCCGCTCCCCCTCCTCCCCTACTTATAGCCCTCGGGCTACGAAGCCGAGGGGGCGGGGCGTGGGATCGTGGGATTAAATGCGCCCATGACCCCACAACCCCGCATTTATTTCGCAAGTTACTGCGTGGTAACTCCCCCCGGTATCGCAACTGTTCGCCTCGGCCGCAATGGATCCGCCCGCGCGCCAAAGGTCGGTAGTGGCGGGCCAGCCTGCTGTCTCGCCCCATCGCGCGCGTGGGCTGGCAGGCTGGACAGGCTGGCTGACACCGTGTGGCGTGCTTACAGCGGGCGGCAGGCCTAGAGGCTTAGCGAGCACGCCACCTGGTTCCTGCCTTGACGTTTCGAAATTATCAGACGAGCCTGCCTGGTCATGGCCGACTCCCGGTAGGCGGCACGCGAGGAGGCCGACCAAGCATTTAGCAAGAACACTCGGTGAAAGAAACTGCTGAGGCTTCTCGACTTATCAGCCACGACGCCTCACCAGCTTCGGGGACTACTGTCGGAGTAATGGGCCACGGGTAGCCTTACCCGAGTCCCTGAGCCTTTCAAGACATTGGGCCGGCTATGCCCCACAAACATCCAGAGTGAAGCGCCGCCTTCTGGTGGCCGGCTGGCTCAAGTGGCCGGCTGCCAGAAGACGGCACCAAGACGGGCCTACTCCTAGCAGGCGGCCTCTAGAGAGGCCGGCTCCTAGCAGGCGGCCCTCGGCGCCCTCAAAGTCTGCGCCCCCATTAAGAAGACAAGACAGGATGTGGCTACAGTGTAGCCCATCACCCCTGTATCCAGGGAAAGGCGCGGCCACAGTGCTCCATATAGGCGGAGATCTCCACACGACGCGGCACTGTTGCCACTCCACCCTTGACGTCACTTCTGTCAGGCGGAGCCCTACTCCCACGACGGCCTGTCGGTACGGCCTGCAGGCGGCGGGTCCTACCAGGCAGCGAGAGCCCGGAAGACGGTAGAAGCTTGACCAGTCAGGCCTGAGGGAGGCCGGCCTCTAGTAGGCAGCCCACTCCTCCCTCGGGGTCCGTGCACCATTAACCATATGAGACACAGAGTGGCTACAGTGATCTCCCACCAGGCGGCGGGACTGTAGCCATGCCCCCCTGACCAAGTATGCGTCATTATGATTACAACTACAGTAACCAGCAGCCGGCACAAGACCTGTGATCAGTCGGCCGCTGAACCGGTCGGTGGGGCCCACCAGAGGCGGGCCCCAAGAGTCATGGAGAAGTCGGCGACCGAGACACCGACAGCGGGTCCTCGCTACGCCTTGAGCTTGCGTTGGTTTTCCCGAAGAGGAGAGGATGATGCAGCAGAGTAGCGTAAGTATTTCCCTCAGTTTTGAGAACCAAGGTATCAATCCAAGAGGAGGCCACGCGAGTCCCTCGTACCTACACAAAACAAATAACTCCTCGCAACCAACGCGAATAGGGGTTGTCAATCCCTTCACAGTCACTTACAAGAGTGAGATCTGATAGAGATGATAGATAATATTTTTGGTATTTTTGGTATATAGATGCAAGGTAAAATAAAAGGGCAAAGTAAAAAAGCAAAGCAATAATAAAGCGTAGGAAGATTAATATGATGAGAATAGACCTGCGGGCCATAGATTTCACTAGTGGCTTCTCTCAAGAGCATAGGTATTTTACGGTGGGTGAACGAATTACTGTTGAGCAATTGACAGAAGTGAGCATAGTTATGAGAGTATCTAGCTATGATCATGTATATAGGCATCACGTCCGAGACAAGTAGACCGACTCCTGCCTGCACCTACTACTATTACTCCACTCATCGACCGCTATCCAAAGATGCATCTAGAGTATTAAGTTAATGAAAATAGAGTAACGCCTGTAAGCAAGATGACATGATGTAGAGGAATAAATTCATGCAATATGATAAATACCCCATCTTGTTATCCTCGATGGCAACAATAAAATACGTGCCTTGCAACCCTTTACATCCTTTGGGTAAGGACACCGCAAGATTGAACCCAAAGCTAAGTACTTCTCCCATTGCAAGAACTACCAATCTAGTTGGCCAAACCAAATGGATAATTCGAAGGGACTTGCAAAGATAACTCAATCATACATAAAAGAATTCAGAAAAGATTCAAATATTGCTCATAGATAATCTTGATCAGAAACCCACAATTCATCGATCTCAACAAACACACCGCAAAAAGAAGATTACATCGAATAGATCTCCACGAGAGAGGGGAGAACATTGTATTGAGATCCAAAAGAGAGAAGAAGCCATCTAGCTACTAACTATGGACCCGAAGGTCTGAAGTAAACTACTCACACTTCATCGGAGAGGCTATGATAATGATGTAGAAGCCCTCCGTGGTGGATTCCCTTCCGGCGGAGCTCCTAACAGGCCCCAAGATGGAATCTCGTGGATCTGAGAAAGTTGCGGCGGTGGAATTAGGTTTTTGGCTCCGTATCTGATCTGTTGGGGGTACGTAGGTATATATAGGAGGAAGAAGTACGTCGGTGGAGCTCCGGGGGGCCCATGAGGTAGGGGGGCGCGCCCTAGGAGGGGCACGCCCTCCACCCTCGTGACCGCCTCGGGGCTTTCTTGACGGAGGGTCCAAGTCTCCTGGGTCTTATCTGATGAGAAAATCACTTACCCGAAGGTTTCTTTCCGTTTGGACTTCGTTTGATATTCTGTTTCTTCGAAACACTGAAATAGGCAAAAAACAACAATTCTGGGCTGGGCCTCCGGTTAATAGGTTAGTCCCAAAAATAATATAAAAGTGGAAACTAAAGCCTAGTATAGTCCAAAACAATAGATAATATAGCATGGAGCAATCAAAAATTATAGATACGTTGGAGACGTATCAGGCATCCCCAAGCTTAATTCCTGCTCGTCCTCGAGTAGGTAAATGATAAAAAGAGAATTTTTGATGCGGAGTGCTACTTGGCATAATTTCAATATAACTCTTCTTAATTGTGGTATGAATATTAAGATCCTGAAGATTCAAGACAAAAGTTCATATTGACATAAAAATAATAATACTTCAAGCATACTAACTAAGCAATTATGTCTTCTCAAATTAACATGGCCAAAGAAAGTTCATCCCTAAAAATCATATAGTTTAGTCATGCTCCATTTTCGTCACACAAGAATGCTCTCATCATGCACAACCCCGATGACAAGCCAAGCAATTGTTTCATACTTTAATAATCTCAAACCTATAAACTTTCACGTAATATATGAGCGCGAGCCATGGACATAGCACTATGGGTGGAATAGAATATAATGATGGGGGTTATGTGGGGAAGACAAAAAAGGAGTAGGTCTTGCATCAATGGGCTATGGAGATGCCCATCAATTGATGTTAATGCAAGGAGTAGGGATTGCCATGCAACGGATGCACTAGAGCTATAAATGTATGAAAGCTCAACAAAAGAAACTAAGTGGGTGTGCATCCAACTTGCTTGCTCACGAAGACCTAGGGCATTTGAGGAAGCCCATCGTTGGAATATACAAGCCAAGTTCTATAATGAAAAATTCCCACTAGTATATGAAAGTGACAACACATGAAACTCTCTATATGAAAAACATGGTGCTACTTTGAAGCACAATATATGAGACTCGCTATATGAAGAACATGGTCCTACTTTGAAGCACAAGTGTGGAAAAAGAGATAATAACATTGCCCCTTTTTATTTATCTTTTTTTGGTCTTTTTTTTCTTTGGCCTTTCTCTTTTTTTGGGACAATGCTCTAGAAAATGATGATCATCACACTTCTATTTATTTACAACTCAATGATTACAACTCGATACTAGAACAAAGTATGACTCTATATGAATGCCTCCGGCGGTGTACCGGGATATGCAATGAACCATGAGTGACATGTATGAAAGAATTATGAACGGTGGCTTTGCCACAAATACTATGTCAACTACATGATCATGCTAAGCAATATGACAATGATGAAATGTGTCATGAAGAACGGTATGGTGGAAAGTTGCATGGAAATATATCTCGGAATGGCTATGGAAATGCCATAATAGGTAGGTATGGTGGCTGTTTTGAGGAAGATATAAGGAGGTTTATGTGTGAAAGAGTGTATCATATCACGGATTTTGGATGCACCGGCGAAGTTTGCACCAACTCTCAATGTGAGAAAGGGCAATGCACGGTACTGAAGAGGCTAGCAATGGTGGAAGGGTGAGAGTGTGTATAATACATGGACTCAACATTAGTCATAAAGAACTCACATACTTATTGCAAAAATCTACAAGCCATCAAGAACCAAAGCACTACGCGCATGCTCCTAGGGGGATAGATTGGTAGGAAAAGACCATCGCCGTCCCCGACCGCCACTCATAAGGAGGACAATCAAATAACACCTCATGTTTCAAATTTGTTACACAACGTTTACCATACGTGCATGCATGCTACGGGACTTGCAAACTTCAACACAAGCATTTCTCAAATTCACAACTACTCAACTAGCACGACTTTGATATTATCACCTCCATATCTCAAAACAATTATCAAGCATCAAACTTTTCTTAGTATTCAACACACTCAAAAGAAAGTTTTACAAATCTTGAATAGCAAGCATATTATTATTTTAAGCAAATTACCATGCTATTTAAGACTCTCAAAATAATCTAAGTGAAGCATGAGAGATCAATAGTTTCTTTAAAACAAATCCACCACCGTGCTCTAAAAGATATAAGTGAGTAACTAGAGCAAAACTATAAAGCTCAAAAGATATAAGTGAAGCACATAGAGCAAAACTATACAACTCAAAAGATATAAGTGAAGCACATAGAGTATTCTAACAAATTCCAATTCATGTATGGCTATCTCAAAAGGTGTGTACAGCAAGGATGATTGTGGTTAACTAACAAGCAAAGACGCAAATAATACAAGACGCTCCAAGCAAAACACATATCATGTGGTGAATAAAAATATAGCTCCAAGTAAAGTTACCGATGGAAGTGGGCCGAAAGAGGGATGCCTTCCGGGCATCCCCAAGCTTTGACTTTTTGGTGTCCTTGGATTATCTTGGGGGTGCCATGGGCATCCCCAAGCTTAGGCTCTGTCCACTCCTTGTTCCATAATCCATCAAAAGATTTCACCCAAAACTTGAAAACTTCACAACACAAAACTCAACAGAAATCTCGTGAGCTCCGTTAGCGAAAGAAAACAAAAGACCACTTCAAGGTACTGTAATGAACTCATTCTTTATTTGTATTGGTGTTAAACCTACTATATTCCAACTTCTCTATGGATTATAAACTATTTTACTAGCCATAGATGCATCAAAATAAGCAAACAACACACGGAAAACAGAATCTGTCAAAAACAGAACAGTCTGTAGTAATCTATACTAACGCAAACTTCTGGAACTCCAAAAATTCAGACAAAATAGGACGGCCTAGGAAATATTTTTATTGATCAGAAGAAATTGACATCACTATTTTATCACGTTATGGTGATTTTTAACAATTGTTTTCGTGAACCGAAAGTTTCTGGAAATTACAGCAAGATCAAATAACTATTATCCAAGAAGATCCTATAGGTTTAACTTGGCACAAACACTAATTAAAACATAAAACCACATCTAAACAGAAGGTAGATGGATTATTTATTCCTAAACACAAACAAAAACAAAAAAACAAAAAGAAAATTGGGTTGCTTCCCAACAAGCGCTATCGTTTAACGCCCCTAGCTAGGCATAAAAGCAAGGATAGATCTAGGTATTGCCATCTTTGGTTGGCAATCCATAAGTGGCTCTCATGATAGATTCATATGGTAATTTTATTTTCTTTCTAGGGAAGTGTTCCATGCCTTTATTTAATGGAAATTGGAATCTAATATTCCCTTCCTTCATATCAATAATTGCACCAATCGTTCTAAGGAAAGGTCTACCAAGAATAACAGGACATGAAGGATTGCAATCTATATCAAGAATGATAAAATCTACGGTCAAATAATTCCTATTTGCAACAATAAGAACATCATTAATTCTTCCCATAGGTTTCTTAATAGTGGAATCCTCAAGGTGCAAGTTTAGAGAGCAATCATCAAAATCACGGAAATCTAGCAAATCACACAAAGTTTTGGGAATAGTGGAAACACTAGCACCGAAATCACATTAAGCATAAAATTCGTGATCCTTAATCTTAATTTTAATAGTTGGTTACGACTCATCATAAAGTTTTCTAGGGATAGAGACTTCCAACTCAAGTTTTTCCTCATAAGATTGCATTAAGGCATCAACGATATGTTTGGTAAAAGCTTTATTTTGACTATAAGCATGTGGAGAGTTTAGCACGTATTGCAACAAGGAAATACAATCAATTAAAGAGCAAATTTCTTAATTAAATTCCTTGAAATCCAAAATAGTGGGTTTAGCAACATCTAGGGTTCTACTTTCTTCAATCCCACTTTTATCAATTTTAGCATCATTATCTAAAAACTCCGAGTTTTTAGAACGCCTTCTAGGTAAAGGTGACTCATATTGAATCTCATCATTATCAAGATTCATATTGCAAAACAAAGATTTGATAGGGGACACATCAATAACTTTTAGATCTTCATCTTTATTTTCATGGAAATCGGAAGAACACGCTTTAATAAAGGCATCTTTCATAGCACGCATCTTGGCGGTTCTTTCCTTGCACTCATCAATGGAAATTCTCATGGCTTTGAGAGACTCATTGATATCATGCTTAGGAGGAATAGATCTAAGTTTTAAAGAATCAACATCAAGAGAAATTATATAAATGTTCCTAGCCAATTCATCAACTTTAAGTAATTATGAGTAGGGCAATTATGTATCATTAATTTCATTCTCTCCCAAGCTTGTGCAACATGTTCATGATCAAGTTGCTTAAAATTCATAATATCATTCCTAAGAGAGATGATCTTAGTGGGAGGAAAATACTTAGAGATAAAAGCATCTTTGCACTTGTTCCATGAATCAATACTATTTTTAGGGAAAGACCAAAACCAAGCTTTAGCACGATCTCTAAGAGAAAAAGGAAATAACTTCAATTTAACAACATCATTATCAACATCTTTCTTCTTTTGCATATCACACAAATCTACGAAGCTATTTAGATGAGTAGCGGCATGTTCGCTAGGAAGGCCGGCGAATTGATCTTTCATAACAAGATTCAATAAAGCAGCACTGATTTCACAAGATTCAGTATTGGCAAGAGGAGCAATCGGAGTGCTAAGGAAATCATTATTATTGGTATTGGTAAAGTCACACAATTTGGTATTATCTTGAGCCATAGTGACAAGCAAGCAATCCAACACACGAGCGAACAAGCAAACGAGAAAAGGCAAATGGAAAAGAGAGGGCGAATAAAATGGAAAGGGTGAAGTGGGGGAGAGGAAAACGAGAGGAAAATGGCAAATAATGTAATGCGAGAGATAAGGGATTGTGATGGGTACTTGGTATGTTGACTTTTATGAGACTCCCTAACAATAGCCGTAAATCCTTCTTGCTACGTGTTGAGCTTATGCTGGTTTTCCCAAGAGGAGAGGATGATGCAGCAGAGTAGCATAAGTATTTCCCTCAGTTTTAGAGAACCAAGGTATCAATCCAAAGAGGAGGCCACGCGCGAGTCCCTCGTACCTACACAAAACAAATAGCTCCTCGCAACCAACGTGAATAGGGGTTGTCAATCCCTTCACGGTCACTTACGGGAGTGAGATCTGATAGAGATGATAGATAATATTTTTGGTATTTTTGGTATATAGATGCAAGGTAAAATAAAAGGGCAAAGTAAAAAAGCAAAGCAATAATAAAGCGTAGGAAGATTAGTATGATGAGAATAGACCCGGGGGCCATAGATTTCACTAGTGGCTTCTCTCAAGAGCATAGGTATTTTACGGTGGGTGAACGAATTACTGTTGAACAATTGGCAGAATTGAGCATAGTTATGAGAGTATCTAGGTATGATCATGTATATAGGCATCACGTCCGAGACAAGTAGACCGACTCCTGCCTGCATCTACTACTATTACTCCACTCATCGACCGCTATCCAGCATGCATCTAGAGTATTAAGTTAATGAAAACAGAGTAACACCTTAAGCAAGATGACATGATGTAGAGGAATAAATTCATGCAATATGATAAATATCCCATCTTGTTATCCTTGATGGAAACAATGAAATACGTGCCTGCAACCCTTTCTGTCACTGGGTAAGGACACCACAAGATTGAACCCAAAGCTAAGCACTTCTCCCATTGCAAGAACTACCAATCTAGTTGGCCAAACCAAATGGATAATTCGAAGAGACTTGCAAAGATAACTCAATCATACATAAAAGAATTCAGAAAAGATTCAAATATTGCTCATAGATAATCTTGATCATAAACCCACAATTCATCGATCTCAACAAACACACCGCGAAAAGAAGGTTACATCGAATAGATATCCACAAGAGAGGGGGAGAACATTGTATTGAGATCCAAAAAGAGACAGCAATCTAGCTACTAACTATGGACCCGAAGGTCTGAAGTAAACTACTCACACTTCATCGGAGAGGCTATGATGATGATGTAGAAGCCCTCCGTGGTGGATTCCCCTTCATGAGCTCCTAACAGGCCCCAAGATGGGATCTCGTGGATATAGAAAGTTGCGGCGGTGGAATTAGGTTTTTGGCTCCGTATCTGATCTGTTGTGGGTACGTAGGTATAGATAGGAGGAAGAAGTACGTCGGTGGAGCTGCAGGGGCCCACGAGGCAGGGGGGCGCGCTATAGGGGCGACGTGCCCTCCACCCTCGTGACCGCCTCGGGGCTTTCTTGACGGAGGGTCCAAGTCTCCTGGGTCTTATCTGATGAGAAAATCACATTCCCGAAGGTTTCATTCTGTTTGGACTCCGTTTGATATTCTGTTTCTTCGAAACACTGAAATAGGCAAAAAATAGCAATTCTGGGTTGGGCCTCCGGTTAATAGGTTAGTCCCAAAAATAATATAGAAGTGGAAAATAAAGCCCAATATAGTCCAAAACAATAGATAATATAGCATGGAGCAATCAAAATTTATAGATACGTTGGAGACGTATCAGTCCTACACCCGGCTAGATTACCATTGTACCCCTCGGGGTATAAACCCCCCAGGGCACCCATGCAAAGGGTTCCCAACCTGTTAGAACTAGACTCACACATAGAAAAAGGAGAGAGCTAGCCTGCTTTCTTCTACCTCTAGCATACAGCTCGAGGAGCACCATTGTACTCACTAGTGCCTTAGTGATCATGCGGAGACCCCGCCGAGCAGGCCGAGGGGTGTTATCTGCTAGGAGGGCCCCGAACCTGGGTAAACTACGCCGGCGTTTGTGTCTACGCCTCATCCCGCTTCCGGGTACCGGCGACGTTCTACTCGCTCCCACCATGATAAGCCATCCCTTGGAATATTTCTGCACCCAACCCCCGACAATCCTATTATTAATCACATTAGAATGAAAAGTTTTTGACATAAATCTGCTTAGATCTCGACCTAGGTCAGAGGGAAAAAATTAAAAATAAGAAGAAACCAAAATCTAATTCTGTAATTACCTCATCAGCCATGATTCCTGTGGTGAACTGCCTTGAGGACGTGATTTAGATCCACGGTGGTGGTTAATAGGTGGGAGGTAGAATGATGATAGTTTGGGGGTAATTATGTTAAGGTAGATAAGGTGATATTTACAGAGAATGAAAGCAGTACAATTGCAAGCACTCTGTCTATTGGTAAATACCAAGAGTGGGGAGGTATCAATTAATAGTCAATGTAATCATGGTGTCTACTCATGAGATGTTTGAGTAGTAGGCACTTTTTGAATTCACCCATTTTTACATCAAAAGGAAAGTAATTTACTATAGAGGTATGACCTATACATGGCTATATTTATTAGTCATGCAAACGTATACAAAAAATAATTGTTTTTGTTAGGATTTATTGGTGTCAATCAAATTGTTTTTGTTGAGAGAATATAATAGCGCTAATTTCATTGGAGAGGTTTTCATTATTTTAACAAGAAGTATGTATGTGATGAGATATATGTTTGTTGACAACTAATCGATTTGTTGGTTTCAATGAATTGGTTTTACTGATACTACTCAGTGCTATATCATTTTTAGAAGATTTTCACATTTATTTTGCAACAAATCTATGCGGTGAGATAAAAATGTTAACTATTCTGAAAAGAAGATGGGGATTAAAAATAGTACACCTTATCGATGAGGACCTTTTCTATTCTTCACAAATGAGTCTACTAGACATATGCCTCCAAGTTTTATGAAAGAAACACGCAAGAAATGCTTAAATATCTTATGTTAAGAACAACATTCATGGTTAAGATTATGAATCATATGACTACAACGAATGCAACATAACTCTCTTGAGGTCATGGACATAACTTAGAAAGATGGACATCAAAAGTAAATTAGTTCACTATAAATGTGACATACACCTGGTCATATTTATTTAGTTTTCACTATATATGTGATGTACACATAAAAGGCAAATTTTCTAATTGTAAATATCACAAACACATAAAAAGTGAAAAAATTACTATAAATGTTACATACACATGACGACTTTGGTGTTCGAAAGATGCGACTGAGCTCCTGAGCATGCATATACAAAAAGGCATGTGTAATGAAGGTGAATCATTTGATTCAAAACATTAGTGATTAATTAACAACCCACACTCAAAACAATCGAGGATCAAACAATGTGATGCAGAAATATCACATTATTAAGCAACATGCATGACACATCGGCATCCATAGAGTTGATACTTCCACATTACCTACTTACTGCCACTGCCACTGGTATAGTAGCAGTAATCAGAATTAAACACATCCATCTCCTTGAACCATTATCTCTTAGCCTTTGCGGCCGTCGACAATAAGTTCTTTCACATGGTCTCCTTAACGTTCTTGAGCATGACAAAGTAGAGCTTCGACGTTGATAGCTTTGTCGTATACAGCAAGTTGTCCTGCATGAACTTCTCATCATTGCCGCCAGCCCACGCTCGCTTCCTGTTTGGCAGCCAGTATTGGTTGTACATCTTGGATAGGCCACCATGCATGATCACCAGTCGGTCCATCTCTAGGTGCGCTACGGGATGCTTGTCTCATCCATGACCCAGATGCGGCTGCTGCCATGCGAAATGTCCTCTGGCTATTGGCCAGAGCGTCGGGCATTAGGGTACGTGTCGTACAACAATGAGTCCTTGGCAAAGCTCTTCTGGATCGTCTCAAACTCCTCTTTCATTGGAATCTTGAGACATTTTACACATTCGTAGCATCGAACCATGCACATGCTGAAGTAGTACTTCAAACCTACTTTCATCTGTCAAATCATCAGAAGTTAGTTAAGGGTGACACATGCATTAGTTGTTTCTTGTATCCGGTAAGACAAACATATTATATGAAGTACGGATATCAATGGTTTGGAAATCCAATGAGTTATCTGATGAAGTAAGAATATCAATGTAGATGGTTATGAAATCTAAATAACGGAAAAACAAGAAGAAATGGCAAACACGTGCATAAATTTCTCAAGTTCCATATTGCCAACTTGTCGACAGACCTCCTCTACTTCATACATTTATCCTAATCATAAGGCTGGTTAGTAAAAACAACCAAGATTTTCTTGCTATAGCTTGGTGTTTAAATAAATTATAATTCCAGCAGCATATTTGCTCTAGTATGATAAATAGAACCACATATGAACTGTTAGTCCCTTCATTTCAAAATATAGTGCACATTAGCCATGGTAAAATTTTGCAAGCATTGGTCAAAATCTATGGCGGTCATTATGTTCGTGTCAACGGTAGGGGTACCCTATCCCCTTCCACCTTGGTCCGGAGGCGAGGAGTCGGTGGGTCACAGCCACGCACCTGGCCACCAAAGAACAACAATCCAAAAAGAGTCAGAACTAGCTGTAACTGCCAACCTTCACAAAAAATGATGTTTGGAGTCAGAACTGAGGAGCACCCAACTACCCTGGTGCCACTCTCCCCAAGAAATGTACATCCACGGGAGGTCCAATGAGGTCACAACACATAAGGCGCCATCACCGCCCGACCTGAGACCGGTTTTGGGATTTTGCTAGAGCTCCGGGTCAGGGTGGAGAGGAGAGACCTCAGTGGTGCCTCTAGGGAGAAAATTAACACACACACACACACACACAATCGTGTCACAGTGTCCCGAGAACCAACCAAGGATTTCTCTAGATTCGAGCTTACACCACCAACCCCGCTAGCATCTGATCAACCGACCAAGGCTAAAAGATAGACAAGGCAGGTGTGGGGGCGAATGAGTTGAGGAGGATATGATCTTGACCTTCTAATCTGGAGGGGAAGGGGGGAAATCTGGGTCGACAGCACAACCAATAGAATCCAAGCCACTTGTGTAGAAAAGGTAGCTATCTAGCACATCCGACGCATGCTACCTTGCCATCTAGGGTGCCTCCTAGGTGTCTTGGGTGGTCTGCAAGGGAATGAAGCGGCAAAAACCGCCCCACGACCTTCATCACCAAGCACGCAAGCTTGCCCGATGAACACCTCCGATGGCAACATGAGAGGGAGGGGGATGGGAGTGTTGGAGAAACCCTAGTCGCTTTAGAGTCCCCAGATTCATTAGAATGATAGGAAAAAGCTCGAAGCCAACCAGGCACAAAGTTTTATCAAAATATCAAGAGGCCTTGGGAGAAAAATGTGAGGGCCCTCAAAACATCCCAAGGACACAAGCAAGAAGTGCAACCTGAATTGAAAAATCTTTCGAGAAATTTGTTGCATTCATTTCTATAGTTGATCCATCTTCTTTAGAGAGAAAGATGATCCTATTATTTGTCACCCCAGAAAGAATAAGTTTTGACATAACTCTGCTTAGATCCCGACCTAAGTCAGAAGAAAGAAACTAGAAAGAAGAATGAAACCACAATCAAATTGTGGAATTACCTCATAAGCCATGATTCCTGGGGTGAGCTTCCTTGAGGACGTGATTTAGGTCCACGGTGGTGGTTAAAAGGTGGGAGGTAGAATGATGATAGTTTGGGGCTACTTATGTTGAGGTAGATAAGGTGATATTTATAGAGAATGAAAGAAGCACAATTGCAAATACTCTCTCTATTGGTAAACAAAAAGGTGTGGAGGTATCAATTAATGGTCAATGTAAACCACAGTGTCTATTCTTGCGGCGAGGGAGATGTAGGCAATTCTAAATTCACCCATTTTTACATCTAACGGGAAGTAATTTACTATAGAGATATGACCTATACATGGCTATATTTATGGGTTATGCAAAAATATACAGGTAATAGTTGTTATTGATAAAATTTATTAGCGTCACTCAAATTGTTTTTCTCGAGAGAATATAGTAGCACTAATCTCGTTGGAGAGGATTTCGTCATTTTAACTAGCATTATGTGTGTGATGGGATATATGTTTATCGACAACAAATGGATTTGTTGGTATCAATGAATTGGTTTTATTGATAATATTTTGTGCTATTTCATTTTTAGTAGATTTTGACATTTATTTTGCAACAAATTTATGCGGTGAGATAAAAATGTTAACTATTCCGAAAAGAAGATGGGGATAAAAAATAGTACACGCTATCGATGAGGACCATTTCTATTCTTCACAAATGATTCTACTAGACATATGCCTCAAAAGTGTTATGGAAAATATCTACAAGAAATGCTTAAATATCTCATGTTAAGAGCGACATTCATGGTTAAGATTATGAATCATATGACTACAATGAATCCAACATAATTCTGTTGAGGTCACGGACATAACTTAGAAAGATGGACATCAAAAGTAAATTAGTTCACTATAAATGTGACATAAACTCGGTCATATTTATTTAGTTTTGACTATATATGTGGTGTACACATAAAAGGTAAATTTGCTAATTGTAAATATAACAAACACATAAAAAGTGGAAAAGTTACTATAAATGTTACATACAAATAAAGACTTTGGTATTCGAAAGATCCGACTGAGCTCCTGAGCATGCATATACAAAAAGGCACATGTAATGAACGTGAACAATTTGATTCAATACATGAGTGATTAATTAACAACCAACACTCAAAACAATCAAGGATTAAACAATGTGATGCAGAAATATCACATTATTAAGCACCATGCATGACACATCGACATCCATAGAGTTGATACTTCCACATTACCTACTTGCTGCCACTGCCACTGGTATAGTAGCAGTAATCACAATCTGACACAACCATCTCCTCGAACCATTATCTCTTAGCCTTTGCAGCCGTCGATAGTAAGTTCTTTCACATAGTCTCCTTAACATTCTTAAGCATGACAAAGTAGAGCTTCAACGTCGATAGCTTTGCCACATACAAGTTGCCCTGCATGAACTTCTCATCATTGCCGCCGGCCCACGCTCGCTTCCGGTTTGGCAGGAAGTATTGGTTATACATCTTGGATAGGCCATCCTGCAAGATCACCAGTCTCTCCATTTCTAGGCGTGAACGCGGGATGATTGTCTCATCCATGACCCAGATGCGGCTGTCGGTGTCCAAACCGACAGATCTCGGGTAGGGGGTCCCAAGTTGTGCGTCTTAGGATCGATGGTAACGTGAACACGGGATTTTACCCAGCTTCGGGCTCTCTCGAAGAGATAATACCCTACATGCTGCTTGATTGATTTTGATGAGTATAGGGGTTACAAGAGTTGATCTATCTCGAGATCGTACGTTGTGGTCTAAACCTGAGAGTATGATGAATAATGTCATGATGCCCTATCGACTAGCCTGGCCTCAGCTTATATAATGTACCAGAGGCCTAGGATAACAAGAGTCCTAGTCAAATATGCCGGTGGAGAGGAGTCCTTGTCTTGATCACCAAGTCTTGTGGTATCTTCCTCGTGTATACAATGGCTGTCCAAATTGGCCCATGAGTAAACGGCCATGGGGGTCCTCGGCCCAATCGAACTGATCGAGAGACGATGTGGCAAGCACCCCCTAGTCCAGGACACCATCAGTAGCCCCCTGAACCGGTCCTCAAGTTGGGGACGCTCCTCGATTCTTTTGAACTGTTCTTTATCTTCGGTCGCCGGTCTTGAAAACTGGTTCAACAAATCATCTCATCTTCGATCTAGAGGATCGCCAAAGTGAATTCGAAGAGTTTACACGTTGGGTATCCGAGGAGCCCCATTAAGTTCTCGGCCTTTATCAATGCCTTGTTATTTTTTATGCCACACCTCGGGTTTGAAGTTGTTCCCGTGCGGCAGTGTCCTCTTGCATCCGAGCTCCAACGCTGGACTGTATTCGAGATATCTGTTGCAGCCGAGCACCAACGCCGGACTATATCCGAGCTCCAACGCCGGACTATATCCGAGGTGTCATAGATCACCTTGGCTTGAAAAAGTTTGAAGGAGGTTATCTGAGTTTAATGCTGAAAAGTTCCCTATGGAATGAGCCATTCGAATCTGAGCTTTATGCCGGACCACTTTCGAGCTCCAACGATGGTCAGCGTCTGAGGCGTCGTAAACTACCTCGGTCTTTTAAAAGATTGAACAAATTCAGCCGAGCTTAATGCCAGGAGTGCCCTCTATGGAGCCAACCACTAGCGCCCGAGCTTTATGCCAGACTACTTCCGAGGTGGTGCACCACCACGACCGCGGGCTGATTTGTTCTAAATGTTTTTAATAGGTGCAATTTATTCTCTGCCGAGATATATAGCTAGTATATGTATATCCAGTAGCCCTCAAGGTGTGTGTCGGTCTAAAACCCGAGATGCACCTGAAGGAAAACATAAAACTGCTGATCCTAGTAGCCCCTGAGACTCAGGTCAATTTGCAAAATCGGCTTGAGGATTAACTCGTAGCTCGGCAGCATATGTAGGAATAGAAACGCAGTGCAATATATTAGAAATAATGATCGGCGGACAGGCCCCTGAGAGGGGGTTGTGAGAAGTCGCCGTGATATATTAGCTTGATGCTGGATAAGTCCCTGATTGTACTTATTGTTGTCCGAAGACGCGCTTGCCCATAGTTTGGTCATGCCGAACATTGAGCACTTTGAATTCTCTGCATTGAATAAGCAATGCAGTAGCCCTCGAGGCACTGGTCGGGTGGCAACACCATATCAGGGGATCGATGTACCCCTTTAATATTTGTAAATGATAAGCACGAAGCCCAGTAGCCCCCGAGCCTTAATGTGGGCACGGGTGGCCGAATTAAGGATCGATATCCAGAGTAAAATCACAAAGTATGTGTAATGATTCTATGTATCCAAGTACTCTACATCATTAATGCTCGGATCCGCATTGCACAAAACTTTGTTGACCGACCATAGGCTTCAACCTCCTCGGCCAGCAGCCGAGGAGTGTTTGTCCTACTTTATAAGGCCTTTATGAGGGCAAAGATTTACAAAAAACAAGGCAATCCGGCCATATGGTTTTATAAACAATGGTACGCGGAGAGATATGTTATATTACTTTTTAACGTAAGAAACATCTTCCAAAGAAAATAGTCCCGCTATCGGTTCCTTTCTTTGGGTTGTCATGCTAAGCATGATCATGAAAACCTCAGCTCCGATCAATGTGGGAGCAAAATATTAAATATTTAGTTTGGGGAAAGTTCCCTAACTATGTTGTCTTTAAAGAACCTAAATTTTCACTTCCGTTGTTGCCGATCAATTATATCCTTTAAGATTGCTAGCTTTCGGCTTCACCCAGTCTAAGGTACTAACTCGGATGACCCGGTAGTAACAATCACAAAGGTGCTCCCTTTACCGCCTAGCCGAACAATTGGGAACGTAGGGGTAAGCTGTGAGCCCGCAACCCAGCTTGGCCAAAATCTTAAGTCAAAATTGATGCATATTTATGGCTTTATATAATGATGATTATAGAAGGCAGCCCTCGTATATTAAATACAAATGCTGATGATATGTTTATTTGACTCCATTGCGACCGTTTATCAATTGAAAGTGGCCCATCGTCGGCTTTTATCCCTTTGTAGATACTATGAAGGGTGTTTCCGCAATAACAAGACAACCCTTAGCCGACGTCTCAGTGCTCGGAGGCGGTTGTGTTAGCGGAAACGAGGCAATCAGATATGCGGGCTTTAGAACTTTCACTTAGTCATAGGAGCTTAAAGTTGGGAGGCCAGCTACTAGCCCCTGGTAAGTGTTCGACGGCAGCCGAGGTCAAGCCGTAAACACTTCGACCAATCTTATGAACGGCCTGTCATTTAACACAGTCATCGGATCACTGACCAGTTTACGCTTATTGTGATAGTCAGTTTTTGGCTTTCTCCACTTAGGTGCTTAACCATGTGAGCTGGAAGCACAATCGCAGTGGTTCTCCCTTTGCCACTGCCACTTGTATATTAGCAGTAATCACAATCTGACACAACCATTTCCTCGAACCATTATCTCTTAGCCTTTGCAGCCGTCAATAGTGAGTTCTCACACATAGTCTCCTTAACATTCTTAAGCATGACAAAGTAGAGCTTCAACGTTGATAGCTTTGCCACATACAATGAGTTGTCCTGCATGAACTTCTCATCATTGCCGACGGCCCATGCTCGCTTCCTGTTTGGCAACCAATATTGGTTGTACATCTTGGACAAGCCACCCTGCGTGATCACCAGTCGCTCCATCTCTAGGCGCGATAGCGGGATGCTTGTCTCATCCATGACCCAGATAAGGTTGCTGCCATGCGAAATGTCCTCCTGCTATTGGCCGTAGTGTCGAGAACTAGGGTATGTTTCATACAACAATGTTTCCTCGACCATTAAAGTTTTATGGATCGTCTCAAACTCCTCTTTCGCTGGAATCTTGAGACATTTCAGACATTTGTAGCATCGGACCATGCACATGCTGAAGTAGTACTTCAAACCTTGTTTCGTTTGTCAAATCATCAGAAGTTAGTTAAGAGTGACACATGCACTTGTTGTTTCTTGCATCAGGTAAGACAAACATATTATATGAAGTATGGATTTGAATTCACATGGTTTGGAAATCCGATGAGTTAGCTGATGAAGTAAGAATATAAATGTAGATGGTTATAAAATCTATAGATCAGAAAAATAATAAGAAATGGCAAGCACGCGTAGAATTTTCTCAAGTTCCATATTGCCAACTTGTCGACAGACCTCATGTACTTCATCCATTTATCCAAATTATAAGGCTCGTTAGTAAACAAACTATACTTCCTTGCAATAGCTTGGTGTTTAAATAAATTATAATTCGAGCACCATATTTGTTGTAGTATGATAAACTGAACCACATATGAACTGTTACTCCCTTCACTTCAAAATATAGTGCACATTAGCCATGGCAAAATTTTGCAAGCATTGGTCAAAATCTATGGTGCTCATTATGTTCGTGTCTACGGTAGGGGAACCCTATCCCCTTACACCTTGGTACAGAGGCGAGGAGTCGGTGGGTTGATGTGTACTACGAAACCTTCTTCTTGTAGACGTTGTTGGGCCTCCAAGTGCAGAGGTTTGTAGGACAGTAGCAAATTTCCCTCAAGTGGATGACCTAAGGTTTATCAATCTGTGGGAGGCGTAGGATAAAGATGGTCTCTCTCAAACAACACTGCAACCAAATAACAAAGAGTCTCTTGTGTTCCCAACACACCCAATACAATGGTAAATTGTATAGGTGCACTAGTTTGACGAAGAGATGGTGATACAAGTGCAATATGGATGGTAGATACAGGTTTTTGTAATCTGAAAATATAAAAACAGCAAGGTAACTAATGATAAAAGTGAGCACAAACGGTATTGCAATGCTAGGAAACAAGGCCTAGGGTTCATACTTTCACTAGTGCAAGTTCTCTCAACAATAATAACATAATTGGATCATATAACTATCCCTCAACATGCAACAAAGAATCACTCCAAAGTCACTAATAGCGGAGAACAAACAAAGAGATTATGGTAGGGTACGAAACCACCTCAAAGTTATCCTTTCTGATCGATCTATTCAAGAGTCTTTAGTAAAATAACATGAAGCTATTCTTTCCATTCGATCTATCATAGAGTTCATACTAGAATAACACCTTAAGATACAAATCAATCAAAACCCTAATGTCACCTAGATACTCCAATGTCACCTCAAGTATCCGTGGGCATGATTATACGATATGCATCTCACAATCTCAGATTCATCTATTCAAACCAACACAAAGAACTTCAAGGAGTGCCAAAAAGTTTCTACCAGAGAGTCAAGACGAAAACGTGTGCCAACCCCTATTCATAAGTTCACAAGGTCACTGAACCCGCAAGTTGATCACCAAAACATACATCAAGTGAATCACGTGATATCCCATTGTCACCACGGATAAGCACATGCAAGACATACATCAAGTGTTCTCAAATCCTTAAAGACTCAATCCGATAAGATAACTTCAAAGGGAAAACTCAATCCATTACAAGAGAGTAGAGGGGGAGAAACATCATAAGATCCAACTATAATAGCAAAGCTCGCGATACATCAAGATCGCATCAATCAAGAACACAAGAGAGAGAGAGATCAAACACATAGCTACTGGTACATACCCTCAGCCCCGAGGGTGAACTACTCCTCCTCGTCATGGAGAGCGCCGGATGATGAAGATGGCCACCTGTGAGGATCCCCCACCGGGCAGGGTGCTTAACAGGTCCCGATTGGTTTTGGTGGGTACAGAGGCTTGCGGCGGTGGAACTCCCGATCTATTATGTTCCCTGATGTTTTTAGGGTATATGGACATATATAGGCGAAAGAAGTTTGCAGGAGCCACGAGGCCCACGAGGGTGGGGGGCGCGCCAGGGGCGCGCGCCCCGCCTCGTGGCCACCTCGAAGCTTCCCTGACTTCAACTCCAAGTCTCCTGGATCACATTCGTTCCAAAAATCACGCTCCCGAAGGTTTCATTCCATTTGGACTCCGTTTGATATTCCTTTTCCGCGAAACACTGAAACAAGTGAAAAACAGAAACTAGCACTGGGCTCTGGTTTAATAGGTTAGTCCCAAAAATAATATAAAAGTGCATAGTAAAGCCCATAAACATCCAAAGCAGATAATATAATAGCATGAATACTTCATAAATTATAGATACGTTGCAGACGTATCATGGGTCACAACCACACACCTGGCCTCCAAAGAACAACCACTGGTGCGCGTCGCCCTAAACAAACGGTTTTTAACCCATTTCCGCAACGGCATTCGGAACCGTCGCCAAGTGAGTGTGGGCGATAGGGGGGGGGGGTCCTTGCCACACGACCCAGAAACCATTGGGGATATGCCCTCCTGGCACACACGCTCGGCAAAATGAGGTCGTGTGCGACCGACGAGCTCTCAAATACAGAAATACATACAGTAGTGCTAAAAAATACAATTATACAGGCGAAATCATTTCTAGTCGTAAGTACATCCCACACAGTCAGTCACCACTAAACGTTTCCGTCAGATATACATCCCACACAAATACTACAAGGAAAACGTTATGCAAGGTGGCGAACGCATACAGCTTTTGAAGAGAATGTCGTGTGTGATTGTTCATTGATACAACACGGTTTATTCAGAGAAACCGTGCGTTACTGAGATCATCTCCCATGGTGGTTTCTCATTAACCGCTTGCAATAGGGAAACCCAATTAGCAAGCTAATTGGCAATTAGCGGCTAATTGCCCTATTATTAATAATCCATTTACTAATCTAATTGACATTCATATTAAGCACGTAATATATTCCATTTCCATATTAAGGAAGCAGGATTTCATAATTGAAATACATCAGAGTACAACATGATATAGCTTCAGCACTTAGCTACCCCATTACACAAATGCACCAGCAGCAAGTTTCACATGCAACATCTAGAACTTTCGAAATTAGCATCATATACGGCACATAGAGTGATGCATCTCATCTGGAAAACTGCTGAAGCGGAAGGCGAATATCGAGCCTTCATTCATGTTGAAGGTCTTTGCCACTTATGCCAGTGCCTGTGGATGATTGACCGTCCATCCTTCAACCTCTTCAGGAACACTTCAATATTGAACCGTTGGTGTTGTATGAAAAATTTCCTCGCCTCCTGACCACAGAGGTGGTTTGAGAGGTAATCATCAGTGAAGCCTGAAAACAAGGATGTGCATAAATATCTTCTCTATATTGGAAATGGGGCAAAGGAATACAAAAAGGCAAGGTATAATAGTTGGTACCATCTTGTAAACCTCAGTGCTTCCCATTGTTTCCGTGCAACACATATAAGGTAGTTAGTCATCAGGTTAAGTAAGGGTCCGCATGCTATGATTAAAATATGTTGATGATAAATAAGCACATTGTAGATTCATCAGATTAATTCAAGCCACATGGAAAACCAATTTATGCAAACCAAGCATGATTAAGAACTAGGAAATATAGCACTTGTATATGTTTCTCATGTATTAAGTGCAGCCAAATTCGATTTATTCCTCACATGGTATACAATAACATAATGCAGGGCACAACAATTGAACATCGCATTTCAGAATTGAACCAAGCAGTTAACTAAACACCACAACAAATGAACCAAACGTTAACTGAGCACCACATTGCACAATATAACATACTTCTAATAGAAGATCAGGCAGTTAACCAAACCAAGCATGCTTAACAACTTGTAAATATAGCAATTGCATTTGTTTCTCATGTATTTAGTACAGCCAAATTCGATTTATTCCTCACATGGTATACAATAACAGAATGCAGCCACAACAATTGGACATCGCATTGCAGAATTGAACCAAGCAGTTAACTAAACACCACAACAAGTGAACCAAGCCACAACAAATGAACCAAGCAGTTAAGTAAACACCAATTGAACAATATAACATACTCCGAATAGAAGATCAGACAGTTAACCAAACCAAGCATGCTTAACAACTTGGAAATATTGCACCCTGAAGAATTGAACATCACATTTGTAGAATTGAACCAAGCAGTTAAATGAACACCACATTGCACGACATATAAAACATATACACTATAGCAGAAGATTGCATGGTGAAAGTAGATAGCACAATTCACTAGTATTTGTTAAGGAAAGGCAGTAGCTAGGAAACTGAACATGGGTCCTTGTAGTGAGCTAATAAGACAAGCTACTCCTCATTTTCGGAGATATCATTGACGATTGGCTCCTTGGACATGGAAGAGGGCGAGGCCTCTGCATTGTGGGTGCCCTCGTTGTAGTGGTGAGTTGCCTGAGCCGCTCCGGGCACCAACCTTCTGGCTCTCGAGATGAGTTAAGCACGTGCACGCTGAGAAAACACCTCGTAGTCTTCGTTGAAGGCACCGACGGTGGCCTCAAGAAAATGCCACAAACTGTCGTTTAAAGCAGCCGACCGTATCGCGGCATCGGCGCGCAAGGCGTCAACGGTGGTCTCGACGACGAGGTGCTCCTCCAAGATCTGGGGGTCGTCACAAATGGCAGCCATTGTGACCTCATCCGCGCGAGCGGACGCGATTTGCTTCTCCGCTGCCAAATGCTCCGTGAGGTCATGGCTATACTGCATGCACCATGGCTTAGGCCGGCGCTTATTTGGTGGAGGGGTCGATGATTTGGGTGGAAGGTGTCGAGCTCGCGTTGGCGGTCGGGGCATGTGGGATGTGGAAGGAGGAGGAGGATGGGGGTCGGGTGTGGATTACCTGCCTGGATAGGCGAGGCCGAGCAGCGTGAAGGAGGGTCGCCGGCGAGGAGGCGGCGGCGCTGCAAGCAAGGAGTGAAGGTTTCAACATGGAAAGGAAGGCGGAAAGAGGGGAAATGTGGCTTTTGGTAAGGGGGAGGGGGCCGGGAGGTAGATATTTATGCGGAAGCCAAAAATTTGGAATCGCTTCAGCCAAAAAACTGGCGCGCAAAGTGTCATCAGACACGGTCCCTTATTCAGACACGGTCCAAAGATATTTTGTGCTGCATCTCACACAGTTGGTTATAATAAACTGTGTGGGATCTACTTGATTTTTGGTCTTGATTTGAATTACATAATGGGGTCACAACGGCCATGTACGGTGTTTGAATTGCTAGACCTTTTATCTGCGATGGTCATAAAAGAATTGGAATTATTCAGGGTTCGTTTGGACATTTTATGCATTAAGTGAGTTTTCAATGCATTTATGTTCATAATTCAAATTTGAACTGCATGCGCATGCTCCAGTGCATATAAATTGGTTGAAAAAACAAATTTGTGTCCTTGGGTGCATGCTTAGGTCCCATGCAAGAAATGGGAATGAATTTCAAACACCATGGCACCGTTGATTGCCAGCAAAACATTGAAATGCCAGGTTTTAAAATTCTAGTAAATCCAAAACTCGTCTGAAATTCGTGAAACTTGGCATGCTATCATGGAGCGGCATCAACATGCCATGGTACAAATTTCGTCCCATTTGGGGCAGGTTTGGGTATATGCTTCTCACAAACCGGAGCTTCTCACAATAAGCATGATGGTTTTTGGAAGGGAACGTCCCACCTTTGGGGACGAAACGATATCCATTGCCTCTTATTGCTTTCAAGTTTTTTTTCTCGCGATTTTTGCGAGAGAACCAAATCCAAGTTGGTGAAGATCATGATTTGGGCCGGCACGGTATTGGGATCGTTTGATCGATTTTCCTCGAATTGAAAGAGAGATTGAGAGGGATCAAGAATCCTAATTCTCGCTATTTGCTCGTGTCAACATAGAACAACAGGAGTGTTGTGTGAATTTTTCTAATTTTTCGGGGTTCGTTAGGACATTTTTATGCATTAAGTGAGTTTTCAATGCATTTATGTGCGTAATTCAAATTTGAACTACATGCGCATGCTCCAGTGTATATAAATTGGTTGAAAAATCAAATATGTGTCCTTGGGTGCATGCTTAGGTCCCAAGCAAGAAATGGGAATGAATTTCAAACACCGGGGCACCATTTATTGTCAGCAAAACATTGAGATGCCTGGTTTTTAAATTCTAGTAAATCCAAAACTTGTCTGAGCATGAAACTTGGCATGCTATCATGGAGCAGCATCAACATGCCGTGGTACAAATTTGTCCCATTTGAGGCAGGTTTGGGTATATGCTTCTCACAAACCGGAGCTTCTCACAACAAGCATGATGGTTTTCGGTAGGGAACGTCCCACCTTTGGGGACGAAACGATATCCATTGCGTCTTATTGCTTTCAAGTTTTTTTCTCGTGTTAACATAGAACAACAGGAGTGTTGTGTGAATTTTTCTTATTTTTGGGGTTCGTTTGGACATTTTTATGCATTAACTGAGTTTTTAATGCATTTATGTGCGTAATTCAAATTTGAACTACATGCGGATGCTCCAGTGCATAGAAATTGGTTGAAAAATAAAATCTGTGTCCTTGGGTGCATGCTTTGGTCCCATGCAAGAAATGGGAAAGAATTTCAAACACCAGGGCACCATTGTTAGCCTTCAAAACATTGAGATGCCTGGTTTTTAAATTCTAGTAAATTCTAGTGAATGCAACATAACTCTATGGAGGTCACGGACATAACTTAGAAAGATGGACATCAAAAGTAAATTAGGTCACTATAAATGTGACATACACTTGGTCATATTTATTTAGTTTTGACTATATATGTGGTGTACACTTAAAAGGTAAATTTGGTAATTGTAAGTATCACAAACACATAAAAAGTAAAAAAAACTATAAATGTTACATACACATAAAGACTTTGGTGTTCAAAAGATGCTCCTAAGCTCCTAAGAATGCATATATAAAAAGGCATCTGTACTGAAGGTGAACAATTTGATTCCAAACATGAGTGATTAATTAACAACCCACACTCAAAACAATCGAGGATTAAACAATGTCATGCAGAAATATCACATTATTAAGTACCATGCATGACACATCAACATCCATAGAGTTGACACTTCCACATTACCTACTTGCTGCTACTGCCACTGGTATAGTAGCAGTAATCACAATCTGACACAATCATTTCCTCGAACCATTATCTCTTAGCCTTTGCAGCCGTCCATAGTAAGTTCTTTCACATAGTCTCCTTAACATTCTTAAGCATGACAAAGTAGAGCTTCAACGTCGATAGCTTTGCCACATACAACGAGTTGTCTTGCATGAACTTCTCATCATTGCCGCCGGCCCACGCTCGCTTCCTGTTTGGCAGCCAGTATTGGTTGTACATCTTGGACAAGCCACCCTGCGTGATCACCAGTCGCTCCATCTCTAGGCGCGATAGCGGGATGCTTGTCTCATCCATGACCCAGATAAGGTTGCTGCCATGCGAAATGTCCTCTGGCTATTGGCCAGAGTGTCGGGAACTAGGGTATGTTTCATACAACAATGTTTCCTAGACCATTAAAGCTCTTGCGGATCGTCTCATACTCCTCTTTCGCTGGAATCTTGAGACATTTCAGACATTTGTAGCATCATACCATGCACATACTGAAGTAGTACTTCAAACCTTGTTTCGTTTGTCAAATCATCAGAAGTTAGTTAAGGGTGACACATGTACTTGTTGTTTCTTGTATCAGGTAAGACAAACAGATTATATGAAGTATGGACTTGGAATTCACATGGTTTGGAAATCCGGTGAGTTAGCTGATGAAGTAAGAATATAAATGTAGATGGTTATGAAATCCATAGAACAGAAAAATAACAAGAAATGTCAAGCACGCATAGAATTTTCTCAAGTTCCATATTGCCAACTTGTCGACAGACCTCCTGTACTTCATCCATTTATCCTAATCATAAGGCTCGTTAGTAAACAAACAATACTTCCTTGCAATAGCTTGGTGTTTAAATAAATTATAATTCGAGCACCATATTTGTTGTAGTATGATAAACTGAACCACATATGAACTGTTACTCCCTTCACTTGAAAATATAGTGCACATTAGCCATGGTAAAATTTTGCAAGCGTTGGTCAAAATCTATGGTGCTCATTATGTTCGTGTCAACGGTAGGGGAACCCTATCCCCTTACGCGTTGGTACAGAGGCGAGGAGTCGGTGGGTTCATGTGTACTACACAACCTTCTTCCTGTAGACGTTGTTGGGCCTCCAAGTGCAGAGGTTTGTAGGACAATAGCAAATTTCCCTCAAGTGGATGACCTAAGGTTTATCAATCCGTGGGAGGCGTAGGATAAAGATGGTCTCTCTCAAACAACCCTGCAACCAAATAACAAAGAGTCTCTTGTGTCCCCAACACACCCAATACAATGGTAAATTGTATATGTGCACTAGTTCGACAAAGAGATGGTGATACAAGTGCAATATGGATGGTAGATACAGGTTTTCATAATCTGAAAATATAAAAACAGCAAGGTAACTAATGATAAAAGTGAGCACAAACGTTATTGCAATGCTAGGAAACAAGGCCTAGGGTTCATACTTTCACTAGTGCAAGTTCTCTCAACAATAATAACATAATTGGATCATACAACTATCCCTCAACATGCAACAAAGAGTCACTCCAAACTCACTAATAGCGGAGAACAAACGAAGAGATTATGGTAGGGTACGAAACCACCTCAAAGTTATCCTTTGTGATTGATCTATTCAAGAGTCCGCAGTAAAATAACATGAAGCTATTCTTTCCGTTCGATCTATCATAGAGTTCATACTAGAATAACACCTTAAGATACAAATCAATCAAAACCCTAAAGTCACCTAGATACTCCAATGTCACCTCAAGTATCCGCGGGCATGATTATAGGATATGCATCTCACAATCTCAGATTCATCTATTCAAACAAACACAAAGAACTTCAAAGAGTGCCCCAAAGTTTCTACCGGAGTGTCGGGGAAGCTAATCTGGCCCACGAACACCTATGGGACCGGTGGACCGAGCCCCTTTCGGTTCGGCGGGGGGCGGAGGTTGCACGAAGAGCAGATCGATGCGAAGCACACGAGCAGTTTACCCAGCTTCGGAGCTCTCCGGAGATATAACACTCCTACTGCTGCATGTCTGAGTATATTGAGTTCTTGCTCGGGAGCGCTGGGTGCTACAGTACACACAAGCCGCTAACGAGACCGAGCGTGAGTGTTCTCTCGGCTTTGAACCTTCAACCCTCTCTCCTCCTCCCCACGCTATGCATGGGCCTCCTTTTATATGCTAAAGGGTCTCCGGCAGGTGGCAACGTAGACAAGGGTAAAATGGAAAAGGAGTGGTTGGTACAGCTACTTGTACAAAGTGTACCATACCTAACCCCCGACGGCAGGGGACAAAGGCATTAAATCTCCGCTCACGCCGCCTCTACAAAGGCGTAAAGGGACTGTCGAGGCGCCACCGCTTGCCACGATGGCAATCTTGTCGTGCCGCTTGCCACCAGCTCGCTCACCGCAAGACAGCCTCTTGCCACGCGCTACCGAAAGGTCCTGTGGTCACACGTTAGTGGATGTGCTGGAGCGCAGTACAGAGTGGTGGTCTGCCGGCAAGCGCCTTTGCCATGATTGTTGGCTTGTCGCATCCGGAAGCTTGTCGCCATCAGCCTTCCCGCAAGCTCCTCTTGCCGGGCCTTGTCTCCCTAGGTGCCTTGGGTGGCCTTCCCGGCAAGCTCCTCTTGCCGGGGCCTTGTCTCCTTGGCTTCAATACTTTGTTCTTGAATGGCTCCAAAGGAACCACGGAGGACCTTGGCGGTCACCCGGTAAGCCTTGCCGCGGAGGGCTGCAATCGCCCGTGCACAAGTTCGGGATACTAGGGTACCCCTACTCTAGTACACCGACAGAGCCCCGGCCTGGGCCACACACGCAGTGCCGAAGCGCTGTTGGGCCAGGCCCAAAACAGGCACGGCCACGCCGCCTGGGTTACGCCGTAACTCACCCCGGACCCACCACGCCCTCATTTAACGGCACGCACGCCGAATGCGGCGTCGTGAGAGATCGTGGGTGGTTTCTTTATTCGAAAATGGAACGTCTGCCCCTCCCTCTTTATAAGGGGGAAACAGGGCAGTCCGCCCATCTCGCCAGCTTGCTGTCCAATCTCGAAACCCCCGCTGCTTCCCCTTCTTCCCAAGGCTGAAGAGAGAGCAGCGCTCCGCTTCTATCGCCACCAGCCACCAACGCTGTCGATCTCCTCACCACCTCCGCCATGGCTCCAAAGCCGACAAGGGAAGGCCGTGAAGTCGGCCGAGGCGCAGCGGCTTGCGGCGCCAAGGAGCGGCAATCTTCCCCCATTTCGCCGTGAGGGAGCCGAGGAGTACTACTACCTCTTCTGGTCAACGGAGCCGCGAGCGCACCCGCGCACGAGGGTACTCCCAGCCGCTGCTTGAACTGGCTCGAATGGGTACCCTTTCTTGGCTTGTTCTTCATCAAGGGCTCTGCCCAAATTTCTCTGAATTTTTCTGCGATATCATGAACACCTACGGGTTCCGCCTCCTTGACTTCACCCCAATGCTGTTCTGACCATGGCAGTTTTCGCACATCTCTGCGAAAACTTTGTCGGAGTCCATCCAAACGTAGCCCTTTTCCGCCACTTCTTTATGCCCCGAGTTGAGAGAGGGGAGCCTCTTTCCGGTGGGATCGCCTGGATCTCGAGGACCGCAAGAAGGAAGCTTATCTGGAGGGAGAGCTCCGCAGCAAATGGGATGAGTGGAGAGCAGATTGGTGCTGGATTGTCGAGGAGAACCCGCAACCTTTTACCGCCCAGCGCCAAACCTCAGTAGTGCGCGGCAACGATTGGAGCAGTCTGGCCCCGGAAGACGCTAGGCTGAAGATTGCCGTCATCCGAATCCTACGCCTGAGGCTTGCCGGACTCACTGTAGGCGCTGTTGGCGCAGGTTTCCTTCGTCGCCGCATCGCCCCCCTGCAGGAGAAGAGGAGACCCGCCTGGGAGTTCCGGAACGCGGCGGATATCATGAGGCTGCGCCCGGGCCTCAACTTCAATTTCACCATCCTGGAACTAGACGCGATGCTCTTGGAGCTGTTCAAGCACGATCCTGAGCATCCCGGAGCATTCAGGTTGCCGAAGAATGTCGTCCACAGGCAACAATTCCTCGCCGACCGCATCCGCGTAATGATGCCGTTGTGCTACTCGCATGGAATCGCTCCAACCTGGCAAGAGCCTGCAGATGACGCCGTGCGAGTGTTCTTTGACAGCCGGTAGAAGTGCCGGTCCGCCCGATGAACGTAAGAGCCTCACCCGCGACACCACCGATGATGAGATGCAGCGCATCGCCACCAGGCTGGAAGAGGCGGCAGCAGCCGCTGCCGCGGGCGAGTTCGGATTCACCGTGGAGGAGGCAGAGGCGGCAAGCCTTGTCGAGCGAGGGGAGTTTGCCGGCGAGGAAGAGCTTGTCGGGCCTGAAGCTGAGTCGAGCGAGCCCGCCGAGGGCGCCTCCTCCTCCTTCGCATAGCTTGCCGCGAGCGGAGCCCCCAGCTCCACCAAGAAGGCGTCTCCGCAAGGCCGGAGACGAAAGTGGCGAGCGGCAGACGGGTCATCAGCCGCCCGCTGCGATGCGCGCCCACCGCGGCAAGCACCTTGCCGCTGGAGCACCTCACGCCGCTGCGGCAATCGGAGCAGGGCCCTTGCGGACCACCGCTTCGCTTCCCGCCAAGCGGCCAAGGGAACCTACTCCTTCGCCTCGTCGTCGGAGGCGGGCCAGAACTTGATCTCTCCGCCAGCTCGACGAGGAAGAAGAAGAGTAAGATTCTTTGCAGCATTTGTAGTTCTTCGCTTGTTGCTTTGTCTTGTATCTGATTTGCTTCACTCAACCCATTCCTTTTCGTGACGCTGGCCCGTAGAGCATCGAAGAGAGCCAAGGCCCCGGTGATTGTCATCGAGGACGAACCCACCGCGACAAAGCAGGAGGCGCGTCCCGAGACCACCTTGCCGGACGCTGCAACTCTTCCTCAGCAGCCCCCAGCGTAAGTATATGGTTTACTTCCTGCTGTTAGGCGTGCATGGGTGCCCTTTCTTTGCTGATATCTCGATCGCTGATTTGTGTAGGAGCTGAGCAGCCTTACCAGAGTGCCTCAAGCCGCCTCCGACATGCCTTCTTCTTCGACTACACCGCCAAGGGAGGATTCCCCGGCAAGGGAGCGTTCTCCGGCAAGGGAGTCTTCTCCGGCAAGGGGCAGTTCTCCGGCAAGGGACAGCTCTCCGGCAAGGGTCAGCACCAGCGATCCCCTGGTGGCGGAGACCATGACTGCAGACCCTAGCACAGGTAATCCTCTTGCTTGAAAACTTCCCATGTGTTCTTCTTCTTCTGATTTTCTTCTTGAATATTTGCTTGACTTTTCTTCATTTTCCGGTCATCAGATCCATTCGCCACAGAGCCAATGGAGACCGAGGCCGCCGGCGAGGAGGACGCCACAAGGTAATATCGACGGGCCGCTGCCATCGGAGAAGAAGCAGCGCCGACGAGCCCGGCCGCGAAGAGGCCGCCAAAGCCGCCGCAGAAGCCGGGCGAGGGTCCGGCGACAGCACCGACGGCCCCGAGGCCGCAGGAGCGCCAGCGCCACGCCGACCACCGATCCCTCCGCCACAGCAGCTGGCCCGGGCTCAAGAGCCCCAGCCCGGCGCCTATTTGAAGGCCGGCGATGGCGTCTTCATCAAGCTCCCATGGGCGTCGAGCTCCAAGGCGCCGGCCGAAGGAGAAACTTTTGGTGAAGAGCTGCTCACCTCCGCTGGACTGACGCTGGTCGACGCACCAAACAACAGCAGCAGCGAGTCTGAGGAGGAGCAGCTGTTGCGGAAGTTGCTGTCGCTCTACCGCGCCCGACAAGCCAAGCTGGAATCCCGGGAAGCGCTTGTCGCGAAGGCAGGAGCAGACATCGAGAAGCGCGCGGAGGAGCTCCGGGGCCTCAACCAGGAAGCTCTCCGGTCCTTGGCAGAGGAGCGGGAGCGACATGCCGAGGAGCGCAAAGCCTTCCTCCTCGAGAAGGCCGAAGCTGAGGAGCAACAGCGGCTTGCCGCCGAGAAGCTATCTGCGCAGGAAGGCGAGTTGGCGCAGAGGAAGGTTAATCTTGACAGCCATGAGGAGGATCTAGCCACGCGCGAGCAAACATTTGGCAGGGTTCTCAAGGAAGCAAAGGATGATGCCGCAGCTGTCGAGGCCGCCAAGAAGGAGCTGGAGACGAAGGTGATGCAGCTGGAGGCCAATCTCAAGGAGAGCGGCGAGGAGCTTGCTGCACTCAAGCATGAGCGCGAGAAGGACGCCTACACTCTTGGCGAGCTGCAGGGCCTCTCGCCGAGAGGAGCAAGGAGCTCAAGCACTGCCAAGGACTCCAATGCAGATCTTGAGTTGAAGCTGACCACCTTGACTCAAAGGCCGGACGGCGCCAAGGAGCAGGAGGTGGCCTTGAAGGAGAAGATCAAGGCCGACAAGGCGCTGCTGGCGAGTGCTGCTCCCGCCCAGAATACCTTTAGGGAGAATGTGGAGCACTGGACCGAGGGTCTCGTGGATGTTGCTGCAGCCATCGGCTGTGGAGCCGGGCGCACTGGGGATGGAGGATCTTGGATATTCCTCGATGAGCACCTCCGCCCAAATACCAAGCTCAGCTTGTTCTTCAAGGGCGTGGTGACGGCCCTCCAAATGACTCCGGAAGAAATCCCAAAGCAGCTGGCCGAGGAGTCGCGCAGATCTGCGCTGGAGCTCTTCAAAAGGTGCCGATGAAGGTGGCCTTCCGCAATCCAGGCCTCAACCTCACCAACGCCCTCACGCCCTTGCCGCCGGATGCTGATGTGGAAGCGCTCAAGACCCTTGTCGCACTCCATCGTGGACAGGTGAGCGGGATCAAGAGGGTTGAGGGCGATCGCGTAGATTAGGCCGCCCGCTTTCTCTTTTTCTTGCCGCTGCTGGTCATGTTATGAGAACAATCTATTAGAGCTGCGACAAGCTATCTTGTAATATAATTCTATTCCGGGTAGCAATTGCTATGTTATTTCCTTTACTTGGTTCCTTCCTTTGTATGTTTTTTCCCTACGCTTTTAGGGAACTTGTCAGTGCAGGCACCCGGGCCGCGAAAGCGCCGAAAAGTGGACGTCGACAACTCCGTGGCGGTGTTGCTACCTACAAGAAACCTTGTCGCAACTAGTCGCAGCTCACTTAAGTTGTTGAGCGGACTCGAAACAAAGTAAGGGCGCAACTAGCTACGAGTTGGTTCCTCTGCGCACAGGTTTTCCATACAAAGTACGGTCGTTCGAGGAAGATAACTTAAATTTTTTAAAACTGATTGCTCAAACTTTAGCAACTTAGCTTTTATGTCGTTTGCTTCCCGGTAAGGCTAGACTTCCTTGAGCGACGCTTGGTCTACACCATTATCTTCTCCTTTCCCCCCGGCAAACTTGTGGGCGAGGGAACCTTCCTTTCTTTGAGAAAGAGAAAGAAGAGAAAATAAAGATATGGAGCCTTATGGCTCGTTATTGCTTACCGGGGGAAGGTGCTGCACAAAGTGTCAGATAACGCATGCAAAATAGAAGTAGAAAGCATGAAATTGACAAGATGTGCGAAGCACATTAGCTTTACTTATGCGCGGGGTCTGCGGCCGGCTTTGTACAAAGGATTACATGCAACATCGGCAAGACTTGTACAAAAGGTGGTTGCCGGAACGGGTTCCGGCAACCGCGCCCTACGGGTAAAACTTACGAAGATGCTCAATGTTCCAGGAGTTGCTCACCGGCATGCCATCTTCGGTCTCAAAGCGGACAGCGCCAGCCTAGTGACTCGTTTCACCCGGTAAGGGCCTTCCCACTTTGGCGTCAACTTGTTGGAATTCTTGGCGGATCAACGCCCGAAGAACAAGGTCGCCTTCCTCGAGACTTCGGCATTAACTTTGGCGGCTATGGTAGCGGCGCAAAGCTTGTCGGTATCGAGCAGCTCGTCTGACAAGAGCTGAAGACGATCCTCCTCAAGGAGCAGCGCGTCATCTTGTCGCAACTGCTCTTGCTCAAGCTCATCATAAGAGAGCACTCGAGGTGATCCGTATACGAGTTCCGTGGGGAGAACTGCCTCTGCTCCATAGACTAGAGCGAAAGGTGTCTGGCCAGTGGCTCGATTTGGCGTCGTCCTGATCGACCAAAGAACCACCGACAGCTCCTCAATCCAGTTCTTTCCGGACCCGTGCAGCCTGTCGAAAGTTCTGGTCTTGAGCCCGCGCAGCACTTCAAAGATTCGCCCTCTCCGCTTGACCGTTACTTCTGATGAGCAACAGCGAAGCGAAGCACCTTGGCGCCAAGATCTTGGACGCATCGCATGAAGGTGCGGCTCGTGGAATTGCGTGCCGTTGTCGGTGATGATCCTGTTAGGGATTCCGAAACGGCAAACAATCGACCTAAAGAACTTGACTGGCCGATCTTGTCACCTTCCTCATCTTCTCCACTTCCGGCCACTTTGTGAACTTGTCGATTGCACCGCATAAGTACTCAAAGCCCCGACAGCTTCGGGAAAGGGGCCGAGGATGTCGAGCCCTGCATCGAAAATGGCCGTGATAAAGGGATCGTCTGGAGAGCTTGAGCTGGCTGGTGTATCTCGCTTGGAATGGAACCGCACGCTTCACACTTGGTTACTTGTGCGCTTGCATCACGGAGGCTGTCGGCCAAAAGAAACCTTGCCGAACGCTTTGCCGCAAGTGCTCGCGCCAATGTGGTGACCACATATGCCTCCATGTATCTCTCTCGCCAACAGCTTTTGTCCGTCTTCCCGTGAATACACTTCAATTTCACACCGTTGAGTCTTCTTCGCATGCAGTGTGTTGTCGACAAACCGTACATACTTGACTGCCGGCTACTCTTTCCGCTTCTTCTTGCTCTTCGAACTTCTCCCGCTCAAGGAAATGGACAATCTGATGTGCCCATGCTTTGGAGCTTGCGGCTCGACAACAAGGACTAAAGGCACATCTGCTGCTGGAACATCTCGCTTCCACAACGAGAACTCGCGGCTCACCGGAGCTTGATCGTTCCCGGCAAGCTTGCCGGAGCAAAACTTGTCGGGAGCGTCTCGCTTCAACGGAACAAACCCTAGGGCTTGCCGGAGCAGATCGCTTCCTCAGACCCTTGGTGTTGATCTTGAGGACCTTCTTGACGGCGACTTGAAGCTCTGCCGGAAAATAGTCACCAGAGATCAACTTCCTCTTCTTGCTCTGTCCGGTTGATGGCGTTACGGACGGTTGAGTCAGCTTGAGCACAAAATCCCTGGTTCCATTGTGTAACTTAAGTGCAGCGCACTTCGACAAACCATCGGCAATGTCGCTCGAGCTCTTGGAACATGTTCCATTTGTAGGCCGTCAAAGTGCTCTTCTAGCTTTCTCACTTCATTAACATAATCTTCCATCAACGAACTCAGATAACTCTTGTTCACTTGGCGGATGACAAGCTGTGAGTCACCCCTGACAATGAGCTTCTTGATCCCAAGGTCTCATGCGATCTCGAGACCGGCAAGCAAACCTTCATACTCTGCAAGATTGTTTGTTGCTTGCTCCTTGGGAAAGTGCATCCGGACTACGTACTTTGAGGTGTTATCCGTGGGTGCAACAAGTAGCACGCCCGCACCGCACCTTGCAGCGAGAAGGCACCATCAAAGTACATCAGCCACTCTTTGCTTGCTTCCTTGACGGGATGCTCGTTTCGAATTTCTTCATCTTGTGTTGGCGCCCATTCTGCTATGAACTCCGCCAATGCTCGCTTTTGGATAGTTGAAGTGCTCTCAAACTTGAGGCCAAAGCTTGATAGTTCCAAATACCACTCGACAATCCCGCCTGTTGCCTCTGGATTTTGCAAGATCCTCTTCAGCCGGAAAACGAGTGACGATCGTGATCTCATGTGCCCGGAAGTAATGGCGCCGCTTTCTCGAAGCCATGAGGAGGCCGAAAGCAATTTCTGCACACCAGAGTACCTTGACCTAGCCCCTCGCAAGGGAACCGACAAAGTAAACCGGGCGCTGCACCATTCTTTTCTCGCATCTTCTCATGCGCCTCACAGAGATCCATCCTTGTCGGGACCAGAGCTTGCCGGTGAAGCCCCCTCGCCGTCAGCTGGATGCATCTGCCATGGTTGCTAGCTCATCATCCGCCTCCCTCTCCTCTACTAACGCAACACTAACCACTTGATTGGTTGCCGCTATGTATAGCAGCAACTTCTCTTGTGGCTTAGGTGCGACAAGTGTTGGAGTGGAGGACAGGTATCTCTTCAAGTCCTGCAGCGCAGCCTCCGCTTCCGGAGTCCATTTCATTGGACCTGCCTTTTCAAAATTTTGAAAAATGGCGGTATGGCCAATGCAGAACCTAGAGATAAACTCGCCGAGAGCAGCTATGCAACCGCGAAGTCTTCGCACATCCTTGACGCGCTTTGGTGCTTCAATCTGCTCAATGGCCTTGATCTTGTCGGGATTGGCTTCAATTCCCCGCCGAGACATTTAAGAACCCGAGAAGCTTGCCGGAAGGGACTCCAAACACACACTTCTCGTGGTTGAGCTTGAGGTTGATCTTGCGCAGATTTGCAAAGGTTTCGTCTAAATCTTGAATCGTAGTCGCTTTGTCCTTGCTTTTGACCACTATGTCATCCATGTAGGCTTCCACATTTCTGTGCATTTGCGGCTCAAAAGCGCCATGGACTACTCTTGCAAATGTTGAACCAGCATTCTTTAATCCGAAAGGCATCCGTGACGTAAACAAGTATGTGCCACATGGGGTGATGAATGCGGTCTTCTCCTCATCCTCTTCTCGCCATGAAGATCTGATGATATCCTGAGTATGCATCCGTAAATGAAAGCAAATCACATCCGCCGTGGAGTCAACAATCTGGTCGATGCGCCGCAAGGGAAATGGGTCTTTGGGACAAGCTTTATTGACATCGGTAAAGTCGATACAAAGCCTCCATTTCCGCTTGCCTTATGCGACAACTACAGGATTGGCCAACCACGTAGGATGGAGCACTCTCCGACAAGGCCTGCTGCTTCCAATTTCTTGATTTCTTCTCCGATGAATTCTTGGCGCTCCACTGCCTGCTTCCTGACTTTCTGCTTGACGGGCCGCGCATGAGGACAAACGGCAAGATGGTGCTCAATTACTTTCCTGGGAACACCGGGGATGTCAGACGGTTGCCACGCAAACACATCGACGTTCGCCCGCAGGAAAGCAACGAGCGCGCCTTCCTATTTAGGGTCGAGAGTGGCACTGATGGTGAAGGTACCACCAGTGTCGTCCTCCTTGGCGGACACCTTCTTGGTCTCTGGTGGAGCTGCCATCGCCTTTCTTACACTTGCCGGTGGAGCTCGATGGTGCGTCCTCAATGGTAGCGCAGCACTCAAGAGGTGCGCTTGCCGGAGTGGGCATCGAGCTCTTGCCGGACTTGGTCTTCTTCTTCACCCGGGAGCTTCAGCCGCAAGTGGCTTGCAATCCGCTGCGCAGCTGCCGCTTCCGGTAGATCTTGTCGGCGCAGATAAGAGCATCCTTCTTGTCGCCAGGATGAGATGACACTTATCGGGCCTGGCATCTTCAAAGATGTTGTACGCATAGTGAGAGGCTGCCATGAATTTGGCGAGTGCCGGACGGCCAAGTATCCCATTATTAGGCAATGGAAAGTCAAGAACGCCAAAAGTGACCCTCTCAGTCCTGAAGTTCAACTTCATGCCAAATGTCACCGGCAACGTGATCTTTCCTTCGCTTGCTCCTTCCCGGATTGATTCCTTGAATGTGCCGGTCTCTTCGAGCTCGCCATCGAAACCGGAGTTTCGGAGCACCGCGAGGAGATCAGTTCAAGCCGGCCCCGCCGTCAACTAGCATCTTAGTGACCTTGAGGTTGCGGATAGTTGGTGAAACCAACATCGGCAAGCACCCGACCGCAGTTACGCGATCAGGGTGGTCCTCAATATCAAAAATGATAGGCGTGCTGGACCATTTCAGAGGCTTGCGTGACTCGACGGATGGTTCTGCCGCATTGACTTCCCGCATCCACTACTTGAGCTGGCGGTGTGAAGTATGCAGAGAAGCACCGCCGTCAACGCACAGGACCTCTGTGGCTTTCTGGAACTCCCCGCTCATCGGTCTCTTCATCATCCATGTCTTCATCATCGCTGCCGTCTTCATCCTTGTCGCGCCGCGGGAGGTCTGTCTCCTTGCCGCTGCTTGGCCTTGCCGCGGCGTCCTCCTCGGCCGGACGCTTCTTGCTAGCTCCTCCAGACCTTCCGGGCCTTCTCCTTGTCGCGTCGTTCAGATTCAGCCTTTTGCTGCTCGACAAGTTGCTCGACCTTTTGCAGCTCGAGGTCATGGCCCTTGGTGCGGTGGATCTTGCAAGATAGCTTTGTTGGAGCCGTCACCGCTTGTCGGCGACCGCCACAACTGGCAGTTGGTGCCGCAACCTCCTTGCCGAAGCTACCAGCTTTGGCTTTCTTGGCGCCACCTCCGTTGCCGGACTGCTCAACAACTAGCACATCTTTGCCTTCTTCTTCCCGTTGTTCCGCCGCTGGTTTTTCTTTTGCCGGGCAGTCTCCTCACTATCGATCCTCCCGCTTCAAGATTCTCTCCGGGAGTCTCCTCCTTCCTCAAAGACGCGTGCACACTTGTCGGCCAGGCATATAGCTAATCGACGCCTCTCGATCTTGCACATCGCCATCTCCTCCCGCATCTCGCGGTTTCGCACGCTCGATGGAACGCGCTGATTACCGCGACAGGTGGACATCTGAGATGTTGTCTTTGTCTGTGGCTGAATCTCCGAATGTACTTGCTAGGGCTCTCCTTCCTTCCGGGCGAGCAGATGAAGGTCGCTTTCTTGGCCATGGGGCTTGTGGTCACCAGAAGGCACCGACAAACCGATGGCATAGATCTGCCCAAGAGGATATGGAGTTGTCCGGCAGGTGCATGAGCCAGGATCTTATATTGGGCTTGAGCACCGCCGGAAGTAGTTGGCCAGATCTTGTCGTCGCCCCGGCAGCATGCACCGCGATGGTGTAGATGCCGAGGAACTCCGACGGATGCGCCTCGCCGCCGTATTTCTCTCGCACGTCGGCTTGAAATTCTTCTTGCTGGGCCACTGGACTTGCCGCAGCTCACGAAAGTGAACGCAGGGCAACCTATCACAGACAAAGAAGTCGCCTGGTTCCCCTGGCGCATGCATGTCGACAGAGGGCCAAGCGCGCTGGTCGGATTGACGCCGCGCTTCTCTTCGGCGCTCGATGCGAGTTCGAGCGTCTTCTTGCTGTCGTTCGAGAAGAACTTGGCGCTGATCGCGACGAGCTCGTGGATCCGACGATGCGGTGGAGTCGCTGTCGAGGTGGATCCGGCGAGTCGGCGATCTTGGCCTTCGGGGCGGAGAGTGCATGGTGGTTGCACCCACACCGTTTTCGTCGCCACCGGATCGTGTTTGGCAGTCCTGCCGCGGCAGCGATGCACTCGGCTGCCGCAGAGCGTCTCCGTTGGCAAAGCCGATGAGACTCTGAATGGTGGCCCTCCATTCATCGACCTTGTCGGCTGTTGGAGGGTAATCCAGGAGCAGTTGAGCTCTCGCCAAAGCTTCTGCTGGAGTGGTGGGTGGCAGTGGCGAACGGCGCGAGGAGCGGATATGCTCGGACTTCTAACTCTGTTAGAAGGAGCAGATATCCCGCCCAGCGACCGTGTTTCGCCAAGCGCCAAAGATGTCGGGCGTGCATGCTGGTCTTGAGCATCCCGAGATCCACCAGCTCGATCTTGGTCCAACGAGCGTATGGTGTTGTGAATACCATGACGCTGTCGATCCCGCGCCTCTGAGACGGGCGCGGTGCATGTATCGGACGCCGAGGTTCGCGCAGCCTTGTCCTTGGACTTGGCAGCACCGTGGGCTCCCTGTCGACGTCCATTCTTCCGCCGGCGTCTACCCCACCACCCGTTTGCTCCGGTGGTGGTGGGTTCGACGCGGACGGAACATCTGCCGCCGAAGCCTTCTTCTTCGGTGGCATGTCGATGAAGATGAAGATCTAGCTCGTGTAGACGCCGGATCAGGTTCACACAATCTCGATGCCCCCTACCTGGCGCGCCAAAGATGTCGGGGAAGCTGATCTGGCCCACGAACACCTATGGGACCGGCGGACCGAGCCCCTTTCGGTTCGGCGGGGGGCGGAGGTCGCACGAAGAGCAGATCGAGGCGAAGCACACGAGCAGTTTACCCAGCTTCGGAGCTCTCCGGAGAGATAACACTCCTACTGCTGCATGTCTGAGTATATTGAGTTCTTGCTCGGGAGCGCTGGGTGCTACAGTACACACAAGTCGCTAACGAGACCGAGCGTGAGTGTTCTCTGGCTTTGAACCTTCTGAACCCTCTCTCCTCCTCCCTACGTTGCACATGGGCCTCCTTTTATATGCTAAAGGGGTCTCCGACAGGTGGCAACGTAGACAAGGGTAAAAATGGAAAAGGAGTGGTTGGTACAGCTACTTGTACAGTGTACCTTACCTAACCCTGACGGCAGGGGACAAAGGCATTAAATGCCCGTCTCACGCCGCCCCTACAGTGCGTAAAGGGACCGTCGGGGTGCCACCGCTTGCCACGATGGCAATCTTGTCGCCACATAAATACTTCACCGCTGGTCAAGACGTTTCTGCCACGCTGCTACCGAAAGGTCCTGTATGACACGTTAGTGGATGTGCTGGAGCGCAGGTACAGAGTGGTGGTCTGGCACGGCAAGCGCCTTGCCGCGGTTGTTGGCTTGTCGCATCCGGAAGCTTGTCGCTCACCGGGCCTTCCCGGCAAGCTCCTCTTGCCGGGGCCTTGTTTCCTAGGTGGCTTGGGTGGCCTTCCCGGCAAGCTCCTCTTGCCGGGGCCTTGTCTCCTTGGCTTGAATACTTTGTTCTTGAATGGCTCCAAAGGAACCACGGAGGACCTTAGCGGTCACCCGGTAAGCCTTGCCGCGGAGGGCTGCAACTGCCCGTGCACAAGTTCGGGATACTAGGGTACCCCTACTCTAGTACACCGACACGGAGAGTCAAGATGAAAACGTGTGCCAACCCCTATGCATAAGTTCGCAAGGTCACTGAACCCGCAAGTTGATCACCAAAACATACATCAAGTGAATCACGTGATATCCCATTGTCACCACAGATAAGCACATGCAAGACATACATCAAGTGTTCTCAAATCCTTAAAGACTCAATCCAATAAGATAACTTCAAAGGGAAAACTCAATCCATTACAAGAGAGTTGAGGGGGAGAAACATCATAAGATCAAACTATAATAGCAAAGCTCGCGATACATCAAGATCGTACCGAATCAAGTACACGAGAGAGAGAGAGAGAGAGAGAGAGAGAGATCAAACACATAGCTACTGGTACATACCCTCAGCCCCGAGGGTGAACTACTCCCTCCTCGTCATGGAGAGCGCCGGGATGATGAAGATGGCCACCTGTGAGGGATCCCCCCTCCGGCAGGGTGCCGGAACAGGGTCCCAATTGGTTTTTGGTGGCTATAGAGGCTTGCGGCGGCGGAACTCCCGATCTATTATGTTCCGTGATGTTTTTAGGGTATATGGACATATATAGGCGAAAGAAGTCGCTAAGGGGAGCCACGAGGGGCCCACGAGGGTGGGGGCGCACCCAGGGGGGCAGGCGCGCCTCCCTGCCTCGTGGCCACCTCGAAGCTTCCCTGACTTCAACTCCAAGTCTCCTGGATCACGTTCGTTCCAAAAATCACGCTCCCGAAGGTTTCATTCCATTTGGACTCCGTTTGATATTCCTTTTATGCGAAACACTGCAACAAGGAAAAAACGGAAACTGGCACTGGGCTCTGGGTTAATAGGTTAGTCCCAAAAATAATATAAAAGTGCATAGTAAAGCCCATAAACATCCAAAACAGAAAATATAATAGCATGAATACATCATAAATTATAGATACGTTGGAGACGTATCCTGGGTCACAACCACACACCTGGCCTCCAAAGAACAACCACTGGTGCGCGTCGGCCCTAAACAAATAGTTTTTAACCCCTTTCCGCAACGGCATTCAGAATCGTCGCCAAGTGATTGTGGGTGATAGGGGGGTCCTTGCCACACGACCCAGAAACCGTTGGGGATATGCCCTCCTGGCACACACGCTCGGCAAAATGAGGTCGTGTGCGACCGGCGAGCTCTCAAATATAGAAATATGTACAATAGTGCTAAAAAATACAATTATACAGGCGAAATCATTTCTAGTCGTAAGTACATCCCAAACATTCAGTCACCACTAAATGTTTCCGTTCGTATATACATCCCACACAGTCACTACAAGGAAAATGTTTGCGCAAGGTGGCGTAACGCATACAGTTTTGAAGAGAATGTCGTGTGTGATTGTTCATTAATCCAACACGGCTTATTCCTAGAGACTGTGTGCATTGCCTGAGGTCATATCCCATGGTGGTTTCTCATTAACCGTTTGCAATAGGGAAACCCAATTAGCAAGCTAATTGGCCAATTAGCCGGCTAATTGCCCTATTATTAATAATCCATTTACTAATCTAATTGACATTCATATTAAGCACATAATATATTCCATTTCCATATTAAGGAAGCAGGATTTCATAATTGAAGTACATCAGAGTACAACATGATATAGCTTCAGCACTCAGCTACCCCATTACACAAATGCACCAGCAGTAAGTTTCACATGCAACATCTAGAACCTTTCGAAATTAGCATCATATACGACACATAGAGTGATGCATCTCATCTGGAAAACTGCTGAAGCGGAAGGCGAATATTGAGCCTTCATTCATGTTGAAGGTCTTTGCAACTTATGCCAGTGCCTGTGGATGATTGACCGTCCATCCTTCGACCTCTTCAGGAACACTTCAATATTGAACCGTGGGTGTTGTATGAAAACTTTCCTTGCCTCCTGACCACAGAGGTGGTTTGAGAGGTAATCATCAGTGAAGCCTGAAAACAAGGATGTGCATAAATATCTTCTCTATATTGGAAATGGGGCAAAGGAATACAAAAAGGCAAGGTATAATAGTTGGTACCATCTTGTAAACCTCAGTGCTTCCCATTGTTTCCGTGCAACACATATAAGGTAGTTAGTCATCAGGTTAAGTAAGGGTCTGCATGCTATGAGTAAAATATGTTGATGATAAATAAGCACATTGCAGATTCATCAGATTAATTCATGCCACATGGAAAACCCATTTATGCAAACCAAGCATGATTAAGAACTAGGAAATATAGCACTTGTATTTGTTTCTCATGTATTAAGTGCAGCCAAATTCGATGTATTCCTCACATGGTATACAATAACAGAATGCAGCCACAGCAATTGAACATCGCATTTCAGAATTGAACCAAGCAGTTAACTAAACACCACAACAAATGAACCACACGTTAACTGAGCACCACATTGCACAATATAACATACTTCTAATAGAAGATCGCATGCTTAACCAAACCAAGCATGCTTAACAACTTATAAATATTAGCAATCAGATTTGTTTCTCATGTATTTAGTACAACCAATTTCGATTTATTCCTCACATGGTATACAATAATGTAATGCAGCCACAACAATTGGACATCGCATTGCAGAATTGAACCAAGCAGTTAACTAAACACCACAACAAGTGAACCAAGCCACAACAAATGAACCAAGCAGTTAAGTAAACACCAATTGAACAATATAACATACTCCTAATAGAAGATCAGACAGTTAACCAAACCAAGCATGCTTAACAACTTGGAAATATTGCACCCTGAAGAATTGAACATCACATTTGCAGAATTGAACCAAGCAGTTAATTAAACACCACATTGCACGACATATAAAACATATACACTATAGCAGAAGATTGCATGGTGAAAGTAGATAGCACAATTCACTAGTATTTGTTAAGGAAAAGCAGTAGCTAGCAAACTGAACATGAGTCCTTATAGTGAGCTAATAAGACAAGCTAGTCCTCATTATCGGAGATATCATTGACGATTGGCTCCTTGGACATGGAAGAGGGCGAGGCCTCAGCATCGTGGGTGCCCTCGTTGTAGTGGTGAGTTGCCTGAGCCGCTCCGGGCACCAACCTTCTGTCTCTCGAGATGAGTTAAGCACGTGCACGCTGAGAAAACACCTCGTAGTCTTCGTTGAAGGCACCGACGGTGGCCTCAAGAAAATGCCATGAACTGTCGTTTAAAGCAGCCAACCGCGTCGCGGCATCGGCGCACGAGGCGTCAACGGTGGCCTCGATGACGAGGTGCTCCTCCAAGATCTGGGGGTCGGCACGAATGGCAGCCATTGCGACCTCATCCGCGCGAGCGGACGCGATTTGCTTCTCCGCTGCTAAATGCTCCTTGAGGTCATGGCTATACTGCATGCACCACGGCTTAGGCCGACGCTTATTTGGTGGAGGGGTCGATGATTTGGGTGGAAGGTGTCGCGCTCACGCCGGCGGTCGGGGCATGTGGGATGTGGAAGGAGGAGGAGGATGGGGGTCGGGTGTGGATTACCTGCCTGGATAGGCGAGGCCGAGCAGCATGGAGGAGGGTCGCCGGCGAGGAGGCGGCGGCGCTGCAAGCAAGGAGTGAAGGTTTCAACATGGAAAGGGAAGGCGGAAAGAGGGGAAATGTGGCTTTTGGTAAGGGAGGCGGAGGTAGATATTTCCACGGAAGCCGAAAATTTGGAATCGCTTCACCAAAAAATCGGGCGCAAAGTGTCATCAGACATCATCCCTTATTCGCATACACGGTCCAAGATATTTTGTGCTGCATCTCACACGGTTGGTTATAATAAACTGTGTGGGATCTACTTAATATTTGATCTTGATTTGAATTACATAATGGGGTCACAGCGGCTGAGGGAGTCCCGGATTAGGGGTTGTCCGGATAGCCGAACTATCATCACGGCCGGACTCCAAGACTATGAAGATACAAGATTGAAGACTTCGTCCCAAGTCCGAATGGGACTTTCCTTGGCGTGGAAGGAAAGCTTGGCGATACGGATATGTAGATCTCCTACCATTGTAACCGACTCTGTGTAACCCTAACCTATCCGGTGTCTATATAAACCGGAGGGTTTTAGTCCGTAGGATCTAACAACAATCATACCATAGGCTAGCTTCTAGGGTTTAGCCTCCTTGATCTCGTGGTAGATCTACTCTTGTACTACCCATATCATCAATATTAATCAAGCAGGAGTAGGGTATTACCTCCATCGAGAGGGCCCGAACCTGGGTAAAAACATCGTGTCCCTTGTCTCCTGTTACCATCCGCCTAGACGCACAGTTCGGGACCCCCTACCCGAGATCCACCGGTTTTGACACCGACATTGGAATCCCAATTTTATGCAATAATTGCACGAACAAGGGAATCCTAAACGCCATAAGTCATCGCGAAATTACACGCTTTGCTGACTTGGTGACCATAGTACAAAAGTACTGTGCGATGGAGAGCGCCTGGAAAACCGAAAGTAAATTTTGGGATAATCAGCCCCGAATACATCACTAGTCCGAAATAAAAGGGTGCATCATTATCAAGCACCGGGTTAAATACCAAAAACCAAAACCCTTAAAGGGTACGGAACCGTCATCGAGGGTTGGCTAAACGGACCTCGCAAAATTCATAGCACGAGGGCGCCACTCCAACTCATAGCCTTCGAGCATGTTGGATATCGCGGCAGGTGGCCAAAAGTGGCGAGGAGCTTCTAGCTTCGTAATCCCAGCCCAGCAACACCAAAGACGGTGTTAACAGTCTTCGAGACTTTCGCATCAAATAACATGCGAAAATGAACACTCCGCAACCTTGCCGAAGTCTACCAAGTAGCAACAATAAATCCATGGAGTGACACGGCTATTACCTTTAATGCCAGTGACGAACCTAAATTCCGAACAGCTCGAGCACCAGCCACATTGGTCCACAGTCCGATAGTGGACGGCTTTCGCCTTACTAAGGTACTCATGGATGGCAGAAGCGGACTAAACCTCATCTATGAGGAAACCCTCCGAAAATGGAAATAGATCGAACCGCATTGAGCGAAGCAGCACAACCTTTAGAGGAATAATCCCTAGCCGTGAAGCATGCTGCACAGGAAAAATCACATCGGACATAGTGTTCGCTCACGGACAATTACAGTCCGAGGAGGTCACATTTCAAGTGGCCCTGCTCAACAAATTGATATCATGCTTTATTAGGACGAGAGGCATTCACAATTTTTCAAGCTATACCCCATTATGGGTACATGAAGCTTAAAATGCTCGGACCTGACGGAATCATCACTCTCGCTAGTGATCCAAACATAGCACTCTGCGCCGAAAACAAGACAGCCGCACTAGCCCTCGAGGCACTATCCGAAGCCCTAGCGGCCGATGAACTCACCGCTATGCGCTCCACGGTGAACAGGGATGATGTGATACTTGATAAAAGATCCAAGTCCACTTCTTTTAAACCAGCGGATGAAATAGTCAAATTCCAAGTCCACCCAATGGACCCTGCAAAGACGGCCTCCATTGGGGCACAATTAAACCCTGATGTAGACGCCAGACTACGAGAATTTCTATAAGAAAATCGGGACATCTTTGCTCGGCACCCTTCGGACATGCTAGGAATCCCACGCCACCGGCCGAGCACAAAGATAAATATCCTAAAAGGATTCAAGCTACCAAACAGGCTCTTCGGCGCTTTTCTGAACCCAAGAGACAGGACATGGGAGAGGAGCTAGCCAAACTTTTGGAAGCCGGATTCATCAGAGATATAAAACATCCGGACTGGCTAGCAAACCTGGTGATGGTACCAACGAAGGATAAATCCTGGTGCCTATGTGTTGATTTTAAAGACCTTAATAAGGCTTGACCAAAGGACCCCTTCCCCGTCCCTCGAATTGATCAAATTATTGACGCTACAGCAGGACATGACTCATTGTGCTTCCTCGACGCGTACTCCGGCTACCACCAAATCAAGATGGCGGAGCCAGACCAAGCTGCAACAGCATTCATCACTCCATACGACCCCTTCTGCTTCAACACAATGTCCTTTGGGCTCAAAAACGCCAAGCAACATATCAACAAGCATGATTCGGACATGTCCGCAAACCATATCGGCAAAACAAAGGAAGCATATGTAGATGACGTGGTCGTCAAAACCAAGCACGCCGAAACTCTAGTAGACTACTTGAGGCTCACATTCGACAATCTTCAAACTATGACATCAAGCTCAATCCGAAAAATGCGTCTTCGTGTTCCAAATGAAAGCTCCTGGGCTTCATTGTGTCCGGTAGAGGAATTGAAGCAAACCCAGCCAAGATCCAAGCTCTATCACAATTGGATATTCCAAAAGACCTCAAACAAATACAAAAATTAACGGGATGTATAGCAGCTCTAAGCCGCTTTATTTCCCGTTTGGGAGAAAAGGCGTTACCCCTTTACCGCCTCCTCCGGCGCACCGAACACTTCGAGTGGACGGATGCCGCCACGGCCGGACTCGAAGAAATAAAGGCAATTTTGGCAACAAATCCGGTCCTGGCCGCGCCCAATGTGGGCGAACTAATGCTATTATATATCGCCGCAACGCATCAAGTTGTCAGCGCAGTGCTCGTTGTCGAACGAGAAACGGACGGACACTGGTTCCCTCTTCAAAAACCAGTTTACTATGTGTCCACTGTCCTAACTCCATGCAAGTCCCGATACCCACACTATCAAAAGATAGCATACGCGGTGTTCATGGCATCCCGGAAGCTGCGACACTACTTTCAAGGGTGCTCGATAACGGTAGCCTCCAAAGTACCTCTTAACGACATTATAAATAACCGCGACGCGACGGGTCGGATTGCTAAATGGTCCATAGAGCTCCTTCCATTCGACATAACTTATAAGCCACGACAGGCTATTAAGTCGCAGGTTTTGGCCGACTTCGTGGCCGAATGGACTGAAGCCGAACTCCCTAAAGAGTATGGCGCATACTCAAATTGGATCATGCACTTTGACGGCTCCAAAATGTTGGCCGGCCTGGGGGCTGGCATCGTTCTGACGTCCCCAACCGGGGACACAGTCCAATACGTCCTTCAGATAATGTATACGGACTCCAACAACGCAGCGAATCTTAGGCCCTTCTGCACGGCCTCCGGATGGCAGTCTCCATGGGCATTCAACGCCTAGAGATGCGTGGGGATTCGAACCTCGCAATATCTCAAATAAATGGAGACTTTGATGCCAAAGATCCGAAAAATGGCAGCATACCGCAATGCGGTCCTAAAAATGTTAGCACGGTTCGAAGGGCTCGAATTTCATCATATAGGCCGGGACAACAACCAGGTGGCGGATATATTGGCACGCATCGGTGCAAAACGCGATGCCATCCCACCCAATATCTTTTTGGAACGGCTGTTCAAGCCATCCGTACTATGGGAAGGGGAGTCCGGCAATAACAATCCGGACCCAACCGCACGCCTCGACGCCGAACACTCGACACAACCGGAGGCTCTCGCCTCGAGATAACACCCTCCGCTCATGAAATAATGGCGGTTATCGCCTGCGGACGGAACCATTCCTAGCCTACCTAACTAGGCAGGAACTCCCCGAAGACCAAAATGAGGCTCGCTGCATAGTACGGCGATCTAAAGCCTACAAAGTCCATGAGGGAGAGCTTTATAAGAAAAGCACTACAGGAGTCCTTCAAAGGTGTATCTCCGAAGAGGAAGGGCGAAATCTCCTGGCTGAAATTCATGCCGGACTGGGTGGGCACCACGCCGCAGCCCAGGCCCTTGTAGGCAAGGCCTTCCGTACATGATTTTATTGGCCAACGGCCCGGCAGATCTTGGCAGGATTTAGTCCAACGATGCGTCGGTTGCCGCCTTTTGCTAACCAAAGCCACATGCCACCCACCGCCTCAAAACTATACCCATCACCGCCGTTCGTGGTCTGGGGGCTTGACATGGTTGGACCCCTTAAGGGAGGAACCCACAAGCAAAAATACCTATTGGTCATGGTGGATAAATTCACCAAATGGATAGAGGCCAAGCCTGTTAAAATGGCCGAATCCGGACCGGTGATAGACTTCATATCAGGGGTAGTGCACCGTTACGGTGTCCCCCACAGTATCATCACTGATAACGGCACCAACTTCACGGCCGATGAGGTTAAATTATGGTGCAAAAACATGGGCATCAAGCTCGATTACGCCTCAGTCTATCACCCTCAAACCAACGGCCAAGTCGAACGAGCAAATGGTCTAATCATGAGCGGCATTAAACCCAGACTAGTGCGGTCCCTCAAGGAATCTAACACGCACTGGGTTGAGGAGCTCGACTCCGTACTCTGGGGGCTGCGGACCACGCTGAATCGTACTACCGGCTTCACACCATTCTTTATGGTGTACGGTGCAGAGGCAGTCTTGCCCTACGACATAATACATGACTCACCTCGCGTGCGCATGTATGAAGAAAGAGAAGCCGATCTCGATCGGCAGGACGGTTTGGACGCATTGGAGGAGGAGCACGACGTGGCAAAAGCTTGGCAAAAGCTCGTTCTGCATTCTATCAATAGCAGGCTCGAAGATATCAAAGCAGGGAAGTACGGGCCAAGGCTTATAACATTGGCGAACTAGTTCTACGCCTGCCGGACAAGAAAAAGGACAAACTCAAGCCCAAATGGGAAGGTCCCTTCATCATCGACCAGGTCCTGACCAGCGGAGCATACCGTCTGCGAAACGCATCGGATAACCGACTCGAGCCGAACCCATGGAACGCAGCCCATCTACGAAGATTCTACGCCTAAGCGCCGGACTCCACGTTCGTCTCCTTCCTCCGTCCACATTTTCTATTTTTGCTGTCTTTTATTTCTCTCCTTCCTCCTCCTTCTTCTTGAAGCCTCTAGAGGCTCGTTTGCGCTTTTTTTCGCACATACTTGACGCGCTGTCCGCTCATTATACTCCGGGGCTTCTTTAATGTAAGCTTATTTATACGGGCTTCACGCCCAACACATGCGTTAAACTTCCGCATGTACCTTTTATTCACCATTATATGCATCGATATGACTTAAGTTTTGGCTAAGCTGGGTTGCCTGGCTCCTGTGCTTACCCCTACGTTCCCGATTGTTCGGCTAGGTGGTAAAGGGAGCACCTCTGCGATTGTTACTGCCGTGTCCGCCGGATGTGTACCTCAGACTGGGTGAAGCCGAAAGCTAGCGTTCTTAAGGGAATATTCGGTCGGTGAACTGAAAGATGATTTTTAACTATTTACCCATCTGCCCCCAGATGATTTTACTACTTTCATAGCAGCTTTGACATGCACTTTAGGGCATGCATCCCAAATGAAAGGAACCCTTAACTAACTATTCTCCCGGAAGATGTTTCTTACTACCCATGTAATATAACATAACTAGTTGGGCACTTGTCTGATACAGCAATAATGACCCCTACGCCTTGTCTCCGTGCATACCCCGGTTCTTATATAACCACGAAGGTATTCGGACACACTCCGGACTATTGGGTCCTGAGGTCGGGCTTAAAAGGTCCGCTTATGACAAACGATCTACAATCCGGCTAGAAGACATTTTTCATGTCATATTTTTACATAGTCAACTCGACTCATTGTATTCCTCCTCAATGCCATCTAATAGGCTATCTAATTTACAATCTTGCTGGGAATATTTGGAGGCCAATTCTACTTGGCCGTACACTAAGCTTACAGGAATCTCCATCCCATCGGGCCCCACAGGTCTGACCTCGGCCATGTAGTTTGGGTCACCGTGGTACCGCTGCCTTCACCATGGCCCGAGCCTCCTCGGCGCCTTTGACGGCAGGCCGATATCTTCCATAGTCGGAAGCGCCACCGTGCTCCTTGAAGCCGCTCTGCCAGCTCCCCAATGCCTTGAGGCAGGAGATAGATGGCAACAGGCTGCCGATGCTTTTCATCACCGCCGGACTCGTTCGCGGTACCGACGCAATTCGGGAAGAAGATCACCAAGAATCGGGCATCTCCTCCTCAGGACGACCTGTGAGCAAACCTACATACATGTTTATGTTAGCCGCCTTCCTCGCCGAACTCTTTCAAAGTTCGCTCAAGCACTTACTGAAAATGCCGTGACGAAGCCGCCGATTCTCCTTTACGGAGTCAGACAACTGGGCACGAACATCTTTTAGTTCCTCACCCAGCTTGGTGTTGGCATCCTGGAGGTTATTTTTCTCCTACCGCACCCTCGTAAGCACGCTCTCGCCAGCCTTTAGCTGGCGCAAGAGCTATTGCTTGTCCGGATCCAGTCCGGCGCCATCTGCAATGTTTTTGTCAGATTTACACACCCGCCGCACTTCATAAACTATTTATCTTTTGAAGCGTATATTACCGAGGGGGTCTCTGTGGCTCCCCTCAGAAGGCTAGTGCGGCCTCAAGTTGGGCCTTGCACTCTTCAAGCTCCCTGGGACAATCGGGTACTCTTTTCTGTAAGATCCTGCAGATAAAAATGATCCTTAAATCAGTTATTCTAACTATTTTAAGTCTCGGGGCCACCGCATATATAATCACAAATTTCCTTACCCAGTATGTCCTTTACATACCGCTCCGTGGCTCTGGCTAGACCATCTTGAGCGGCACGGAGGTGCGCATCTCCCGAATTGAAGGCATTCAAGGCCTCTTGGGAGAAACATGCGTCACGAAGAACTGTCCGCGGGCGCCTTTGTGATTCAAGGCGCTCTCCACCTCGGAGTTGGTGGCGGACAATCTGTCGGCATCCTCTCGCCGGAGGAGCATCCGACGACGCCTCGTGTTCGCCTCCGCTTCGACCCGGATTTGGAGCCTGGCCGGCGGAGGTTCGATTATAACCTCTCCGGACTCAGTCCGGCGGCGCTCTTTTTCCCGAAAGAGCGTCGGCGTTAATCGCCTTCTAGGAATCAATCCTAGGAACATGGTGACACGCCATACCGTTGCGGCGGAGTTTCGATCCGGACCGCACTCCTTTTTTTACCTGCGGGCCGTCTTGCCCCTTGTTGGCCGATCACGCTGGCTCGGCTTCCTGCCTCGAAGGTACCCCTGCGAAACACCATTGGTATACGGTGATCAAGAAATAAGCAAGGATGGGTCATTAGCAGAATATTAGGACCGTGGTCTCAGTTACCTGTGAGGCGGGAAGTAGTCCGGGGTCCTCGGCCGTGATGGCTACCAAAGCATTGTCGATGCTAAGTTGGTGGAATACCCCGTCGATCAACTCCACCTTTATATCCGGATCCTCTTCGGAGGTCGGATCGAGGGACCGTTCCGGATCCTCGGGTTGTGGGGGCGGGCTGTGTATCTTCTCCACAGTCCGGCGCAGTTCCTGCGCAGAAACCACGAAATGAGATATTTAACCATGGGAACATGGATCGGACAGGTCACAAAGATGTTTGCTTACCCAGCTTCGAGGATTATTCGAAGAAAACTCCTTCAGTGGATTGACGCGGAGGAAATCCTCCTCCTCCCCTTTATACATGGCGCATAAGATCTTCACCAGTTCGGTGACCGATCCCGACCCTTTATGCCATGGCGGGTGGCATCGTCCTCCCGTTGAAATCCCACATGGGGTGGCCCCTATATTGGAGCCGGCTACACTCCCCTCATAATGCAGATTGCCATGACTCCAATCATGGTCAATCCGGCATGAGCCAAGAACCTTATTCGCTCATCGATAGAGGACATCCCGGTCATTTTTCCCTCCGGCTCCGAGGGCGCCAGCTTAGGCGCTTCTTCGTGAGGAGCATTGCTGAACTCGGAAGGCCGATCCGAACAGGATCTGGCAAAGGACGCCCTCCATGTAAAACCATTACGAAGGCCAGTCTTGGACGCCTTCTTCGGGTTCCGGATAGGTATCCGTCCCGGCGATGCGCCATAGCTCGGCTCCGCCCACTTGATATATTGACCCCTCATGAGAACGGGGTACTAGGCAGAATAATCTCTTCCACAGCCCAAAATGAGCCTCGACGCCCAAGAACAGTTCACAAAGGGCCACGAAGCCCGCGATGTGCAAGATGGAGGCAGGAGTAAGGTGGTGCAACTGGAGGCAGAGAACTCCAAGAGCCCCGGAGAAACGGATGGATTGAAATCCGAGTCCTCTTACTAGATAAGAGATGAAGCATACCCGCTCTCCTTTAGAGGGATCGGGGACACTCTCCGCTTGCTTTCCGCCCTTGTAGGTGGCAAGTCCGGCTCGAACCGAACCATGAAGGCTGGGGAAGAAATCCCTTGGCTTGGAGTATAACTAGCTCGCTATGCGGAATCGAGCATCTCTCCCAATTTCTGTGCCGAGGGCTGGGAGCGCGAGAGGAGGAGCCGCATCGACTGTCCATGATGGAATGTGCTTTGGTCAGAGGTGCTCCGATGAAAGCTCGCGAAGGGGGGATGGTGTGACTCAGATGTAGAACCTCGCCACTTCTATAGGCAGCTCATTTGCGCAGCTAGGGGGGTAATTGTAAAAATACCCTGGCTTTTCGCATTCATTCAAACACGTGGAAGATGGCCATTATTGGGCGTAGAAGCCAAGGAGCGCAGCATTTATCAGAAGCCGGACACTATTCGATAAGTATATGAAATTTGGAGAAGAACCCGCCTCGCAATGCCGAAGACAATCAACGCGCCGGACTCATCATCATTGAAGCCTGGTTCGGGGCTACCGAGGAGTCCCGGATTAGGGGGTGTCCGGATAGCCGAACTATCATCACGGCCGGACTCCAAGACTATGAAGATACAAGATTGAAGACTTCGTCCCGTGTCCGGATGGGACTTCCCTTGGCGTCGAAGGCAAGCTTGGCGATACGGATATGTAGATCTCCTACCATTGTAACCGACTCTGTGTAACCCTAACCTATTCGGTGTCTATATAAACCGGAGGGTTTTAGTCCGTAGGACGAACAACAATCATACCATAGGCTAGCTTCTAGGGTTTAGCCTCCTTGATCTCGTGGTAGATCTACTCTTGTACTACCCATATCATCAATGTTAATCAAGCAGGAGTAGGGTATTACCTCCATCGAGAGGGTCCGAACCTGGATAAAAACATCGTGTCCCTTGTCTCCTGTTACCATCCGCCTAGACGCACAGTTCGGGACCCCCTACCCGAGATCCGCCGGTTTTGACACCGACAGCGGCCATGGACGGTGGTTGAATTGCTAGACCTTTTATCTACAGTGATCATAAAAGAATTGGAATTATTTAGGGTTCGTTTGGACATTTTTATGCATTAAGTGAGTTTTTAATGCATTTATGTGCATAATTCAAATTTAGACTGCATGCACATGCTCCAGTGCATATAAATTGGTTGAAAAATCAAATTTGTTTCCTTGGGTGCATGCTTAGGTCCCATGCAAGAAATGGGAATGAATTTCAAACACCATGGCACCGTTGATTACCAGCAAAACATTGAGATGCCTGGTTTTTAAATTCTAGTAAATCCAAAACTCGTCTGAAATTCATGAAACTTGGCATGCTATCATGGAGCGGCATCAACATGCCATGGTACAAATTTTGTCCCATTTGGGGCAGGTTTAGGTATATGCTTCTCACAAACCGGAGCTTCTCACAATAAGCATGATGGTTTTCGATAGGGAAAGTCCCACCTTTGGGGACGAAACGATATCCATTGCCTCTTATTGCTTTCAAGTTTTTTTTCTCGTGTCAACATAGAACAACAGGAGTGTTGTGTGAATTTTTCTGATTTTTCTGGGTTCGTTAGGACATTTTTATGCATTAAGTGAGTTTTCAATGCATTTCTGTGCATAATTCAAATTTGAACTACATGCGCATGCTCTAGTGCATATAAATTGGTTGAAAAATCAAATATGTGTCCTTGGGTGCATGCTTAGGTCCCACGCAAGAAATGGGAATGAATTTCAAACACTGGGGCACCATTGATTGTTGGCAAAACATTGAGATGCCTGGTTTTTAAATTCTAGTAAATCCAAAACTCGTCTGAAATTCATGAAACTTGGCATGCTATCATGGAGCGGCATCAACATGCCGTGGTACAAATTTGTCCCATTTGGGGCAGGATTGGGTATATGCTTCTCACAAACCGGAGCTTCTCACAACAAGCATGATGGTTTTCGGTAGGGAACGTCCCACCTTTGGGGACGAAACGATATCGTTTGCCTCTTATTGCTTTCAAGTTTTTTTCTCGTGTAAACATAGAACAACAGCAGTGTTGTGTGAATTTTTCTGATTTTTTGGGGTTCGTTTGGACATTTTTATGCATTAACTGAGTTTTCAATGCTTTATGTGCATAATTCAAATTTTAACTTCATGCGCATGCTCCAGTGCATATATATTGGTTGAAAAAACAAATATGTGTCCTTGGGTACATGCTTAGGTCCCATGCAAGAAATGGGAATGAAATTCAAACACCAGGGCACCGTTGATTGCCGGCAAAACACTGAGATGCCTGGTTCTTAAATTGTAGTAAATCCGTAACTCGTCTGAAATTCATGAAACTTGGCATGCTACCATGGAGCGGCAACAACATGTCGTGGTACAAATTTTTGTCCCATTTGGGGCAGGTTTGGGTATATGCTTCTCACAAACCGGAGCTTCTCACAACAAGCATGATTGTTTTCGGCAGGGAACGTCCCACCTTTGGGGACGAAACGATATCCATTGCGTCTTATTGCTTTCATGTTTTTTTCTCGTGTCAACATAGAACAACTAGAGTGGTGTGTGAATTTTTCTGATTTTTCGGGGTTCGTTTGGACATTTTTATGCATTAACTGAGTTTTCAATGCATTTATGTGCACAATTCAAATTTGAACTACATGCGCATGCTCCAGTGCATATAAATTGGTTGAAAAATCAAATATGTGTCCTTGGGTGCATGCTTAGGTCCCATGCAAGAAATGGGAAAGAATTTCAAACACCAGGGCACCGTTGATTGCTGTCAAAACATTGAGATGCCTGGTTTTTAAATTCTAGTAAATCCAAAACTCATCTGAAATTCATGAAAATTGGCATGCTATCATGGAGCGGCATCAACATGCCGTGGTACAAATTTTGTCCCATTTGGGGCAGGTTTTGGTATATGCTTCTCACAAACCGGAGCTTCTCACAATAAGCATGATGGTTTTCGGTAGGGAACGTCCCACCTTTGGGGACGAAACGATATCCATTGCCTGTTATTGCTTTCAAGTTTTTTTCTCGTGTCAGCATAGAACAACAGGAGTGTTGTGTGAATTTTTCTGATTTTTCGGGGTTCGTTCGGACATTTTTATGCATTAATTGAGTTTTCAATGCATTTATGTGCATAATTCAAATTTGAACTACATGCACATGCTCCAGTGCATAGAAATTGGTTGAAAAATAAAATTTGTGTCCTTAGGTGCATGCTTTGGTCCCTTGCAAGAAATGGGAAAGAATTTCAAACACCAGGGCACCGTTGTTAGCCTTCAAAACATTGAGATGCCTGGTTTTTAAATTCTAGTAAATCCAAAACTCGTCTGAAATTCGTGAAACTTGTCATGCTATCATGGAAGGGCACCCGACATGCCATGGTACAAATTTTTTCCCATTTGGGGCAGGTTTGGGTATATGCTTCTCACAAACTGGACCTTCTCACAACAAGCATGATGGTTTTCGGTAGGGAACGTCCCACCTTTGGGGACGAAATGATATCCATTGCCTCTTATTGCTTTCAAGTTTTTTTCTCGTGTCAACATAGAACAACATGAGTGTTGTGTGAATTTTTCTGATTTTTCAGGGTTCGTTTGGACATTTTTATGCATTAACTGAGTTGTCAATGCGTTTATGTGCATAATTCAAATTTGAAGTACATGTGCATTCTCCAGTGCATATAAATTGGTTGAAAAATCAAATCTGTGTCCTTGGGTGCATGCTTAGGTCTCATGCAAGAAATGTGAATGAATTTCAAACACCAGGGCACCGTTGATTGCCGGCAAAACATTGAGATGGCTGGTTTTTAAATTCTAGTAAATCCAAAACTCGTCTGAAATTCATGAAACTTGGCTTGCTATCATGGAAGGGCACCCGACATGTTGTGGTATTTTTTATGTCCATTTTGAGAGAAGGCGCACTCGAATAATGACAGCCAACAAAGCATTTTGAAAAAAATTAGCTGCCACTTTAATATATAAAACGTTTGTATAATTCAAACCGTGTGCGTTCGGTTAACCATTCATGTGACGCCACGTGTCTTTGTTTTAATGGCTATAGGAGGTGCCATGTGGACAGCTGCTTGACTGAACGGGAGGCGTGCGAGCGTAGTCCGGTGCGCAGGCTCACCGGGAAGCGTACAAGCTGTTCAACGCAGGATCTGTGCATCTCTTCAACGCAAACGGTTCAGATTACGGTATGCAAATTAAAGCCAAACTTCGGCGCTAAGTCAAGAGACACTGCAATTTGTCAAAATAGGTAGCTAAAAATCAATATCACTATCTATTTTTTGCAACTAAAATTTAGTAATTAAGCATAGATTTCTTTCGTAGTAGAGATTAAGCAATCGTTCTCACCGGGAAGAGAGACAGCCTTGGACCGCCACCCGCCTCGCTCCCACTGGTCTATATTAATGGTGCCGCCGAGCGGAAGCACCCCCCATCCTCGCCACACACACAATTCCTCTCTCTCCGCCTGCATCCTCGATGCCGCTCTGAGTCCTCAAAGCTGCCAGTGTACGAGGATGTCGCCGAAGCGCCCCATCGGAGGGAGTGGCAACGCCGGGGCTGCTGAAGCACTGGAGCACGGCATGAATATCGAGATAGAGGTTCCCGTCCCTACCGACGAGGTGGAGAACGAGGCTGCCAACAAGCGGAGGCGGGTCGAGAAAGAACCGCAAGCGACTCCAGTAGGCCTAGACTTCATCAACAACCTCCCTGATGATATGTTGATAGTCATCATATCCCTCCTCCCAATCACAAATCAGGCGAGGACAGCCGCTGTTTTCGGGTGGTGGCGCACCCTATGGCTCCGCACCCCTGTCGACCTCCTCCATGCCCACAAGCTCTGCCATGGCTATCGCCAAAGCTTGGATGCGTTCTCCTAGATCCTCAGTAGTCACCATGGCCGAATCAAAGGCCTTATCATGGGCAAGTTCCGTTCCAATGGCAAGGAGCGAGCCAAGCTTGATGAGTGGTTCCGATCCCGCGCCATAGATCAGCTCGAGAAGCTAAGTTATAATGATGGGCATATGAGCTTGCTGCCAAAGTCCGCGCTCTGCTTCGCACCCACGCTACGCCTCGCTAAGTTCATGAACTGCCATTCACCCCCCCTTAATGACGCGCCTGCTCTTTTTCTACCACGACTAAAGCACCTCGAGATCGTCGCCGTCCACATCCCAAAGGATGACATGGAGCGCTTTGCTCATGCTGTATCTTGCACTCGAGTTCCTTCGTCTTCAGGCAATGAATTGGCCGAGTACCTTGCACATCACCTCCAGGAATCTCCGCACTATTTATGTGTGTTACTGGTGCTGCAACGAGAGATCACAAAAGGTGGACCACAATATGGTCATCCAGGACATACCTTCACTTGAGAGATTACTTGTAGTTGATCAACAAGGTCCAACAAGAATCAATGTCATTTCTGCGCCGAAATTGAAAGTGGTGGGCTACTCGTCTGTCAAATACTACAACTTTCAGGTACAATAGTCGCCTTATATACCTCTCCTTCTTGATATCAATGTTATTTCTAGTTTTGAAGATGTATGTTCGTCTGTCATCCAGCGAAGCTTCACCCAGACTCTGGGCACAGTGAAGGTCTTGGCACTAGAATCTGTCGTCCCCAACCTGGACCAAGTTTTCAGTTGCCTGAGATGCTTTCCGTGCCTGAAGAAGCTGTATATCGAGGTGATGTTCCTTTGCTGTTAAATGTTAACCATAAGGGAGTTCAATTTTTGCACCTTTTCCCAAGTTTACAATGACTATGTACTACGATTTACAAGGAATTTTGGAGGATTTTATGACATACACCCCCACCCCATATTGGTTGCTTCATTCATATGGTTACAGTCGTCCATAAGCATTTCTCCTTTGGATTCATCTATAATAGTTTTCTTAGGGAATTTTTCATCCAATCAAACCTCTTGAGAAGAAGGCTACATGTTTCTAGATTGTAATCAAATTAATGCCCATGTTAATCATGACAGATCGAAGATGGCACGTTGGTGCATTTTACAAATCCTGCAGACCAAATGGGCATGTAGCAGTGTTCAAAACTGCATGTAGGCACTAACACGTTCTCTTCTTTCGCAGTGCATATTAGGCCCGGTGGAAGATGTTGATAACGACAATCACATCGAATGCCTGGATCTGCATCTCTCAAATATTACTTTGAACTCCTACCGAGGGACCCCACCGGAGATTACACTCGCCATGTTCTTTCTTGCCAGAGCAAAGGTGCTGAGGGTACTGAGGTTGAACACGCATTTAATTAGGAAAGATCAATGGTATGATTATCAGAGGCGGCTGGTACTGCGGAATGGAAGTGCCTCCAAAAATGCCAAACTTCGTATTGGAAGAGCATATGGCAAAGCAATTGGAAGTTATTGTGTCAAACCCATACATGACTTGTCAGCGGCAAATCCCTTTTCAGAAATTACGCGGTTTCAATGTTTGAATTTGGGCGTCATAATCTTTGAATTTGAACCTTGCAATATTTGGTATTTGTTATATTGAACCGTTTCTGTTCTCTTGTCTCAACGCAAACAGTTCATCCGGGTGAACCACATGTCGTACATCGCACACACCTTGATCTGGCTGACCGTTTCTTTTGTGTTGCCTAATCACAAATAGTTCATCCGAGTGAACTGTATGCTATACATCGCACACACCTTGATCTGGCTGACCGTTTCTTTTGTGTTGCCTAATCACACACAGTTCATCAGAGTGAACCGCATGCTGTACATCGCACACGCCTTCATCAGGCTGCCCGTTTCTTTTGTTCCGCCTCATCGCAAACGCTTCATTGGACTGAACTGTATGCCCTGGATCGCACATGCAACTAAAATCTGAACCATGTTTGATGCATCCTCCATTGCAAACGTTTTGCACCTTTTTTGACGGTTCTTTTACATCCCCGTTTGTTATTAATGCATCGCATAAAGTTTCGTGAAAGGGTATCTCATCATAGTGTCGCGTTAGCAGCATCCTGTAGTAGTGAAAATTCCAAAAAGAGTTAGAACTATCTATAACTGCCAACCTCCACAAAAAGTTGATGTTCGGACTCAGAACTGAGGAGCACACAACAACCCCAGTTCCACTCTCTCGAAGAACCATATGTCCATGAGAGGTCCAATGAGGTCACAACACACAAGGTGCCATCGCCGCCGAACCCGAGACTAGTTTTGGGATTTTGCTAGAGCTCCGAGTCAGGGTGGAGAGGAGAGACCTCAATGGTGCCTCTAGGGAGAAAATTAACTCACACACACACAATCGTGTCACAGTGTCCAGAGAACCAACCGAGGATTGCTCTAGACTTGACCTTACACCACCAACCCCCGCTAGCACTTGATCAACCAACCAAGGCTGCAAGATAGACAAGGCAGGTGTGGGGGCGAATGAGTTGAGGAGGATATGATCTTGACCTTCTAATATGGAGGCGAAGGGGGAAAATCTAGGTCAAGACCACAACGAACTGAATCCTAGCCACTCGTGTACAAAAGGTAGCCGTCTAGCACATCCTACGCACGTTACCTTGCCATCTAGGGTGCCTCCTAGGTGTCTTGGGTGGTCTGCAAAGGAATGAAGCGACAAAAACCTCACCACGACCTTCGTCGCCAAGCATGCAAGCTTGCCCGATGAACACCTCCGATGCAACATGAGAGGGAGAGGGTGGAGGGGGTGGCAGTGTTTGGGAAACCCTACTCACCTCAGAGTCCCCAGATTCATTGGAATAATAGGAAAAAGCTCGAAGCCAACTAGAAAATATCAAGAGGCCTTGGGAGGAAAACGTGAGGCCCCCCAAAACATCCCAAGGACATCCACTAGCAAGCAGCGCAGCCTGAAATCAAAAATCCCTCGAGAAATTTGTTGCATTCATTTCTATAGTTGATCCGTTTTCTTTAGAGAGAAAGATGATCCTATTATTAGTCACCCTAGAAAGAATAGGTTTTCACATAAATCTGCTTAGATCCCGACCTAGTTCAGAAGAAAGAAACTAGCTAGAAAGAAGAATGAAACCACAATTGAATTGTGGAATTACCTCATCAGCTATTATTCCTGGGGTGAGCTTCCTTGAGGACGTGATTTAGGTCCACGGTGGTGGTTAATAGGTGGGAGGTAGAATGATGATAGTTTGGGGGTACTTATGTTGAGGTAGATAAGGTGATATTTATAGAGAATGAAAGAAGCACAATTGAAATACTCTCTATATTGGTAAATAAAAAGGTATGGAGGTATCAATTAATGGTCAATGTAAACCATGGTGTCTATTCATGCGCGGTGGAAATGTAGGCAAATTCTAAATTCACCCATTTTTAGATCATACGGGGAGTAATTTACTATAGAGATATGACCGATACATGGCTATATTTATGGGTTATGCAAACATATGCAGGTAATAGTTGTCTTTGGTAAAACTTTTTAGCGTCAGTCAAATTGTTTTTCTTGAGAGAATATAGTAGCACTAATTTCGTTGGAGAGGATTTCGTCATTTTAACTAGCATTATGTATGTGATGAGATATATGTTTATCGACAACAAATGGATTTGTTGGTAACAATGAATTGGTTTTATTGATAATATTCTGTGCTATTCTTCACAAATGAGTCTACTAGACATGTGCCTCCAAAGTTTTATGAAAAAAATCTACAAGAAATGCTTAAATATCTTATGTTAAGAACGACATTCATCGTTAAGATTATGAATCATATGAGTACAATGAATGCAACATAACTCTATGGAGGTTACGGACATAACTTAGAAAGATGGACATCAAAAGTAAATTAGTTCACTATAAATGTGACATACACTTTGTCATATTTATTTAGTTTTGACTATATATGTGGTGTACACATAAAAGGTAAATTTGGTAATTGTAGATATCACGAACGCATAAAAAGTAAAAAAAATACTATAAATGTTACATACACATAAAGACTTTGGTGTTCAAAAGATGCTCCTGAGCATGCATATACAAAAAGCCATGGGTAATGAAGGTGAACAATTTGATTCAAAACATGAGTAATTAATTAACAACCCACACTCAAATTAATTAAGCACCATGCATGACACATCGACATCCATAGAGTTGATACTTCCACATTACCTACTTGCTGCCACTGGCACTGGTATAGTAGTAGTAATCACAATCCGACAGAACCATCTCCTCGAACCATTATCTCTTAACATTTGCAGCCGTCGATAGCAAGTTCTTTCACACGGTCTCCTTAACGTTCTTGAGCATGACAAAGTAGAGCTTCAACATAGATAGCTTTGCCACATACAGTGAGTTGACCTGCATGAACTTCTCATCATTGCCGCCGGCCCACGCTCGCATCCTGTTTGGCAGCAAGTATTGGTTGTACATCTTGGACAAGCCATCCAGCGTGATAACCAGTTGCTCCATATCTAGGCGCGACAGCGGGATGCTTTTCTCATCCATGACCCAGATGAGGTTGCTGCCAAGCAAAATGTCCTCTGGCCATTGGCCAGTGTCAGGCACTAGGGTACGTGTCGTACAACAATGAGTCCTCGATAATTAGAGCTCTTGCAGATTGTATCAAACTCCTCTTTCGCTGGAATCTTGAGACATTTCACACATTTGTAGCATTGGACCATGCACATGCTGAAGTAGTACTTCAAACCTTGTTTCGTCTATCAAATCATCAGAAGTTAGTTAAGGGTGACACATGCACTTGTTGTTTCTTGTATCTGGTAAGAGAAACAGATTATATGAAGTATGGATTTGAATTTACATTGTTTGGAAATCCGATGAGTTAGTGATGAAGTAAGAATATAAATGTAGATGGTTATGAAATCTATAGAACGAAAAAATAAGAAGAAATGGCAAGCACACGTAGAATTTTCTCAAGTTCCATATTGCCAACTTGTCGAAAGACCTCCTGTACTTCATACATTTATCCTAATCATAAGGCTAGTTAGTAAACAAAAAATATTTCGTTGCAATAGCTTGGTGTTTAAACAAATTATAATTCGAGCAGCATATTTGCTGTAGTATGATAAACTGAACCAAATATGAACTGTTACTCCCTTCACTTCAAAATATAGTGCACATTAGCCATGGTAAAATTTCTCAAGCATTGGTCAAAATCTATGGCGCTCATTCTGTTCGTGTCAACGGTAGGGGAACCCTATCCCCTTACGTCTTGGTACAGAGGCGATGAGTCAGTGGGTCACAACCACACACCTGGCCACCAAAGAACAACATTACAAAAAGAGTCAGAACTATCTCTAACTACCAGCCTCCACAAAAAAATTGATGTTCGGACTCAGAACTAAGGAGCACCCAACAACCCCAGTTCCACTCTCCCGAAGAACCATACGTCCACGAGAGGTCCAATGAGGTCACAACACACAAGGCGCCATTGCCGCTCAACCCGAGACCGGTTTTGGGATTTTGCTAGAGCTCTGAGTCAGGGTGGAGAGGAGAGACCTCAATGGTGCCTCTAGGGAGAAAATTAACGTGCGCACACACACACACAATTGTGTCACAGTGTCCAAAGAACCAACCGAGGATTGCTCTAGACTCGACCTTAGAGCACCAACCCCCGCTAGCACTTGATCAATCGACCAAGGCTGCAAGATAGACAAGGCAGGTGTGGGGGCGAATGAGTTGTGGAGGATATGATCTTGACCTTCTAATCTGGAGGTGAAGGGGGGAAATCTAGTTCGAGACCACAACCAACCGAATCCTAGCCACTCGTGTACAAAAGGTAGCTGTCTAGCACATCCGACACACGTTACCTTGCCATCTAGGGTGCCTCCTAGGTGTCTTGGGTGGTCTTCAAGGGAATGAAGCGGGAAAAACCTCACCACGAACTTCATCGCCAAGCACACAAGCTTGCCTGATGAACACCTCGGATGCAACATGAGAGGGAGAGGTTGGAGGGGGTGGCAGTGTTGGGGAAACCCTAGTTGCCTCAGAGTCCCTAGATTCATTGGAATGATAGGAAAAAGCCCGAAGCCAACCAGAAAAATATCAAGAGCCTTGGGAGAAAAATGTGAGGCCCCCCAGAACATCCCAAGGACATCCACTAACAAGCAGCACAGCCTAAAATCAAAAATCCCTCGAGAAATTTGTTGCATTCATTTCTATAGTTGATCCATTTTCTTTAGAGAGAAAGACGATCCTATTATTAGTCACCCTAGAAAGAATAGGTTTTGACATAAATCTACTTAGATCCCGACCTACGTCAGAAGAAAGAAACTAGCTACAAAGAAGAATGAAACCACAATCGAATTGTGGAATTACCTCATCAGCTATTATTCCTGGGGTGAGCTGCCTTGAGGACATGATTTAGGTCCACGGTGGTGGTTAATAGGTGGGAGTTAGAATGATGATAGTTTGGGGGTACTTATGTTGAAATAGATAAGCTGATATTTATAGATAATGAAAGAAGCACAATTGCAAATACTCTCTATATTGGTAAATAAAAAGGTGTGGAGGTATAAATTAATGGTCAATGTAAACCATGCTGTCTATTCATGCGTGATGAAAATGCAGGCAAATTCTAAATTCACCCATATTTAGATCAAACGGGGAGTAATTTACTATAGAGATATGACCGATACATGGCTATATTTATGGGTTATGCAAACATATACAGGTAATAGTTGTTTTTGATAAAATTTATTATCGTCAGTCAAATTGTTTTTCCTTAGAGAATATAGTAGCACTAATTTCGTTGGAGAGGATTTCATCAGTTTAACTAGCATTATGTATGTGATGAGATATATGTTTATCGACAACAAATGGATTTGTTGGTAACAACAAATTGGTTTTATTGATAATATTCTGTGCTATTCTTCACAAATGAGTCTACTAGACATATGCCTCCAAAGTTTTATGAAAAAATTCTACAAGAAATGCTTAAATATCATATGTTAAGAACGACATTCATGGTTAAGATTATGAATCATATGACTACAATGAATGCAACATAACTCTACGGAGGTCACGGACATAACTTAGAAAGATGGACATCAAAAGTAAATTAGTTCACTATAAATGTGACATACACTTGGTCATATTTATTTAGTTTTGACTATATATGTGGTGTACACATAAAAGGTAAATTTGGTAATTGTAAATATCATGAACACATTAAAGGTAAAAAAATTACTATAAATGTTACATACACATAAAGACTTTGGTGTTCGAAAGATGCTCCTGATCATGCATATACAAAAAGCCATGCGTAATGAAGGTGAACAATATGATTCAAAACATGAGTGATTAATTAACAACCCACACTCAAAACAATCGAGGATCATACAGTGTCATGCAGAAATATCACATTATTAAGCACCATGCATGACACATCGACATCCATAGAGTTGATTCTTCCACATTACCTACTTGCTGGCACTGCACTGGTATAGTAGTAGTAATCACAATCTGACACAACCATCTCCTCGAACCATTATCTCTTAGCCTTTGCAGCCGTCGATAGTAAGTTCTTTCACACGGTCTCCTTAACGTTCTTGAGCATGACAAAGTAGATCTTCAATGTCGACAGCTTTGCCACATACAGTGAGTTGTCCTGCATGAACTTCTCATCATTGCCGCCGGCCCACGCTCTCTTCTTGTTTGGTAGCAAGTATTGGTTGTACATCTTGGACAAGCCACCATGCGTGATCACCAGTCGCTCCATCTCTAGGCGCGACAGCGGGATGCTTGTCTCATCCATGACCCAGATGAGGTTGCTACCAAGCGAAATGTCCTCTGGCCATTGGCCAGAGTGTCGGGCACTAGGGTACGTGTTGTACAACAATGAGTCCTCGACAATTAAAGCTCTTGTGGATCGTCTCAAACTCCTCTTTCGCTGGAATCTTGAGAAATTTCACACATTTGTAGCATCGGACTATGCACATGCCGAAGTAGTACTTCAAACCTTGTTTCGTCTATCAAATCATGAGAAGTTAGTTAAGGGTGACCCATGCACTTGTTGTTTCTTGTATCAGGTAAGACAAACATATTATATGAAGAATGGATTTGAATTTACATGGTTTAGAAATCTGATGAGTTAGCTGATGAAGTAAGAATATAAATGTAGATGGTTATGAAATCTATAGAACGGAAAAATAAAAAGAAATGGCAAGCATGCGTAGAATTTTCTCAAGTTCCATATTGCCAACTTGTCGACAGACCTCCTGTACTTCATCCATTTATCCTAATCATAAGGCTCGTTTGGAAACAAACAATATTTCCTTGTAATAGCTTGGTGTTTAAACAAATTATAATTCGAGCAGCATATTTGCTGTAGTATGATAAACTGAACCACATATGAAATGTTACTCCCTTCACTTCAAAATATAGTGCACATTAGCCATGGTAAAAATTTGCAAGCATTGGTCAAAATCTATAGCGTTCATTATGTTCGTGTCAACGGTAGGGGAACCCTATCCCCTTACGCCTTGGTACAAAGGCGAGGAGTTGGTGGTTCACAACCACACACCTGGCCACCAAAGAACAACATTCCAAAAAGATCAGAACTACCTGTAACTGCTAACCTCCACAAAAAATTGATGTTCGGACTTATGTCTGAGGAGCACCCAACAACCCTAGTTCCACTCTCCCGAAGAACCATACGTCCACGAGAGGTCCAATTAGGTCATGACACACAAGGCACCATCACTGCCCTACCCGAGACCGGTTTTGGGATTTCGCTAGAGCTCCGAGTGACGGTGGAGAGGAGAGACCTCAATGGTGCCTCTAGGGAGAAAATTAACGCGCGCACACACACACACACACTCACACACACAATCGTATCACAGTGTCTAGAGAACCAACCGAGGATTGCCCTAGACTCGACCTTACAGCACCAACCTCCGCTAGCACTTGATCAACAGACCAAGGCTGCAAGATAGACAAGGCAGGTGTGGGGACGAATGAGTTGAGGAGGATATGATCTTGACCTTCTAATCTGGAGGCGAAGGGGGGAAATCTGGGTCGAGACCACAACCAACAAAATCCTAGCCACTCGTGTACAAAAGGTAGCCGTCTAGCACATCCGACGCACGTTACCTTGCCATCTAGGGTCCCTCCTAGGTGTCTTGGGTGGTCTGCAATGGAATGAAGCGGCAAAAACCTCACCACGACCATCATCGCCAAGCACGCAAGCTTGCCCGATGAACACCTCTGGTGCAACATGAGAGGGAGAGGGTGGAGGGGTTGGAAGTGTTGGGGAAACCATAGTCGCCTCAGAGTCCCCAGATTCATTGGAATGATAGAAAAAGCTCGAAGCCAACCAGAAAATATCATGAGGCCTTGGGAGAAAAATGTGAGGCCCCCAAAACATCCCAAGGACATCCACTAGCAAGCAGTGCAGCCTGAAATCAAAAATCCCTCGAGAAATTTGTTGCATTCATTTCTGTAGTTGATCCATTTTCTTTAGAGAGAAAGACGATCCTATTATTAGGCACCCCAGAAAAAATAGGTTTTGACATAAATCTACTTAGATCCCGAACTAGGTCAGAAGAAAGATACTAGCTAGAAAGAAGAATGAAACCACAATTGAATTGTGGAATTACCTCATCAGCTATTATTCCTGGGGTGAGCTTCCTTGAGGACGTGATTTAGGTCCATGGTGGTGGTTAATAGGTGGGAGGTAGAATGATGATACTTTGGGGGTACTTATGTTGAGGTAGATAAGCTGATATTTATAGAGAATGAAAGAAGCACAATTGCAAATAATCTCTATAATGGAAAATAAAAAGGTGTGGAGGTATCAATTAATGGTCAATGTAAACCATGGTGTCTATTCATGCGCGATGGAAATGTTGGTAAATTCTAAATTCACCCATTTTTAGATCAAACGGGGAGTAATTTACTATAGAGATATGACCGATACATGGCTATATTTATGGGTTATGCAAACATATACAGGTAATAGTTTTTTTTTATAAAATTTATTAGCGTCAGTCAAATTGTTTTTCTTGAGAGAATATAGTAGCACTAATTTCGTTGAAGAGGATTTCGTCATTTTAACTAGTATTATGTATGTGATGAGATATATGTTTATCGACAACAAATGGATTTGTTGGTAACAATGAATTGGTTTTATTGATAATATTATGTGCTATTCTTCGCAAATGAGTCTACTAGACATATGCCTCCAAAGTTTCATGAAAAAAATCTAGAAGAAATGCTTAAATATCTTATGTTAAGAACAACATTCATGGTTAAGATTATGAATCATTTTACTACTATGAATGCAACATAACTCTATGGAGGTCACGGACATAACTTAGAAAGATGGACATCAAAAGTAAATTAGTTCACTATAAATGTGACATACACTTGCTCATATTTATTTAGTTTTGACTATATATTAGATGTACACATAAAAGGTAAATTTGCTAATTTTAAATATCACAAACACCTAAAAAGTGAATTTTTTTCTATAAATGTCAAATACACATAAAGACTTTGGTGTTCGAAAGATGCGACTGAGCTCCTTAGCATGCATATACAAAAAGGCATGTGTAATGAAGGTGAACAATATTATTCAAAAGATGAGTGATTAATTAACAACCAACACTCAAAGCAATCGAGGATCAAACAATGTGATGGAGAAATATCACATTATTAAGCACCATGCATGACACATCGGCATCCATAGAGTTGATACTTCCACATTACCTACTTGCTGCCACCGCCACTGGTATAGTAGCTGTAATCAGAATCAGACACATCCACCTCCTCGAAATATTATCTCTTAGCCTTTGCGGCTGTCGACAATAAGTTCTTTGACACGGTCTCCTTAACGTTCTTGAGCATGACAAAGTAGAGCTTCGACGTTGATAGCGTTGTCGTATACGGCGAGTTATCCTGCATGAACTTCTCATCATTGCCGCCGGCCCACGCTCACTTCCTATTTGGCAGCCAGTATTGGTTGTACATCTTGGACATGCCACCCTGCATGATCACCAGTCGCTCCATCTCTAGGTGCAACTACGGGATGCTTGTCTCATCCATGACCCAGATGCTGTTGCTGCCAAGCGAAAAGTCCTCTGGCTATTGGCCAGAGCGTCGGGCACTAGGGTACGTATCGTACAACAATGAGTCCTCGACAAAGCTCTTCCGTATCGTTCCAAACTCCTCTTTCGCCGGAATCTTGAGACATTTTACACATTTGTTGCATCATACCATGCACATGTTGAAGTAGTACTTCAAACCTACTTTCATCTCTCAAATCATCAGAAGTTAGTTAAGGGTGACAGATGCATTAGTTGTTTCTTGTATCAGGCAAGACAAACATATTATATGAAGTACGGATTTGAATTTACATGGTTTGCAAATCCGATGAGTTATCTGATGAAGTAAGTATATCAATGTAGATGGTTATGAAATCTAAAGAACAGAAAAACAAGAAGAAATGGCAAGAACGTGTAGAAATTTCTCAAGTTCCATATTGCCAACATGTCGACTGACCTCCTGTACTTCATACATTTATCCTAATCATAAGGCTGGTTATTAAAACAAACAAGATTTCCTAGCAATAGCTTGGTGTTTGAATAAATTATAATTCGAGCAGCATATTTGCTGTAGTATGATAAATTGAACCACATATGAATTGTTATTCCCTTCATTTCAAAATATAGTGCACATTAGCCATGGTAAAATTTTGCAAGCGTTGGTCAAAATCTATGGCGCTCATTATGTTCGTGTCAACGGTAGGGGTACCCTATCCCCTTCCGCCTTGGTCTGGAGGTGAGGGGTCGGTGGGTCATAGCCACACACCTGGCCACCGAAGAACAACAATCCAAAAAGATTCAGAGCTAGCTGTAACTGCCAGCATCCACAAAAAATTGATTTTCGGAGTCAGAACTGAAGAGCACCCAACAACCCCACTGCCACTCTCCCTAGAACCATACATCTACGGGAGGTCCAATGAGGTCTCCACACACAAGGCGCCATCGCCGCCCAACCTGAGATCGGTTTTGGGGTTTTGCTAGAGCTCCGGGTCAGGGTGGAGAGGAGAGACCTCAATGGTGCCTCTAGGGAGAAAATTAACACACACAGACAGACACACATACACACAATCGTGTCACGGTGTCCAGAGAACCAACCAAGGATTTCTCTAGACTCGAGCTTACACCACCAACCCTACTAGCACCTGATCAACCGACCAAGGCTGCAAGATAGACAAGGTAGGTGTGGGGGCGAATGAGTTGAGGAGGATATGATCTTGACCTTCAAATCTGGAGGGGAAGGGGGGAAATCTGGGTCGAGCGCACAACCAATCGAATCCTAGCCACTAGTGTAGAAAAGGTACTGTCTAGCACATCCGACACACGCCACCTTGCCATCTAGGGTGCCTCCTACGTGCCCTGGGTAGTCTGCAAGGGAATGAAGCGGCAAAAACCTCACCCCGACCTTCATCGCCAAGCACGCAAGCTTGCCCGATGAACACCTCCGCTGGCAAAATGAGAGGGAGGGGGTGGCAGTGTTGGGGAAACCCTAGTCGCCTTAGAGTCACCGGATTCATTAGAATGATAGGAAAAAGCTGGAAGCCAACCCGGCACAAAGTTGTATCAAAATATCAAGAGGCCTTGCGACAAAAATGCGAGGGCCCTCAAAACATCCCAAGGACATCCACAAGCAAGCAGCGCAGCTTGAACTCAAAAATCTCTCGAGAAATTTGTTGCATTCATTTCTAGAGTTGATCCATTTTCTTTAGAGAGAAAGATGATCCTATTATTAGTCACCCTAGAAAGAATAGGTTTTGACATAACTTTGCTTAGAGCCCGACCTATGTCAGAAGAAAGAAACTAGAAAGAAGAATGAAACCACAATCGAATTGTGGAATTACCTCATCAGCCAAGATTCCTGGGGTGAGCTTCCTTGAGGACGTGATTTAGGTCCACGGTGTTGGTTAATAGGTGGGAGGTAGAATGATGATAGTTTGGGGGTACTTATGTTGAGGTAGATAAGGTGATATTTATAGAGAATGAAAGAAGCACAATTGCAAATACTCTCTCTATTGGTAAACAAAAAGGTGTGGAGGTATCAATTAATGTTCAATGTAAACTATGGTGTCTATTCATGCGACGATGGAGATGTAGGCAAATTCTAAATTCACCCATTTTTAGATCTAATGGGAAGTAATTTACTCTAGAGATATGACCTATACATAGCTATATTTATGGGTTATGCAAACATATACAGATAATAGTTGTTATTGATAAAATTTATTAGCATAAGCCAAATTGTTTTTCTTGAGAGAATATAGTAGCACTAATCTCGTTGGAGAAGATTTCTCATTTTAACTAGCATTATGTATGTGATAAGATATATGTTTATCGACAACAAATGGATTTGTTGGTATCAATGAATTGGTTTTATTGATAATATTTTGTGCTATTTCATTTTGAGTAGATTTTGACATTTGTTTTGCAACAAATCTATGAAGTGAGATGAAAATGTTAACTATTCTGAAAAGAAGATGGGGATGATAAATAGTACACGCTATCAATGAGGACCATTTCTATTCTTCACAAATGAGTCTACTAGACATATGCCTGAAATTTTTTATGAAAAAAATCTACAACAAATGCTTAAATATCTTATGTTAAGAGCGACATTCATGGTTAAGATTATGAATCATATGACTACAATGAATGCAACATAACTTTGTTGAGGTCACGGACATAACTTAGAAAGATGGACATCAAAAGTAAATTAGTTCACTATAAATGCGACATACACTTGTTTATATTTATTTAGTTTTGACTATATATGTGGTGTACACATAAAAGTTATATTTGCTAATAGTAAATATGACAAACACATAAAAAGTGAAAATTTTACTATAAATTTTACATACAAAAAGGCTTGTGTAATGAAGGTGAAACTTTTGACTCAAAACATGAGTGATTAATTAACAACTCACACTCAAAACAATCAAGGATCAAACAATGTGATGAAGAAATATCACATTATTAAGCACCATGCATGACACATCAGCATCCATAGAGTTGATACTTGCACATTACCTATTTGTTGCCACTGTCACTTGTATAGTAGCAGTAATCAGAATCCGACACATCCATCTCCTCGAACCATTATCTCTTACCCTTTGCAGCCGTCGAAATAAGGTCTTTCACACGGTCTCCTAACGTTCTTGAGCATGACAAAGTAGAGCTTCGACGTAGATAGATTTGCTGTATACAGCAAGTTGTCCTGCATGAACATCTCATCATTGCCGCTGGCCCACGCTCGCTTCCACTTTGGCAGCAAGAGTTGGTTATACATCTTGGATAGGCCATCCTGCATGATCACAAGTCTCTCCATTTCTAGGCGAGACTGCAGGATGATTGTCTCGCCCATGACCCAGATGCGGCTGCTGCCATGCGAAAAGTCCTCTGGCTATTGGCCAGAGCGTCGGGCACTAGGGTATGTGTCGTACAACAATGAGTCCTCGACAATTAAAGCTCTTGCGGATCGTCTCAAACTCCCCTTTCGCTGGAATCTTGTGACATTTCACGCATTTGTAGCATCGGCCCATGCACATGCTGAAGTAGTACTTCAAACCTTGTTTCGTCTGTCAAATCATTAGAAGTTAGTTAAGGGTGACACATGCACTTGTTGTTTCTTGTATTAGGTAAGACAAACAGATTATATGAAGTACGGATTTGAATTTACATGGTTTGGAAATCCGATGAGTTATCTGATGAAGTAAGAATAAATGTAGATGGTTATGAAATCTATAGAACGGAAAAATAAGAAGAAATGGAAAGCACGTGTAGAATTTTCTCAAGTTCCATATTGCCAACTTGTCGATAGACCTCATGTACTTCATCCATTTATCCTAATCATAAGGCTCAATAGTAAACAAATAAGTTTTCCTTGCAATAGCTTGGTGTTTAAACAAATTATAATTCGAGCAACATATTTGCTATAGTATGATAAACTGAACCACATATGAACTGTTACTCCCTTCACTTCAAAATATAGTGCACATTAGCCATGGTAAAATTTTGCAAGCATTGGTCAAAATATATGGCGCTCATTATGCTCGTGTCAACGGTAGGGGAACCCTATCACCTTCCGCCTTGGTACGGAGGCGAGGAGTCGGTGGGTCACAACCACACACGTGGCCACCAAAGAACAACAATCCAAAAAGAGTAAAAACTATCTGTAACTGCCAACCTCCACAAAAAATTGATGTTCGGACTCAGAACTGAGGAGCACCCAACAACCCCAGTGCCACTCTCCCAAAGAACCATACGTCCACGGGAGGTCCAATGAGGTCACAACACACAAGGCACCATCGCCGCCCAACCTGAGACCGGTTTTGGGATTTTGCTAGAGCTCCGGGTTAAGCTGGAGAGGAGAGACCTCAATGGTGCCTCTAGGGAGAAAATTAACGCACACACACACAGACACACAACCGTGTCGCAGTGTCTAGAGAACCAACCGAGGATTGCTCTAGACTCGACCTTACACCACCAACCCCTGCTAGCACTTGATCAACCGACCAAGGCTGCAAGATAGACAAGGCAGGTGTGGGGGCGAATGAGTTGAGGAGGATAGGATCTTGACCTTCTAATCTGGAGGCGAAGGGGGAAATCTGGGTCGAGAACACAACCAACCAAATCCTAGCCATTAGTGTAGAAAAGGTAGCTGTCTAGCACATCCAACGCATGCTACCTTGCCATTTAGGGTGCCACCTAGGTGTCTTGGGTGGTCTGCAAAGGAATGAAGCAGTAAAAACCTCACCACGACCTTCATCGCCAAGCACGCAAGATTTCCCTATCGACACCTCCTATGGAATCATGAGAGGGAGAGGGTGGAGGGGATGGCAGTGTTGGGGAAACCCTAGTCGCCTCAGAGTCCCTGGATTCACTGGAATGATGGGAAAAAGCTCGAAGCCAACCAAGCACAAAGTTGTATAAAAATATCATGGGGCCTTGGGAGAAAAATGTGAGGGCCCACAAAACATCCCAAGGACATCCACTAGCAAGCAGCGCAGACTGAACTCAAAAATCTCTCGAGAAATTTGTTGCATTCATTTCTATAGTTGATCCATTTTCTTTAAAGAGAAAGACGATCCTATTATTAGTCACTGTAACATCCCAAATTTTCAATTTGGCATGTTATACACAGGTCATCCATGCATATCATATTTTATTGCATTTTCATTTGCTATCCTCGAAATCCTAAACAACTCAAGGACCCTCTGAGAGAGTTGGGGATTTTCCAATTTTTCATATTTGAATTTTATCAAATAATGAAAGGCGAGGATTTTGAATTTTATTATTTTTCTCTCCGGAAAAATATTTCAAGTCAAAATAAACGAGAGGAGATAATATGACTTCTCCAAAAATAATTGAAATACCGTAGAAAAAATGTTAAAATCATTATTTGGGATTTTATTTTACTTATTTGGAATTTTAATTGCCTAGAATTTTTTTTGCATATACTTAAAATTTGCATTTCAGGGGCCAAGAAAAGTTCATCTTGTTCTAAATATTTTATTTAGGCAAAGAAAACTTGTTTTGGCATTTTTAGATTTTTATTTATTTTTCTAGGATTTTTACAATTTTCGGCGGAATGTTAAAAAAAAAAGAGGAACCGCGCCCGACTGGGCCAACGGCCCAGCCGCCCGAGCCGCCGCCGCCTTCCCGCGTCGCCGCCGCCTCGTCCAACCCGGACTCCGCCGCCGCCGCCGCCTTGCCCCTTCCCCAAGTCGGACCCCCAACCTATATATATAGCCGCCGCCCTCTAAACCACCACCGCCACCGCCGCCGCCCCTCGGGCGGAGCCGGGCAGCCCCAGCTACCGCCGCCTCTAGTCGCCGCCGCCGCCTCTAATCGCCGCCGCTGTCCTCCCCGCCCGCCGCCACTCCCGCCGCCACCCGCCCGCCCTCGCCGGACCCACCGAACGCCGCCCACGGACGATCGCCGGAGGTAGCCCCGTCGCCGGTTTTCTTTAAAAAAATATATAACCCTTCGGTTTTTTTGGAAAACCCTAGCCGTTTTTATTTATTTATTTAGATCGGTTTATTTTCCCGGTTTATTTATTTTGAGGACGTTCACCCGTTCGTTCGTTTTTACGAACATGTTAAATGCGTTTAGTTTTCTGCTAACGAACGTTCGTTCGTTTAGCCGTTCGTCGTTTTCTTTTATCGGGTTTATTCCGCAGTTTTTTTCCCGAATTCGATTTCTGAACCAATGTTCAAATTAGTATAACTTTTCGCTCGTTTATCGGAATCAGGCGATTCAAGCACCTGGAGTTTCATCTCGAAACCCTCTTTCCTTCATTTTAAACCAGTTTTTATCTTTGTAAAATTTGACTCTAGTTCAGATTAGTAAACGGACCATGTTTTTCTCGCCGTTTGAGTATCGTTGTTCCGTTTGGTTTGATTCTTTTTGCACACCGGAGTTCTTAAGTTGAACTCTCCGGTCAACCTCTTTCAGTTGAAGTTCATTTGTGCATCTTTGTTTGTTACTTATGTATGTATTGTTTGCTTGCGATAGAATTCCCGGAGTGCGAAGCGTGTTACTACGAGTCTCTAGGATTCACGGATCGTCAGCAAGGCAAGTAACACTTGGTCATACCTTTTCATACCCAGTTTTATGCATTAGCTCAACCCTCCAACATTGCATAATTAGGATGTCATTAATTAGTGGGGATTGGGAAGTAGATGATGATTTAGTAAACTATTGCCATGTTGATATAAAACCCTTGGGAGTTACTTCTACGCGTTGCTTATATTGCCATGCTATGCTCGTAGACGTGGTTTGGGTTTGAGAGATATTCACGACAGATGTGAGATTATTAATTAATGATTTACTTTAAGGTGGCAACTTAAATACACATCTGGGTGGATTGAGGCACCTGGGGAACCCAGTGTTGTCTGTTTTATTTTGGAAATCCCGGGGTACCCGTGTGATTTTCCTATGGACCGCCACCCAGGCTCAAAGGGAACTGAGACTATTCATGCTAGAAACTTCCGTGTGCAGCCACAAGCTATTATGGGCTCTAGCATAGTTGAGTAAGCTACGTGAAGCTTTCGAAGAGGTAGATCAGCAGGTAGTGGGTTTTATAGGTTTGGTATGATCTATCCGAGGAGGAGAGTTAATGTTTACGAAGATCGTGTCTCGGTCATCCGTTTCTCAAACACCTGCGGTCACGAGAAATCAACGGAGGCGATCGAGTCTTGTGGGGAAAAGTGCGCAAACCTCTGCAGAGTGTACAATCTAATCATGGTTAGCCGTGTCCCCGGTTATGGACAATTCTGAGTATCTAGTACTTGAGTATTCGCATGTATCTCATCACTCTAAGTTAATACTGCCGGGTTGTTAATCACTTTAATTGGGATTGAGTTGGGGTTATTCCTTCTCAATGATGTTTCAACCACCATGATAGTTAAAATAAAATTTATTCCTTTGAAGTAGGGAAAAATTGGCTTTTTGCAAAACTGTAACCATAGAGCTTTCCACCAGCCATATATGCATGTAGTATAGATTATTCTTTCATTACTCTCTATGTGTTACATTGCCGGCATATTCCATGTGCCGAACTGTTCTCGGGATGCAACATTTTATGTTGCGTACTTTTCGAACGAGGAGTAAGGATTGTAGGTCGCTGCCGCAGCTCGCTTATGCCGTTGGAGTTGATGGACTCACTTTACCTTCCAAGTCTTCCACTGTTATTGCATTAGATGGCCTTAAGCCATATTATTGTAATAAGTTCTCTTTTGAGACATTCGAAGTAATAAGTGTGTGTTTGCTACTCTGTTATAAATCCTTCGAGTACTGTGTGTGTCAGCATTACCGCTCCAGGGATGACACAGAAGCACAGAGACTTGACCATCTGAGGTCGGGTCGCTACAAGATGGTATCAGAGCACACGCTGAGTGTAGGACACGACCACTAAAATAAAACCATAAGTCACTCCTCTCTACTCATTTCTGACTCCTCCCCATTTTTCCACTCTTTAGGATGACGGAGATGAAGTACAAGTTTGCCCAACCAGATGAAGACACGCCTTTTGGACGCCACTTGAAGGAAGTCACTAGGTACCTGAATATTGGAATACCAAGCTTCACCGGGACGTACAATGCCACCTTACCAGAAGAAGAATGCTGGAAGATTCAAGCTCTAGTTCCCGGAAGGACGCTTATGCCAAGCACGGAGCCCATAGTATGTGTTTTCAATGCACCAACATGGAGTTTGGGAAAGAGTATGGCAGCTCACATTACCATGGGACGCATTGGAGAAGTCTACAATAAGGAGCTTAAAGACACCATATATCAAATATGTGGGTGCCGAGACGAGCAATGGGAAGTAATCAGCACCAAGAAGGATAGATCCATTGCAGCCTACATCCAGGAACTAAACCAGCACATTCGACGTCATGAGAACCAGATGTGCACAGACATGATGGATTTGAAGAAGGCGAAAACTAAGATCATCGAGATGGAGGAAAAACTCAAGTCTACACGCGACGGATATGAGGAAGAAATCAAAATACTACTAGAGAAGAACGACGACCTAGTCAAGAAGATTGGAGTCTTCATGGGAGGACCAGCACCCAAGGAAGAAGAGCAAGAAGAGGAAGAAGATCCCGCTTGTCCGCATAACTACATCATCATCGACGACACCGACTCAGATCCAAGTGATGATGACTATGAAGACGAAGCTGGAGCGGACATCATGGAGTCTTCCACCGATCAAAATTTCTAGATGACCACCATATAATAGTAGCATTACCCCCATGTAACTAGTAGTAGTTGAGCACTTATGCGATAGTCCTAGATCGTTTTGTATGCCCTTGCTTGCTTGATTGATTGATTGTGTGATTGCCTCATGTGCATATGGGTAGTGTTTTCTCAGTAGACCTCTTTCTATTCTAATCTCTCCCATCTAAACCTTTAGATGCCTCCGAGACGTGACCCCGGTTTTGTTTTCCCACCGGAGCTCACTCAGTTGATCCAACAGCAGAATGCCTTGATGCAATTGCTAGTTCAGAACCAGGGCAATGCCAACAACAACAACAACAACAACAACCCGCCGCCAGTGGACAATTTAGCCCGTTTTCTGAGGTTACAACCGCCGGTGTTTTCCAGTAGCACCGAGCCAATAGTTGCAGATGACTGGTTACGCCGTATTGGAAGGGAGTTAACCACCGCAGGATGCACGGATGCTGAAAGAGTACGCTTTGCCGCACATCAATTGGATGGACCAGCAGCCGCATGGTGGGAGAATCACACGGCTACTTTTCCTATAGCTAATGTCACTTGGGACCAGTTCCAACAAGCCTTTCGCACGGCCTAGGTTTCAACTGGAGCCATGCAGATAAAGAAGTGTGAGTTCCGCAACTTACGCCAGGGAACCGTCATCGTGGCTCGATGCGTGGATGAGTTTAGCAAGTTATCACGCTATGCCCTCGATGATGTGGCCACAGATGCCACGAAGCAAGAGAAGTTTATGGAAGGGCTGAATGATGAGATGAGTATGCACGTTGATGGTGGCAACTTTCAACAACTACCAGAGTTGGTAGATAAGGCCCTAATGATTGAAGGAAAGCAGCAGCAAATTGAGAATCGTAAGAGGAAATATGGACAAGGGAAGTATAACTCAGGAGCTCACCAGAAACCTCGCTTAACCCCGAACTCGGGAGGACTAGTTCATAACCATGGAGGACATAACCATACTGGAGGTGGATCGCATAATGGTGCAAAGAATGGGAATGGAAATGCATCCAACAATAATCAGAATCGCTCAAACCCAGCTACACCCGCCAAGAGAGACTTGAGCCAGGTTATTTGCTTTAAGTGCACTATGCCAACGACTGCCCTGAGGGAAAGAATGGAAACGGAAATGGGAGCGCTGGGAAGAAGCCCAATCCATTCAACAAAGGACAAGTGAACCACGTTAACGTGGAGGAAGTTGAAGAGCAGCCGGACGCGGTAATAGGTAAGTTTTAGTTCAGTCATTTATCGCTATTGTTCTTTTTGATACGGTGCATCACATTCATACATATCAAGGGATTTGTGGATAAGTTTAAGTTACCAACCTGCACCCTTAGGACCCCTCTTTAGTGAGCTACTTTGGAGCAGAGTACATGGCCAGCAAGGGGTGCGCCCAGATACCCCTAATCATTGGCACGCATGTTTTTCCGTCTGACCTAATTATCTTGGAGTCGCAAGGATTGGATGTGATATTAGGTATGGATTGGATGTCGAAGTTTGGAGGAAGTATTGACTGTGCTAGCAAGTCAATTTATCTTACCACCCCAGAGGGAAAAAGGATTAAGTATGTATCTAGGCATGTGCCTAGGAGGAGCCAAGTGAATACCCTCACGGGAGTTGTACAAGAGGAAGTACCTATAGTGAAGGATTATCCAGATGTTTTTCCAGAAGAGTTACCAGGCATGCCACCGGATCGAGACATCGAAGTTTACGATAGAACTAATGCCGGTACAAGACCAATATCAAAGAGACCCTATCGGATGCCCGCAAATGATCCGGAGGAAATTAAGAAGCAGATCAAGGAGCTATTGGAGAAAGGTTATATTCAGAGAAGTTCATCACCTTGGGGAGCCCCAGACTTTTGGTGGAGAAGAAGGATAAATCCCTAAGGATGGTTGTTGATTACCGAAAGCACCGAATGAAGTAACGATAAAGAACAAGTATCCCTTACCGATGATAAATGATCTATTTGATCAGTTGCAAGGAGCTAAGGTGTTTTCTAAAATTGATCTACGATCGTGGTACCATCGATTGAAGATCCGAGAGAAGGATATACCAAAGACAGCATTCACCACACGATATGGATTATATGAGTATGCGGTCATGTCATTTGGACTGACTAACACCCCTGCCTATTTTATGAGTATGATGAACAAAGTGTTCATGGAGTATTTGGACAAGTTTGTTGTGGTGTTCATCGATGATATTATAGTTTACTCGAAGAACGAAGAGGAGCACGCAGAACACCTACGTTTGGTTCTTGAGAAACTCAGGGAACACCAGTTATATGCCAAATTCAGCAAGTGCGAGTTTTGGTTGAAGGAAGTTGGATTTCTTGGGCATGTTATATCAAGAGAAGGTATAGCAAGAGATCCCAGTAAAATTCAGTCGATCCTTTGAATGGTTGGCACCCACTTCGGCCGAGATTCGCAGCTTTCCTCGACCGCAGGATATTATCGGAGGTTCATTGAATTTTTTTCCAAGATTGCTAAACCAATGACAGAATTGCTAAAGAAGGATACCATGTTCAAATGGATGAGGATTGCGGACAAGCTTCCAAGAGTTGAAGAAACGGTTGACTACAGCCCCAGTGCTGACATTGCCAGATATACATAAGGAGTTTCAAGTGTATTGGGATGCCTCTCACTTGGGACTTGGATGTGTTCTTATGCAGGACGGAAAGGTTGTTTCGTACGCCTCACGACAACTGAAGCCTCATGAGTTAAACTATGCCACGCATGATTGGAGTTAGCAGCTGTAGTACATGCGTTGAAGACCTGGAGACATTATCTCATGGGAAACCGTTGTGATGTGTACACGGATCATAAGAGTTTAAAGTACATTTTCACGCAGAAGGAGTTAAACCTCAGATAGAGGAGATGGCTGGAACTTATAAAGGATTACGACATAAAGCTACACTATCATCCTGGAAAGGCCAACGTTGTAGCAGACGCTTTGAGTCGGAAGAGTTATGCCAATATCCTTGAAGGTAGAGGACTGCCAAAGGAGTTAGCAGAGGATATTATGGAACTTCATTGGAGATTGTTCCAAGAGGTTTTCTTGCAACAATGGAGGTTCAGTCGACCTTGTTAGACAAGATTCGAGACGCTCAAAAGGAGGATAAGGAGATTGCTGAGATAAAGGAAAAGATGGGCAAAGGAAAAGCCAAAGGTTTTCGTGAGGATGAGCACGATACCTTGTGGTTTGAGGATCGGATTTATGTGCCCAACAATTCGGAGATCAGGAAGTTAATACTTCAAGAGGCCCATGACTCACCATACTCGATTCACCCCGGAAACACCAAGATGTATTTGGACTTGAAGGAATGTTTCTAGTGGACTGGTATGAACAAGGATATTGCCGAGTATGTAGCCGTTTGTGATGTATGTCAGAGAGTGAAGGCAGAGCATCAAAAGCCAGCAGGACTGTTGCAGCCTATGCCAATACCCGAATGGAAGTGGGACAAACTTGGCATGGATTTTATCACCGGATTACCCGAACCAAAGCAGGATATGATTCAATATGGGTAGTTGTGGATCGTTTGACCAAAGTAGCTCACTTCATCCCAAAGATGAAAACAACTTATACAAGTGCCAAGTTGGCCAAGATATATATGACCAGGATCGTATGTTTGCATGGAGTTCCGAGGAGCATCAGACGATAGAGGAACACAGTTTACTTCAAAGTTTTGGCATCAACTACACCGGACTTTGGGTACCAGATTGGAGTTTAGTACCGCGTTCCACCCATGCACGGATGGGATGGACAGAGAGAGTTAACCAGATTCTGGAGGATATGTTAAGAGCCTGTGTGCTAGATTATGGATCTAGTTGGGATGACAATTTGTTGTACGCAGAATTCTCATATAACAACAGCTACCACGCCAGTTTGAAAATGGCACCGTTCGAAGCTCTGTACGGACGCAAATGTAGAACACCCTTGATGTGGGATGAGGTCGGAGACCGTCAGTTGTTTGGACCAGATTTGATCAAAGACTCAGAGGAGAAGGTTAAACTGATTAGAGATGGACTAAAGATTGCTCGGTCTAGACAGAAGAGTTACGCAGATTCAAAACGCAAGGAAGTAACCTATGAAATCGGAGATGAGCCTATCTCATGAAAGTATCACCCCTAAGGGGAGTGAAACGTTTTGGAGTAAAGGGAAAGTTAGACCCAAGATTTGTAGGACCGTATCGTGTTTTGGAACGAATGGGAGAAGTTGCCTACAAGCTGGAGTTACCCGAAGGACTGTCAGGAGTTCACGATGTGTTTCACGTATCACAACTGAAGAAGTGCCACGCTGATATGGCCGACGTACCGTTAAAGGATACAGTGCCCCTGGACGCGATACAATTGTATAGTAATTTGAATTATGAGGAGAAGCCAGTAAAGATTTTGGATTTCGGTAGGAGTCACTCATGACAAAGTTATCAAGTTTTGTAAAGTTCGGTGGAGCCACCATACCGAGGAGGAAGCCACCTGGGAGCGAGAAGATGATATTCGCAAGGACCATCCGCACCTATTTTCTAGCCAACCCGAATCTCGAGGGCGAGATTCATCTTAAGGGGGGTAGGTTTGTAACATCCCAATGCATATCATATTTTATTGCATTTTCATTTGCTATCCTCGAAATCCTAAACAACTCAAGGACCCTCGGAGAGAGTTGGGGACTTTCCGATTTTTCATATTTGAATTTTATCAAATAATGAAAGGCGAGGATTTTGAATTTTATTATTTTTCTCTCCGGAAAAATATTTCAAGTCAAAATAAACGAGAGGAGATAATATGACTTCTCCAAAAATAATTGAAATACCGGAGGAAAAATGTTAAAATCATTATTTGGGATTTTATTTTACTTATTTGGAATTTTAATTGCCTAGAATTTTTTTTGCATATATTTAAAATTTGCATTTTAGGGGCCAAGAAAAGTTCATCTTGTTCTAAATATTTTATTTAGGCAAAGAAAACTTGTTTTGGCATTTTAGATTTTTATTTATTTTTCTAGGATTTTACAATTTTCATGAATGTTTAAAAAAAAGAGAGGAATCATACCCGGGCTAACGGCCAAGCGAGCAGCCAACCCGAAACTGCCGCCGCCTTCCTTCAGCGTCGCCCGCCAGCGTCGACCCGGACTCCGCCGCCCGCCGCCTTGCCCCTTCCCCAAGTCGGACCCCCAACCTATATATATATAGCCGCCCGCCCTCTAAACCACCACCGCCACCGCCGCCGCCCCTCGGCCCGAGCCCGAGCCGCCGCCCGCCGAGTCGAGGCGCCGCCTCTAATCGTCGCCGCCGCCTCTAGTCGCCTTCTTTGCCACTCCCGCCGCCACCCCGCCGCCCTCGCCGGACCCCACCGGAGCCGCCGCCCCGCCGGACGATCGCCGGAGGTAGCCCCGTCGCCGGTTTTCTTTAAAAAAAATATGTATAACCCTTCGGTTTTTTTTGGAAAACCCTAGCCATTATTTATTTATTTATTTAGATCGGTTTATTTTCCCGGTTTATTTATTTTGAGGACGTTCACCCGTTCGTTCGTTTTTACGAACATGTTCGTCGTTTAGTTTCTGCTAACGAACGTTCGTTCGTTTAGCCGTTCGTCGTTTTCTTTTATCGGGTTTATTCCGCGGTTTTTTTTTCCGAATTCGATTTCTGAACCAATGTTCAAATTAGTATAACTTTTCGCTCGTTTATCGGAATCAGGCGATTCAAGCGCCTGGAGTTTCATCTCGTAACCCTCTTCCCGAATATTCAACTTAAACCAGTTTTTATCTTTGTAAAATTTGACTCTAGTTCAGATTAGTAAACGGACCATGTTTTTCTCGCCGTTTGAGTTTCGTTGTTCCGTTTGGTTTGATTCTTTTCGCACATCGGAGTTCTTAATTTGAACTCTCCGGTCAACCTCTTTCAGTTGAAGTTCATTTGTGCATCTTTGTTTGTTACTTATGTATGTATTGTTTGCTTGTGATAGAATTCCCGGAGTGCGAAGCGTGTTACTACGAGTCTCTAGGATTCACGGATCGTCAGCAAGGCAAGTAACACTTGATCATACCTTTTCATACCCAGTTTTATGCATTAGCTCAACCCTCCAACATTGCATAATTAGGATGTCATTAATTTGTGGGTATTGGGAAGTAGATGATGAGGTAGGAACCTATTGCCCTGTTGCTATCAAACCCTTGGGAGTTACTTCTACGCGTTGCTTATATTGCCATGCTATGCTCAGAGACGTGGTTTGGGTTTGAGAGATATTCACGACAGATGTGAGATTATTAATTAATGATTTACTTTAAGGTGGCAACTTAAATATACATCTGGGTGGATTGAGGCACCTGGGGAACCCAGTGTTGTCTGTTTTATTTTGGAAATCCCGGGGTACCCGTGTGATTTTCCTATGGACCGCCACCCAGGCTCAAAGGGAACTGAGACTATTCATGCTAGAAACTTCCGTGTGCAGCCATAAGCTATTATGGGCTCTAGCATAGTTGAGTAAGCTATGTGAAGCTTTCGAAGAGGTAGATCAGAAGGTAGTGGGTGTTATAGGTTTGGTATGATCTATCCGGAGTAGAGAGTTAATGTTTCTGAAAGACTGTGTCTCGGTCATCCGTTTCTCAAACACCTGCGGTCACGAGAAATCAACGGAGGCGATCGAGTCTTGTGGGGAAAAGTGCGCAAACCTCTGCAGAGTGTACAATCTAATCATGGTTAGCCGTCTCCCCGGTTATGGACAATTCTGAGTATCTAGTACTTGAGTATTCGCATGTATCTCATCACTCTAAGTTAATATTGCCGGGTTGTTAATCACTTTAATTGGGATTGAGTTGGGGTTATTCATTCTCAATGATGTTTCAACCACCATGATAGTTAAAATAAAATTTATTCCTTTGAAATAGGGAAAAATTGGCTTTTTGCAAAACTGTAACCATAGAGCTTTCCACCAGCCATATATGCATGTAGTATAGATTATTCTTTCATTACTCTCTATGTGTTACATTGCCAGCATATTCCATGTGCTGACCCGTTCTCGGGCTGCAACATTTTATGTTGTAGACTTTTCAGACGAGGAATAAGGATTGTAGGTCGTTGCCGTGCAGCTCAGTTATGCCGTTGGAGTTGATGGACTCACTTTACCTTCCAAGTCTTCCGTTGTTATCGCATTAGATGGCCTTAAGCCATATTATTGTAATAAGTTCTCTTTTGAGACATTCGAAGTAATAAGTGTGTGTTTGCTACTCTGTTATAAATCCTTCGAGTACTGTGTGTGTCAGCATTACCGCTCCAGGGATGACACAGAAGCATAGAGACTTGACCATCTGAGGTCGGGTCGCTACAGTCACCCTAGAAAGAATAGGTTTTGACATAAATCTTCTTAAATCCCGACATAGGTCAGAAGAAAGAAACTAGAAAGAAGAATGAAACCACAATCGAATTGTGGAATTACCTCATCATCCATGATTCCTGGGGTGAGCTACCTTGAGGACGTGATTTAGGTCCACGGTGGTGGTTAATAGGTGGGAGGTAAAATGATGATAATTTGGGGGTACCTATGTTGAGGTAGATAAGGTGATATTTATAGAGAATGAAAGAAGCACAATTGCAAATACTCTCTATATTGGTATAAAAAGGTGTGGAGGTATCAATTAATGGTCAATGTAAACCATGGTGTCTATTCATGCACGCCCGAAATGTAGGCAGATTCTAAGTTCACCCATTTTTAGATCAAACGAGAAGTAATTTACTATAGAGACATGACCGATACATGGCTCTATTTATGGGTTATGCAAACATATATAGGTAATAGTTGTTTTTGATAAAATTTATTAGCGTGAGTCAAAAAAATTCTTGAGAGAATATAGTAGCACTAATTTTGATGGAGAGGATTTTGTCATTTTAACTAGCATTATGTATGTGATGAGATATATGTTTATCGACAACAAATGGATTTGTTGGTATCAATGAATTGGTTTTATTGATAATGTAGCGATCCGACCTCGGTATCGTCAAATCTACGCATAAGTGTCATTCCTGGATCGGTAATGCTGACACACACAGTACTCGAGGATTTATAACAGAGTTCAATCACACACTTATTACATCGAGTATCTCAAAGAGAGTACTTATTACAATAATATGGTTGAAGGCCGTCTAAATAAGATAACTGCGGAAGCATCGAAGATAAATGAGTCCATCAACTCCAACGGCATAGCTGAGTGCACGACAATGACCTAGCGCACCTTACTGTTTGTCTGAAAACTCTACAACATGATACGTTGCAGCCGTGTAGGTCAGCACATGGAATATGTTGGCAAGATAACACTATAGAGCAATGAACAAATAATAGCTATCACTACATGCATATATGGCTGGTGGAGGCTCTATGGTTATCTTTTGCACAAAGCTAGTTTTTCCCTACAACAAAGAAATATATTTTATTTAACTACAAAGTTTGTTGACAAAAATTGGGAATGATAACCCTATCTCAATCCCAAAACAATGATCATTAACCCAATCAAATTAATTAAATAAAGTGTTGAGATCAACATAATAATTCAATTACCAGATACTCAAGATGTCCATAACCGGGGACACGGCTAACCATGATTAGATTGTACACTTTGCAGAGGTTTGCGCACTTTTGCCCACAATACTCGATCTCCTCCATTGAATTTCTCGCACTACATGATGTTTGAGAAACGTATGACCGAGACACAGTCTTTCAAAGCATTAACTCTTTCGACGGGTAGACCGTACCACCTACATCTGCTAGTCTACCACTAAAAGAGGTCACACAATATACTCAACTATGCCAGAGCCCATAATGGCTTGTGGCTGCACACGGAAGTTTCTAGCATGAATAATCTTATGACCCCTTTGATCCTGGGTGGCGAACCATAGGATGATCACACGGATTCCCCGGGATCTCCTTGGACAACACTGGATTCCCCAGGTGCCCACCAACAATCCACCCAGATGTGTATTAAAGTAGCCACCTTAAGTTATCCCTTATTTCATATAATACTCACATCTATCATGAATTCTCTCAAACCAAACCACGTCTACGAGCATAGCAGCCGAATAAGTATAACGTAGTAACTCCCAATGTTTGAATAAAGACATTAGGTTCTACCTCATCAACTACTTCCCAATACCCACATGTCAATCAGTTCCTACTCATGCAATGTTTGAGGGTTCAAACAAATGCATAAAAACTGGGTAATAAAGGGATATGATCAAAGTGTTACTTGACTTGGTGACGATCTGGAAACCCTAGTGATTCATAGTAGCAAGCCTCGCACTCTGGAAACTCTATCATGATCAAACAATAGCATACATAAGCACTCAAGCATAAGATGCAAAGGTAAACCTCGAAAGAAAAGATCTAAACGGAAAGTACAAGTGAAGAGCTTCGATTTGCAAAAAGAATCAATCGAATCAGAGCTACGAAACTCGAACTGCGATCAAAAGAAGTTTAAATTCAAATCTGCTTGAAACCAAATTTTAAATTATCAAAATTATGTAAACAAGACGAAGGTTTTGGCGTTGGATTCACTGGATTTGCACAAACGAGCAAAAAGTAGCAAGGATTTGAAGATCAGGGATTAATCTGCGATAAAAACAATTACAGATAGGTCCCTGGCCGAAAATAAAACTAAAAAGAAAAATCTAACGAACAAACGTTCGCTAACACAACTAAACGAACGAAAGCGTTCATTAACAGAAACTAACGGGTGAACGTTTACTAATTAAACTAAAACAAAAACGAAAAACCGATCTAAAACTAAACCGACAAAAACCAAAAAAATCGAAAGAACCGACCGGTTCTTACCGGTCAACGGGGTCGGCGGCGAGATTGGATCGGTGGCATGCGGTGTCTGTCGATGACGAGGAGTGGCGGCGTAGCAGTAAGAGCGGCGGGAAGCGGCGGGGCGACGGCGCGACGCAGGCGGCGGCTGCAGCTGCTGTTGTTGTTGTTGTGGGAGGCGGCGACGATGGTGAGGAGAGAGGGGGCCGGGGCCTCGGCTTATAAAGCCTCGTGGGGGCTTGGGCGAGGGGCAACGGCGGCGGTGGCGAGTCTGGCTCGGACTCCTCGTAGAGTCCGGCGGCGACACGGCGAGAGGAGGCGGCAGTCGGCTGGGCCGACCCAGGAATTTTTTTTATTTTTTTAAATAAATTTTGCCACGAATAAAAAATCCTCATAAAACAAAAAAAAATCCAGAAACAATTTTCACCATACAAACCTAATATTTAGGACAAGATGAACATTTTTCTGGAGTAAAATGCAATTTTCCAAAATGCAAGTTTTCTCTAATTCAAATAAAATAGAAAATAAAATAAAAATAAAATAATAATTTTGATTTTAAAATTTCTTCTCCAATATTTCTCTTTTGTTGAAGAAGTCATTTTATCTTCTCTAGTTTATTTTTGTTGTTGGAAATATTTGGAGAGAAAATATTAAAATCAAATTGATCCTTCTTTCAAATTTGAAGTAAATTCAAATATGAAAATTTAAAGAAAACTCCAACTATCTCCTTGGTTCCTTGAGTTGCTTAAGATTTCTAGGATCACAACCAAAATGCAAATAAAATATGATTTGCATATGATGATCTAATGATTAACATCCAAATTGAAAATTGGGATGTTATAGATAATATTTTGTGCTATTTCATTTTTAGTAGATTTGACATTTATTTTGCAACAAATCTATGCGGTGAGATAAAATGTTAACTATCTGAAAAGAAGATGGGGAAAAATAGTACACACTATCGATGAGGACCTTTTCTATTCTTCACAAATGAGTCTACTAGACATATGCTTCCAAATTTTTATGAAAAAAATCTACAAGAAATGCTTAAATATCTTATGTTAAGAACGACATTCATGGTTAAGATTATGAATCATATGACTACAATGAATGCAAAATAACTCGATGGAGGTCACGGACATAACTTAGAAAGATAGACATCAAAAGTAAATTAGTTCACTATAAATGTAACATACACTTGGTCATATTTATTTAGTTTTCACTATATATGTGGTGTACACATAAAAGGTAAATTTGGTAATTGTAAATATGACAAACACATAAAAATTAAAAAAATAATAATATAAATGTTACATACAAATAAAGACTTTGGTGTTAGAAAGATGCGACTGAGCTCCTGAGCATCCATATACAAAAAGGCATGTGTAATAATGGTGAACAATTTGATTCAAAACATGAGTGATTAATTAACAACCCACAATCAAAACAATCGAGGATCAAACAATGTCATGCAAACATATCACATTATGAAGCACCATGCATGACACATCAACATCCATAGAGTTGATACTTCTACATTACCTACATGCTGCCACTGTCACTGGTATAGTAGCAATAATCACGATCCAACACAACCACCTCCTCGAACCATTATCTCTTAGCCTTTGCAGTCGTCGATAGTAAGTTCTTTCACACGGTCTCATTAACATTCTTGAGCATGACAAAGTAGAGCTTCAACGTCGATAGCTTTGCCACATAGAGCGAGTTGTCCTGCATGAACTTCTCATCATTTCCGCCGGCCCACACTCGCTTCCTGTTTGGCAGCAAGTATTGGTTGTACATCTTGGACAAGCCGCCCTGCGTGATCACCAGTCGCTCCATCTCTAGGCGCGACTGCGATATGCTTGTCTCATCCATGACCCAGATGCGGCTGCTGCCATGCGAAATGTCCTCTGGCTGTTGGCCAGAGTGTCGAGCACTAGGGTACGTGTCGTACAACAATGAGTCCTTGACAAAGCTCTTCCGGATCATCTCAAAATCCTCTTTCACTGGAATCTTGAGACATTTCACACATTTGTAGCATCAGACCATGCACATCCTAAAGTGGTACTTCAAACCTTGTTTCGTCTTTCAAATCATCAGAAGGTAGTTAAGGGTGACACATGCACTAGTTGTTTCTTGTATCAGGTAAGACAAATATATTATATGAAGTACGGATTTGAATTTACATGGTTTGGAAATCAGATGAATTATCTGATGAAGTAAGAATATCAATGTAGATTTTTATGAAATCTAAAGAACGGAAAATTAAGAAGAAATGGTGGGCACGCGTAGAATTTTCTCAAGGTCCATATTGCCAACTTGTCAACAAACCTCGAGTACTTAATCCATTTATCCTAATCATAAGGCTGGTTAGTAAGCAAACAAGATTTCCTTGCAATTGCTTGGTGTTTAAACAAATTATAATTCGAGTAATATATTTGCTGTAGTATGATAAAGTGAACCACATATGAACTGTTACTCCCTTCATTTCAAAATATTGTGCGCATTAGCCATGGTAAACTTTTGCAAGCATTGGTCAAAACATGTGGCGCTCATTATGTTCGTGGCAACCATAGGGGAACCCTAGCCCCTTCTGCCTTGGGCCGAAGGCAAGGTGTTGGTGGGTCACACCCACACACCTGGCCACCAAAGAACAACAATTCAAAAAGAGTCAGAACTAGCTGTAACTGCCAACCTCCACAAAAAATTGATGTCCGGACTCAAAACTGAGGAGCTCCCAACAACCCGAGTGCCACTCTGCCAAAGAACCATACGTCCACGGGAGGTCCAATGATGTCAAAACACACAAGGCACCATCGCCGCCAACCCAAGACTAGTTTTGGGATTTTGCTAGAGCTCCAGATCTAGGTGGAGAGGAGAGACCTCAATGGTTCCTCTAGGGAGCAATTTAACACACACACACACACACAATTGTGTCGCAGTTTCCAGAGAACCAGCCAATGATTTTTCTAGACTCAAGCTTACACCTACAACCCCCCGCTAGCACCTGATCAACCGACCAAGGCTACTAGATAGACAAGGCCGGTGTGGGGGCGAATGAGTTGAGGAGTGAGGGAGTCCTGGATTAGGGGGTGTCCGGATGGCCGGACTATGACCTTTGGCCGGACTCCTGGACTATGAAGATACAAGATTGAAGACTTCATCCCATGTCCGGATGGGACTTTCCTTGGCGTGGAAGGCAAGCTTGGCGATACGGATATGTAGATCTCCTCCCATTGTAACCGACTCTGTGTAACCCTAGCCCTCTCCGATGTCTATATAAACCGGAGGGTTTTAGTCCGTGGGGACGAACAACAATCATACCATAGGCTAGCTTCTAGGGTTTAGCCTCTCGATCTCGTGGTAGATCTACTCTTGTACTACCCATATCATCAATATTAATCAAGCAGGAGTAGGGTTTTACCTCCATCGAGAGGGCCCGAACCTGGGTAAAAACATCGTGTCCCTTGTCTCCTGTTACCATCCGCCTAGACGCACAGTTCAGGACCCCCTACGCGAGATCCGCCAGTTTTGACAACGACATTGGTGCTTTCATTGAGAGTTCCTCTGTGTCGTCATCTTTAGGCCCGATGGCTCCTCCGATCATCAACAACGATGCGGTCCAGGGTGAGATTTTTCTCCCCGGACAAATCTTCGTATTCGGCGGCTTTGCACTGTGGGCCAATTCGCTTGGCCATCTGGAGCAGATCAAAAGCTACGCCCCTGGCCATCAGGTCAGATTTGGAAGTTTGAACTACACGGTGACGTCCGCGGAGACTTGATCTTCGACGGGTTCGAGCCACAGCCAAACGCGCCGCACTGTCACGATGGGCATGAACTAGCTCTGCCGCCGAATAGTGCCCTGGAGGCCGCACCAGCGTCCGCTCTGACCCTTAGCTCGGAGCCGACTGCGCCCATCGAGGACAGGTGGCTAGACACCGCCTTGGGGTCTGCAATCTCTACGGCGATCAAGCCGAATACCAGCCATGTCCTTTGCGAAGCTCGTGACTCCAAGGTGCCGGACTCCTCTCCGGACTCCGAGCCCTCCGCGCCCCTGCCAATCGAATCCGATTGGGCGCCGATCATGGAGTTCACCGCCGCGGACATCTTTCAGCACTCGCCCTTTGGCGACATCCTGAATTCATTAAAGTCTCTCTCTTTATTAGGAGAGCCCTGGACGGACTATGGTCAGCAAGGTTGGGATGCGGACGACGAAGAAATTCAAAGCCCACCAACCACCCACTTCGTAGCCACTGTCGATGATTTAACCGACATGCTCGACTTCGACTCCGAAGACATCGACGGTGTGGACGACGATGTAGGAGACGAGCAGGAACCAGCGCCTGTAGGGCACTGGACAACCACCCCATCTCACGATATATACATGGTGGACACACCTAAAGGAAACGACGATGAGGAACAAAGGGACGCAACGAGGGATCGTTCCCTCGAAAAGCAGTCAAAGCGGCAGCGTAAGCGCCGCTCCAAACCCCACCTCGACAGAGACAACAGCCATACAGGCCCAGCCATAGAGCAGGGCGAACCGGCGGACTTCGAACATGCCATCGAACAACCGTCCGAACAGGGCAACTTGGATAAACAACCCGTCCCCGGCGAAGACAACAGTCCGAACGACCTCACGCCGGACAAGTTGCTGGAGTAGAAGAACCTCCAAAAAAGGCTCGTCGCCACTGCGCGTAGCCTAAAAAAGCAGAAGCGGAAGCTCAAAACAGCGGAAGATGCACTCAGAATTAGATGGAGCAAAGTACTCAACACCGCAGACAAATACGGCGACAGCCGCCACACAAAGAGCTATCCGAAGCGAAAATTACTACCGGAATTTGATGAAGATGCCTTAGAGCCTCCGCAATCAAAAAATAAGGAAGCCACCCAGTCGGACAAACGACCCCATGGCCAACAAAATGCGGCAAAGGGTGCCGCACACAAGCCGGCACGCGATCCGCACAAGGATTCGCATCAAAAAGATGGCCCAACCAGATCTATCTATGGGCCAAGAAAGTAAGCTCTAGTAATCAATGCAACACATCAAGTATCCGAACATCACGGTACACCCAAATATAGGGGTGCCGCACACCCCCTATGTTTCACCGATGAGGTGCTGGATCATGAATTTCCAGCAGGATTCAAGCCCGTAAACATAGAGGCATACGACAGAACAACAAACCCTGGAGTCTGGATTGAGAATTACATCCTCCACATACACATGGCTAGAGGCGATGACCTCCACGCCATAAAATACTTACCCCTCAAGCTCAAAGGGCTAGCCCGGCATTGGCTTAAAAGCCTTCCCGAAAACACCATTGGAAGTTGGGAAGAGCTCGAGGATGCTTTTCGGGCAAAGTTTCAAGGGACCTATGTCCGACCTCTGGATGCAGACAATTTAAGTCACATAACTCAACAACTCGGAGAGTCAGCCCGGAAATTCTAGAACAGATTCCTTACTAAAAAGAACCAGATAGTCGACTGTCCGCACGCCGAAGCCTTAGCAGCTTTCAAACACAACGTCCGAGACAAATGGCTCGCCAGACACCTCGGCCAAGAAAAGCCAAGAACAATGGCCGCATTAACAAGCCTCATGACCCGCTTTTGCGCAGGAGAGGATAGCTGGTTGGCAAGATGCAGTACCAGTGACCCAAGTACGTCCAAAGTTAGGGATGGAAACGGGAAACCGCGACGCAGCAAGGACCAGCGCCGGACCAAGGGAAACAGCCCGAAGAGCACGGCAGTCAACACCGGATTCAAAAGCTCTCGGTAGAATCAGAAAAAGCTGCCCCTCAAGGATAACATGGACAGGCTATCTAACTTAAACAAAATCTTGGACAAGATATGCCAAATCCACAGTACTCCCGGAAAGCCTGCAAACCACACCCACAGAGATTGTTGGGTCTTCAAGCAATCCGGCAAACTCAATGCCGAACACAAGGGGCTCAACACACCAAGTGAGGACGACGACGAACCCCACAAGCAGAGCACCGGAAAACAAAAGAATTTCCCACAGGAAGTAAAAACAGTAAACTCACTTCACGTGACAAAAGGGAAAAATAGAGTGGCGCCCATAGAGATACGCGCCATACGGCCTCTCCCAGAGGAGTCCCGCCACTGGTTGTTAAAACCAATCACCTTCGACCATCAGGATTACTCTAGAAGTATCCGAATGCAATTTGGACTGCCTTGATATTAGATCCGATAATTGACGGACTCCACTTTACACAAGTCCTAATGGACGGCGGCAGTGATCTAAACCCACTATATCAGGACACAATCCGCAAAATGGGGATAGACCCAACAAAAATTTGCCATGGCAACACTTCCTTTCAAGGGGTAACGCCAGGTCCAGATGCCCATTGTACGGGCTCTCTCCTGCTAGAAGTTATGTTCGGCTCACCCGACAACTTCGCCGTAAAAGCTAACCTTCCACATCACCCCATTTACAAGTAGCTATCAAGCACTCTTTGGGACGCCAAGCTTTCGCCCGCTTTAACGCAATACCGCATTATGCATCTCTTATACTTAAAATGCCCGGTCCATGAGGCATCATCTCATTAAAGGAAATTGTCAGACCCGATTCCAAGTCACATCGATCTAGCCGGTAACACCTCATATCACTTTGCGGCCTCACGCACGGTATTCCCAGGTGTCGCCTTACCATGGCCCGGGACCGTTTGCGCCTTTTGGCTCACGTATAAGATTGTGTCGCTAGCATCCATATGACAGAGAACCCGGGCCGACATGGCTAGTCGTGAACCCAAAGCGGCACTAACCCATGGGGACAGGCATACATGAATCACATCGAGCATGTCGGTCAGCAGCATGTGAATCCGGCTGTAGCATGGGCTAACAGGACTCGGGAACCCGGGCTGTAGCAGTGCTAGGCAGGACTCCGGATGTCAACGCTGTGACATTTCCCGAAGGGACATACGAGAACGAAGTGAAACACATGCCGGCCAGTCAAGTGTCCTGAGTAGTAGTGTTGGGCTAGCAGGACTTTGGTGAACCGGGCTATAGCGGACTACTATGGCTCAAGGAAGCACTAGACTACATTTCCCCATAAGAGAGGCTGCCAAGGATAAACAACTAGATTGTCGGATCCCACACATACCAAGCATTTCAAACATACACACAATATGCTCGATATGTGTAAATACAACATGACATCACAACATAACTCTACGACTCAAGTATTTATTCATTAGGCTCCGAGGAGCCAAGATATTACAAACATGGGTCTCTCGACCCATCAATCAGAGTATACAAGACAAACACAAGCGGAAGCTTAGCATGTCCGAGTACGCATAACTATAAATGAAAAAAGGCTGAGAAGCCCGACTATCTACCAGATCTCGCCGAGGGCACAAGATCGTGAATCGAGGTAACAAGCTAAACGTCAAGTCCACGCGGAACTACTAGCGAGACCGACGTCTCTCTCGCAAAACGTAAAATAAGCAAACGTGAGTACAAATGTACTCAGCAAGACTTACATCGTAACTAACTACATATGCATCATTATCAACAAAGGGGTGGTGGAGTTTGACCGCAAGAAGCCAGCTTTGACTCGGTGGCTATCCTGAACTACGACTGCAAGTAACTCTTTTGAGGTGGCGCACACGAGTCCACATATTCACCATATCAATACACCACTGTGGATCCGCTCCCGTCTCCCTACGAGAACGCCATCCATAGCACTCACGCTTATCTTGCGCATTTTAGAGTATCCACTTTCACTTGTCTATGAACTGTTATAAGCAACCCAAAAGTCCTTTACGGCGGACACGGCTATTCGAATAGATGATGTTAACCCTGCAGGGGTGTACTTCTTCACACACGCTCTCGCCACTTACCGCCGTTTATACGACATGTAATCGGCAACCTTCAAGCGAAAGCCCAGCGAGGGTGTCGGCCATGACCTGACTAAACACACGAGTCCCTAGTCCAGGTTTATCGCCTATTCGGGTTCCATCCGCAGGGAGACCGGCCAAGGTTTCCACTAACGGCCCCGAACGATGTGTGCAGGGTTCCCGAGACACCAAACGGGCGAATCGACACCGTACACGTGCCTACCGCAACACAGCCCACCCCTAAGGTCAGCGCTGTGTGCGGCCCCCAGCATGCTACAAACACCAGAAACTACTTTGCAACTCCCGGGCAGAGGACAAGAGTGGTTAATAAGTCGAGAGGGTCAATTAAGGATCCCAATGTGTGGTAGTAACTGTTTCATGGATCACAAATACAGAACTCTGTTCCTGAGGACGGCTGCAATGAGACAACCCACCATGTACTCCTACATGGCCTCTCACCGCTACCTTTACCAAATCGTGTTCACACATTAGCTCTCAACAGTAGGACATGTTTACACACCTCCGATTCATCCCCGATGAATCAGACCTGACTCAACTCTAAGCAGTAGCAGGCACGACAAACAAGCATGAATGAGTAGGCACAAAAGGGCTTGAGGGAGTCCTGGATTAGGGGGTGTCCGGATAGCCGAACTATGACCTTTGGCCGGACTCCTGGACTATGAAGATACAAGATTGAAGACTTCGTCCCGTGTCCGGATGGGACTTTCCTTGGCGTGGAAGGCAAGCTTGGCGATACGGATATGTAGATCTCCTACCATTGTAACCGACTCTGCGTAACCCTAACCCTATCCGGTGTCTATATAAACCGGAGGGTTTTAGTCCGTAGGACGAACAAAAATCATACCATAGGTTATCTTCTAGGGTTTAGCCTCCTTGATCTCGTGGTAGATCTACTCTTGTACTACCCATATCATCAATATTAATTAAGCAGGAGTAGGGTTTTACCTCCATCGAGAGGGCCCAAACCTGGGTAAAAACATCGTGTCCCTTGTCTCCTGTTACCATCCGCCTAGACGCACAGTTCGGGACCCCCTACCCGAGATCCGCCGTTTTTGACACCGACATTGGTGCTTTCATTGGGAGTTCCTCTGTGTCGTCATCTTTAGGCCCGATGGCTCGTTTGATCATCAACAACGACGCGGTCTAGGGTGAGACTTTTCTCCCCGGACAGATCTTCGTGTTCGGCGGCTTTGCACTGCGGGCCAATTCAATTGGCCATCTGGAGCAGATCGAAAGCTACGCCCACAGCCATCGAGTCAGATTTGGGAGTTTGAACTACACGGCCGACATCCGCGGAGACTTGATCTTCGACGGATTAGAGCCACAGCCAAGCGCGCCGCACTGTCTCGATGGGCACGATCTAGCTTTGCCGCCGAACAGTGCCTTGGAAGCCGCACCAGAGTCCGCTCCGACCCTTAGCTCGGAACCGACTCCACCGATCGAGGACGAGTGGCTGGACACCGCCTCGGGGGCTACGGTCTCTACGGCGATTGAGCCGAACTCCATCCATGTCCTTTGCGAAGACCGTGACTCCAAGGTGCCGGACTCCTCTCCGGACTCCGAACCCTCCGCGCTCCTGCCAATCGAATCTGATTGGGCGCCGGTCATGGAGTTCACTGCCGCAGACATCTTTCAGCACTCGCCCTTCGGCGACATCCTGAATTCACTAAAGTCTCTCTTTTTATCTGGAGAGCCCTGGCCGGACTACGGTCAGGAAGGTTGGGATGCGGACGACGAAGAAATTCAACGCCCACCCACCACCCACTTTGTAGCCATTGTCGATGATTTAACCGACATGCTTGACTTCGACTCCGAAGACATCGACGGTATGGACGGCGATGCTGAGACGACCAAGAACCAGCCCCTACGAGGCAATCGGAAGGCCACCTCATCATACGACATATACATGGTGGACATCCCAAAAGATGGGAACGGCGATGGAACAATGGAGGATGACCCTCCAAGAAACAACCCAAGCGCCCGGCGTCGGGCGCCGCTCTAAATCCCGCCACAAGAAAGCGGTGATTCCGCACGGGAGATAATAACACCCCGGGGACAAGGTCAAGACAACCCCTCCAAAGCAGGATTCAGCACAGGAAGAGGGAGAAGCCAGCCCTCATGATAGAGCGGCAGACAGGAAGGTGGAGGACAATAATTATATGCCTCCCTCCGAAGATGAGGCAAGCCTCGACGACGACGAATTTGTCGTGCCTGAGGATCCCGCCGAATAGGAGCGTTTCAAACGCAGGCTTATGGACACGACAAGCAGCCTCAAGAAAAAGCAGTAGCAGCTTAGAGCTGACCAAGACCTGCTAGCTGACAGATGGACTGAAGTCCTTGCAGCCGAAGAGTATGAACTCAAATGCCCCTTCAAGAGATACACCAAACGCAGGCTGCTACCCCAATTAGAAGAAGAAGCACCCAAACCTACATCACCAGTGCATGATGCGGCCGACCGGCCACCCCGTGGTCGCGACAGAGAGGCCTCTAGACCCTCCATTCAAGCCGCACTCCGGCGTCGCTCGAAAAGTACCAAGGCACGGGGAAACGCGCCAGACCTGCGAGACATATTGGAGGACAAGGCAAGGCAAACAAGATCGATCTACGGATCGCGTGGGCGCCCCACGACACGTGATGATAACCGTCACGCCGGATACAGCAATTCCGGCCGGGCCGAACACAGTAGACAAAGCTCATTTGAGCTGCGTCGTGATATAGCTCAATACAGAGGCGCCGCACACCCACTATGCTTCACAGACGGAGTGATGGATCATCAAATGCCCGAGGGTTTCAAACCCGTAAACATCGAATCATACGATGGCACAACAGATCCTGCGGTTTGGATCGAGGACTACCTCCTCCATATCCACATGGCCCGCGGCGATGATCTACACGCCATCAAATACCTCACACTCAAGCTTAAAGGACCAGCTCGACATTGGCTCAACAGCTTGCCAGCAGAATCAATTGGTTGTTCGGAGGACCTGGAAGCCGCATTCCTTGATAACTTCCAGGGCACATACGTGCGACCACCAGACGCCGATTACCTCAGCCACATAATCCAGCAGCCAGAAGAATCGTCCAGACAATTCTGGACACGGTTCCTAACCAAGAAAAATCAAATCGTTAACTGTCCGGATGCAGAGGCCCTTGCAGCCTTTAAACATAACATCCGCGACGAGTGTCTTGCCCGGCACCTAGGACAAGAAAAGCCAAAATCCATGGCAGCCCTCACAACGCTCATGACCCACTTTTGCGCGGGAGAGGACAACTGGCTAGCTCGTAGCAACAACTTGACCATAAACCCTGGTAGTTCGGATACCAAGGACAGCAATAGCAGGTCACGTTGCAACTAGCACAAGCGCCGCATTAACGGTGATAATGCTGAAGATACGGAAAAAGCCGTTCAAAAGAAATACTCAGGGCGCGTCCAATCTGGACCGAATACTCGATCGCTCGTGCCAAATACATGGCACCCCCGAAAAACCAGGCAACCACACCAACAGGGATTTTTGGGTCTTCAAATAGGCAGGCAAGTTAAATGCCGAACTCAATGACAAAGGCTGCATAGCAATGACGAGGAGGAGCCCCGGCCGCAAGGGCAGCCTTTAAACATAACAATAGAGGACAGAAGGGTTTCCCCCCACAAGTGCGGACGGTGAACATGATATACGCAACCCACATACCCAAAAGGGAGCGAAAGCATGCACTAAGGGACGTATATGCGATGGAGCCAGTCGCCCCGAAGTTCAACCCATGGTCCTCCTGCCCGATCACCTTTGATCGAAGGACCACCCACTAGCATCCGCCACGGCGGATTCGCCCGCATTGTTCTTGACCCAATCATCGTGGATTTCACCTCACTAGAGTCCCGATGGAATGGCGGTAGCAACTGAACACTGCTTTATCAGGATACATTGCGCAAAATGGGCATAGACCCCTCAAGGATTAAACCCACAAAGATGACCTTTAAAGGCGTCATACCAGGTGTAGAGGCCAATTGTACAGGCTTAGTTACACTCGAAGTGGTCTTTGGATCCCCGGATAACTTCCGAAGCGAAGAGTTAATCTTCAACATAGTCCCGTTCCGTAGCGGCTATCACGCACTGCTTGGACAAACCGCATTCGCAAAGTTCAATGTGGTGCCGCACTATGCATACCTCAAGCTCAAGATGCCAGGCCCTCGAGGAGTAATCACGGTCAATGGAAACACCGAACGCTCTCTCCGAACGGAGGAGCACACGGCGGCCCTCGCAGCGGAAGTGCAAAGCAGCCTCTCACAGCAATTCTCGAGTCCGGCTATTAAACGTCCGGCCACCGTCAAGCGCGCCCGGAGTAACCTACAACAAGACCGCTTTGCACGATCCGAAACGCAGCGTAGCAATCCGTCCCAACCCCAGCCCTCGCGAAACTGCGAAGCCCGGTACTACGCGTACATAACTACGCTCTGGAGATACCATGGGCATAAGGGGAGGCACGACCACGGCACGCCAGAATGCGCGCTCAACCGCACTGTGGGCTCCCGATTGTGTCATTCTTTTTCTTTCTTCTTTTTTCTTACTTTCAGGACTCCGTTTTCCAGAAGTCCCGTCCGGCACAAGAATGGCCGAACTCACGATGCAACAGCCAGGGAAGCAGAAAGCTACGTCGAGTGTCCAGGTGGTCTCTACTACGAGCATTATTCCTGTTTTACATACCATCCCGCAGCTTACCCCTGGAGGGGGACATGTTAAATAGTCCCATCCCTTGCTTATCGCACTATTTGTATCATTCTGCTTTCACTGCAATACCTTTTTGAATAAACAATACATAGCTTTTGTTTATTATTGCATTCCTTTTATATATATATATGTTCATTCATGACGTGTTGCACCCGTACACTTTGGTACAGCCAATACACCAGGGGCTTAAGTACCCCAAAAATATGGTGTGACAAGTCCGAACACTTTCACAAGTGCGGCACCCCGAACTTATAGCATTATATGCATCGGCTCCGAATCATGTCTTGGGTCAATAGTTGGGTTTGCCCGGCTCCCATGTTTTGGTACCTTACATTCCATTATATCGGCTAAGGTAGCTGGGAGAACCAACTGCGATTGTGCCCGGTTGAGCTGGGTTGAGCACCTCGGTGGAAAGCTAAAACTGACCGTCATGATAGAGGCGACAATGACGCTGTATGAGAGGTTTTTTCGGGTCCCTAAAGACTTATGCCGCTTAGAGCGAGGAGTCGGCATTGTCCGGCCAAGGCGTGGATAGCGCCCTGAACTCGGTCTTCCGAATACTAGGGGCTTCGCCGAAATTTAAAATTATAGAATTCTATGGCTAAGTGAGAGTGTTCAAGCACTATAAGTCCGGTTGCCTTGTTTGTTGCGTTGAGCGCCTCCCTCGAAGGACCCAAGAATGGGAACAAGAGCGCTCAAGTTTATCCGAACACCCCAAAGACTTTTCGTGGCATGGGGCTGAAGCCAACGACTTGCCATCTCTCAAATTTGATAAACGGCCGCCTGAAGGTAATATTTTAAATTCACTGGCGTTGCTTAAGCGCATATGAACAAGTTTTCAGCGTCTGAGGATAACAAATGCGAGTCTATTCAAAATTACATCTTTGGAGCATTCACCCGCTATATGGCGGGCACCCTTCAGGACGCCCTCATAGTACATTTCGGGCTTGCGATGCTCCTTGCCCTTCGGTGGCCTGTCCGTCACAAGCTTCTCCGCATCCAGCTTGCCTCAGTGCACTTTAGCACGGGCAAGGGCCCGACGGGCACCTTCAATGCAGACAGAGCGCTTGATGACTTCAATCCATGGACAGGCGTCCACCAGCCGCTGCAATAGCCCGAAGTAGCTCCCAGGCATGGCTTCCAATGGCCACAGCCGAACTATGAGGCCCTTCATGGCCTGTTCGGCGACCTTAGGGAGCTTCGACCAGCTGCTTCAACTGGTCGCTCAGGGCACGGATGTTCGGCCTCGGATATCGAGACCGAACACCTTCTCCGTCGAGCTCCCCTCCTTGGCGCGGTAGAGAACGCAGCTGACATCGGACACACACTACAGGGCAGATCTGCGAATGCTCCTAGAGAGCTCCGGATTCGGGTAAGTAATAGGTAATTCACTTTCACATGTTTACTTTGCATAAAGAATGCCTTACCCGCCGCTATCTTCTTCAATGATTCAATTTCTTGGAGGGCTTTTTGGGCTTCGGCCTTAGCGGCTTTGGCACTCTCAAGAGCCGAGGCGAGCTCAAACTCTCGAGTCTTCGAGTCACGCTCCAAACTCTCATGTTTTTCCACGAGCACAGAGCTCTTGCCGCACCTCCGCCACCCGCGCCTCCTGCTTCTCTCGCTCGGTGCGTTCCGCGGCCGCTTTGCTTTCGGCCGCGGACACCGCTTCCTTCAGGGTCGCCACCTCGTTCGTGGCCCCTACCATACCGGCGTTATTCCTGTCATTTTTTGCAACCAAATCCTTTCAATAAGGTATTTCTTTAATAAGGTATTACTTACCTTCCCTGTCCTCGAGCTGCTTCTTGGCAAGGCCGAGCTCGTTCTCGGACCGCTCGAGGCTCTGCTTCAATGCATTGACCTCCAGCATCGGTCTGGCAGAGGTCAGCAGCGTAGCCTGCATTCACATATTGACATACTTATGTTAGACTCCTGCGTATATCTTTTTAGATCCTTAGTCCGGCTTTTCTTTCCGAACACCGAACTAAGCATCGGGGGCTACTGTCTATGCGGTAATATTTTTACATATTCTAAACTTACCTCAAAGCCTATTAGAAGGCTGATGCAGGCTTGATCGGCCCGCTCTTGGCGGACTGAACTTTCTGGATCACCACACTCATAATAGTGCGGTGCTCCTCGTTGATGGAGGCGTCGTTAAGCGCCTCCAGCAAGCTATCCAGTGCCTCCAGATGGACGGAGGTCACCGGCGTCGCAGTCTTACCCTTCTTGCGAAGGGCCGCTTATGGACTTGGAACCACTTTGAAGGTTCCGATGCGGAGTCCGGCACAGGGCCGGACTTAGAGCCCTCTGGGGTTTTGCCCCCTTTGCGCCTAGAGTCTGGGAGGTCGCCTTGCGGCGCCTCCAGGACCACCTCCTCCTGGCTGGGCCCCTTTTGGGACTCCACTGCAGTGTCGTCGGCGACACGAGGAGAGGAGGCGGTCGGAAGTGAAGTGCTATTCACATCCGAAGAACCCAGGGAGCCGCTCGACGAAGCGGCGAGCTCGTCCTTGGGCGGGCTACATGGTCATATTCGGCGTCAGAAGCCACTATGCGACAAGTAAAAAGTCATGAACTATTCCAGAGTCCGGACACTTACAATCTCGCCAGGGGCTTGGCCCTTGTTGGCCACTCCTCCTCGTCGTTGTTGGCGTTGGTAGAGAAGTCCGGAGGAAGGGTCCTTCCTTTCTTGGACCCTTCGGCCTCCCCAGTTGGGGCGGCCTTCCTTTTCTTCTCTAACCCAGCTGGGGGAGAGGCTTCTTTTTCCTCCTCCTCGTCCTCAGAGGAGGATTCCGCCTCAGAGTCGTCGGACGATGAGTCCGACAGCACCTGGCGCCAGGAGCTCCTTCGAGTTCCCGTGGCCTCCTTCTTGGCCCTCTTCTGCGGCACCACGTGAGGTGCCGGAGCCAACAGCCCCGTCAATCGGGCGTCCGCTGGGTTTTCTGGCAAGGGGGCCGGACAGTTAATCTGTCCGGACATCTTCACCGATCTGTCAAAGGTTAGGGAGTTTTAGATCCCGCATAGAGTCAAACTATGAAAAAGAGTCCCATAAAGGGTAAAATAACTTACCTCGCTGGCTTGACGCTGCGAGCTGAATCCGTGGTCTTCGGTAGCGGATGTGGGAGCCTCGGCGCCCTTGAACAGCACCTTCCAGGCATCTTCGTACGTAGTGTCGAAAAGCCTTTTCAGAGTCCGGGGCTGTGCCGGATCGAATTCCCACAATTTGAAGGCTCGTTGCTGGCATGGGAGAATCCGGCGGATGAGCATCACCTGGATTACATTGACAAGCTTAAGGTTCTTGTCCACCAGGTTCCGGACGCAGGTTTGGAGTCTGGACAGCTCTTTCGAATCACCCCACATCAGGCCCGTCTCTTTCCATGACGTGAGCCGTGTGGGGGAGACAGATCGGAATTCGGGGGCCGCCGCCCATTGAGAGTCGCGTGGCTCGGTGATGTAGAACCATCCTGATTGCCACCCCTTTATGGTCTCCACAAAGGAGCCCTCGAGCCATAGGACTTTGGCCATCTTGCCAACCATGGCGCCTCCGCCTCCGCTTGGCGGCCGCCCACTACCTTGACTTGACATTGAAGGTCTTCAGCCATAAGCTGAAGTGGGGCTGGATGCAAAGGAAGGCCTCGCACACGACGATAAACGCCGAGATGTTGAGGATGAAGTTCGGGGCCAGATCGTGGAAATCCAGGCCGTAGTAAAACATGAGCCCCGGACAAATGGGTGAAGTGGAAAACCTAGTCCGCAAAGGAAGTGGGTGAGGAACACCACCCTCTTATGGGGCCCGGGGGTGGGAACGAGCTACCCCTCGTCGGGGAGCCGGTGCACGATGTCGCTGGACAAGTATCCGGCCTTCCGCAGCTTTTCGATGTGCCCCTCCGTGATGGAGGAGGCCATCCACTTGCCTCCTGCTCCGGACATAGTTGGAGAAGGTTGAGGTAGGATGTGCGGACTTGGGTGCTGGTGCTCGAGTGCGCAGAAATGGATGAGCAAAGGAGGAAGAAGGCGTAGGCGAAAAGGTGGATCCTTATCCCCTTATATGAATGACGAAGCTATGCATCCCCGCTTGACTGGTAAAACTCGCTTATCTCCCAAGCGCCGTAATCAATGGCGCGGTTGGGTTACCCATGTCCGTATTGATGGGAATCCCGGAATAAGGGGGCACGATCTCCGCTTTGATAAGACATGCCATGGAAACTGCCTCGCTAAACGCGCTGCGGTGGAACAGTGAAAACGATTCGTATAAAGGCCTGGTCGTGGTGTGATGTCACATCGCGGAATACGTCAGCAGATCTATGCAAAAGTTATTCTCTCTACGGTGGTATGTGGAACTTGTTTTGCAGAGCCGGACACTATCCTTGTGTTCAAAATCTTCTATGAAGTATTAGGAAGAGGAACCCGCCTTGCAATGCCGAAGACAATATGCGCGCCGGACTAAATGCGTCATTGAAGCCTGGTTCGGAGCTCTTGAGGAGTCTGGATTAGGGGTGTCCGGATAGCGAACTATCACCGTTGGCGGACTCTGGACTATGAAGATACAAGATCGAAGACTTCGTCCCGTTTCGGATGGGACTTTCCTTGGCGTGGAAGGCAAGCTTGGCGATACGGATATGTAGATCTCCTACCATTGTAACCGACTCTGTGTAACCCTAACCCTATCTCGGTGTCTATATAATCCGGAGGGTTTTAGTCCGTGGGGACGAACAACAATCATACCATAGGCTAGCTTCTAGGGTTTAGCCTCCTTGATCTCGTGGTAGATCTACTCTTGTACTACCCATATCATCAATATTAATCAAGCGGAGTAGGGTTTTACCTCCATCGAGAGGGCCCGAACACAGGTAAAAACATCGTGTCCCTTGTCTCATGTTACCATCCGCCTAGGCCATGCAGTTGGGACCCCCTACCGAGATCCGCCGGTTTGACACCGGCAGGCTCAAACAACTCATACTCATGCTAGTGGGTTTCATCTATTTCTTGTGTAATGACAGGTCATCACGAGAGGATAAAGGGGTTCAGCTACCGCAACAAGTAATGTATGAATCGTTGTTGTCCTAATGCAAGAAAAGAGAGCACTGGCGAGAGAGTGGGATTGTTTCGGAATGAACAAGGGTTTTGCTTGCACAGCACTTCGAAGATAGCAATGAGTCTTCATCGATTAAACGATCACAACGCTTGTACAACGCGTCTACCGAGGGGGAACAACACCGGCAAACAGAGAAGAAACACGATCAATGCAATGCACAATATGATGCATGCTGACATGGCAATATGAATGTGTTTTGAGCTAATGCAACTAGCAACATGTTAAATGGAGTTGGTTTGAACCCTAGGTTCAAATTCAAACTTCATATGTGAAATTCAAATGCCATTTAATTGATTTGACCTGATCAGCAGGTATAAGTTGTTTAAACATGCATGAAAATGGTACAGATTTTAAGATTGGATTTTTCTGATCATTTTTCATATATAACTTATTTGATTTGGAGCTACGGTTGATTTTCTATGAATTTTAGAAGTTAGCTCTATTTTCTGGAATATCCTGTAAAAGAATAAATCCAGAAAATGATTTACTGCGTCAGCATGACGTCACTGTGATGTCAGCAGTCAACTGGGTCGGCCAGGTCAAACCTGACATGTGGGACCCACGTGTCAGTGGTTAGTTAACTAACTAAACAGAGTTAGTTAGTGTTAGGTTAAGCACTAATCTAGGTTAATTAGCACTAAACTAACCTAACTAATAGTTAACAAGGGTGGCCCACACATCAGTGACCCAGGGGTCAAACCGGCCCACCCACCAATCAGCGGTCAATGGTCAAACCCACCGGCGTCGAGTCGCTGGCGAGGCCCAAGACGGTGGCGCGGCTCGGAAAACGCCCACAGGGCATGGGTGAGGCTGTTCTTGGGCTCGTTGGAGAGCTCTTGCAGGCGCGCGTCTAGTGGTGGTGGAGGCCGGGCCTATGGTGGCCGGAGCCAACGGGCGAAACCTGGCAGCGGCCGTCGTTCGGGTGAATTGTGGGTTCGGTGTTGCAGCTCGCCGGAAAGCCAACTGATCTTATTTGAGGCTGCTCTACGGGTGCTACTGAGCGTGTTGGAGTCGCCGGGGTGACCAAATGGTCACCGGAGCTGCTCGACGACGAGCTTCGGCCGGCGGCGTCTTCGCGGGCAACAAAGGGGCGGCGACTCTGGCGAGCAAGAGGCAGCGGGGTTAGGGGGGGTTAGATGCAGGTGCTCACAACGAGTCCAACGAGTGCGAGGGCGAGGTCGGGGACGTCCGGTAGCTCCAGAATCGGCGGCGATGAGCTTCGGTGGCCGGCGACGGAAACGGCGATGGTGACGATGAAGCAGCGCGTCCGAGGCCAGGGGAATCGTCGAGGAGGAAGAGGCAGAAGAGGCGGAGCTTGTGGACTAGCTGGCTTGGCATGGGTATGCTGGTGGCCGCGGCAAAGGCGAACGGGGGCGACGGTGGTCCTCGGGCGTCGCGCGAGAGAACGAGGGAGAGGAGGGGAATGGGCACGGGAGAGTGAGAGGGGTCCGAGGGGGTGCGTGGCGTCGCGAGGGAGGCCCAGGCGACGAGGGGGGAGCGGCAGGAAGCAGGAGGTGGCACGGGCGCGTGCCGGCGTGCGGCGAACACACGCCTCGCGTCCTTCTGGCGCGAGGTGGAGGACGACTGGCAGATGGGCCTGTTGGGCTGCTACAGTGCAGGTCGGCCTGGTAAGCGCTAGGTAATCTCTCTCTCTCTCTCTCTCTCTCTCTCTCTCTTTTGTTAATGTTTTTCTATTTCTCTGTAACTTCTGGGCTTTATTAAAATACCAGAACATTTTCAAAAACCCTGAAAATAACTGTAGGCTCTGGTTGGAATATTCCCAACAGCCCTCACTTAAGTTCAGAATTAATTGAGCATTTAAATATTATATAGTAATTAAATGCCCAATTGCAAATAGCATAAGATTTAATCCAGTGACCCAATCCTGTCCTAGAAAAATGTAAACCATTTTTGTCAGAGGTTTTAGACCAAGGCAAAGATGATGAACATTTTTGAAGGTCGTTTCAGGATTATTGAAAAATATTTTAGTAACCCTAGTTGGATTAGGTGGTGCTAGGGGTTTCTGCCATCCCCATTTCAACTTTCTGAGAAATTTAACATGATGACATGATGATCATGCAAGGACAAGCAGAGGCTAAGCTAGGGCTGTGACAACTCACCCCCACTAAACAAGAATCTCGTCCCGAGATTCAAGACGTGAGGTAAGAAGACAGAGGGGGCACAAGCTAACACGGTCTTCACGATCCAGGTTGCACTTCATAAGAATGTTGACATGATCACCATCTTTGTCTCGATGTCTTGCTTTGAGAACTCCAACTAACATGACAATGAGAGGAAAGGGAAACTCCAGAAGGATTGATCTTCTCGAAGATCGAACAACTCAGGATCAACTCATCGAGTGAGACATTGAAACATCTCTCGAGCTGAGACATGAAACATACATCCCGAGGGATGAAGTGTAACAGATGACGAAGGTTCACTACGTAGACACAATTCCACACTTAAGAAGGTGGTGAACGGTTGTCAACGTAGCGAGGAGTTGATTTGCCATGAGACCATAACGAGACATCTTAAGGAAGGTGACCCGCAGAAATATTCCCTTAAGTGGCGAATTACTTTTGATATAGAGATCATTGGGACTCTTTATACCAGCCTAAGGCAATCACAATCGATCATTTAAAGGAGTTCGAAAGAATGACATACTCGGACTAGAATGGATGATGTGGACTACCTTGTTGAAGACAACGCAATGGATGATTTTGCTTATCATCGGAAATGGATGGGACCCATGGTAGGACCGCTTTTGAAGATGATCCTGGACAACAATTGCTAGGGTGCAAGCTGGGAACATAATGCAAATGCTGGGAATGTTTCAACCATCATATCTGCCTGAGATTCAGATCTGGTTGGTAACAGGACATTTCAGACAGCATCTCTGAAAAGGAAAGGTTGCAACACAAATCGACGAGATGACATTGCGAGATCCTCGGGATATGAACTACGATAGCAAGCTCCAAAGCATGAGCTGGTTCTGCTACATACATGTGAGCATGTTGTCCAAGACAAGAATGACCGCACAGTAGTCTTATAATAAAATACTATCGAGTTCTGGTCGGGAACCATCATCAAGGATTTCAAAGTCTTTACGTAAGTCCATGGATTAGATCCCAAGCGTAGACTTATTTTCCTTGAACAAGTCAATCAATGGCTTGGTGTGCTAGGAATACATATGGAGTGGAGGTAATTAATCTACCAAACCATAGAATACATTCGCACATGCATAATTGACTTGGGATGGTACCAGAGGAAATAAAAACAATCTTTCTCGAACTCACGGCGGCAACTTGCACCAAATGCACATGAATTCAAGGAAGTCACTTCTTCCATCCAGGCATAAGCTTCATGAACAGAACACGAAGGCATTGCTTACAAAGTTTCCAACACTAGGTTGATGTTCAACCTGAATCATGGGGGAGACAAGATGCTGCTGATGGGCTCAACATCAACTCATCGGAATTTCCATATCACTGGACTTCCACCATCATGTGAACATGGTGATAGCATTGGTCAGACCAAAAGATGTAATGGTGTATGCTCGAGGGATCAACCACGAGTAAGACAACATTACGAACATCATTGGTTCTGATTTGACTTGACGATAGCCCATACTCAAGTCAAAGCTTGATAAGACAATAGGTTCAACAACTGATCACGGGGACCAATTGGTGAAGATATCATCTTTCTTCAACACACACACAAAGGTATCCCTTAGTGATGAACTAAGTTGGACAAGCTTTTATCTTCCAACTCTCCAAGTTGTTTAGCTCAACCAACTAGCTCAGGGGTATCCAACACAGATTCTTGGAGAAAGGGTGGTTCACAAGAAACCAACTTGGTCACGAGCTCAACATAACGGTCAAGGGACAACCTGGTAATGCTTTCGAGAAGATATTCGGAAAATCACGAACCACCGGTATGTTACTAAGCTCGAGAACAACCTTGCTTTTCAGGGCAAGATGATATGATCAAAAGAGTGAGGGATTAACACAATCCTAACTCATTGATCGAAGAGTGCACCAGAAATAAGGCCTAGGTAGCACGATCAATCTTAGGATGATGATTCAATAACCAACACGCTAAGAATGAGAATATTGTCCATTTACTACCAAGCAACGAGTTGCTCGGAGTATTGATTTCACACATCATGGTTCACTTGTCGGCATTCCGGTTACAACAACACGAGGACCGAGGAATGAATGATGATGGTGAGAAGTATCACTACGTCAAGAATTCCCAAGAGCCGGTGCAATTCTTATGAAAATCCTGACATAAAGGGGGTAATACTCCAGGGTGGAACAGAATCAAAAGCTGGATTGGCATTTTGATCTGCGAAATACAACTACTTTGACCCAATCCTGGATATGGATGAGGTACTGGAGTTTGTTTCTGCTAGTCATTCCGGAATAGAATGGCTTGACGGACCACAAGGATAATAGGCATCGATAAACATGATCGCACACATACTCTTGACTATCAATTGATAGACGAGGGTCAGAATACAACTAAAGAGAACAACTCAAAGGAACATATAATTTTCTGAGTTGTGGATGCATAGATTAGTATGTCGAGCAAAGCTCAACATTTCTTCCGGATAACCCATGCAGAGAAGGTAGAACTGGCAGAGTCACAATTATGAATGGAGAACTCCTCAAGAGTACTCTGATTGTGATCTTTAGGTTCAAATAACTTCTGCCTTAATGGTTCATGGTATTTGGAAGAAGGAAATACCACGGACCTCGAGGACTATTGCAAAGGTTACTAATATCCTAAAGGTACGAGCAACACTACCAACACGAGGTAAGTAGGGTGAATCTCGGGTTCAAGAACCCAGGAGTAGAATACCTACTAACTAAATTGCATCACGGGATGCTTTCGAGAATAATGGCCAGAATCATCACACTAGGAATATAAAGCATGGCTAGATTACTAGATGATCCTCTAAGACACCTATGGTCATAATAATAGTTCCAACATATATGTCGAGGCAACAGAGTACCTCAACTCACCGATTAGTGTGGTTAATCTGGCCCAAAGGGACATCAAAATGGGAGGAAGGGATTTTGCAAATGCTTCAGATTGTATTAGAAACCTGGGATGACTCGGACAGCATAACGGCTGTAAATGCTCAAAATGATTTGAGACATCCTGCAAAAATGGTGGCATAACCACTCAGAAGCACAATATCAAGGTTCCGAGACCAACTATGAACACACGGAAGTAGTAGAAACTGATCTGGGCTTAAAAACAACAATCTTAAAGGTCTATGGATTAGTAACATGTCATACTGATAGATAGATGAGAAGCCTAGTTCTTAAACCCCGTAGAAGAGAAGAGGATGACTCGGATCGAAGGCCATGAGGTATAAGGAGTAAAAAGAGCCTTACATTCCTTCCACAATCAATTCCTTACATAACTAAAGCATTTCTAGCAACAACTTGACCAGTTTGGCTTGGTAATCCCTCTGAGCGATCGGACTGATACCAATATTTGTCGGGACCCGATTCCAAGTCACATCGATCTAGCCGGTAACACCTCATATCACTTTGCGGCCTCACGCACGGTATTCCCACGGTGTCGCCTTACCATGGCCGGGACCGTTTGTGCCTTTTGGCTCACGTATATGATAGTGTCGCTAGCATCCATATAATGAAGAACACAGGCCGACATGGCTAGTCGTGAACCCAAAGCGGCACTAACCCATGGGGACATGCATACATGAATCACATCGAGCATGTCGGTCGACGTGTGAATCCTGGCTGTAACCTTTGGGCTAACAGGACTCAGGAACCCGGGTTGTAGCAGGCTAAGCAGGACTCGGATGTCACCGTGTGACATTTCCCGAAGGAACAGAACCACGAACGGAGTGAAACACATGCCGGCCAGTCAAGTGTCACGAAAGCGGTGCTTTGGGCTAGCAGGACTCCGGTGAACCGGGCTGTAGCAGACTACTATGGCTCAAGGAAGCACTAGACTACATTTCCCCATAAGAGAGGCTGCCAAGGATAAACAACTAGATTATCGGATCCCACACATACCAAGCATTTCAAACATACACACAATATGCTCGATATGTGTAAATACAACATGGCATCACAACATAACTCTACGACTCAAGTATTTATTCATTAGGCTCTGAGGAGCCAAGATATTACAAACATGGGTCTCTCGACCCAGCATTCAGAGTATACAAGTCAAACACATGCGGAAGCTTAGCATGTCTGAGTACAGACAACTATAAATGAAAAAAGGCTGAGAAGCCTGACTATCTACCAGATCCTGCCGAGGGCACAAGATCGTAACTGAGGTAACAAGCTAAACGTCGAAGTCCACGCGGAACTACTAGCGAGACCGACGCGTCTCTCGCAAAAGCGTAAAATAAGCAAACGTGAGTACAAATGTACTCAGCAAGACTTACATCGTAACTAACTACATATGCATCATTATCAACAAAGGGGTGGTGGAGTTTGACTGACAAGCCAGCTTTGACTCGGTAACTATCCTGAACTACGATTGCAAGTAACTCTTTTGAGGTGGCGCACGAGTCCACATATTCACCATATCAATACACCACTATGGATCCGCTCCCGTCTCCCTACGAGAACGCCATCCATAGCACTCACGCTTATCTTGCACATTTTAGAGTATCCACTTTCACTTGTCTATGAACTGTTATAAGCAACCCAGAAGTCCTTTACCGCGGACACGGCTATTCGAATAGATGATGTTAACCCTGTAGGGGTGTACTTCTTCACACACGCTCTCGCCACTTACCGCCGTTTACACGACATGTACTCGGCAACCTTCAAGCGGAAGCCCAGCGAGGGTGTCGGCCACGACCTGACTAAACAAACGAGTCCCTAGTCCAGGTTTATCGCCTATTCGGGTTCCATCCGCAGGAAGTCCGGCCGAGGTTTCCACTAACGGCCCTGAACGATGTGTGTAGGGTTCTCGAGACACCAAACGGGCGAATCGGTACACCGTGCCACGTGCCTACCACAACACAGCCCACCCCTAAGGTCAGCTGCGTGCCCCCAAAGATGCTACAAACACCAGAAACTACTTTGCAACTCCCGGACAGAGGACAAGAGTGGTTAATAAGTCGAGAGGGCCAATTAAGGATCCCAATGTGTGGTAGTAACTGTTTCATGGATCACAAACACAGAACTCAGTTCCTGAGGACGGCTGCAATGAGACAACCCACCATGTACTCCTACATGGCCTCTCACCGCTACCTTTACCAAATCGTGTTCACACACTTAGCTCTCAATAGTAGGACATGTTTACACACCTCCGATTCATCCCCGATGAATCAGACCTGACTCAACTCTAAGCAGTAGCAGGCACGACAAACAAGCATGAATGAGTAGGCACAATAGGGCTCAAACAACTCCTACTCATGCTAGTGGGTTTCATCTATTTACTGTGGAATGACAGGCCATGTAGAGGATAAAGGGGTTCAGCTACCGCAGCAAGTAACAGATGAATCGTTGTTGTCCTAATGCAGTAAAAGAGAGCAGGAGCGAGAGAGTGGGATTGTCTCGGAATGAACAAGGGGGTTTTGCTTGCCTGTCACTTCTGAAGATAGCATTGAGTCTTCATCAGTGTCAACGATCACAAAGTCGGTACAACGTCTACCGAGGGGGAACAACACCGGCAAACAGAGAAGAAACATGATCAATGCAATGCACAATATGATGCATGCTATGGCATGGCAATATGAATGTGTTTTGAGCTAATGCAACTAGCAACATGTTAAATGGAGTTGGTTTGAACCCTAGGTTAAAATTCAAACTTCATATGTGAAATTCAAATGCCATTTAATTGATTTGACCTGATCAGCAGGTATAAGTTGTTTAAACATGCATGAAAATGGTACAGATGGAAAGATTGGATTTTTCTGATCATTTTTCATATATAACTTATTTGATTTGGAGCTACGGTTGATTTTCTATGAATTTTAGAAGTTAGCTCTATTTTCTGGAATTTCCTGTAAAAGAATGAATCTAGAAAATGATTTACTGCGTCAGCATGACGTCACTGTGATGTCAGCAATCAACTGGGTCGGCCAGGTCAAACCTGACCTATGGGACCCACGTGTCAGTGGTTAGTTAACTAACTAAACAGAGTTAGTTAGTGTTAGGTTAAGCACTAATCTAGGTTAATTAGCACTAAACTAACCTAACTAATAGTTAACAAGGGTGGCCCACACATCAGTGACCCAGGGGGTCAAACTGGGCCCACCCAGTCAACGGTCAGCGGGGTCAAACCCACCGGCGTCGAGTCGCTGGCGAGGCCCAAGACGGTGGCGCGGCTCGGAAAACGCCCACAGGGCATGGGCGAGGCTGTTCTTGGGCTCATTGGAGAGCTCTTGCAAGCGCGCGTCTAGTGGTGGTGGAGGCCGGGCCTATGGTGGCCGAAGCCAACGGCGGCGAGCACGAAAGCGGCGGCCGTCGTTCGGGTGAGTTATGCGGTTCGGTGTTGCAGCTCGCAAGCGAGCCAACCGATGCGTTAGGGCTGCTCTACGGGTGCTCTGAGCGTGTTGGAGTCGCTGGTGACCCAATGGTCACCCGAGCTGCGTTGACGGCGAGCTCGGTCGGCGGCGTGCTGCGGGCAGCAAGGGGGTGACGGCTACGGCGAGCAAGAGGCAGCGGGGTTAGGGGGGTTAGATGCAGGTGCTCACGGCGACTCCAACGAGCGCGAGGGCGAGGTCGGGGACGTCCGCTAGCTCCCGAATTGGCGGCGATGCGCTTCGGTGGCTGGCGACGGAAACGGCGATGGTGACAATGAAGCAGCACGTCCGAGGCCGGGGGAATCGTCGAGGAGGAAGAGGCAGAAGAGGCGGAGCTCGTGGACTAGCTGGCTTGGCATGGGGATGCTGGTGGCTGCGGCAAATGCGAACGGCGGCGACGGTGGTCCTCGGGCGTCGGGCGAGAGAACGAGGGAGAGGAGGGGAATGGGCACGAGAGAGTGAGAGGGGTCCGAGGGGGTGCGTGGCGTCGCGAGGGAGGCCCAGGCGACGAGGGGGAAGCGACAGGAAGCAGGAGGTGGCACGGGCGTGTGCCGGCGTGTGGCGAACACACGCCTCGCGTCCTTCTGGCGCGAGGTGGAGGACGATTGGCAGATGGGCCTGGTGGGCTGCTACAGTGCCAGGCCGGCCAAGTAAGCGCCAGGTAATCTCTCTCTCTCTCTCTCTTGTTAATGTTTTTCTATTTCTCTGTAACTTCTGGGCTTTATTAAAATACCAGAACGTTTTCAAAAACCCTGAAAATAACTGTGGGCTCTAGTTGGAATATTCCCAACAGCCCTCACTTAAGTTCAGAATTAATTTAGCATTTAAAATATTATATAGCAATTAAATGCCCAATTGCAAATAGCATAAGATTTAATCCAGTGACCCAATCCTGTCCTAGAAAAATGTAAACCATTTTTGTCAGAGGTTTTAGACCAAGGCAAAGATGATGAACATTTTGAAGGCCGTTTCAGGATCATTGAAAAATATTTAGTAACCCTAGTTGGATTAAGTGGTGCTGGGGGTTTCTGCCATCCCCATTTCAACTTTCTGAGAAAATTTAACATGATGACATGTTGATCATGCAAGGACAAGCAGAGGCTAAGCTAGGGCTATGACAGAAATATCGAGTGTTCCTCAAACGCGGAAGATTGTGCGGCTGCCTTGACAGCCACACACTAAACCGGCTTCACTAATCAAAGCACCCAAACAGGTCGTTCAGACCCCGGACATGGCTAGACGAGTCCGGCGTAAACATACAAGGGCCTATTAGCCGCATACCCCCATACAAGGGGCTCTGCGCATGTACAACAAGAGACAATAAAGCTCATTTTTATTCACTTTTTGAATTGTACTTTGTTTATTTAATATAACGTACATTTTCGCACGATATTTTTCAACTAAGTTCCTCTCTTTTATAGATGAACACCGTGCTACACCCGTCCAGGATACGGCTGCGGAGACACAGTGCGGGGCGTGCAGTAGGGACCCGTTACAAGGATTCTTTTCAGATTAAGACCATGCGTAAACCTATTTTACTGTCTCTTGTTGATACACACCCCCCGGTTTCTTGCTATAACCAAGGTGGAGGCTGGCATCTTGGCATGTGGCCACGTCAGAATTTTTGCGTGCACTGGACACCGGGGCTTATTACTAAGGGCGTTGTTCAGCCCGTTTTCATAAAGACCGAATACCTTAGGGAGTGTTGGCGTCAGCGAGTTTGGCCTTATATGCATCAGCTCGAATCATGTCTTTGGTCAAATGTTGGATTTGCCCGGCTCTGTGTTTTTCTGCCTTACGTTCCGCTCTATCGGCTAAAGCGGCACCGGAGAACTCTTGTGATTGTGCCTGGTTCGCCAAAGGCGAGCACCTCGATGAAAGCCGAAAACTGACTATCATGATATAGTGTGAGACTGGTCAACCACTTGATGACCAGCCGGAATCTTTAGGATTCCTCCGCATTAAGAAAGGGCCATTTCCCGGTCAGGCACACACGTGCCCGAATTCGGGCGAGCACGGTGCCCCTAGGGGCTATATAGTAGCCCCACTGTCAAACTCCTATGGCTAAGTGAAAGTGATAAAGCATTATAGTCCGGTTGCCTAGTTCGCTGCGCTATCACCTCCTTTATAGGACCAAGACGTTGGATCAAGTGTGAAAACGTGCCTTTTATAACACCCCGCATTATATGCGTGGGGGCTGAAGCCGAAGACTGCCATCTTTCAGGTTATATACACATATACACTAACAGCCGCACAGGAGGTATTTTAATTCTTGCAGGCACAAGTATAAAAAGCTTTTATATTCCATCGAAACACTGTTTTACAATAATACATGTTATTTGAACATGATACCCTTCGAGCACTGCGTCTCTATTAAACGAGCGCCCTGTAGAACTTCCTGAAAATAGTGCTCAGCAGGTACTCGGCTCCCGTCCGAATCTTGGGATGCAACGTCGATGGCCTTCATCTCCGCCCAGTATGTCTTGACACGGGTAAGAGCCATCCGCGCACCCTCTATGCATGCTAACCTCTTCATGGCATTGATATGCGGCACCGCACCAAGGAACTGATGCACCAAACTAAAATAACTCTTTGGCTCGGGCCTTTCCGGCCACAGATGACTCACGACATCCTTCATGGCGAGTCCGGATAACCTATTTAGCTCCGCCCATTCGGCCAAACGCTCGGTTAATGGAAGTGGGCGCTCTGGATTGTGGAACTGCAACCAAAAAAGCTCTTCCACTTCGTGATCCTGTTGATCTCGGAAGTGTTCAGCCGCGTCTGCGGCACTTTCCACAAAGTCCAGATAAGTATCCGTCGATCTCCATAGCCGGTCCAACTGAGCATATTTAGGATCCCCGAACTTCATCCGCAGCATAAAGGGCTTTCCAGCCGCGATATCTCCGGCCTGACGTAGCTCCTGCTTCATGGCTCTCATTGCAGAGCAAGCATCCTTGGCCTCGGTTGTGGCCTTCTCCAGGTCCTTCTATTCCGCCCGATCTTCTTTTTCAAGAAGCTTGCAGCGGTCGGCAGCATTCTGCAACTTCACAACCATCTCAGCCATTTCCTTCCTGCTTCGGCAGTGAGCAGCCTGTTCGGCTTTCAGCTCTTCGGCCACCTTTAAGGCAGCCGCATCACTTTTCCTGGCCTGCTCCTTGGCTCGGGCGAGTTCCGCCTGAAGGTTCTCCACGGCAGCGGCACCATCTTCATCAAGCATACATGTTGTAAGGCACGGACATCAAGGCCCCTTACCAGGTGTCCGCGGACAAATTGCATACCTTGTGACTCGTCAAGCCGCTTGTTGACAAGCGCGATGTCGGCATCCGCCACGTCAAGTTGCCGCTTTAGCTCGACAAATTCATCAGTCCGGCTAGCCACCGGACACTTCGCCACCTACATAGGAAGAGCAACATATTATACCTGGGATTATGATCCTCGGCGCGCTGTCATTTTTGACAACGCACCGCGTCTCATGGGCTACTATCCACATAGGGCGCATCTTATATATGCGGAACCGTCAAAAGGTACATCATTTCGCGTACCTCAAAATCCGTCAGTAAACTCCTGGCGGCCTCGTACAACCCGCTCTCCGCGGATGAAATCCTTTCAATCACCGTACCCATCAACGCACGGTGTTCTTACGAGATAGACGCCGCTTTGCAGATTCTTCAGCTCCTCCGACCGCGCGCCGGACGGTGCGGACTTACCGATGGCCTTTTTCAAAGGCGGACACGAGGGCTTTGGGGGCCACATGACTACTTTCCGCCCCTGCCGGATTCGGAGAAACCTCCATGACGACACCTCGGGGTCGCTCGCCTGCACGGCGGTATGCAGGGGAGGCGTTCGCTCTCCACCATCTCCGGATGAAGATCCCTCAAGATGAGCTATCTTTGAGAAGGGCTGAGATGTGAACTACAAGGTAAAATTTCGGTTATCTTCCTCAGAAATAGAACAGGGATGTCTCTTATTTTAAAACTCCCCTCTCTACTTACGACTCGGTGGAGGGCTGATCCCCTTGGGGACACAGTGCGGCCGAGGCATCTCTCGGCGCAGGACCCTCTGACGAAGATTTCTTCCCCCGCTTTGAGACCATGGTCTCTGGGTCTTCAGAGGCGGTCCTCTTCTTCCCCTGGATGGAGGGATTCTCGATCCCTCCTTTCCTGACAGCCTCCTTCGGGGAGGCGGTAGCTTCCTTGTTCCCCCCTTCGTCTTCTTCCAAAGGCGCAACCTCCAGCATCCTGGTTAACACGGGATCTGGCGTGGTCTCAGGGAGGGGGGCCGGACACCTGATTAGCTTTGCTTTTGCTATCCACTCCTGTTTAAGGGACATTTCTTTTAAGGGCAATTTTATGATAAATATACGGATAGCGTGTCCGTGTACATGGCTACTTACTTGAGTATCCGGGCGATTGCAGCTCAGACCTGCGTCCTCGGTCGAGTCCGGACACTTTGCTTGTGATCCGAAGAACAATTTGTACATCTCCATGGGCGTCGCGCCCGTAAAGTGTTGGAGAGCTCGTGGTCCCTCCGGATTAAACTCCCACAGGCGGAGGGGGCAGCATTTGCAGGGCAAAGTGCAGCGAATCAACATGACCCGTGTCACTACGACCAGGTTGATGTCTCTTTCTAGGAGATCTTGAATGCGGCCCTGCAACAAGGGCACGTCCTTGGACGGCCCCCAGTCGAGCCCTTTATTGACCCATGACGCCAGCCGCGGTGGAGGACCCGAGCGAAAGGCAGGTGGCGCCACCCACTTGGTGCCCCTGGGAGCTGTGATATAAAACCACTCTCGTTGCCATAAGCTGAACTCCTCTTGAAAAGAGCCCTCGGGCCATGGAGCGTCAGCATTCTTGCTTATAACTGCCCCTCCGCACTCCGCTTGCTGCCCCTTGATCATCTTCAGCTCCACTTTGAAGGTCTTAAGCCACAATCCGAAGTGAGGGGTAATGCGGAGGAAGGCTTCGCACACGACAATGAATGATGAGATGTGGAGGATGGACTCCAGATCCAAGTCATGAAATTCCAACCCATAATAAAACATGAGCCCCCTCATGAAGGGGTCCGTCGGGAAGCCTAGCCCCCGAAGGAAGTGAGACGCGAACACCACGCTCTCACCAGGCTTGGGAGTAGGAATAACATGCCGTTGAGCAGGCAGCCTATGCGAAATTTCGCCCGGTTAGATACAGCATCTCTTAGCTTTAGCACGTCTTCTTCCGTAACGGAGGAAGGCATCCACCGACCTTGAAGGTCGGAGCCGGACATCATCGAAGGTCCGAGCGCTGAATCTGGAGCTTTGGGTGTTGGAACTCGAGGCGAGGGGAATATTCGATTGAGATTGAAAGAAAGGAGTAGAGCCTTGGTCTCTTTATAAAGAGGTTGAATACCAAGAGCCCTCCCTGCGACCGTTTAGGACTCGCCTTCGATAGAGGAGACGGGCCAACATGCACGATTGGGTTACCCACGCCTGTATTAATGAGAATCCCGGAATAAGGGGACACGATCTCTGCTTTGACAAGACGTACCAAGGAAACCGCCTCGCTAAACACGCTGAGGTGGGACAGTAAAAACGATTCGAATAAAGGCTTGGCCGTGGTGTGATGTCACGCTGCGGAATACGTCAGCAGATTGGATTTGTGCAAATATTATTCTCTCTACGGTAGTATGTGGAACTTATTTTGCAAGGCCGGACACTATCCTTGTGTTCAAAATCTTCTATGAAGTATTCGGAGGAGGAACCCGCCTTGCAATGCCGAAGACAATCTGCGCACCGAACTCGTCGTCATTGAAGCCTGGTTCAGGGGCTACTGAAGGAGTCCTGGATTAGGGGGTGTCCGGATGGACGGACTATGACCTTCGGCCGGACTCCTGGACTATGAAGATACAATATGGAAGACTTCGTCCCGTGTCCGGATGGGACTTTCCTTGGCGTGGAAGGCAAGCTTGGCGATAAGGATATGTAGATCTCCTCCCATTATAACCGACTCTGTGTAACCCTAGCCCTCTCCGGTCTCTACATAAACCGGAGGGTTTTAGTCCGTAGGACGAACAACAATCATACCATAGGCTAGCTTCTAGGGTTTAGACTCTCTGATCTCGTGGTAGATCTACTCTTGTACTACCCATATCATCAATATTAATCAAGCGGAGTAGGGTTTTACCTCCATCGAGAGGGCCCGAACCTGGGTAAAAACATCGTGTCCCTTGTCTCCTGTTACCATCCGCCTAGACGCACAGTTCGGGACCCCCTACCCGAGATCCGCCGGTTTTGACACCGACAAAGGGGATAGGATCTTGACCTTCTAATCTGGAGGGGAAGGGGGGAAATCTGGGTCGAGACCACAACCAACCGAATCCTAGCCACTCGCATAGAAAAGGTAGCCGTCTTGCACATTCGACGCATGCTACCTTGCCATATAGGGTGCCTCCTAGGTGTCCTGGGTGGTTTGCAAGGGAATGAAGCAGCAAAAACCTCACCACAACCTTCACCGCCAAGCATGCAAGCTTGCCCTATGAACACCTCCGGTGGCAACTTGAGAGGGAGAGGGTGGAGGGGTGGCAGTGTTGGGGAAACCCTAGTCGCCTCAGAGTCCCCAGATTCACTGGAGTGATAGGAAAAAGCTTGAAGCCAACCAAGCACAAAGTTGTACCAAAATATCAAGGGGCCTTGGGAGAAAAATGTGAGGGCCACAAAACATCCCAAGGACATCCACTAGCAAGCAGCACAGACTGAACTCAAAAATCTTTCGAGAAATTTGTTGCATTCATTTTTATTGTTGATCCATTTTCTTTAGAGAGAAAGACGATCCTATTATTGCTCACCCTATAAAGAATAGGTGTTGACATAAATCTGCATAGATCCCGACCTAGGTTAGAAGAAAGAAACTCGAAAGTAGAATGAAACCATAATCGAATTGTGGAATTACCTCATCAGCCATGATTCCTGGGGTGAGCTGCCTTGAGGACGTGATTTAGGTCCACGGTGGTGGTTAATAGGTGGGAGGTAGAATGATGATAGTTTGGGGGTACTTATGTTGAGGTAGATAAGGTCATATTTATAGAGAATGAAAGAAGCACAATTGCAAATACTCTCTATATTGGTAAATAAAAAGGTGTGGAGGTATCAATTAATGGTCAATGTAAACCATGGTGTCTATTCATGTGGCGACGGAAATGTAGGCAAATTCTAAATTCACCCATTTTTAGATCAAACAGGAAGTAATTTACTATAGAGATATGACCGACACATGGCTATATTTATGGGTTATGCAAACATATATAGGTAATAGTTTTTTTTGATAGAATTTATTAGCGTCAGTCAAATTGTTTTTCTTGAGAAAATATAGTAGCACTGATTTCGTTGGAGAGGATTTCGTCATTTTAACTAGCATTATGTATGTGATGAGATGTATGTTTATCGACAAAAAATTGATATTTTTGGTAACAATCAATTGGTTTTATTGATAATATTTTGTGCTATTCATTATTAGTTGGAACACGTTCATGTTGATAGGTGTGAATAGGTTTGTACTTGATTATAGCATGGTAGTAGTACTACTAGTACTTTGGAATGTGATGGGAACAAGCTAAAGATTTGTTGATGGTTTTGGTTTCAAAGACCGAAACGGCTCCTAGTGAGTTTCCTTGAACACAAATTTCAAGTACTGCTCAAATGCGGTTCCACATGTCAGTGATGTACCTGGTCGTAAAAGTCAGACCAAGCTGATGCTTGTCCCTTCAGTGAGATGCGGGTCCGACTGACCGTCTGCTGGTGTGACCGAGCGTGAAGTATCACGTGATGGAGACTTGTGGCTAGCAGGTGATTTTCAGGACCAAGCATTCAAAAACTCGTGATAAATCAATTACCACCTTTTTCCAAATGACCAAGTATTTTCACAGAAATACAATACATATGGATAGAGTGATTGCCACGGTTGCAAACCGCCATGGTGCCACAAGCTCACTGCAGCAGCAACCGAGTAGGTCACTACATCGCTGGCGGGGAAGGAGGGCAGCTCACCTCGCATATGATGCATGCCCAGCGGCGCCGCCGCAGCTGGTCCCGCGTTTTGGCTTCTCCTACCGCCTATTTCAACAGTTGCACCGGCTGCTGATATGTCTCCAACGTATCTATAATTTTTTATTGTTCCATGCTATTGTATTATTTGTTTTGGATGTTTTATATGCATTATTATGCTATTTTATATTATTTTCGGGACTAACTTATTAACCCACAGCCCAATGGCAGTTTTTGTATTTTCCTTGTTTTTGAGCTTCGCAGAAAAGGAATACCAAACGGAGTCCAAACGGAATAAAACTTCACGATGATTTTTCTTGGACCAGAAGACACCCTAGGGGACTTGGATTACAAGCCAGAAGAGCCACGAGGCGGCGGCAAGGGTGGAGGGCATGCTGCTACGTCTCGAGCTTGCATTGGTTTTCCCCGAAGAGGAGAGGATGATGCAGCACAGTAGCGTAAGTATTTCCCTCAGTTTTTGAGAACCAAGGTATCAATCCAGTAGTAGGTCACGCGCAAGTCCCTCGTACCTGCACAAAACGATAGCTACTCACAACCAACGCGATTCGGGGTTGTCAATCCCTTCACGGTCACTTACGAGAGTGAGATCTGATAGAGATAATATTTTTAGTATTTTTGGTATAAAGATGCAAAGTAAAAAGTAAAAGCAAAGCAAGTAAATAAAGTGATGGAGATTGATATGATGAGAATAGACCCGGGGGCCATAGGTTTCACTAGTGGCTTCTCTCAAGAGCATAGATATTCTACGGTGGGTGAACAAATTACTGTTGAGCAATTGATAGAATTGAGCATAGTTATGAGGTTATCTAGGTATGATCATGTATATAGGCATCACGTCCGAGACAAGTAGATCGAAACGATTCTGCATCTACTACTATTACTCCACTCATCGACCGCTATCCAGCATGCATCTAGAGTATTAAGTTAAAAGAAGAGTAACGCCTTAAGCAAGATGACATGATGTAGAGGAATAAATTCATGCAATATGATAAATACCCCATCTTGTTATCCTCAATGGCAACAATACAATGCGTGCCTAACCCTTTACATCCTTTGGTAAGGACACCGCAAGATTGAACCCAAAGCCATGCACTTCTCCCATTGCAAGAACTACCAATCTAGTTGGCCAAACCAAACATATAATTCGAAGAGACTTGCAAAGATAACTCAATCATACATAAAAGAATTCAGAGAAGATTCAAATATTATTCATAGATAAGCTGGATCATAAACCCACAAATTCATCGGTCTCAACAATCAAACTGCAAAAAGAAGATTACATCGAATAGATCTTCACAAGAGAGGGGGAGAACATTGTATTGAGATCCAAAAAGAGAGAAGAAGCCATCTAGCTACTAGCTATGGACCCGAAGGTCTGCAGTAAACTACTCACACTTCATCGGAAGGGCTATGGTGTTGATGTAGAAGCCCTCCATGGTGGATGCCCTCCCGTGAGCCTCGAACAGGCCCCAAGATGGGATCTCGTGGATACAGGAAGGTACGGCGGTGGAATTAGGTTTTTGGCTCCTTCTCTGGTCTATTGGGGGTACGTAGGTATATATAGGAGGAAGGAGTACGTCGGTGGAGCGTCGAGGGGCCCACGAGGTAGGGGGGCGCGCCCTCCACCCTCGTGACATCCTCTGGCGCTTCTTGGAGTAGGGTCCAAGTCTCCTGGATCACGTTCGGTGAGAAGATCACGTTCCCGAAGGTTTCATTCCGTTTGGACTCTGTTTGATATTCTGTTTCTTTGAAATACTAAAAAAGGCAAAAAACAGCAATTAAATTTGGGCCTCCGGTTAATAGGTTAGTCCCAAAAATAATATAAAAGTGGAAAATAAAGCCCATTATAGTCCAAAACAATAGATAAAGTAGCATTGTAACATCCCAAAATTCTAAATTTTGGAATGTTATATTAGATAAATAACTATGCTTATTGTCTGATGGTTTGTTTGAGTGATTGAGTGAAATTGAGTGGAATTTGAAAATTTTGAAAGTTGGATGAGAGGGAATAAAATGACTTTCCCAAAACTATCCCTTGCCCTTTTTGGATCTCAATGAATTCAATTCCATTCCAACATCAAAACCCTAGAGTGAAGATGAAATGACTTCTTCCATTTGAAATGAAAAGGGTTTTGAAAAGATTTGAATTTCATTTGAGAATATTTCAAATTCAAAACTTTATGCAACTCAATGATTTTCATGAGGGAAGATAAAATGACTTCTTCAATTATATGAAATATGAGTTGGAAGTAAAAAGAATCAAATTGAAAGTCATTTGAAAGTGCCTTGAAACCCCCTTTCAAATTTGAGTTTTATTTGAATTTTGGAAAAAAATGATTTTTATAAACTTTGGGTTTTGCCCCTGGAAAAATGTTCAAATGATAGGGAATATTCCCCTGATCATTTTGATATATATATATATGTCCTATATAAAATATTTATATTTTAAATATTATCTCTGTTTTTATTTTTCTCAAAAAAAATGGAAAAAGAAAAATGCCCAGGTACCAGCCGAGGCCCGGCCCGGCCAGACTGGGCAACCCACCGCACCGGCCACGGCGCCCGGCCGGCGGCCCAAATGGCCGACCCATGAGCCGTGCACCCTCCCTCGCGCCGAAACCGTTCGGGTCGGTCGACCGACCGAGCCCCCGCTCCTCTCTCCCACTGCCAGGCGGGCCCCCACCTCCCTCAACCCCTCGCCCACTGTAACACCCCGGATGTAACTTTCCATAATTGTAACTCCAACTCTTGCCATTTTCGGCATTGTGATATGATATTCCCTCCGTGGTTGGGTTTTTCTTCGTTTTGCATTTTGTCCATGTCATTCATTTTATCGTGTCATCATGTGCATCGCATTTGCATACGTGTTCGTCTCATGATTCCGAGCATTTTTCCCGTTGTCCGTTTTGCAATCCGGCGCTCCTATCTCCCCCGGCGGTCCCTTTTACGTTTTTCCGTGTGCGGGTACTAAACCTTCTCGAAATGGACCGAGGTTTGTCTAGTGGCCTTGGTATACCACCGTAGACCACCGGTCAAGTTTCGGGTCATTTGGAGCTCGTTTGGTACTCCAGCAGTTAACGCACTCTCATAAAGGCCTCTTTTAAGTTGCAGCCCAACACCCCTCCAAAACAGCCCAATAACTCATCTAAGTCACTTCCATGCTCTCCGTCGTTCGATCCACGATCGTGTGGCGAAAACTACACCTCATTTGGACTCTCCTAGCTCCCTCTATGCCTATTTAAGCAAACCCCATTCCAATCTAAGGTCTAACCCTAGCCTTCCCCTACCTCGCGGGACGAAACTCCTGCCGCCCGGACACGTCCGTCCCACCAGCGCCGCCCGTCCGAACCAATCGGGCGCCACGTGGCCTTGCCGCCGCCGCGCCGCCATGGCCCCCACAGCCCGCCCGAGCATGGCAGCAACCGCCCGCGCCTCCAGCGCCCTCCGCCGCCTTGATGCGCCTCCCGCCGCCGCAGCAGGCTGCGCCACCTCGCCCGGCCGCCCGGATCTCCCGCTCCGGCCACCGGGCCTCACCCATGCCCAGCGCCGGCGGCCGCCGCCCATCCCCTCCTCGTGGCGCCCCACCCCTGCCGGCCCGCCTCCTCTCCGTGAGCCGCAGCTCCGCCACGGAGGAGCCGCGCCGCCGCCTCCCCGATCCGATCGGATCCGGATCGGCGCCTCCCCGTTGACTTCTTCCCCCCTCTATTTTCTTCCAAGTTTTTTAATCCTGTGAATATTTTATGGCATTTTTAACGTGGTATAACTTTGCATCTGTAGGTCCATGTTGCGCGTATAATATATCAAAATGTTCGCCTCGAAGAGTGGATCATTTCATCTCATTGCGTCATTTTCTTTTAAGCTCATCTTGATGCCCGAAATGCTGTTAGAAGAGGGCTATGTGATGTTAGTTTCTGTTTCTTAACAGAACTTGCACTTTTGTTATTTTTGCCATGATTGATGTGTGCACCCTATGAATTTGAGTCCTACATGTGTTTTGTAATATGCCATGCCATATTTCCAGGGGTGTATGCCATGTATTTTTGTGATCTATGTGGTGAGTAGCACAAGCATGCAAAGTAGGTGCCCTGATGTTGCTGTTTTCAGCCCTGTTTAGCTGATATTTTGATGCCATGTTAACTTGATGCTATCGAGAGATCCATGCATATTTTGGGATACTTCAGTAAGGATGTTTTGTTAAACATGTCTTGCTCTATCCATCCATGCCCTTTTTTGCAATTATGGAGTAACATAGCTTGAGTCAATCGAGCTCTACTTTTTCTATCAAATGTTTCCTGGCAGATTGTTTACATGTTATTCAATTTTGCCAAGGTTGTTGTGGTTGATCCATGTATGCTATGTTATTGTTCTTGCCATGTATGTCTTCTATGCCATGTCTTCTTGATGTATGTATGATTAGTTTATCATATAAGGCTTTGTAGTGAGTGCTTTGAGCTTGTAAACATGCCTACTTGTTATCAGTTTTTGACATGCCATGTTGCTGAATCTGTTAACTAAACTTCCAATATTGACATGGGTGTTACTATATTTTCGGCTCATTTTTGGATTATGGTCAGTAAGGGACTTTTGTTCTATGCTTTGAGTAGATTCATGCCATGCCATGTTTTGCTATTTTAAGTTCCTTTAGCATGTAGTTTTCTTGCTCTGAACATTGCAACCTGATGCTGTTTTTGCCATGTCCAGCCTGATATTTTGTGCACTTTTGCCATGCTTGTTTGAACCTGTTATGATGTGATTTAGCCGAAGCTCAGTGATCATCTTTTGTCAAGCATCTTGTGTAGATCATTACCATATACTTTGTTGGTACGTTTGGGTGCAGTAGCTTAATTTATTGTTGCTTGCTAAGTGGCATCATGCTGTTAATGGCAGATTTGTGCCATTCTTGTTTTGCTTTTCATTTGCAAACCGTGCATCCGATTCCGGTGATCTTTATATCGATTTCAACCGAAATCTTCTCATCTTTCCAGTGGCATACTTGGTTTGCCAAGTTGATGCCTGGTTCATCATTTTCCTTCCGGGCCTTACATACGCATTGCATATCACATCTCGCATATCATGTCATGTTTTGCATCATGTTGCTTGTGCATTGCACCGTGATTTATTGTGGTTCCTTTGTTTGTGTTCTTTCTTTGGGTAGAGCCGGGAGGCGAGTGCGTGAGCGAGGAACCTGTTGAGAACGCAACTTACGAGGATCAAGCTTTCGACAACTGTGAGAACATTGCAAGCAAGATGACCATACCCTCGAAATCACTTCTATCTTTGCTATGCTAGTTGCTCGCTCTTTTGCTATGCCTATGCTACGATGCCTATCACTTGCTTATCATGCCACCCATATTGCCATGTCAGCCCCTAACCATCCTTTCCTAGCAAACCGTTGTTTGGCTATGTTACCGCTTTGCTCAGCCCCTCTTATAGCGTTGCTAGTTGCGGTGAAGTTGAAGTTTGTTCCTTGTTGGAACATGGAGATGTTGTTCCTTATCGGAACATGTTTACTTGTTGGGGATATCACAATATATATCTGCTATAATTAATACATCTATATACTTGGTAAAGGGTGGAAGGCTCGGCCTTATGCACAGTGTTTTGTTCCACTCTTGCCACCCTAGTTTCCGTCATACGGTGTTATGTTCCTTGATTTCGCGTTCCTTACGGTTGGGTGATTTATGGGACCCCTTGACAGTTCGCTTTGAATAAGACTCCTCCAGCAAGGCCCAACTTTGGTTTTACCATTTGCCACCTAAGCCTTTTTTCCCCGGGTTTCGCGAGCCGAGGGTCATCTTTATTTTAACCCCGACCGGTGCTCCTTGAGTCTTGGCCCGAACCGGCAGACTGCGGGGCCACCACGGGCAACTTCGAGGTCTGGTTTTACTCGTAGGCTGACCTATCCGGATGTGCCACGAGAGCGAGATATGTGCAGCTCCTATCGGGATTTGTCGGCTGTCAGGCGGCTTTGCTGGTCTTGTTTTATTGTTGTCGAAATGTCTTGTAGTCCGGGATTCGAGATTGATCGGGTCTTCCGGTAGAAGGAATATCCTTCGTTGACCGTGAGAGCTTATAATGGGCTAAGTTGGGACACCCCTTGAGGTAATATCTTTCAAAGCCGTGCCGCGGTTATGAGGCGGATGGGAGTTTGTTAATGTCGGTTGTAGAAAACCCGAAGTTGACCTCAATTAAAATACACATCAACGCGTGTGTAACCGTGATGGTCTCTTCTCGTGAGTCCGGGAAGTGAACACGATGTTGGAGTTATGTCGGCGTAAGTAGTTCGGGATCACTTACGGATCGCTACTAGTTTCACGACCGTGCCTTGCTTCTCTTCTCGCTCTCTTTTGCGAATGTAGCCACCATATATGCTGAGTAAACTTGCTGCAGCTCCACTGTACTACTCTGTCCTTCCTATAAGCTTAAATAGTCTTGATCTACATGGTGTGAGATTGCTGAGTCCCGTGACTCACAGATACTTCAAAAAGCGATTGCAGTGCAGCGATGCGGTCTGGTGACTCAACCGAGCTCAAGTGGGAGTTCGACGAGGAACGTGGTCGTTACTATGTGTCTTTTCACGATGATCAGTAGTGGTGCCCGGTTGGGACGATCGAGGATCAATGTAGCATTTGGGGTATCTTCTTTTATTTTGGTTCCGTAGTCGGACCTTGAGTGTACTACGAATGATGGATGTTTATTTATGTATTGTGTGAAGTGGCATTTGTAAGCCAACTATGTATCTCTTTCCCTTATTTATTACATGGGTTGTGTGAAGATTACCTCACTTGCGACATTGCTTTCAATGCGGTTATGCCTCTAAGTCGTGCCTCGACACGTGGGAGATATAAGCCGCATCGAGCGTTACAAGTTGGTAATCGAGCCTTCCGACTTAGGAGCCCCTACTTGATTGTTTCTTTGGCGTTGTTGAGTCTAGAATGGAAAATGTTTTGAGTCTTAGGATTATATATATCGGAGAGTAGGATTCTTTTACTTCCAGTCCCTTCGTCGCTCTGGTGAGGTATCGGCGTAGAGTTTTGACTCTTCTCTCCTCAAATTTCACTAAAAAATTTTTAGGATCACGTGGGTATCTTGGAATCGTTCGATGGTTTTGTGGCGAGAACATTGTTCTTGGTGCCTCGACATTTAGGGGTTGTGGCGGTGTCCGGGGAGTTGAGCTCCAGGGTGTTGTCGTCACAATTTTATCGTTGCAGCTTCTGGAATACACGAGTTTTGCCGACATCGAAATCTCTTTTGTGCAGTTGTTGGTGAGATAACCACGATAGCCCGATCTTGAGGCGAGTCGGAGTATTGCCATGACTTGTATAACGGATGTTTTTGAAGGTCGAGGTACCACGATTTCCGAGGATTTCTTGGTTATGTGTTGACGGATGGATACAGCTGGATCTAGGTATTGTTAGTTTGGGTGATATATTTTGTGTCCCATGTATCCCCAACACCAGATTGCATAACCAGAAAGTTTCGGGAGTTTATAGGTGGGAATTCTAGTAGCTTACAGGATATTCTTTCAAGCGGATGTATGATTTGAGATTGGGGTTCAAAATTTAGTGGTCCGCCCATTCACGGTCGATTCTGATTGGTCGCGAGGCGTCTTAAAGACTCCTTGGCTATGCTGATTCGGGGCGTCTTGTTTGTCATTCGTAATGACCGCTATCGTCGTGCCGTGTGGGCCCCACCACGAACACTTTGGGCGTAAATCTCTATCATGTGTTTGTTCGGCTCATTCTAGAAGCCAATCTTTTGTTTTCGGTTGTGATATTCGATCTGTTTCTAAGGCAGATGTTGTTTCCATACCTTTATCTAAGTGGCTTCTCACCTTAATGGGCGTGTGATGATTAACTTTGGAATTAGATTAGTTCGTTCTTGTTCGAATGTTTATTGTGAAGACTATATGTTGCAATTTCTATCCGTTGATTCAACTTGTCTATTTGTCTATCAAAGGACTAACGGATGTCACCCTCTTCAGATGGCTCATGGCGTGCGAATCCGGATCGTAATGATGGGGATCGGTCGAACCCTCCACCTCCACCTCCGCCTCCGGAGGCACAGCAAGCTATCATGGCAGCCACCAATGCCAATGCTCGAGATGATTTTGCAGCTCTTGCAAGAAGCGTACTCAAGGGCAAAGGCGGTCAAGGAAATCAAGGTCAAGGCAACAATCAGCCACACTTTGCTACTCTCGGTCGGTTCCTCGCTAATCAGCCCGAAGTCTTTCGGTTTACGTAGCCGAGGCCACGACGCTGACGATTGGCTTGTGGACATCTGCAAGCATTTTGATTGTAGCAATGTCGGACACGAGGACTTTGTCAAGTTTGCATCGTTTCAACTCAAGGATCAAGCTGCTTTGAGTGGTACCCGACAATACAAAGATTCGAGAGGAGGTCGTGTCATTACAGGATGAGTTCCGTCGTGATTTGAGCTCATCACATTCGAAAAGTGTTGTTGAGAGCAAGCATGAGGAGTTCCGCAATCTCAAGCAGGGCAACATGTCATCTATCAATACAATATCCAGTTCGAGAAGCTTCGCTCGTTTTGCTAAGCAAGGCGTTCTGATGAAAAGAGTATGATCTATCAATTCGGAGGTGGTGCGAGAGAAGATCTGCAATTAGCTCTTGTGCTTTTGAGCGAGATAAGTATGATGATTTCTACAACATGGCCTTTGAAGCAAGAAGCTGCCCAGCTCAAATGTGAGGCTTCTAAGAAGAGAATCAGGGATGCAGTTCAGTCTTCTTCTTCCTCTCAAGTGGCAGCTAAGCGGCGAAGTTTTACCTTCCTCCTCCTCCGTTCGTCGGCCTTATCGTGAGAAGAACTCAGGTGGCCGTGGATCTTCCCACCCACCCAACCCTGGCTATCAGAACAAGTCTAATTCTCAAGCTCCAAGGTCAAGTGCTCCTTACCACCGTCCGCTCTCTGAGGTGACTTGCAACAAATGTTAGCAGAAAGGTCACTATGCGAACAAGTGCTTCAACCAAAGGCGCCTTCCGCCTCCTCCTCCTGTGAAATCTTCCAGCAATGCAGTGGTCAAGCATAATCCAAAGCATGTCAAGGTGAATATGATGAATGCAGCTCAAGCAGAGGAATCTTGATGTGATAATGGGTAATCCTCCGATTAATGATATTCCTGCAAAAGTCTTATTTGATACTTTGGTGCATCGCATTGTTTCATGTCAAGACCGTTTTTGCCAAGCATGATTTCACTTGAATTCTTGGTTAAACCTCTAGCAATTGTTTCCCGGGCAAGCACATGAGTTCTAGCTTGGTGGTTCCGAACGTCGGTATCAAGATGGGCGATTATAGATTTCTGGCCAAACCAGTTGTTCTTGGTGACTCGGATATTGATCTTATTCTCGGAATGGACTGGCTTTCTCAGCACAAAGCTCAGCTTGATTGTGCTGCCAGGGAAATTCAATTGACTCACTCTTCCAATGATGTGATCATCTATGCCGCTCATGATGAAATCATTCGGTTGTTTTCTCTCAATGAGAAGGGCGAATTGGATGCTATCTCTCTCGATTCGATCGTTTGTGAGTACCAAGATGTCTTTCCGGAAAGAGCTTAGGGTATGCCTCCTCATCGGCCCGATTGAGTTCGTTATTGATCTTGAGCACAACCTTTGAACCCGTTTGCAAGCGTCCATACAAGCTTGGACCTAATGAGCTGAAGGAATTGAAGAAGCAGCTCGATGAACAAGAGCGTCTGGGTTTGATCGGACCGAGTTCATCTCCTTGGGGTTGTGGTGTTCTTTTGTCCGGAAGAAGGATGGCGCGGACCCGGTGTCGTCGATTACCGTCCATTGAATAAGAAGACTATCAAGAACAAGTATCCACTTCCCAACATCAATGAGATTTTCGAGCAACTCAAAGGTGCTAAAGTGTTCTCCAAGCTTGACCTTCGTATGGGTTATCATCAGATTCGCATTCGTGAACAAGATATTCCCAAGACAGCATTCAGAACAAGCTTTGGTTCTTATGAATATACCGTCATGTCTTTCGGCCTCGTCAATGCTCCTCCAACATTCTCTCGGATGATGAACTTCATTTTCAACCCCTATACCAATGAATTCGTCTTGGTCTATCTTGATGATATTTTGGTCTTCTCCAAGAATAAGAAGGATCATGCCAAACATTTGCGATTGGTGCTAGACAAACTCGAGAGTATCAATTCTATGCGAAGTTCTCCAAATGTGAATTTTGGCTTGATGAAGTGCTTTATCTTGGTCATATCATCTCCGCCAAGGGCATCGCTGTTAATCCGAGAAGGTGTCCGCAATTGTGAATTGGGAACCTCCTCGAGAATGTCAAGCGACTCCATGATTTTCTTGGTCTTGCAAGCTATTGCGAAGATTCGTTGAGAACTTCTCCAAGATTGCAAAGCCTCTTTCCAACCTCCTCCGAAGCATGTGAAGTATGTCCGGTCTCCACGAGTGTGACGTTGCTTTCAATACTCTCAAAGAGAAACTCGTCACAGCTCTGTCTTGACTCCTCTGATGAATCCAAGCCATTTGAAGTTTTACGTGATGCTTCTCTTCAAGGTCTCGGTCTTTGTGTTAATGCAAGAGAAGAGAGTTGTGGCTTATACCTCTACTTGATTGAAGCCCAACGAAAAGAACTACCCCACTCACGATCTTGAGTTGGCTGCGATTGTCCATGCATTGATAACGTGGAGACATCTCTTGTTGGGAAGGAAAGTGGACATTTTCACCGATCACAAGAGTCTCAAGTACATTTTCACTCAGCCCAACCTCAACCTCGAGGCGGACTCGATGGGTCGAAATGATTCAAGAGTACAACCCAAGTATTGAATATACTCCGGGCAAGGCCAATGTCATTGCAGATGCTTTGAGCGGGAAGGCTTACTGCAACAGTCTAATCCTCAAGCCCTTTCAGCCGGATCTCTGTGAAGCTTTCCGCAAGCTAAATCTTCAAGTTGTTCCTCAAGGCTTTCTTGCCAACCTCATAGTCTCTCCTACTTTGGAAGATCAGATTCGTGAGGCTCAACTTCTGGATACCATGGTGAAGAAGGTGAAACGTGGTATCGACAAGGGCATTTCCAAGTACAAGTGCTTCCACATCGATGACAAAGACACTCTTTTCTTTGAGGACCGGATTGTGGTTCCTAAGGGTGATCTTCGAAAAGTCATTATGAGCAGGCTCACAATTCGCTTCTATCCATTCATCACGGAAATGCGAAGATGTACCATGATCTCAAGCAGTCATATTGGTGGACTCGAATGAAGCGAGAAATTGCTCAATTCGTGAATGAGTGTGATGTCTGCGGAAGAGTGAAAGCGAGAACACCAAAGACCAGCTGGTCTCCTCCAACCTCTTGCTATTCCGGAATGGAAGTTTGATCATATCGAGATGGACTTCGTGGACTGGTTTTCCTAAGTCCAAGCCAGGAAAAGAAGCTATCTTCGTTGTAATAGACAAGCTTACTAAAGAGGCTAATTTTAATCCTATAAAAGAATCCATCACAGCAGCTCGGTTAGCGAGCTATACACCTCCGAGGATTGTCTCCTTGCGGCATTCCACAATTGATCTCTTGAGACCGTGGCAGCATCTTCACCTCCAAGTTACAGGATTCTTTTAGGAAGGCCATGGGCACCAACATTCGTTTCGGCACAGCTTTCCATCCTCAAACAAGTGGCCAAGTCGGCGAGTAAATCAAATCCTTGAAGATATGCTCGGGGCTTGTGTCATTTCTTCGGTATGAAGTGGGAAGATTGTCTTCCATATGCCGAGTTCTCCTACAACAACAGCTTCCAAGCGAGTTCGGGCAAGGCCTCATTCGAAATTCTCTATGGCGAGAAAGTGCCGTACTCCTCTCAATTGGTGCGAGGCGGGTGAGCGCCAACTTCTTGGCAATGACTTGATCCGCGAAGCGGAAGAAATGTGCCAAGTCATTCGTGAGAATCTCAAAGCAGCGCAATCGCGCCCGGAAGAGCTATTATGATGATAAGCACCGTGATGTGGCTTTTGAAATCGGAGACCATGTCTACCTCCGCGTCTCTCAATGAAAGGCACTCGTAAAGCGGTATCAAAGGGAAGCTTGCCCCTAGATACGTGGGTCCTTTCAAGATCATTGGAAAAGAGGCGATCTCGCCTATCAACGAGCTTCCATCCAACTTTGCAAGCGTGCACGATGTGTTTCACGTGTCACAGCTTCGCAAGTGCTTCAAGACTCCTGAACGCACTATCAACTTCAAGAGATTGACCTTCAAGAAGATCTCTCTTATCATGAGCACCCGTTGCTATTCTCGAAGAAACCGGCGCCAAGACTCGCAACAAGTCAATCAAATTCACGAAAGTGAAGTGGTCACACCATTCCGACCGAGAAGCTACCTCGGGCGCGAGGATCACCTCCGTTCGAATATCCGGAGTTCTTTCAGTCCTAGATCTCGGGGCGAGATCCTCTTGTAGTGGTGGAGTGTTGTAACACCCGGATGTAACTTTCCATAATTGTAACTCCAACTCTTGCCATTTTCGGCATTGTGATATGATATTCCCTCCGTGGTTGGGTTTTCTTCATTTTGCATTTTTCCATGTCATGCATTTTATCGTGTCATCATGTGCATCGCATTTGCATACGTGTTCGTCTCATGATTCCGAGCATTTTTCCCGTTGTCCGTTTTGCAATCCGGCGCTCCTATCTCCCCCGGCGGTCCCTTTTACGTTTTTCCGTGTGCTGGTACTAAACCTTCTCGAAATGGACCGAGGTTTGTCTAGTGGCCTTGGTATACCACCCGTAGACCACCGGTCAAGTTTCGGGTCATTTGGAGCTCGTTTGGTACTCCAACGGTTAACCGCACTCTCGCAAAGGCCTCTTTTAAGTTGCAGCCCAACACCCTCCAAAACACCCAAATAACCCATCTAAGTCACTTCCATGCTCTCCGTCGTTCGATCACGATCGTGTGGGCGAAAACTACACCTCATTTGGACTCTCCTATCTCCCTCTATGCCTATTTAAGCAAACCCCCATTCCAATCTCGGGTCTAACCCTAGCCTTCTCCTACCTCGCGCCCGGACGAAACTCCCGCGCCCGCCGGACACGTCCGTCCCAGCGCCGCCGCCGTCCAGACCAATCAGGGCGCGCCACGTGGCACGCCGCCACCGCCGTTGCGGCCCGCCCCAGCCGGCCCGCCCGAGCCGCCGGGCCCGACCAGCGCCCAGCGCCTCTCGCGCCTCCGCGCCCCTCCCGCCATGATGCGCCTCCCGCCGCCGCAGGGCCTGCCACCTCGCCCGGCCGCCGGATCTCCGCTCGGCCACCGGGCCTCCCGCCGCCCGCGCCCGCGACGGCCGCCGCCGCCACCTCTCCGGCCGGCGCCCCTTGCCCGGCCCGCCTCCTCTCCGGCAGCAGCTCCGGCCACCGGAGGAGCCGCGCCTCCGCCTCCCCGATCCGATCGGATCCGGATCGGCGCCTCCCCGTTGACTTCTTCCCCCCCTCTATTTTCTTCCAAGTTTTTAATCCTGTGAATATTTTGTGGCAATTTTAACGTGGTATAACTTTCCATCTGTAGGTCCATCGTGCGCGTATAATATATCAAAATGTTCTCCTCGAAGAGTAGATCATTTAATCTCATTGCGTCATTTTCTTTTGAGCTCATCTTGATGCCCGAAATTCTGTTAGAAGAGGGCTATGTGATGTTAGTTTCTGTTTCTTAACAGAACTTGCACTTTTGTTATTTTTGCCATGATTGATGTGTGCACCCTATGAATTTGAGTCCTACATGTGTTTTGTAATATGCCATGCCATCTTTCCAGGGGTGTATGCCATGTATTTTTGTGATCTATGTGGTGACTAGCACAAGCATGCAAAGTAGGTGCCCTGATGTTGCTGTTTTCAGCCCTGTTTAGCTGATATTTTGATGCCATGTTAACTTGATGCTACCGAGAGATCCATGCATATTTTGGGATACTTCAGTAAGGATGTTTTGTTAAACATGTCTTGCTCTATCCATCCATGCCCTTGTTTGCAATTATGGAGTACCATAGCTTGAGCCAATCGAGCTCTACTTTTGCTATCAAATGTTTCTGGCGGATTGTTTACATGTTATTCAATTTTGCCAAGGTTGTTGTGGTTGATCCATGTATGCTATGTTATTGTTCTTGCCATGTATGTCTTCTATGCCATGTCTTATTTATGTATGTATGCTTAGTTTATCATATAAGTGGCATCATGCTGTTAATGGCAGATTTGTGCCATTGTTTTGCTTGTCATTTGCAAACCGTGCATCCGATTCCGGTGATCTTTATATCGATTTCAACCAAAATCATCTCATCTTTCCAGTGGCATACTTGGTTTGCCAAGTTGATGCCTGGTTCATCATTTTCCTTCCGGGCGCTTTATACGCATTGCATATCACATCTCGCATATCATGTCATGTTTTGCATCATGTTGCTTGTGCATTGCACCGTGATTTATTGTGGTTCCTTTGTTTGTGTTCTTGCTTTGGGTAGAGCCGGAGGCGAGTACGTGAGCGAGGAACCTGTTGAGAACGCTTACGAGGATCAAGCTTTCGACAACTCTGAGAACATTGCAGGCAAGATGACCATACCCTCGAAATCACTTCTATCTTTGCTATGCTAGTTGCTTGCTCTTTTGCTATGCCTATGCTACGATGCCTATCACTTGCTTATCATGCCACCATATTGCCATGTCAGCCCCTAACCATCCTTTCCTAGCAAACCGTTGTTTGGCTATGTTACCGCTTTGCTCAGCCCCTCTTATAGCGTTGCTAGTTGCAGGTGAAGTTGAAGTTTGTTCCTTGTTGGAACATGGAGATGTTGTTCCTTATCGGAACATGTTTACTTGTTGGGGATATCACAATATATATCTGCTATAATTAATACATCTATATACTTGGTAAAGGGTGGAAGGCTCGGCCTTATGCCTGGTGTTTTGTTCCACTCTTGCCACCCTAGTTTCCGTCATACGGTGTTATGTTCCTTGATTTCACGTTCCTTACGGTTGGGTGATTTATGGGACCCCCTTGACGATTCGCTTTGAATAAGACTCCTCCGGCAAGGCCCAACTTTGGTTTTACCATTTGCCACCTAAGCCTTTTTGCCCGGCTTTTCGCGAGCCGAGGGTCATCTTTATTTTAACCCCGGACCAGTGCTCCTTCGAGTGCTGGCCCGAACAGGCAGATCAGGGGCCTGCAGGGCAACTCGAGGTCTGGTTTTACTCATAGGCTGACCTATCCGGATGTGCCCTGAGAACGAGATATGTGCAGCTCCTATCGGGATTTGTCGGCACAATCGGGCGGCTTTGCTGGTCTTGTTTTATTGCTATCGAAATGTCTTGTAGTCCGGGATTCCGAGATTGATCGGGTCTTCCCGGTAGAAGGAATATCCTTCGTTGACCGTGAGAGCTTATAATGGGCTAAGTTGGGACACCCCTGCAGGGTAATATCTTTCGAAAGTCGTGCCCGCGGTTATGAGGCAGATGGGAATTTGTTAATGTCCGGTTGTAGAAAACCCGAAGTTGACCTCAATTAAAATACACATCAACCGCGTGTGTAACCGTGATGGTCTCTTCTCGGTGGTCCGGGAAGTGAACATGGTGTTGGAGTTATGTCGGCGTAAGTAGTTCAGATCACTTCGGATCGCTACTAGTTTCACGACCGTGCCTTGCTTCTCTTCTCGCTCTCTTTTTGCGAATGTAGCCACCATATATGCTAGTAAACTTGCTGCAGCTCCTTTGTACTACTCTGTCCTTCCTATAAGCTTAAATAGTCTTGATCTCGCGGGTGTGAGATTGCTTTGAGTCCCGTGACTCACAGATACTTCAAAAAGCGAGTTGCAGGTGCCGGCGATGCGGTCAGGTGACTCAACCGAGCTCAAGTGGGAGTTCGACGAGGAACGTGGTCGTTACTATGTGTCTTTTCACGATGATCGATTAGTGGTGCCCGATTGGGGACGATCGGGGATCTGTGTAGCATTTGGGGTATCTTCTTTTATTTTGGTTCCGTAGTCGGACCTTGAGTGTACTCTAAATGATGGATGTTTATTTATGTATTGTGTGAAGTGGCGACTATAAGCCAACTATGTATCTCTTTCCCTTATTTATTACATGGGTTGTGTGAAGATTACCTCACTTGCGACATTGCTTTCAATGCGGTTATGCCTCTAAGTCGTGCCTCGACACGTGGGAGATATAGCCGCATCGGGGGCGTTACACCCACGCCACAGCGCCGCCGCTCGCCGGAGATCCCGAGATCTCCGGGATCTCACCCGATCTCCCCCGATTCACCCCCTCGCCCAAGCCGAGGCGCCCCCCCTATATAAACCCCCTCCCCGCACCCCATTCCCCCCCTCGCCCCCCTCACCGGACCCCCTCTCCCTCGCCGCACGCGCTCACCGGAGCCCGAACACGCCGCCGCCGCCATTGACCTCGTCGCCGTCGCCCTAGCCCTCCCCGAGCCCCAACGACTCCACGGACTCCACCCCTCGTCGCGCCGCACCAGAGCACTCCGCCGACGCCCCGACCACCGGAGGCAAGCGACGCCTTTTCGCCGCCTCGAGCCGCCGCCACCGTCCAACTCCGGTAACTCGCGGACTTCTTCTCCCCGTCCGATCTAATCTCGTGGCTAGGATTAGAACCCCCGAAGGGGTATGCTCTTTTAAATAAAACCGGGTTTTATTCCGGTTAGTTCCGGTGTAGGTTAGTTAGGTTTTTTTATTAGACCGGCCCGATTCGTTTAACCCTAGGGCCCGTTTTAGTTAAGTTACGCTCAGTGCGTTAGTTAGGCCCATTAGGCCATTTTTCTTTATTTTCGTTTTTCTGCTTTTAATGAGAATAGTTCCAATTTGAAAAATTCATAACTTTTATTTTACTTAATATTTTTAAATGATTCTTTTTTTGGTTTGCAAATTTCATATAGTTTCAGAGAAAATATAATTAGCTATGTTAAAATTATTTAGAATTGCTTTATTTTAATTTTAGTCGAATAGTAAATCTGCTATAAAATGAGTTAGGAAAATTATTTTTATATGATTCTTTTTGTCCCAACTTAGTTTTGTCATTGCCAAACCGTAGGAATTAATTTGGGCATTTTAGGATTAATAAAAAAAATTAGTTTTAATCAGAATCATGATATTCTTAATTAATTAACTAGCTCTTGTTTTCCTATTATTTTAATTAGCAAATAAATTTATTTTTCACATGGGATTGATTATTCTAGGATAGTTTCTGTCACTTTACAGCATGAACTTTTATTTATAATAAATAAAACTTTTATTTTAATTTTCTTAATAGAATTTGAATTAGGCCTAATAGGAGTTTTAAAATAGCTTTTAAGATGATTCTTTTTGCTCCTAGTTGCATGATGGATTCTTTTCTGTTAGGTATCATAAACCCTTGCTTAGGTTCTGTTAAGAAAATTTTGTTATGAAAAACTAGTTTTAGTTGTTGCTTGAAGTAGGAAAACTTTGAGTTGGATTTCTTGAGTTTTCCTTTGGGTTTTGATTCGTTTGTTTTGGTGTGTTATGTTACTATGCTATTGTGTTAAGTGATCATATGCTATGTGCTTATTATGGTTATTGTTTGCCTCGGTAGAATTTCCGAGTGCGAAGCCTGCTACCACGAGTCCCTAGTTTTCGAAGATCGTCGGCCAAAGGCAAGTTCAGTTTGACCATGCTTTCATACCTATGTTTTATTGCATTTAGTGGCATCTTTGCAACCACCCCTCAGTAGTGTTATTGAATCCTTGTAGTTGAGTAGTATGCATGAGGTAGGAACCCATCACCTTGTTACCAAGCCCGGGACGTTATTTATTTTAATGCTACGCTATAGTAGACGGGGTTTGGTATGAGAATGGAGAATCTACGTCAATGACGACAACACCATGATGAAATCTGCAAGGACTGCATCTTCAAGGCCTCAAGACTTCAAGACTCGAGACAAGAATTCAATACACACTCTTTGGGTGAAGGGCGGTTGACGGGCACCTGGAGGAACCGGTGGTTGGCGGGATGCATGGAGAAAGCGCCATGACATCTTGCGGAAAGCTTCACCCAGACTCAAAGAGACGGAAGAATACATCATGCCGGAAGCTTACACGTGCAACCGCAAGTCAATATGGGCTCGGCTTGGTTGACCTTAGTTGTGACTCTGGCTGGGGCGGTGCTAGCGGATGTAGAACTACGGTAGGATTGGATGGGCACCGGACGGTGGTCGGAGGAACTCTTCGAAGACCATGTTTGGTCATCTTGTTCTCAAACACCCTGAAGTGCGAGAACGTAATGAGAGGGATCGAATCTTGCGAGTAAAGTGTACAAACCTCTGCAGAGGGTTATAAACCTAATCGATTAGCCGTGTCCCCGGTTACGGACAATTTGAGCCTCTGGACTTGGATCTATCTCGGAACTCTCAACACCGGATTGATAACTTAATTGTGGGCAACTTATGATGAATTTGGGCTATGAGATATCGGTTGGCGGAATCATGTCATGATAGAAAACTCCATAGTACAGACTTCATTTATTCCTTTGATGAAGGGAAAATAAAACCAGCTTTTTCGCAAACAAAACTCAGATACAGAGCCATAAAGCCATATTGCATATAGTATAGTTTTATCATCTGTGTTCTCATATTGTGATCTTGCCGGTACATTCAATGTACTGACCTACACGGCTGCAACGTATCATGTTGCAGATATTTCCTCGACGAGTAAGAGTTACGAGACAGGGTTACGGTCTACACTCAACTTTGCCGATGGCGTTGATGGGACTCCACACCCGACTATTTGTTTCACTGTGACTTATGAGGTATATATCAGTTTTACGTTAATTATACATGTGATTGCACTTTGATATATACATTGATGTACTGTGTGTGCCAGCATACTGATCCAGGGATGGCACAGATACACAGAGGCTTGACCGTCTGAGGTCGGGTCGCTACAAGCATGGAGCAATCAAAAATTATAGATACGTTGGAGACGTATCACACGCCCTAGGGGTGCCCTACCTTGTGGCCCCCTCGGGACTCCCCTGACCTAGCCCTTCATCCTATATATTCACATATATTACAAAACCCTCAGAATTATCCACGATAACACTTTTCCACCACCGCAACCTTCTGTTCCCGTGAGATCCCATCTTGGGGCCTTTTCAGGCATCCTGTCGGAGGGGGTTCGATCACAGAGGGCATCTACATCAACTCTATTGCCCTTCTGATGGAGTGTGAGTAGTTTACCATAGACCTACCGGTCCATAGCTAGTAGCTAGATGGCTTCTTCTCTCTCTTTGATTCTCAATACCATGTTCTCCTCGATGTTCTTGGAGATATATCCGATGTAATCTTCTTTTGCGGTGTGTTTGTCGAGATCTGATGAATTGTGGATTTATGATCAGCTTATCTATGAATATTATTTGAATCTTCTCTGAATTCTTATATGCATGATTTGATATCTTTGTACCTCTTCGAATAATCGGTTTGGTTTGGCCAGCTAGATTGGTTTTTCTTGCAATGGGAAAGGTGCTTAGCTTTGGGTTCAATCTTGTGTGATTTCACCCAGTGAAAAGGTAAGGGTAGCGAGACACGTGTTTGTTGCCCTCGAGGATAAAAAGATGGGGTTTTCATCATATTGCTTGAGTTTATTCATCTACATCATGTCATCATACTTAAGGCATTACTCCGTTCTTTATGAACTTAATACTCTAGATGCATGCTTGTAGGATCGAAAGTATGTCTAGAGGGGGGGTGATTAGACTACTTGACCAAACAAAAATCTAACTTTTTCCCAATTTTAAGTCTTGGTAGATTTTAGCAGCTTTGCACAAGTCAAGCAATCAACCTATACATGTTTATGTTGTACTAATTTCATTTACTCTTTGTCATTGCAGGTGTTGACAGATGGTGGGCTTAGGTCGAGAGTGCTCCGAGCCTCCTACCTCGGCACGTGGGAGGGGTGTTGTTATTGCACCCCAGAACCTTCGGAGAGTGCTGGTAGACAGCATGCAGACACCCCCAGCACCTTCGCCGGGAGAGGAGGTCGGGGGAAGAAGAGGGGTGCAGGTAGAGGTGGGCCAGGCGGGAGAGGTAGGAAGATTGTTCTGCCTTCCTCGCCACCACCCCCCGCTGAGTCTCCGGACCACCGGAGTGCTCCGTCTCAGGTGGACCCGTCTGACCTGGACCCATGTTGGACTCCGGTCCATGAGCCTCTGGTTGCCGAGCCTCAGGTCCCAGTGTCTTCCTCCCAGGAGACCCGGGTCCCACAGTCTTCCTCCCAGGAGACTCGGGTCCCGCAGTCTTTGTCACACGTGACTCCGGAGACTAGCGACCATGATGATGGTGTCGAGGAGGGCAAGAAGGTCTACTAGCATGGTGGTACTAAGCTACCGTCCGTGCCGGCTACCCGCGACCAAAGGTGGTTGATTCAGCATAACGGGGAGAAGTAAGTGCATTTACTCTTTTTTAACCTTTTGCCTTCATTTTTGTTCAAATTAATAACTAATGTGTTGGCCTGGTCATACTGTAGGGGTTGGATACACCCAGATGGTGTCCGCAGGCCCAACCAGGTCCTTGGTACTCTAGTCCGGCACCACTTCCCGGGGTGGGTCACGTCGCCCGGTGAGGGTGAGCTTCCAGAGAAACCTTGGCACAGGGGCTGTCTGAGGCTGCCCGGCCCCAAGAGAGAGATGGTCGACGGTGTCGTGTGTGAAATGGTGGCCGACATTGTGAGACAGTGGTTTTGGGTAATTTCTCCTTTACAGAATTAAAAATCAACAGTACCTAGTGATTGTACTAATGATCAGTGTTGTCTTGTTTGATTGCAGACCTTCTACATGTGTCTTGAGGAACACGAGGCGGACGTGGCTATGGTTCTTGAAGCCGAGTGGAAGCGCCTACTTAAAAAAACACGGCACGAGGCTCGGGTGTAGGCTGTCCGAGACTACTAGGCCTCGACTAACATCAGGAGGCAGAAGAAGAAGTGTCGCGTCAAGTATCTGAGTAAGGACAAGTACATGAAGGTAATTACCTATTCTTAAGGCCTTGTACTAGTTTCCTTGATTTGATTCGTAGGCGTAGCGCTGAAATTTCTCTTTGTCTAACTTAGGTGCCCCCGAGATGGTGTGCGGATAAGATGGCCTGTTGGGAGAGGTTGGTGGATGAGTGGTGCTCTCCCCAATGGTTAGCCGTCCACAACAAGCCCAGGGACAAGCATGCCCAAATGCAAGGTGTGCCACACCATCAAGGGAGCTCCAACCTATTTGAGTATAGGGATCACTAGGTATGTGGTTCGATCCCTTAATGATCCATGCAATTTCATTCTTCATGCTTGCTTTAATTACTAATTTACCATGTTACTCTCTTTCAGGCGCGTGAAATTATCGGTAACAGATAGTTTTATGATAAGGTAATCCGTAACGGGTAACAAGTAACAAAAGTAAACAAGCTGCAGCAAGGTGGCCCAATCCTTTTTGTAGCAAAGGACAAGCCTGGACAAACTCTTATATAAAGGAAAGCGCTCCCGAGGACACATGTGAATTATCGTCAAGCTAGTTTTCATCATGCTCATATGATTTGCGTTCGTTACTTTGATAATTTGATATGTGGGTGGACCGGTGCTTGGGTACTGCCCTTCCTTGGACAAGCATCCCACTTATGATTAACCCCTCTCGCAAGCATCCGCAACTTCTGAGCGAAGAATTAAGGTAAACCTAACCATAGCATGAAACATATGGATCCAAATCAGCCCCTTACGAAGCAACGCATAAACTAGGGTTTAAGCTTCTGTCACTCTAGCAACCCATCATCTACTTATTACTTCCCAATGCCTTTCCCTAGGCCCAAACAATGGTGAAGTGTCATGTAGTCGACGTTCACATAACACCACTAGAGGAAAGACAACATACATCTCATCAAAATATCAAACGAATACCAAATTCACATGACTACTTATAACAAGACTTCTCCCATGTCCTCGGGAACAAACGTAACTACTCACAAATCATATTGATGTTCATAATCAGAGGGGTATTAATGTGCATAAAGGATCTGAACATATAATCTTCCACTGAATAAACCAACTAGCATCAACTACAAGGAGTAATCAACACTACTAGCAACCCACAGGTACCAATCTGAGGTTTTGAGACAAAGATCAAATACAAGAGATGAACTAGGGTTTGAGAGGAGATGGTGCTGGTGAAGATGTTGATGGAGATTGACCCCCTCCCGATGAGAGGATCGATGGTGATGACGATGGTGACAATTTCCCCCTCCCGGAGGGATGTTTCCCCGGCAGAACAGCTCCGTCGGAGCCCTAGATTGGTTCTGCCAAGGTTCCGCCCCGAGACGGCGGCGCTTTGTCCCGAAAGCTTCCTTCTGATTTTTTCCAGGGCAAAAGACACCTTATACCAGAAGATGGGCATCAGGGGGCTTCCAGGTGGCCCACGAGGTAGGAGGCGCACCCAGGGGGTAGGGCGGGCCCTCCACCCTCGTGGACAGTGGGGGGGCCCCTCTGGTGCTTTCTTCGCCCAATATTTTTAATATATTCCAAAACTGACTTTCGTGGAGTTTTAGGACTTTTGGAGTTGTGCAGAATAGGTCCCTAATAATTGCTCCTTTTCCAGGCAAGAATTCCAGCTGCCGGCATTCTCCCTCTTCATGTAAACCTTGTAAAATAAGAGAGAAAGGCATAAGTATCATGACATAATGTGAAGTAATAGCCCATAATGCAATAAATATCGATATAAAAGCATGATGCAAAATGGACGTATCAACTCCCCCAAGCTTAGACCTCGCTTGTCCTCAAGCGGAAGCCGATATCGAAAAATATGTCCACATGTTTAGAGATAGAGGTGTCGATAAAATAAAATACGAACATGAGGGCATCATGATCATTCTTAGAAAAGCAAAATATATATATTGTCATATGATTTCTTATGCTAAAGTAACAATCTATTCACAATGTCAAGTATGAGTCAGAAACTTCATTGAAAAACTAGCAAACTATAATCTCAGTCATTGAAGCAATTACAATTTATCATAACATCAGAAAGAGTCAATATAAGAGCTTTTCAGCAAGTCTACATACTCAACTATCATTTAGTCTTTCACAATTCCTAACACTCACACAATACTTATGGTATGAAGTTTTAATCAGACACAGAGAAAGATAGGGGCTTATAGTTTTGCCTCCCAACCTTTTACCTCAAGGGTAACGTCAACAATAATGCTTTATGAAAACCCACATCCAACTGGATATATATATATATATATATATATATATATATATATATATATATATATATATATATATATATATATATATCAGGATCTTTCCAACACATAGTGCTTGCCAAAGGATAAAGTGTAAAAAGGAAGGGTGAAGATCACCATGACTCTTGTATAAGGTATAAGACAAAAATAAAAGATAGGCCCTTCGCAGAGGGAAGCAAAGGTTGTCAAGTGCTTTTATGGTTGGATGCACAAAATATTAATGCAAAAGAACGTCATTTTATATTGCCACTTGTGATAGGGACCTTTATTATGCATTCTGTCGCTTTTATTTCTTCCATATCACAATCTCGTATAAAGCTTATTTTCTCCACACTAATAGATCATACATATTTAGAGAGCAATTTTTACTGCTTGCAACAATGACAACTTGCTTGAAGGATCTTACTCAATCCATAGGTAGATATGGTGGACTCTCATGGCAAAACTGGGTTTAAGGATATTTGGAATCACAAGTAGTAACACTACTTGGTGTAAAGAATTTGGCTAGCATGAGGGTTAAAGGCAAGCTCAACATGTTGGATGATCCATGACAATATAATATATTTCATTTCGGATATAAGAAAACATAACCCATTACGTTGTCTTCCTTGTTCAACATCAACTTTTCAGCATGTCATATTTTAATGAGTGCTCACAATCAGAAAAGATGTCCAAGATAGTATATTTATGTGTGAAAACCTCGCTTTCTTTATTACTTCCTATTAATTGCAACAATGACCAAAACTATGTTTGCCAACTCTCAACAACTTTTATTCATCATACTCTTTATATGTGAAGTCATTACTCTCCATAAGATCAATATGATATGTTTATTTCTTTTTATTCTTTCCTTTTTCTTTTATTCCCTCAAGATCATAGCAAGATAACCAAGCCCTCGACTCAAGACTAATCTTTATTATATATAGCTCATGGACTCGATTACATAGATAAGGATCAACACAAAAACTCAAATCTAGATCATGCTAAACTTTATTCTACTAGATCAAGCTATAACCAAAAGGATCGAACTAACAAAAACGGTAAAGATAGAAGTGTGATGGTGATATGATACGGGGCACCTCCCCCAAGCTTGGAAGTTGCCAAGGGGAGTGCCCATACCCATATATTTCTGTCTCTTTCTTCGGAGGTAGTGATGTGATATTTTTGGCGATGATGCCCCTTAGGATACGGTTCTCTTCCTCGAGCTTATTGACTTGCTGCTTAAGATCCATTGTTTCCTTCCGGAGTTTACCAGCGACGGCTAAAGCTTCTTTCACCCATGGATGTTGCATAGCTGCGGGAGAACAAGTAACACTCTTTTTCATATTTTAATAAGAAAGAAATCTAGCATTGGGAGGGATAAACGAATTTGGAATTGCTGAGCTCTAGAGTTCCTCCATCATAAATCTAGCTTGGAGACGAGAGGTAACTTCTTGATGTTCCTCCATGGAATCTATCCTTTTCAAGTCGGCCTCCATCTCTTCCTCAGTTGATGGCCCAAAGTGATCAGCATCGCTGTTTGCTTTTAGCCGCAGTGTCGAGTGAGATACCGGCTCTCCCCGACTGACTCTTGAGAAGACATCTTCATCTAATCTGCAGCAGAAACAACTCAAAACAAAAAATAGAGGATTTTTTCATGGTACGGTGGTCAAAACCTTCGGGAGATTATATAATGAATTTTTACGACCAAAAGAAGTATCATGCAAGAAAACGGAGTCCGGAGGGCACACGAGGTGTCCACGAGGCACGGGGCGCGCACTCCACCCTCGTGGATGCCTCGTGTCCTTTCTGGACTACTTATTTTCCTATTTTCTTAAGTATTCTAAAACGGAGAAAAATTCTTGTTAGAACTGTTTTGGAGTCGGTTTACTTACCGTACCACATACCTATTCCTTTTCGGAGTCTGAAACATTCTGGAAAGTGTCCCTTATGTACTCCTCCGGGGTAATGGTGTCAATAACATTGGTTTCACCATTTATGGGATTACCTGAGATATAATGTTTGATTCTTTGACCATTCACCACCTTCGGATTTGTGCCTTCGAAGTTGTTGATTTTTATGGCACCGGAATGATAGACCTCCTCGATAACGTAAGGACCTTCCCATTTAGAGAGGAGTTTTCCTGCAGAAAATCTTAAACAAGAGTTGTATAACAAAACATAATCACCTACATTAAACTCACGCTTTTGTATCTTGTTGTCATGCCATCTTTTAACTTTTTCTTCTAAACAGTTTGGCATTCCCATAGGCCTGGGTTCTCCACTCATCAAGTGAGCTAATGTCAAATAGTCTCTTCTCACCAGCAAGTTTGAAATCATAATTGAGCTCTTTAATGGCCCATTATGCCTTATGTTCCAGTTCGAGAGGTAAGTGACATGCTTTTCCATAAACCATTTTATACGGAGACATACCCATAGGATTTTTATATGCAGTTATATAGGCCCATAATGCATCATCAAGTTTCTTGGACCAATTCTTTCTAGATCTGTTAACAGTCTTTTGAAAAATTAATTTAATCTCTCTATTACTCAGTTCTACTTGACCACTAGACTATGGGTGGTATGGAGATGCAATTCTATGATTAACATCATACTTAGCAAGCATTTTACGAAAAGCACCATGAATAAAATGAGAACCAGCATCAGTCATTAAGTATCTAGGGACTCCAAACCTCAGAAAAATAACTTCTTTAAGCATCTTAATAGAGGTGTTATGATCAACACTACTAGTTGGAATAGCTTCTAACCACTTAGTAACATAATCAACAGCAACTAAAATATGTGTATACCCATTATAGGAAGGATACAGTCCCATAAAATCAAAGCCCCAAACATCAAATGGTTCAATAACAAGTGAATAGTTCATAGGCATTTCTTGACGTCTACTAATATTACCAATTCTTTGACATTCATCACAAGACAAGACAAACTTGCGGTCATATTTGAAGAGAGTAGGCCAATAAAAACCGAATTGCAATACCTTATGTGCAGTTCTATCTCCAGCGTGGTGTCCTCCATATGCCTCGGAGTGACACTTGCATAGGATCTGTTCCTGTTCATGCTCAGGTACACAACGTCTAATGACACCATCTACTCCTTTATAAAGGAGTGGGTCGTCCCAAAAGTAATGTATTAAATCATAGAAAAACGTTTTCTTTTGCTGGTATGTGAAACTAGGTGGTATAAATTTAGCAACAATGTAATTAGCATAATCAGCATACCATGGAGCAGTACGAGAGGCATTTTTTACAGCCAATTTTTCATCAGGAAAGCTATCACCAATAGGTAGTGGGTCATGAAGAACATTCTCTAACCTAGACAAGTTGTCTGCAACGGGGTTCTTGCTACCTCTTGAGCACTGCGTTGGTTTTCCCTTGAAGAGGAAAGGGTGATGCAGTAAAGTAGCGTAAGTATTTCCCTCAGTTTTTGAGAACCAACGTATCAATCCAGTAGGAGATCACGCGCCTACACAAACAAACAAGAACCTCGCAACCAATGCGATAAAGGGGTTGTCAATCCCTTCACGGTCACTTACGAGAGTGAGATCTGATAGATATGATAGGATAATTTTTTTGGTATTTTTATGATAAAGAGTAGATAGAAATGCAAAGTAAAATAAATGGCAATAGAAATAACTAAGTGTTGGAAGATTAATATGAAGGAAAATAGACCCGGGGGCCATAGGTTTCACTAGTGGCTTCTCTCAAGAGCATAAGTATTACGGTGGGTAAACAAATTACTGTCAAGCAATTGATAGAATTGAGCATAGTTATGAGAATATCTAGGTATGATCATGTATATAGGCATCACGTCCGCGACAAGTAGACCAAAACGATTCTGCATCTACTACTATTACTCCACACGTCGACCGCTATCCAGCATGCATCTAGAGTATTAAGTTAATAAGAACAGAGTAATGCTTTAAGTAAGATGACATGATGTAAAGGGATAAACTCATGCAATATGATATACAAACCCCATCTTTTTATCCTCGATGGAAACAATATAATACGTGCCTTGCTACCCCTGCTGTCACTGGGAAAGAACACCGCAAGATTGAACCCAAATCTAAGCACTTCTCCCATTGCAAGAAAGATCAATCTAGCAGGCCAAACCAAATTGATAATTTGAAGAGACTTGCAAAGATAACCAATCATACATAAAAGAATTGTGAGAAGATTCAAATATTGTTCATAGATAAACTTGATCATAAACCCACATTTCATCGGTCTCGACAAACACACCGCAAAAGAATATTACATCGAATAGATCTCCACAAGAATCATGGAGAACTTTGTATTGAGATCCAAAAAGAGAGAAGAAGCCATCTAGCTAATAACTATGGACCCGAAGGTCTGAGGTAAACTACTCACACATCATCGGAGGGGCTATGGTGTTGATGTAGAAGCCCTCCGTGATCAATGCCCCCTGCGGCAGGACGCAGGAAAAGGCCCCAGGATGGGATCTCACTGGTACAGAAGGTTGCAGCATTGGAATTAGGTTTTCGTGGATGCTTCTGTTGGTTTGGGGGTACGTAGGTATATATAGGAGGAATACGTACGTCGGTGGAGCAACATGGGCCCCACGAGGGTGGAGGGCGCGCCTGGGGGGGGGGGGGGTATAGGCGCGCCCCCTGCCTCGTGCTCTCCTCATTGCTTTCTTTATGTGGAATCCAAGTCCTCTGGATCACGCTTGCTCCGAAAATCACGTTCCCGAAGGTTTCATTCCGTTTGGACTTCGTTTGATATTCTTTTTCTGCGAAACTCTGAAATAGGCAAAAAATAGCAATTTGGGCTGGGCCTCCGGTTAATAGGTTAGTCCCAAAAATAATATAAGTGTATAATAAAGCCCATTAAACATCCAAAACATAATATAATATAACATGGAGCAAGCAAAAATTATACATACGTTGGAGACTTATCAAGCATCTCCAAGCTTAATTCTTGCTCGTCCTCGAGTAGGTAAATGATAAAAACAGAATTTTTGATGTAGAATGCTACTTAGCATAATTTCAATGTAGTTCTTCTTATTGTGGCACGAATGTTCAGATTCGATATGATTCAAGATAAAAGTTTAATATTGACATAAAAACAATAATACTTCAAGCATGCTAACCAAGCAATTATGTCTTATCAAAATAACATAGCCAAAGCAAGTTATCCCTACAAAATCATATAGTCTGGCTATGCTCCATCTTCCCCACACAAAATATTCATATCATGTACAACCCTGGTTTTACCCAAGCAATTGGTTCATACTTTTTAACGCGCTTCAGCCTTTTCAACTGTTACGCAATACATGAGCGCAAGCCATGGATATAGCACTATGGTGGAATAAGGTATAATGTTAGGGGTTATGTGGGAAGACAAAAAAGGAGAAAGTCTCACATCGACGAGGCTAATCAACGGGGTATGGAGATGCCCATCAATTGATGTCAATGCAAGGAGTAGGGATTGCCATGCAACGGATGCACTAGAGCTATAAGTATATGAAAGCTCAAACAAAATAAACTAAGTGGGTGTGCATCCAACTTGCTTGCTCACGAAGACCTCGGGCATTTGAGGAAGCCCATCATTGGAATATACAAGACAAGCTCTATAATGAAATTTCCCACTAGTATATGAAAGTGACAAAATGAGAGACTCTCTATCATGAAGATCACGGTGCTACTTTGAAGCACAAGTGTGGTAAAAGGATAGTAACATTGTCCCTTCTCTCTTTTTCTCTCATTTTTTTATTTGGGACTTTTTTCTTTTTTTGCCTCTTTTTTTTCTTTTTATTTAGTCCGGGGTCTCATCCCGACTTGTGGGGGGATCATAGTCTCCATCATCCGTTCCTCACTTGGGACAATGCTCTAATAATGATGATTATCACACTTTTATTTACTTACAACTCATGAATTACAACTCAATACTTAGAATAAGATATGACTCTATGTGAATGCCTCCGGTGGTGTACCGGGATATGCTATTAATCAAGAGCGACATGTATGAAACAATTATGAATGGTGGCTTTGCCACAAATACGATGTCAACTACATGATCATGCAAAGCAATATGACAATGATGGAGCGTGTTATGATAAACGAAATGGTGGAAGGTTGCACAGAAATATATCTTGGAATGGCTATGGAAATGCCATAATAGGTAGGTATGATGGCTGTTTTGAGGAAGGTATAAGGAGGTTTATGTGTGATAGAGCGTATCATGTCACGGGGTTTGGACGCACCGGCGAATTTTGCACCAACTCTCAAGGTGAGAAAGGGCAATGCACGGTACCGAAGAGGCTAGAAAATTGCGGAAAGGTAAGTGTGCGTATAATCCATGGACTCACATTAGTCATAAAGAACTCATATACTTATTGCAAAAATTTATTAGCCCTCAAAACAAAGTACTACTACGCATGCTCTTAGGGGAAGGGTTGGTAGGAGTTAACCATCGCGCGATCCCGACCGCCACACAAAGGATGACAATCAACAAATACCTCATGCTCTGACTTCGTTACATAACGGTTCACCATACGTGCATGCTACGGGAATTACAAACTCCAACACAAGTATTTCTCAATTTCACAATTACTCAACTAGCACAACTATGATATTACCACCTTTATATCTCAAAACAATTATCAAGCATCAAATTTCTCATGATATTATGATTAAAGCAAATTGCCATTCTGTTTTAAGACTCTCAAAATAATATAAGTGACGCATGAGAGATCAATAGTTTCTATAAAACAAATCCACCACCGTGCTCTAAAAGATATAAGTGAAGCACATAGAGTATTCTAATAAATTCCGATTTGTGTGTGTCTCTCTCAAAAGGTGTGTACAGCAAGGATGATTGTGGTAACTAAAAAACAAAGACTCAAATCATACAAGACGCTCCAAGCAAAACACATATCATGTGGTGAATAAAAATATAGCTCCAAGTAAAGTTACCGACGGAAGTAGACGAAAGAGGGGATGCCTTCCGGGGCATCCCCAAGCTTTGGCTTTTTGGTGTCCTTAGATTATCTTGGGGTTCCATGGGCATCTCCAAGCTTATGATCTTGCCACTCCTTGTTCCATAATCCATTAAATCTTTTACCCAAAACTTGAAAACTTCACAACACAAAACTTAGCAGAAAATCTCGTGAGCTCCGCTAGTGAAAGAAAACAAAATACCACTTCAAGGTACTGTAATGAACTCATTCTTTATTTATATTGGTGTTAAAACTACTGTATTCCAACTTCTCTATGGTTTATAAACTATTTTACTAGCCATAGATTCATCAAAATAAGCAAACAACACACGAAAAACAGAATCTGTCAAAAACACAACAGTCTGTAGTAATCTGTAACTAACGCAAACTTCTGGAACTCAAAAATATCTACCAAACTAGGAAGACCTAGACAATTTGTTTATTGATCTGCTGCAATTGGAATCAGTATTTTATCACGTTCTGGTGATTTTTAACAATTATTTTCTTGAACAGAAAGTTTCTGGAATATGGCAATACGAAATTTTATCGGTGCACAAAAAATAGTGCAAACCTGAGATAATAGTAATAATAATAAATTAAAAAATTGTTGCATAATGAATAATTTATGCAAATTGAGTAATAAAAGAAATATGGCATGTGCGCCGAACACTCGATGAGGTAGAGCTCTCTCGGCGATGCCGAAGTCCCCGAGGCAACCGAACACGTCGGTATGGCAACACGACCAACAAGGTGATCACGCGAGCCAATTTACACCGATTGGGACGACGGCGTCGGCTTGCCAAAGAGACCATGTGACGCGGTCGAAGTCCATTACCTGCACATGTAAAATAGTGCAGGCCAACAATAATAATATAAATACATAAAAATCCTGCGTAATTAATTTATGCAAAATAATTTATTTAAAGATATGTGGCCTGGCGCCGAAGTCAATGTCGATGTAGGGCGTCGACGTGATGTGGTAAAGGCATGGCAAAGCCTGAATTCACAGGTCGGTCCGAGTTTCGGATGCGGCGTTCGCCGAACTATGTACGGAAACTGACCGAACCACCACGCGACCGTCGTTAATACGGCCACCATTTGATAGACCTGTGTACAGATGATGGAACAAACCAGAGTAATAATTCCTTGGGAAAAATAAAACCAAACAAGAAAAAATTGCTAGGATTAATAGCACCTGGTTTATTTGTTGTAGCAATCCAAAGAAAGGTGACTGCTAAAATTGGGACTCGACCCGCACACCCGTTGCTTGATGGGCGATGAAGCAATGGCATGGTGATGCTGGCAAAGGTTGGCTCGCCGAGGCAAAGCCCCTGGTCCAGCTAACGTGACGAAGCTGGTCGGTTGGTGACGTCGAAGTCTTTGTAGTAGGTTGATTAAGGGATGGCGAAGCCCCCGGTCCAGACGAGGTGACGGAGCAGGTCGATAAGGAGACGCTGCAGCTACCATGTCAGTCGAGCTTTTGAAGTAGTTCGGCGTGATGGACATCGGCTCGAAGAAGCAACGGTGCGGCCATGCCGATGTAGGTCGTAACTCATGACGTGGTCAATGCCGGCTTGATGAAGTGACCGTGCGGTGATGCTAGTGTGCCCGCTCCGTGTAATCCATGGGGCGGCGATGTTGGGGATGATTTATCCTTCGCGATGCCGAACTATTGTTCGGCTTGCCGAGATGATGATCTGAAGAAGCTGAGCTCGGCTCAACAAAGCGACGACGTGTCTAGCGCAGGTCAGCAGCCGTGGAGCAACGTTGTCGGGCTCATTTGACACCGGCGCGATGGCGAAGATCATATTGGAAAAGACTTTAAAATTAGTGGGATGTGTTTGGGAGCAAAACACAATACCCGTACAAAACTTCCTTCAAAAAGGATGTCCAAAATCCCGTTCATAAAAAAGATGAACTCGGTTCGGATTCGTTCTCGCGTAGAAAACAAATCTGAAAAGTGATACACTAATCGGAAGGTTCCCGGAGTTTGGACAGTCGGATCAAGCTGAAATTTTGAGGGGTGGTAGATATAGAAATTCCGCAGCCGATCAACGGTTGGATCTTCCAAAGGACGACCGAGCTAGATGCTGGGCACCACGCTCCGAACTCGTCCAGATTCCTGTCCAGATTCGACGGGGCTCCGGTATATCGGATATCGGAGACCGGCAGAGATTGCTCCGTCGGAACGCGACGGAATTTTACAGTATTGTTGTAGACTCAATTCCGCACAATTCCACCGAAGGAATCATCAAAGTGATGCTCGATGAGGTGGTGGTAGCGGATACAAGTTCACTGTTTGGAAAAATAGCACGGTTGCCCGAGGGCAATGTTGACGTTGAGCCCCCGAGCTCCATGGATGATTTCTCCATTATCTTGACAGATATCGGAGTTGATGTTGATGAAGGCCCTCGTCCAAACATGATGATTGGAGGTAGGGAACAGTCCTCGGTCAAGCCAAGGTGATCAGTCGAGGCGGCGACGAACACACCAATGTGGCAGTTGATCTGCAGGCGAGCCATTGATCCTTTTCCGATCATACAGCGGAACTCTCAATGAAAGCACCATTGTCGGTGTCCAAACCGGCAGATCTCGGGTAGGGGGTCCCAAACTGTATGTCTTAGGATCGATGGTAACATGAACACGGGATTTTACATAGCTTCGGGCTCTCTCGAAGAGACAATACCCTACATGCTGCTTGATTGATTTTGATGAGTATAGGGGTCACAAGAGTTGATCTACCTCGAGATCGTACGTACCAGAGGCCTAGGATAACAAGATTCCTAGTCGAATACGCTGGTTGAGAGGAGTCCTTGTCTTGATCACCAAGTCTTGTGGAATCTTCCTCGTGTATACAATGACTGTCTGAACTAGCCCATGAGTAAACGACCATGGGGGTCCTCGGCCCAATCCAACTGATCGGGAGACGATGTGGCGAGCACCCCCTGGTCCAGGACACCGTCAGTGGCTGATGCCATGCGAAATGTCCTCTGGCTATTGGCCAGAGCATCGGGCACAAGGGTACGTGTCGTACAGCAATGATTCCTCGACAATTAAAGCTCTTGCACATCGTCTCAAACTCCTCTTTCACTGGAATCTTGAGACATTTCACACATTTGTAGCATTGGACCATGCACATGCTGAAGTAGTACTTCAAGCCTTGTTTCGTTTGTCAAATCATCAGAAGTTAGTTAAGGGTGACACATGCACTTGTTGTTTCTTTTATCAGGTAAGACAAACAGATTATATGAAGTACGGATTTGAATTTACATGGTTTGGAAATCCGATCAGTTATCTAATGAAGTAAGAATATAAATGTACATGGTTATGAAATCTATAGAACGGAAAAATAAGAAGAAATGGCAAGCAAGCGTAGACTTTTCTCAAGTTCCATATTTCCAACTTGTCGACAAACCTCCTGTACTTCATCCATTTATCATAATCATAAGGCTCATTAGTAAACAATCAATATTTCCTTGCAATAGCTTGGTGTTTAAACAAATTATAATTAGAGCAGCATATTTTCTGCAGTATGATAAACAGAACCAAATATGAAATGTTACTCCCTTCACCTCAAAATATAGTGCACATTACCCATGGTCAAATTTTGCAAGCATTGGTCAAAATCTATGGCGCTCATTATGTTCGTGTCAACGGTAGGGGAACCCTATCCCCTTCCGCCGTGGTACGGAGGCGAGGGGTCTGTGGGTCACAACCACACACCTGGCCACCAAAGAACAACAATCCAAAAAGAGTCAGAACTATCTGTAACTGCCAACCTCCACAAAAAATTGATGTTCGGACTCAGAACTTAGGAGCACCCAACAACCCTAGTGCCACTCTCCCAAAGAACCATACGTCCACGGGAGGTCCAATGAGGTCACAACACACAAGGAGCCATCACCGCCCAACCCGAGACCGGTTTTGGCATTTTGCTAGAGCTCCGGGTCAGGGTGGATAGGAGATACCTCAATGGTGCCTCTAGGGAGAAAAGTAACGCACACACACATACACAATCGTGTCACAGTGTCCAGAGAACCAACCAAGGATTAATCTAGACTTGAGCTTACACCACCAACCCCGCTAGCACCTGATCAACCGACCAAGGCTGCAAGATAGACAAGGCAGGTGTGGGGGCGAATGAGTTGAGGAGGATATGATCTTGACCTTCTAATCTAGAGGGGAAGGGGGGAAATCTGGGTCGAGAGCACAACCAATCAAATCCAAGCCACTAGTGTAGAAAAGGTAGCCATCTAGCACAAACGACGCACGCTACCTTGCCATCTAGTGTGCCTCCTACGTGTCCTGGGTTGTCTGCAAGGGAATGAAGCGGCAAAAACCTCACCCCAACCTTCATCACCAAGCACGCAAGCTTGCCCGATGAACACCTCCGGTGGCAACATGAGAGGGAGGGGTGGAGGGGGTGGCAGTGTTTGGGAAACCCTAGTCGCCTCAGAGTCCCTTGATTCATTAGAATGATAGGAAAAAGCTCGATGCCAACCAGGCACAAAGTTGTATCAAAATATCAAGAAGCCTTGGGAGAAAAATGTGAGGGCCCTCAAAACATCCCAAGGACATCCACTAGCAAGTAGCGCAACCTGAAATCAAAAATCTCTCGAAAATTTGTTGCATTCATTTCTATAGTTGATCCAGTTTCTTTAGAGAGAAAGACCATCCTATTATTAGTCACCCTAGAAAGAATAGGTTTTGACATAAATCTAATTAGATCCCGACCTAGGTTAGAAGAAAGAAACTAGAAAGAATAATAAAACCATCTAGGGTGCCTCCTACGTGTCCTGGATTGTCTGCAAGGGAATGAAGCTGCAAAAACCTCACCCCGACCTTCATCGCCAAGCACGCATGCTTGCCCGATGAACACCTCCGGTGGCAACATGAGAGGGAGGGGGTGGAGGGGGTGGCAGTGTTGGGGAAACCCTGATCACCATAGAGTCCCCGGATTCATTAGAATGATAGGAAAAAGCTCGAAGCCAACCAGGCACAAAGTTGTATCAAAATATCAAGAGGCCTTGGGAGAAAAATGTGAGGGCCCTCAAAACATCCCAAGGACTTCCACAAGCAAGCAGCGCAGCCTGAACTCAAAAATCTCTCAAGAAATTTGTTGCATTCATTTCTATAGTTGAACCATCTTCTTTAGAGAGAAAGACGATCCTATTATTTTTCACCCAAGAAAGAATAAGTTTTGACATAACTCTGCTTAGATCCCGACTAAGTCATAAGAAAGAAACTAGAAAGAAGAATGAAACCACAACCGAATTGTGGAATTACCTCATCAACCATGATTCCTGGGGTGAGCTTCCTTGAGGACGTGATTTAGGTCCACGGTGGTGGTTAAAAGGTGGGAGGTAGAATGATGATAGTTTGGGGGTACTTATGTTGAGTTAGATAAGGTGATATTTATAGAGAATGAAAGAAGCACAATTGCAAATACTCTCTCTATTGGTAAACAAAAAGGTGTGGAGGTATCAATGAATGGTCAATGTAAACCATGGTGTCTATTCATGTGGCGATGGAGATGTAGGCAAATTCTAAATTCACCCATTTTTAGATCTAACGGGAAGTAATTTACTATAGAGATATGACCTATACATGGCTATACTTAGGGGTTATGCAAACATATACAGGTAATAGTTGTTATTGATAAAATTTTATTAGCGTCAGTCAAATTGTTTTTCTCGAGAGAATATAGTAGCACTAATCTCGTTGGAGAGGATTTCGTCATTTTAGATAGCATTATGTATGTGATGAGATATATGTTTGTCGACAACAAATGGATTTGTTGGTATCAATGAATTGGTTTTATTGATAATATTGTGTGCTATTTCATTTTTAGTAGATTTCGACATTTATTTTGCAACAAATCTATGCGGTTAGATAAAAATGTTAACTATTCTAAAAAGAAGATGGGGATAAAAAATAGTACACGCTATCGATGAGGACCATTTCTATTTTTCACAAATGAGTCTACTAGACATATGCCTCAAAAGTTTTATGAAAAAAATCTACAAGAAATGCTTAAATATCTTATGTTAAGAGCGAAATTCATGGTTAAGATTATGAATCATATGACTACAATGAATGCAACATAACTCTATTGAGGTCACAGACATAACTTAGAAAGATGGACATCAAAAGTAAATTAGTTCACTATAAATGTGACATACAGTTGGTCATATGTATTTAGTTTTAACTATATATGTGGTGTACACATAAAATGTAAATTTGCTAATTGTTAATATGACAAACAAAAAAAAGTGAAAAAATTTACTATAAATGTTATATACAAATAAAGACTTTGGTATTCGAAAGATGCGACTGAGCTCCTGAGCATGCATATACAAAAAGGCACGTGTAATCAAGCTGAACAATTTGATTCAAAACATGAGTGATTAATTTATAACCCACACTCAAAGCAATCGAGGATCAAACATTGTGATGCAGAAATATCACATTATTAAGCACCATGCATGACAAATCGGCATCCATAGAGTTGATACTTCCACATTACCTATTTGTTGCCACTAACACTCGTATAGTACCAGTAATCAGAATGCGACACATCCATCTCCTCGAACCATTATCTCTTAGCCTTTGAAGCCGTCGACAAGAAGTTCTTTCACATGGTCTCCTTAACGTTCTTGAGCATAACAAAGTAGAGCTTCGACGTCGATAGCTTTGCCATATACAGCGAGTTGTCCTGCATGAACTTCTGATCATTGCCGGCGGCCCACGTTCACTTCCTGTTTGGCAGCAAGTATTGGTTGTACATCTTGGATAGGCCATCCTACATGATCACCAGTCTCTCCATTTCTAGGCGCGACCGCGGGATGATTGTCTCATCCATGACCAAGATGCGGCTGCTGCCATGCGAAATGTCCTCTGGCTATTGGCCAGAGCATCGGGCACTAGGGTACGTGTCGTACAACAATGAGTCCTCGACAATTAAAGCTCTTGCAGACATTCTCAAACTCCTCTTTTGGTGGAATCTTGAGACATTTCACACATTTGTAGCATCGGACAATGCACATGCTGAAGTAGTACTTCAAACCTTGTTCCCTCTGTCAAATCATCAGAAGTTAGTTAAGGGTGACACATGCACTTGTTGTTTCTTGTATCAGGTAAGACAAACAAATTATATGAAGTACGGATTTGAATTTACATAGTTTGGAAATCCGATGAGTTATCTAATGAAGTAAAAATATAAATGTAGATGGTTATGAAATCTATAGAACGGAAAAATAAGAAGAAATGCCAAGCACGCGTAGAATTTTCTCAAGTTCCATATTGCCAACTTGTCGATAGACCTCCTGCACTTCATCCATTTATCCTAATCATAAGGCTCGTTAGTAAACAAACAATATTTCCTTGCAATAGCTTGGTGTTTAAACAAATTATAATTCGAGCAGCATATTTGTTGTAGTATTATAAACTGAACCACATATGAACTGTTACTCCCTTCACTTCAAAATATAGTGCACATTAGCCATGGTTATAGTTTGCAAGCATTGGTCAAAATCTATGGCGCACATTATGTTCGTGTCAACGGTACGGGAACCATATCCACTTCTGCCTTGGTACAGAGGCGAGGAGTTGGTGGGTCACAACCACACACCTGGCCACCAAAGAACAACAATCCGAAAAGAGTCAGAACTATCTGTAACTGCCAACCTCCACAAAAAATTGATGTTCGGACTCAGAACTGAGGAGCACCCAACAACCCCAATCCCACTCTCCAGAAGAACCATACGTCCACGAGAGGTCCAATGAGGTCACAACACACAAGGCGCCATCGCCGCCCAACCCGAGACCGGTTTTGGGATTTTGCTAGAGGTCCAAGTCAGGGTGGAGAGCAGAGACCTCAATGGTGCCTCTAGGGAGAAAATTAACGCACACACACACAATCGTGTCGTAGTGTCCAGAGAACCAACCGAGGATTTCTCTAGACTCGACCGTACACCACCAACCCCCGCTAGCACTTGATCAACCGACTAACTGAAAGATAGACAAGCCAGGTGTGGGGGCGAATGAGTTGAGGAGGATATGATCTTGACCTTCTAATCTGGAGGCGAAGGGGGGAAATCTGGGTCGAGACCACAACCAACTGAACTCAAGCCACTTGTGTCGAAAAGGTAGCCATCTAGCACATCCAACGCATGCTACCTTGCCATGTAGGGTGCCTCCTAGGTGTCTTGGGTGGTCTGCAAGGGAATGAAGCGGCAAAAACCTCACCACGACCTTCATCGCCAAGCACCCAAGCTTGCCCGATGAACACCTCCGATGCAACATGAGAGGGAGAGGGTGGAGGGGGTGGCAGTGTTTGGGAAACCCTAGTCGGCTCATAGTCCCCAGATTCATTGGAATGATATGGAAAAGCTCGTAGCCAACCAGACACAAAGTTGTATCAAAATATCCAGAGGCATTGGGAAAAAAATGTGAGGGCCCCCAAAACATCCCAAGGACATCCACTAGCAAGCAGCATAGCCTAAAATCAAAAATCTCTCGAGAAATTTGTTGCGTTCATTTCTCTAGCTGATCCATTTTCTATAGAGAGAAAGACGATCCTATTATTAGTCACCCTAGAAAGAATAGGTTTTGACATAAATCTGCTTAGATCCCGACCTAGGTCAGAAGAAAGAAACTAGAAAGAAGAATGAAACCACAATCGAATTGTGGAATTACCTCATCAACCATGATTCCTGGGATGAGCTGCCTTGAGGACGTGATTTAAGTCCACAGTGGTGGTTAATTGGTGGGAGGTAGAATGATGATAGTTTGGGGGTACTTATGTTGAGGTAGATAATTAAGGTGATATTTATGGATAATGAAAGAAGAACAATTGCAAATACTCTCTATATTGGTAAATAAAAAGGTGTGGAGGTATAAATTAATGGTCAATGTAAACCATGGTGTCTATTCATGCGGCGACGAAATTGTAGGCAAACTCTAAATTCACCCATTTTTAGATCAAACGGGAAGTAATTTACAATAGAGATATGACCGATACATGGCTATATTTATGGGTTATGCAAATATATACAGGTAATAGTTGTTTTTGATAAAATTTATTAGCGTCAGTCAAATTGTTTTTCTTGAGAGAATATAGTAGCACTAATTTCGTTGGAGAGGATTACGTCATTTTAACTAGCATTATGTATGTGATGAGATATATGTTTATCGATAACAAATGGATTTGTTGGTAACTATGAATTTGTTTTATTGATAATATTTTGTGCTATTTCAATTTTAGAAGATTTTGACATTTATTTTGCAACAAATATATGCGGTGAGATAAAAATGTTAACTATCCTGAAAAGAAGATGGGGATAAAAATAGTACACGCTATCGATGAGGACCTTTTCTATTCTTCACAAATGAGTCTACTAGATATCTTATGCCTCCAAAGTTTTATGAAAAAAATGTAGAAGAAATGCTTAAATATCTTATGTTAAGAACAACATTCATGGTTAAGATTATAAATCATTTGACTACTATGAATGCAACATAACTATATGGAGGTTGTAACACCCCCAGTGTCATGCTACAGTAATCCCTGTTAATGGTGCCATGTCATCATGTTACTGTTGCTAATCTTCACTTGATCCAACTCACAATTCAAATTCAAATCCAATCTAAAGTAAAAAATTCATATTTGTCAGACATGAAATCTAAAATGTTCATCTTGTGCCATATAATTCATGACAAATAATGGTGGTGAACCAACATTTTGCAAAATGTCTAAGTGCCCTAAAATGGATAAACAATCGCTAAAACAATAGATTAAATGCCTCTTTAATTTATAAAAATTCAAACTAGTTCAAAACTTCTTCCGAACTTTTGTGGCAGTGCCAAACATTGTATGGTATTTATGTGGACAATTCCCATTTTTTTACAAAGATCATTTCAGCGCCCCAAATATTACAAAACCCTCTCTGTAAAAGAAAGTAAAAAAAATAAGATAAAAAGGAAAGGAAGCCCCTGTCTCCCTGGGCATTGGCCCATCCGGACCAGCGCGGCCCAGCCCACCAGGCGCCCCTGTTTCCCTCCACCGCTATTCATGGGGCGCCGTGGACGCCGAGCGGCCGCACATGGCCGGGATGGCCACGTGCCAGCCATCCGCCGTCGCCCCGCATGGATAAGGTCACCGGCGACGCCCGTGCCAACCCTAGCCCGCCTACTTCCCCGTCTCCCCTCCCCCACTTGCCTCCTCGCCTTCCAGATCCACCCCGCTCTCCATCTGGCCTCTCTCCCCCAATGTTGCCCGACGCCGTCGTCGCCGTTCGACGTCGATCCCGCGGCCACCGGCCGCCCCGCGCCAAGCTGGCATGTCCATAAGCTCCGCCGCGTTCGTCCTCATCGCCTGGGGCCAGCCGTTGCCGCGGGGGAACACCGCAGGCCCCAGTTCAAACTGGCGTTCGCCTCGGATCACCGGAGCTCCACCGCTCTGTTCGTCGCCTCCCCTGCGCTACAAAGCCGTCGAGGGCTTTTCTTAGCCGCACGGTGAGCTCCGCTCCTCCTCCCTCCTTCTGCCGCTCTTTTCCGCGCACGTAACCGCCATCGCCATGGATGGCCGCGCTGAGCTCCGCCGCGCAGCTAGTCGGTGTCGCTGTAGTCGTTGCCAAGGTCGGGCAAGCAAGTCAACGTGCTCAGGGCGCCTCCCTGGTGCCGCCCGAGCCTCCATCTCGTCTCCTCGTGCCCTCTGTCGACGTTGGCGGAGGTGGCCGAACTCCGGCGTCCGCCTCGCCACGTGCCGTCGTCGTTTTAGGCCTTCCCGAGGCCAACCGTTAGCGCCACGCGACGCGCCTCACTCCCCTCTATCGAACGCCACCTCGCGCGCAAACAAAGGGTCAGAGTGCGTTTCCGCGTGTTCGAGGCCACGCCACGCAGGTTTGGTCGCCGGGCGTGATTCCGGGCGCTCACGCCGAGGCCGACTCAAGCGCCGACATATGGGGCCCGCTGAGCCACTGACGGGTGGGCCCATTTGACTCATTGACTGGGTCAACCCACTGACATGTGGGGCCGAGTCAATAAAACATTTTAGATAAATAGAAAATATGTTAATTAAATTGATTAATTAACCTATTCACCAATTAGACACTAACAGTGGGCCCCGCTTGTTAATTAGTATTAGATTAGTCCAATTAACACTGTTTAATTAGTCGAGTCACTGACCAGTGGGTCCCACTGGACCCACATGTCAGGTTTGACCCCAGTCAACTGTCCTGTTGACCGCTGACATCACCTACGTCATGCTAACGTCATATTCCATTTCTGTTAATATAAATAAATTGATAAAATGGTTTAATCTTTGAAAATTCATTGAAAATAAACCGTAACTCGGATGAAAATGTTTTCTACATGAAATTTGCTTAGAAAAATCCAACGAGTCCGAATATGCGGTCTGTTCATCTGTCACATGCCTCTAGCATGCTGAACATGGAACATTTCCCCTCTGGTCATCTGTCTGACACAGGTCCGGAACCGGGAATACATTCCCGGTTGAATCCCCCCTTCACCTATATCGTGTAGCCATACGTTAGGTCACACTCGACACAACATATTGCCACGTTATGCTTTGTGATGTTATGTTTTCTTTATATTTAATGTTTCTTCCCCGTCTTCTCTTCGGTAGACCCCGAGACCGATGTCGCTTCGTGATCGACTACGCCGACGATTTACCCCTCCTTGCCAAAGCAACCAGGCAAGCCCCCCTTTGATCATCCCGATATCGCCGATTTCCTTTCTCTCATGCTTGCAATAGATTTTGCTACTGTAATTGTTTGCTCCTATTCTGATGCATAGCCTTCTTTTGTAACCTGATTATTGTTACCTACCTGCTTATCCTAAACTACTTAGCATAGGTTGGTTAGTGATCCATCAGTGAACCCCACCTTGTCCTTGTTGCCCCTGCTTCATCATCGAAGACCCGATTAACGGGATCGAAGACTGATAACCCACAAGTATAGGGGATCACAACAGTTTTCGAGGGTAGAGTATTCAACCCAAATTTATTGATTCGACACAAGGGGAGCCAAAGAATATTCTCAAGTATTAGCAGCTGAGTTGTCAATTCAACCACACCGAAACTTAGTATCTACAAAGAAAGTGTTTAGTAGCAAAGTAATATGATAGTGGCGTAACGGTAACAAAAGTAAAGACAAGAAAAGTAATGTTTTTGGTATTTTTGTAGTGATGATAACAGTAGCAACGGAAAAGTAAATAAGCGTAAACCAAGATATGGAAAACTCAGAGGGACCGGATCAAGATGGCTAATTATGCCGGATGTGGTTCGTCATGTAACAGTCATAACATAGGGTGACACAGAACTAGCTCTAGTTCATCAATATAATGTAGGCATGTATTCCGTATATAGTCATACGTGCTTATGGAAAAGAACTTGCATGACATATTTTGTCCTACCCTCCCGTGGAAGCGGGGTCCTATTGGAAACTAAGGGATATTAAGGCCTCCTTTTAATAGAGAACCGGAACAAAGCATTAGCACATAGTGAATACATGAACTACTCAAACTATGGTCATCACCGAGAAGTATCCTGATTATTGTCACTTCGGGGTTGTCAGATCATAACACATAATAGGTGACAATAGACTTGCAAGATAGGATCAAGAACACACATATATTCATGAAAACATAATAGGTTTAGATCTGAAATCATGGCACTTGGGCCCTAGTGACAAGCATTAAGCATAGCAAAGTCATAGCAACATCAATCTCGTAACATAGTGGATACTAGGGATCAAACCCTAACAAAACTAACTCGATTACATGATAAATCTCATCCAACCCATCACCGCCCAAAGCAAGCCTACGATGCAATTACTCACACGCCGGTGAGCGTCATGAAATTGGTGATGGAGGATGGTTGATGATGACGACGGCGACGAATCCCTCTCCGGAGCCCCGAACGGACTCGAACAGCCCTCCCGAGAGAGATTAGGGCTTGGCGGCGGCTCCGTGTCGTAAAACGCGATAAAACTTTCTCTCGACTTTTTCTCCCGAAAGCCAATATATGGAGTTTGAGTTGGCGCCGAGGGCCACCAGGGGCCCACGAGGTAGGGCGGTGCGCCCAGGGGGGAGGGGCGCGCCCCCACCCTCGTGGACAGGGTGTGGGCCCCTGGTATTCATCTTTGGCGAGGATTTTTATTTTTTATTCTAAGATATTCCGTGGAGTTTCAGGTCATTCCGAGAACTTTTGTTTTCGCATAAAACAACACCTTGGCAATTCTTTGAAAACAGCGTCGGTCCGGGTTAGTTCCATTCAAATCATACAAGTTAGAGTCCAAAACAAGGGCAAAAGTGTTTGGAAAAGTAGATACGATGGAGACGTATCAACTCCCCAAGCTTAAACCCTTGCTTGTCCTCAAGCAATTCAGTTGACAAACCGAAAGAGAAAAGAAAAACTTTTACAAACTCTGTTTGCTCTTGTTGGTGTAAACATGAAAAGCCGCATTCAAGTTTCAAAGAAATATTATGAACTAACCATACTCACAATAACACGTAGGTCTCACAATTACTCATATCAATAACATAATCAGCTAGCGAGCCATAATAATAAAACTCGGATGACAACACTTTCTCAATATAATCATAACATGATATAACGAAATGGTATCTCGCTAGCCCTTTCTGAGACCGCAAAACATAAATGCAGACCACCTTTAAAGATCAAGGACTGACTAAACATTGTAATTCATGGTAAAAGAGATCCAGTCAAGTCATACCCAATATAAACCAATTATAATGAATGCAAATGACAAGGTGCTCTCCAATGGGTGCTTTTAATAAGAAGGGTGATGACTCAACATAAAATTAAATAGATAGGCCCTTCATAGAGGGAAGCAGGGATTTGTAGAGGTGCCAGAGCTCGATTTTGAAATAGAGATAAATTATATTTTGAGCGGCATACTTTCACTGTCAACGCAACAACTATGAGATGGCTGTATCTTCCATACTACATGCATTATAGGTAGTTCCCAAACAGAATGGTAAAGGTTTATACTCCCCCTCCACAAGCATCAATCCATGGCTTGCTCGAAACAACGAGTGCCTCCAACATTCAATGGGTCCCAAGGGGAGTTTTGTTTAATTATTTTGATTTGCTTTGATCTTTTTGGATCATGGGATTGGGCATCCCGGTTACCGACCCTTTCTCGTGAATGAGGAGCGGAGTCCACTCCTCTTGAGAATAACCCACCTAGCATGGAAGATATAGGCAGCCCTAGTTGCACATGAGTTGCTCGAGCATACAAAACAGAATTTCATTTGAAGGTTTGGAGTTTGGCACATACAAATTTACTTGGAATGGCAGGTAGATACCGCATATAGGAAGGTATAGTGGACTCATATGGAACAACTTTGGGGTTTAAGGAGTTTGTGTCAGGACCGGATTTTCGAGATATTAATTTCCAGAAAATGGCCCTTGTGCTCACCAGCCCCAGGATCACTGTTAGCTCATGAGGCACCAACTTGATACAGAAATTCCAAGCAAAAAGCAAAATATGTAGTACAAGACCATTCTGGCCTATGAGTACAACAAATGGTTTCTAGTGGTTGATGGCGAAAGCGGTTTGTGGATCATCAGCGTCTATGGGACTCCATTTCCCACAGGAACAGCTGACCAGGGTAACTCCTATCTTCGCGAGGCTGCTATCATCATTGCGCAGGTTCCTGGGCTGTCATCGCATCGCTCCTCTCCATGCAAGCAATCTGGTCAACACAATAGCCAGGGACAAGCCAGTGAGTACTTTGAATGTACTCGCGAACATTATGAACACGGGTATAATATAACAAACGATAATCATGCTCTGAAATATTTTATGATCACAACGTCAGTCACAAAATAAAATCTCTGATGCATGCAAGCAGGTTATTTATATACATGAATATGCAATAACAGAGTAGTAATAAAATGCACCGATCGGGTGTCTGAAGCAACGCCTCGAACGGTTAGTAAACAACGAGCATGCCTCAGTCGGGCGTCTCAGCGACACCACATAAAGGGCTTATAAATTAAATAAATAACAAGCATGCCACAGTCGGGCGTCTCAGCGGCACCACATAAAGGGCTTATAAAGTAAATAAATAACAAGCATGCCTTAGTCGGGCGTCTCAGCGACACCACATAAATGGCTTATAAAGTAAATAAATAACAAGCATGCCACGATCGAGGCGTCTCAAATGACACCACATAAAGGGCTTATAAAGTAAATAAATAACAAGCATGTTACGATTCAGGCGTCTCAATGACACCACATAAAGGGCTTATAAATAATCATAGTGAATATCCAGGAGGTAGAACCATCCCAGGGATACTCGATAATTCCAATAATATAACGGGTTAGTCCATAACAAATAATAATCATGATCATCACAAGTCACAAGTCACGATCCAAGTTCTGGTTTAACAGTTTCTCCTCAAGACCGACACTAAGACCGACACTTGACCCATCCTGCATCAGTAGTCCTTAACCATGGACACGGCTATTTGAATAGATGTTTAATCTCTGCAGAGGGTGTACTCTTTACCCATGAGTAACGGATTCCTTTAGCCCATCGGGACTAATTCCGTCTACATCCTTTTGATTGAAAACACACCTATCCGCACACACCAGCCTAACTTACCAGTGTCTGGAATCACCCACGACCTATGGTCGACTCAGGAGGTTTAAATATTCCCTGCATGATTAGCATAACAATATATACTTCAACAAACAGACAGAATCACCACTCGACATACCTCACCATGCCGTACCGGACACAACCGTCACGACGGAGGACTAGGGACAACCCGTGTCTACCCAAGACAGAGGCTTTCCCGGATTCCTTCCGGTATGCATGGAAGGCATTCGATGGTGATTATTATCACAAACATGTCTAACTCTAATAGCATGCATGCACTCATGAGTAGAAACGTATCATCACATGAAATAACGGATACTCCGTGTCGAAGTGGTGTTGTATCCGTATAAATAACACACATAATATTATGCCAGGGTTCAGAATGCTTGCCTTCAAGTTGTGGGGAGGCAGGGTGCATTCCAACACTTTGAAAGTTTTCTTCTCTCTCCGACAATCCTATTTTTGAAAATATTCGAATTAACACATAGTTTAAAAATGGTACAAAAAAGTTGTCTGAATTTTTTTCAATAAAAATCTGAAAATAAACTAGGCAATATTTGAGAGAGGTAGGAAAAAGAATCAACTCATTTGGAGTTGTATTTAAAAAGTTATAGCCAGTCAAAGTTTTGGTCAAATTGTGTTTTTAAAATAAAACAGAAAAAGAAAAACGTTTCGAAACTAACCACGTCGAAGGCGTATTCTGGCGTTTACGCCTTCACTTATCCAGCATGGACAGCGCGTGGGTCGCTGACAGTGAGTCCAGGGGGCCCACTAGTTAGGTTTGACCAGTTGCCTTTCCCTCCTCTTCCTCTGCCCGAGCGAGGGGCAGAACTTCGGCGATTGGCGGCTCCCCGCGGGGCTCCGAGGGCGGGTGTCGGTGTCAAAACCGGAGGATCTCGGGTAGGGGGTCCCAAACTGTGCGTCTAGGCGGATGGTAACAGGAGACAAGGGACACGATGTTTTTACCCAGGTTCAGGCCCTCTCGATGGAGGTAATACCCTACTCCTGCTTGATTAATATTGATGATATGGGTAGTACAAGAGTAGATCTACCACGAGATGAAGGAGGCTAAACCCTAGAAGCTAGCCTATGGTATGATTGTTGTTCGTCCTATGGACTAAAACCCTCCGCTTTATATAGACACCAGATAGGTTAGGGTTACACAGAGTCGGTTACAATGGTAGGAGATCTACATATCCGTATCGCCAAGCTTGCCTTCCACGCCAAGGAAAGTCCCATCCGGACACGGGACGAAGTCTTCAATCTTGTATCTTCATAGTCTTGGAGTCCGACCGTGATGATAGTTCGCTATCCGGACACCCCCTAGTCCAGACTCCCTCAAGAGTCCCTTGAACCAGGCTTCAATGACGACGAGTCCGACGCGCATATTGTCTTTGGCATTGCAAGGCGGGTTTCTCCTCCGAATACTTCATAGAAGGTTTTGAACACCAGGATAGTGTCTGGCTCTGCAAAACAAGTTCCACATACCACCGTAGAGAGAATAACTTTTGCACAGATCTGCTGCCGTATTCTGCGGCGTGACATCACACCGCGGCCAGGTCTTCATATGAATTGTTTTTTGCTGTTCCACCTCAGCGCGTTTAGCGAGGTGGTTTCCTTGGCATGTCTTATCAAAGCATAGATCGTGCCCCCTTATTCCGGGATTCTCATCAATACGGATGTGGGTAACCCATCCGCGCCATTGATTACGGAGCTTGGGAGATAAGCGAGTTTTACCAGGCTGGTGGGGGACGATAACTTCGTCCGTCCATATAAGGATAAGGATCCACCTTTTCACCCACGCCTTCTTCCTCCTTTGCTCATCCATTTCACAAGACTCGAGCTCCAGCGCCCAAGTCCGCACATCCCACCTCAACCTTCTCCAACCATGTCAGAGCGGGAGGCGGGTGGATGGCCTCCTCCGCCATGGAGGGGCACATCACAAGACTGGGAGGCTGGATATTTGTCCCATGACATCGCGCACAAAGCTGCCCAAGCGGGGCACCTTATGCCAACCCCGGGCCCCATGAGAGGGTGGTGTTTCTCCCCACTTCCTCCATGGACTAGGTTTTCCACTTCACCCATTTGTGCGGGGGCTCATGTTCTACTACGGCCTGGACTTCCACGACCTGGCCCTGAATTTCAACCTCAACATCTCGGCGTTTATCGTCGTGTGCGAGGCCTTCCTCTGCATCCAGCCCCACTTCGGCCTATGGCTGAAGACCTTCAATGTTAGGCTGAAGGTTGTGGGCGGCCGTCAAGCGGAGTGCGGAGGCGCCATGGTTGGCAACATGGCCAAAGTCCTATGGCTCGAGGGCTCCTTTGTGGAGACAATAAAGGGGTGGCAATCGGGGTGGTTCTACATCACCGAGCCACGCGACCCCAAATGGGTGGCGGCCCCCGAATTTAGATCTGGCTTCCCCACACGGCTCTCGTCATGGAAAGAGACGGGCCTGACGTGGGGGAATTCAGACGAGACATCCGGACTCCAAACATGCGTCCGAAATCTGGTGGACAAGAATCTCAGGCTTGTCAATGTAATCCAGGTGATGCTCATTCGCCGGATTCTCCCATGCCAACAACGGGCCTTCAAATTGTGGGAGTTCGATCCGGCACAGCACTCGACTCTAAAAAGGCTCTTCGACACTACGCATTTAAGATGCCCGGAAGGTGTTGTTCAAGGCGCCGAGGCTCCCTCATCCGCCATCAAGATCGCGGATACAGAACGCAAGCCGTCAAGCGAGGTAAGTTATTTTACCCTTTACCGGACTCTTTTTCATAGATTGATTCTATGTGGGATCTAAAACTCCCTAATCTTTGACAGATCGGTCAAGACGTCCGGACAGATTAACCGTCCGGCTCCTTTGCCGAAAAGACCCAACGGACACCCGATTGACGGGTTGCTGGCTCCGGTACCCCATGTGGTGCCGGAGAAGAAGGCCAAGAAGGAGGCCGCTGAACTCAAGGAGCTCCCGACGCCAGTCTTTGTCGATTCAAGCGTAATCTTCTCCCGAGGACGAGGAGGAGGAAGAAGCTTCTCCAGCGGGGGAGGAGCGGAAAAGGAAGGCCGCCCCAACTGGGGAGGCCGGAGGGTCCAAGAAGGGAAGAACCCTTCCTCCGGACTTCTCCACCAAAGTCGACAACGACGAGGAGGATTGGCCAACAAGGGCCAAGCCCCTGGCGAGATCGTAAGTGTCCGGATGCCCATGGATTTTTTATCCTTGCATAGTGTTCTCTAATGCCAAACAATCATGCAGCCGCCCAAGGGCGAGTTCGCCGCTTCGTCGAGCGGGTCCCTGAGTTCGTCGGAAATGGAGAGTACTTCACTTCCGGCCGCCTCCTCACCTCACGCCGCGGACGACGCCGCGGTGGGGCCCCAAGGGGGGCTTGGTCAAGAGGAGGTGGCACAGGAGGCGCCGCAAGGCAACCTCCCGAACTCCAGGCGCGCGGGGGGCGAGACCCCCAGGGGCTCTAAGCCCGACCCTCGTCCGGACTCCACGCCGGAACCTTCAGCAGTTCCGGAGTCCGGCAAGCGGTACCTTCGTAAGAAGGGTAAGACGTCGGTGTCCTCCATCCAACCGGAGGCACCGGATAGCTTACTTGAGGCGCTTAACAGCGCCTCCATCGAGGAGGAGCACCGCACTGTTATGAGTGCGGTGATCCGGACAGTTCAGTCCGCCAAGAGCGGGCTGACTGAAGCCTGTACCAGCCTTCTAACAAGCTTTGAGGTAAGTTTAGAATATGTAAAAAATATTACCGCATAGACAAGAGTTCTCGATGCTTAGTTCGGTGTTCGGAAAGAAAAGCCGGACTAAGGATCTAAAAAGATATACGCAGGAGTCTAACATAAGTATGTCAATATGGGAATGCAGGCTCTTTGACCTCTGCCATTGTCGGTGTACTAGAGTAGGGGTACCCTAGTATCCCGAACTTGTGCACAGGAAGTTGCAGCCCTCCGCGGCAAGGCTTACCGGGTGACCGCCAAGGTCCTCCGTGGTTCCTTTGGAGCCATTCAAGAACAAAGTATTTAAGCAAAGGAGGCAAGACCCCGGCAAGAGGAGCTTGCCGGGAAGGCCACCCATGGCACATAGGAAACAAGGCCCCGGCAAGAGGAGCTTGCCGGGAAGGCCACCCCAGGCACTTACAAGACAAGGCCCCGGCAAGAGGAGCTTGCCGGGAAGGCCCGGTGAGCGACAAGCTTCCGGGCGCGACAAAATAACAACCACGGCAAGGCGCTTGCCGGGGCAGACCACCTCTCTGTACCTACGCTCCAGCGCATCCACTAACGTGTCGCCCTGGGCCTTTCCAGCGCCAAGGTGGCGAGAGGTCAGCAGCCAGCGGTGCGAGGTGGCAAGCGGCGCTGACAAGTTTGCCATCGTGGCGGACGGTGGTGCCCCTGACGGTCCATGTTTGCACTGTTAGGGCGACAAGATGGGCATTTAATGCCTTTGTCCCCTGCCGTCAGAGTTAGGTATATTACATCAGACATCGTACAAGTAGATGTACCAACCACTAGTTTTACATTTGTACCCCCGTCTACGTTGCCACCTGTCGGAGCCCCTTTGAGCATATAAAAGGAGGCCCATGCGCAACGTAGAGGGGGGTTGGTCAGTCGATCAGTTCCCTCCGGGTTCGATCTCGTTAGCTGCTGCGTCAGACTTTGTAGCATTCGAGCGCTCGAGCAAGAAGGCAATACACCTAGACATGCAGCAAGAGGAGTATTATCTCCGGAGAGCTCGCTGGGTAAAACCTCCCGCGTGCTTCGGCCTCGATCTGCTTCTTCATGCGACCTCCGCTCCCCGCCGAACCGAAGGGGCTCGGTCCGCCGCCCCATAGGTGTTCGTGGGCCAGATCAGCCTGCCCGACATCTTTGGCGCGCCCGGTAGGGGCGTCGAGGTTGTGTGAACCTGATCCGGCGTCCACGCGAGCTAGATCTTCATCATCTTCGTCGATATGCCACCGAAGAAGAAGGCCTCGGCGGCAGAAGCCCCCTCCGCGTCGAACCCACCACCATCGGAGCAAACATGTGGTGGGGTGGACGCCGACGGAAGAATGGACGGCGACGAGGGAGCTCACGGTGCTACCAAGTCCAAGGACAAGGCCGCGCAGACCTCGGCGTCCGTACATGTACCGCGCCTGTCTCAGGAGGCGCGAGACCGACAGCGTCATGGCACTTACAATGCCATACGCTCGTTGGACCGAGATCGAGCTGGAGGATCTCGGGACGTTCAAGACCAGCATGCACGCCAACACGCTGGCACGAGCGAGGCACGGTCACTCGGACGGGATACTGCTCCTTCTAACATAGATAGAAGTCCGAGCATATCCCGCTCCTCGCGTCGTTCGCCACTGCCACCCACTACTCCAGCAGAAGCTCTAGCGAGAGCTCAACTGCTCCTGGATTACCCTCCAACGGTCGACAAGACTTGTGCACGGGCAGTTGCAGCCCTCCGCGGCAAGGCTTACCGGGTGACCGCCAAGGTCCTCCGTGGTTCCTTTGGAGCCATTCAAGAACAAAGTATTTAAGCAAAGGAGGCAAGACCCTGGCAAGAGGAGCTTGCCGGGAAGGCCACCCATGGCACATAGGAAACAAGGCCCGGCAAGAGGAGCTTGTCGGAAGGCCACCCTGTGCACTTACAAGACAAGGCCCGGCAAGAGGAGCTTGCCGGAAGGCCCGTGAGCGACAAGCTTCCGGTAGCGACAAAATAACAACCGCGGCAAGGCGCTTGTCGGGCAGACCACCTCTCAGACCCACGCTCCAACAGCATCCACTAACGTGTCGCCTGACCTTTCCAGGTAGCAGCGTGGCGAGGCTGCAGCCACCGGTATGCGAGGTGGCAAGCGGTTGACAAGTTTGCCATCATGGCGGACGGTGGCGCCTCGACGGTCCATGTTTGCACCGTTAGGGGCGACAAGATGGGCATTTAATGCCTTTGTCCCCTGCCGTCGAGTTAGGTATATTACACTGTACCTTTGTACAAGTAGGTGTACCCACCACTAGTTTTACATTTGTATCCCGCCCACGTTGCCACCGCCGGAGCCCCTTTGAGCATATAAAAGGAGGCCCATGCGCAACGTAGGAGGGGTTGGTCATCGATCAGTTCCCTCCGTGCTCGATCTCGTTAGCTGCTCGTCTGCATCAGTAGCATTCGAGTGCTCCCGAGCAAGAACGCAATACACCTAGACATGCAGCAGAGGAGTGTTATCTCTCCGGAGAGCTCCGACTGGGTAAAACCTCTCGCGTGCTTCGCCGATCTGCTCTTCAGGCGACCTCCGCCTCCGCCAAACCGAAGGGGCTCGGTCCGCCGCCCCATAGGTGTTCGTGGGGTCCGGGTGAGTTATGGTGTGACCTGGCCGCGTGTGTGTGCCCTGCTTTTGGGCCCGGCCCAACAGCGCTGCACCGCAGGTGGCCCAGGCCCGGGGGCTCTTGTCGGTGTACTAGAGTAGGGGTACCCCAGTATCCCGAACTTGTGCACGGGCAGTTGCAGCCCTCCGCGGCGAGGCTTACCGGGTGACCGCCAAGGTCCTTCGTGGTTCCTTGGAGCCATTCAAGAACAAAGTATTTAAGCAAAGGAGGCAAGACCCCGCAAGAGGAGCTTGTCGAAGGCCACCCATGGCACATAGGAAACAAGGCCCCGGCAAGAGGAGCTTGCCGGGAAGGCCCGGAGCGACAAGCTTAGGGCGACAAAATAACAATCATGTAAGGCGCTTGCCAGGCAGACCACCTCTTCAGACCTCACGCTCCAAATAAGATCCACTAACGATATGCCTGGGCCTTTCCCGGTGCTGCGTGGCGAGAGGCTATGCAGCCCCGGTGGTGCGAGGTAAGCGGCGGTGACAAGTTTGCCATCGTGGCGGACGGTGGCGCCCGACGGTCCATGTTTGCACCGTTAGGGCGACAAGATGGGCATTTAATGCCTTTGTCCCCTCGCCACGAAAGTTAGGTATATTACACCGCATAATCGCATAAGTAGGTGTACCAACCACTAGTTTTACATTTGTACCCCCATCTACGTTGCCACCTGTCGGATCCCCTTTGAGCATATAAAAGGAGGCCCATGCGCAACGTAGAAGGGGTTGGTCAGTCGATCAGTTCCCTCCAGGCTCAGTCTCCTTAGCTGCTCATCTGTACTGTAGCATTCGAGTGCTCCTGAGCAAGAATGCAATACACCTAGACATGCAGCAGTAGGAGTGTTATCTCTGCGGAGAGCTCCGAAGCTGGGTAAAACCTCTCGCATGCTTCACCTCGATCTGCTCTTCGTGCGACCTCCGCTCCCCGCCGAACCGAAAGGGGCTCGGTCCGCCGGCCCCATAGGTGTTCGTGGGCTAGATCAGCCTGCCCCAACATCTTTGAGCAAACAGGTGGTGGGGTGGACGCCGACGGAAGAATGGACGGCGACGGGGGAGCTCACGGTGCTACCAAGTCCAAGGACAAGGCCGCGCAGACCTCGGCGTCCGTACATGTACCGCGCCTCTCAGAGGCGCGGGACCGACAGCGTCATGGCATTCACAATGCCATACGCCGTTGGACCGAGATCGAAGTGGAGGATCTCGGGACGTTCAAGACCAGCATGCACGCCAACACGCTGGCACGAGCGAGGCACGGTCACTCGGACGGGATACTGCTCCTTCTAACAAAGATAGAAGTCCGAGCATATCCCGCTCCTTGCGCCGTTCGCCACTGCCACCCACTACTCCAGTAGAAGCTCTAGCGAGAGCTCAACTACTCCTGGATTACCCTCCAACGGCCGACAAGGTCGATGAGTGGAGGGCCACCATACAGAGCCTCATCGGCCGCTTAACGGCGACGCTCATGGCAACTGGCGCGTCGCTGCCGCGGCAGGAACGCCAAACGCGAGCCGGTGGCGACGAGACCGGTGGGGGTGCAACCACCATGCACTCTCCACCCCGAAGGCCAAGATCGCCGACTCGCCGGATCCACCTCGACAGCGACTCCACTGCGTCATCAGATCCACGAGCTCATCGCGATCAGCGCCAAGTGCTACACGATCGACAACAAGAGGACGCTCGAACTCGCATCGAGCGCCGAAGAGAAGCGCGACGTCAATCCGACAAGTGCGCCGGGCCCTCTGTCGGCATGCACGCGCCAGAGGAACCAGGCGACTTGCCGTACGCGGTAGGTTGCCCTGCGTTCACTCGTGAGCTGCGGCAAGTCCAGTGGCCCAGCAAGAAAAACTTCAAGCCAGACGTACCGGAGAAGTACGACGGCAAGACGCATCCGTCGGAGTTCCTCAGCATCTACACCATCGCGGTGCAGGCTGCCGGGGGGCGAGACGACAAGATCCTTGCCAACTACTTCCCACTGGTGCTCAAGCCCAACGTCAGGTCCTGGCTCATGCACTTGCCGGACAACTCCATATCTTCTTGGGAGATCTATGCCATCAGTTTGTCGGTGCCTTTACAGGCGGCCACAAGCCCCATGGCCAAGAAAGCGACCTTCATCTCGCCACCCGTAACGAAGGAGAGCCCGCGCAAGTATATTCAGAGATTCAGCCGTGTACAACACAACATCCCGTGACGTCCACCCCGCCACAGATCAGCGCGTTCCATCAGAACGTGCGGAACCGCGGGATGCGGAAGGAGATGGCGATGTGCAAGATCAGAGACGTCAGCGAGCTATACGCCCTGGCCGACAGGTGCGCACATGCTAAGGAGGGGAGGAGACTCCCCGGAGAGAATACCGAAGCAGGAGGATCTGACAGTGAGGAGACCGCCCCGGCAAAGAAGAGCCGGCGGCGGGGCAACAGGAAAAAGAAAGGTAGAGATGTGCTAGTCGTCGAGCAGTCCAAGCAACGGAGGTGGCGACAAGAACGCCAAGGCTGGTAGCTCGGCAAGGAGGTTGCCGCTGGCGCCAACCACCGATCTATGGCGGCCGCCGACAAGCGAGACGGCTCCGCAAGCGTATCTTGCAAGATCCACCGCACCAAGGGTCATGACCTCCAGAGCTGCAAGAAGGTCGAGCAGCTTGTTGAGCAATAGAAAGCTGAATACGAACGACGCGACAAGGAGAAGGCCCAGGAAGGTGCTGGAGGAGTAAGCAAGAAACGTCCCGGCCGGGGAGGACGCCGCGGCAAGGCCAAGCAGCGGCAAGGAGACAGACCTCCCCGCGGCCGCGACAAGGATGAAGACGAAGACGACGATGAAGACATGGATGATGACGAGGCCGATGAGCAGGAGTTCCAGAAAGCCACAGAGGTCCTATGCGTTGACGGTGGTGCTTCTCTGCATACCTCACACCGCCAACTCAAGAAGTGGATGCGGGAGGTCAATGCAGCAGAACCATCCATCGAGTCATGCAAGCCTCTGAAATGGTCCAGCACGCCTATCATCTTTGACATTGAGGACCACCCTGATCGCGTAACAGCGGTCGGGTGCTTGCCGATGTTGGTTTCACCAACTATCCGCAACCTCAAGGTCACCAAGATGCTAGTTGACGGCGGGGCCGCTTGAATCGATCTCCTCCGCGGTGCTCCGAAACTCCAGATCCTCGATGGCGAGCTCAAGAGACCGCACTTTCCAAGGAATTAATCCGAAGGAGCAAGCGAAGGGAAAGATCACGTTGCGGTGACATTTGGCAGCGAGTTGAACTTCAGGACTAAGAGGGTCACCTTTGATGTTGCCGACTTTCCGTTGCCTTACAATGGAATACTTGGCCGCCCAAAGACTCGCCAAATTTATGGCGGCCTCTCACTACGCCTACAACCTGCTGAAGATGCCAGGCCCGATAAGCGTCATCTCTGTCCCCGGCGACAAGAAGGATGCCCTTATCTGCGCCGACAAGATCTACCGGGAAGCAGCAGCCGCGACAGATTGCAAGCCACTTGCCGCTGAAGCTCCCGGGGGGAAGAAGAAGGCCAAGTCCGGCAAGAGCTCTGATGCCCACTCCGGCAAGCGCACCTCTTCGGAGTGCTGCGCTACCGTCGAGGACGCACCATCGAGCTCCACCGGCAAGTACAAGAAGACGATGACAGCTCCACCAGAGACCAAGAAGGTGTATGCCAAGGAGGACGGCACTGGTGGTACTCTTCACCATCGCTGCCTCTCTCGACCCTAAATAGGAAGGCGCGCTCGTTGCTTTCTGGCGGCGAACGCCAACGTGTTCGCATGGCAACCGTCGACATCCCCGGTGTTCCTGTGAAAGTAATTGAGCACCATCTTGCCGCTTGTCCTCATGCACGCCCGCCAAGCGTAAAGTCGTGAAGCAAGCAAAGGAGCGTCAAGAGTTCATTGCGGAAGAAATCAAGAAACTGGAAGCAGCAGGCCTTGTCAGAGGGGTACTCCATCCTACGTGGTTGGCCAATCCTGTAGTTGTATGCAAGGCTAACGGGAAATGGAGGCTTTGTATCGACTTCACCGATGTCAATAAAGCTTGTCCCAAAGATCCATTTCCCTTGCCGCGCATCGACCAGATTGTTGACTCCACGGCCGGATGTGATTTGCTTTCATTTCTGGATGCATATTCAGGATATCATCAGATCTTCATGGCGTAAGAGGATGAGGAGAAGACCGCATTCATCACCCCATGTGGCACATACTGTTTTGTACGAATGCCCTTCGGGTTAAAGAATGCTGGTTCAACGTTTGCAAGAGTAGTTCATGATGCTTTTGAGCCGCAAATGCACATAAATGTGGAAGCCTACATGGGTGACATAGTGGTCAAAAGCAAGGATAAGGCGACCCTAGTTCAAGATTTAGATGAAACCTTTACAAATCAAGGCAAGATCAACCTCAAGCTCAACCCCGAGAAGTGCGTGTTTGGAGTCCCTTCCGCAAGCTTCTCGGGTTCTTCGTGTCTCAGGGGAACCGGCCAATCCCGACAAGATCAAGGCCATTGAGCAGATTGAAGCACCAAAAAGCGTCAAGGACGTATGAAGACTTGCCGCTATGTAGCTGCTCTCAGCAGGTTTATCTCTAGGTTCTGCTGAGCGCCTGCCATTTTTCAAAATCTTGACAAAGGCAGGTCCGATGCAATGGATTCCGAAGCGGAGGCAGCGCTGCAGACTTGAAGAGATACATCCTCCACTCCAACACTTGTCGCACCTAAGCCACAAGAGAAGTTGTCATATATATAGCAGCAACCAATCAAGTGGTTAGTGCTGCGTTAGTAGCGGGAGGGAGGCGGATGATGAGCTAGCAACCACGGCAGACACATCCAAATGACAAGGTGGGGGGCTTCACGGCAAGCTCGTCCCGACAAGGACGGATCTGCATGCACGCATGAGCGTATGCGTAAAGGATGGTGCAAATACCATTTACTTTGTCGGTTCCCTTCTGCAGGGGCTAGGTCAAGGTACTACGGTGTGCAGAAATTGCTTTTTCCGGCCTCCTCATGGCCTCGAGAAAGCTGCGCCATTACTTTCGTGCACATGAGATCACAGCTTGTCACTCGCTTTCCGCTAAAGAGGATACTGCAGAATCCAGAGGCAACAGCAGGATTGTCGAGTGGGCACGAACTGTCAAGCTTTGGCCTCAAGTTTGAGAGCACTTCAACTATCCAAAGCAGAGCATTGGCGGAGTTCATAGCAGAATGGACACCAACGCCAGATGAAGAAATTCCGTAAACGAAAGGCCCCCGTCAAGGAAACAAACAAAGAGTGGCTGATGTACTTTGATGGTGCCTTCGCTGCAAGGCGCCGGTGCCGGGCGTTGCTTGTCGCACCCACCGGAGAGCACCTCAAGCACGTAGTCCGTGATGCATTTTCCCAAGGAGCAAGCAACAAACAATACAAAGAGAGTATGAAGGTTTGCTTGCCGGTCTCGTGGATCGCAGTGGACCTTGGGATCAAGAAGCTCATTGTCGTGGGTGACTCACAACTTGTTATCCGCCAAGTGAACAAGAATTATCGAGTCCGTTGATGGAAGCTTATGTTGATGAAGTGAGGAAGCTAGAAGAGCATTTTGACGGCCTGCAAATGGAATATATTCCGAGAGCTCGTAACGACATTGCCGATGGCTTGTCAAAGTGCGCCGCGACTTAAGTTACTCAATGGAACCAGGGATTTTCGTGCTCAAGCTGACTCGGTCGTCCGTAACACCACCAACAGACAGAGCAAGAAGAGGAGGTTGATCTCTGGTGACTACTTTCCGCAGAGCTTCCCGAAGCCGCCGCCAAGAAGGTCCCCAAGATCGACACCAACAGAGCTGAGGGGCAGTTTGCTCCGACAAGCCCCAGGGTTTGTTTCGTTGAAGCAGACGCTCCCGACAAGTTTTGCTCCGGCAAGCTTGCCGGGGAACGTCAACCTCCGGCTGAGGCGCAGGTTCTTGCCGTGGAAGCTGATGTTCCCGCAGCGGCAGATGTGCCTTTAGTCCTTGTTGTCGAGCCGCAAGCTCCAGCATGGGCGCAGCAGATTGTCCATTTCCTTCATACAGGAGAACTTCCCGAAGAGCAAGAAGAAGCGGAAAGAGTAGCCCGACAGTCAAGTATGTACCAGTTTGTCGATAGCACACTGTACAGAAGAAGACTCAACGGTGTGAAATTGAAGTGTATTCATCGGGAAGACGGACAAAAGCTGTTGGCAGAGATACATGGAGGCATATGTGGTCACCACATTGGCGCCAGAGCACTTGCCGGCAAAGCGTTCCGGCAAGGTTTCTTTTGGCCGACAGCCCTCCGGGATGCAACTGCACAAGTAACCAAGTGTGAAGCGTGCCAGTTCCATTCCAAGCGCATACACCAGCCAGCTCAAGCTCTCCAGACGATCCCTTTATCCCGCCATTTTCGGTCCGGGGCTCGACATCCTCGGCCCCTTCCCCGAAGTTGTCGGGGCTTTGAGTACTTGTACGCTGCAATCGACAAGTTCACAAAGTGGCCGGAAGTGGAAGCAGTGAGGAAGGTGACAAAGACAGCAGCCAAGTTCTTTCAGTCGATTGTTTGCCGCTTCGAATCCCTAACAGGATCATCACCGACAACGGCACACAGTTCACAAGCCGCACCTTCATGCAAGACGTCCAAGATCTTGGCGCCAAAGGTTCGCCGCTTATGTTGCTCATCCGAGAAGCAACGGTCAAGCGGAGATGGCAATGCCGGAGAGCTGCTGAAAGCTCAAGACCAGGACTTTCGAACGGCTGCGCAAGTGCGGAAGAAACTGGATTGAGGAGCTGCCGGTGGTTCTTTGGTCGATCGTAACGACGCCAAATCGAGCCATCGCCGTACACCTTTCGCTCTAGTCTATGGAGCAGAGGCAGTTCTCCCCACGGAACTCGTGATACGGATCGCCTCGAGTGCTCGCTTATGATGAGCTTGAGCAAGAGCAGCTGCGACAAGATGACGCGCTGCTCCTTGAGGAAGATCGTCTTCAGGCTGCGGTACGAGCTGCTCGGTACCAGCAAGCTTTGTGCCGCTACCATAGCCGCAAAGTCAATGCCAGAAGTCTCGAGGAGGGCGACCTTGTTCTTCGGCGCGTTCAGTCCGCCAGGAATTCCAACAAGTTGACGCCAAAGTGGGAAGGCCCTTATCGGGTGAAACGAGTCACTAGGCCTGGCGCTGTCCGCCTTGAGACCGAAGATGGCATTCCGGTGAGCAACTCCTCGAATATTGAGCATCTTCGTAAGTTTTACTCCGTGAAGCGTTGCTGCGGAACCTGTTCGCAACCACCTTTTGTACAAGTCTTGCCGCTGAAGCATGTAATCCTTTGTACAAAGTCGGGCGCAGACCCCGTGCATCAGTAAAGCTAGCGTGCTTCGCACACCTTGTCGATTTCATGCTGTTTACTTCTATTTTGCATGCATTATCTGACACTTTGTGCGGCACCTACCCCTGGTAAGTGATAATGAGCCACAAGGCTCCATATCTTTATTTTCTCTTCTTTCTCTTTCTCAAAGAAAGGAAGGTTCCCCCGCACACAAGTTTGCCGGGGGGGGGGGGGGGAGAAGATAATTGTTTGGAAAAAGCGTAGCTCAAGGAAGTCTAACCTTACAGGAAGCAAACGATGTAAAAGCTAAGTTGCCAAAGTTTGAGCAATCAGTTTTAAAATTTTTAAGTTATTTTCCTTGAACGACCGAACTTTGTATGGAAAACCTGTGCAGAGGAACCAACTTCGTAGCTAGTTGCGCCTTACTTTGTTTCGAGTCCGCTCAACAACTTAAGTGAGTCATGACTAGTTGCGACAAGGTTGCTTGTCGGAAGCGGCTCCGCCAAAGAAGTTGCCGACGTTCAAGACTTTTCGGCCTTCATGGCTCGGTGCCAGCGCCGACAAGTTCCCTAAAAGCGTAAGGCGAAAACATACAAAGGAAGGAATCAACTAAAGGAAATAGCATAGCAATTGATATCCAAAATAAAGTTATATTACAAGATAGCTTGCCACAGCTCTAATGGATTGTTCCTATGACATGACTAGCAGCGGCAAGAGCAAGAGAAAACGGGCGGCCTAATCTACGCGACCACCCTCAACCCTCTTAATCCCGCTCACCCTGTCCACAATGGGTGCGACAAGGGTCTTGAGCGCCTCCACATCGGCATCCGGCGGCAGAGACTTGAGGACGTTGGTGAAGTTGAGGCCCGGGTTGCGGAAGGCCACCTTCATCAGCACCTTTTGGAAGGTTCCCGCGCAGATCTGGCGCGACTCCTCGGCCAGCTATTTTGGGACCTCTTCCCGGAGTCACTGGAGGCCCATCACCACGCCCTTGAAGAATAAGCTAAGCTTGGCGCTGGGTTGGAGGTGCTCGTCGGAGGAGTATCCAAGATCGACCATCCCCAGCTCCATCAGCTCGCTGTGGATGGCGGCGGCAGTATCCACGAGACCTTCGGTCCAAGGCTCCACACTCTCCCTCAAGGCGCCTGGTGGCAACAAGATTCGCCAACAGCTCCTCGTCGGCCTTGATCTTCTCCTTCAAGGCCGCCTCCGCCTCCTTGGCGCCGTCCAGCGTCTGAGTCAAAGTAGTCGGCTTCAACCTGTGTCGGCATTGGAGTCCTTGGCGGCGCTGAGCTCCTTGCTCCACTCGGCGCGACAGCCCTGCAGCTCGCCAAGAGTGTAGGCGTCCTTCTCGCGCTCGTGCTTGAGTGCAGCAAGCTCCTCGCCGCTCTTCTTGAGGTTGGCCTCCAACTGCGCCACCTTCGTCTCCAGCTCCTTCTTGGCGGCCTCGGCAGCTGCGGCAGCATCCTTTGCCTCCTTGAGAGCCCCGCCAAGTGTTCCCTCGCGCATGGCGAGATCCTCCTCGTGGCTGTCCAGGTTGACCTTCCGCTGCGCCAGCTCGCTTTCCTGCGCAGACAGCTTCTCGGCGGCAAGCCGCTGTTCCTCCTCAGCTGCAGCCTTCTCGACGATGAAGGCCGTGCGCTCCTAGGCGAGTTGCTCCCGCTCCTCCGCCAAAGATCGGAGAGCTTCCTGGTTGCGGCCCCAGAGCTCCTCCGCGCGCTTCTCAATATCTGCTCCCGCCTTCGCGACAAGCGCCTCCCGGACGCCTTGATTTGGCTTGTCGAGGCGTAGAGCGACAAGAGCTTCCGCAGCAGTTGCTCTCCTCCTCGGGCTCGCCACGCTGCTGCTGGCGCGTCAACTAAGCGTCGGCCAGCGAGGCGTAGCAACTCTTCATCGAAGGTTTCTCCTTCGGCCAGCGCCCTGGAGCTCGACTCCCACGGGAGCTTGATGAAGATGCCGTCGCCGGCCTTCAAGTAGGCGCCGGGCTGGGGCTCTTCGGAGTCCGACGCTGCAGCAGCGGCGGAGGGATCGGCAGTCGGTGTAGCGCCTGGCGCTCCTGCAGCCTCGGTGCGTCGGCGATCGCGGACCCCTCGCCCGGCCGCGGCGGCAGCCAGCTGACCTCTTCGCCCGGCAGGCTCGTCGGCGCCGGCTTCTTCTTCCACGACGGTGGCTTCATCAAGTTGCTTGGCCATGTCCTCCTCGCCGGGCGACCTCGGTCTCCATCGGCTCATGTGGCGGACGGATGAAGAAAGTCAAGCAAATATTCAAAGATAAAATCGTAAGAAGAAAAACACAAGGGAAGTACTCAGCAAGAAGGTTACCTGCTACCGGGGCTGCGGTCATGGTCTCCGCCGCCAAGTGATCGCTGGTGCCGCCCCTTGCCGGAGAGCTGCCCTTGCCGGGAAGGCTCCTTACCGAGACGGCCCCTTGCCGGGAATCCACCCTTGGCGGCGTAGTCGAAGGTATGAAGCTGCTCTGCTCCTACACAAGTCAACATCGAGATATCAAGAAAGGGAAAAGCACCCATGCACGCCAACAGCAAGAAATAGACCATATACTTACGCTGGGGCTGCGCTGGGCTGCCTTGAAGGAGAGTTGCCTCATCCGGCAAGGTTGTCTCGGACGCGCCTCCGCTGTCAGCAGTAGTTTCGCCCTCGACGACAATCACCGAGTCTTGGCCCTCTTCGACATTCTCCGGGCCAACGTCACGAAAAGGAATGGATTCAGAGTAAAGCAGATCGTATACAAGACAAGGCAACAAATCAAAGAATTACAAGTACAAAGAAGGAATCTTACTCTTCCTCTTCCTCGCCGGAGCCGAGCGGAGAGGTCGACTGCTCCCCTCCCAGACGACGAGGTGGGGGAGTGGGCTCCCTTGACGCTTGGCAGAGCGGGACAGGTGGCTCTGCGAGGCCCGCCCAGCTTGCCGCAGCGGTGTGAGGTGCTCCTGCTGCAACAAAGTGCTTGCCGCGGTGGAGCGCTGGCCCCACGGGCGCTGCGGTTGCTGTCCCTGCCTGCCGCCCAGCCGCGTCCCCGCCTCGCGAAGACGCCTTCTCGGTGGAGCCGGTGGCTCCGCCATGACAAGCTGCTTGGAGGTGGAGAGGATGCGCCGGGCGGGCTCGCCCGACTTGGCTTCAGTGCTCGGCAAGCTCTTTCCTCGTCGACGAACTCCTTTCGCCGACAAGGCTTGCCGCCTCGGCTGCCTCTGCCTCCCTCCATAGTAAAGCCAAACTTCGCCCAGCGGCCTGCCGCCTCTTCTAGCTTTCAGTGGCGTCGCCGCATCTTGCCGTCAGTGGTGTCGCGGGTGAGGCCCGTCTGCTCATTGGGGCGGACCGGCATCTCCACTAGATTGTCGAAGAACTGCCGCACGACGTTGTCGGACGACTCTTGCCAAGTGGGGACAATTCCGTGGGAGTCACACAACAGCATCATTGCACGGATGCGGTCGAGCGACGAGTTGTTGCACAGCGGAACGACACCCCTCGGGCAACCTAAACATCTCCGGATGATCAGGATCATGCTTGAACAGCTCTAAGAGCATTGCGTCAAGCTTCCAAGACAAAGTGAAGTTGAAGTTGAGGCCTGGGCGCAGCCTCATGATGTCTGCGGCGTTCTGAAATTTCCAGCAGGTCTCCTTCTCTCCCTGCAAGAGGCGCGGCGGCGCGAAGGAAGTCCGCGCCAACAAGTGCCTCTGATGAGTCCGGCAAGTCTGAGGCGGAGGATTCGTAATCGCGATCTTCAACCTAGCATCCTCCGGGGCGGATTGCTCCAATCATTGCCGCGTATCACCGGGGTTTGCATCGGGCGGTAAAGGCTGCGGGTTCTCCTCAACGATCCAGCACCAATCTGCCCTCCACTCCTCCCATTTGCTACTGAAGCTCTCCCTCCAGATAGGCCTCCTTCTTGCCGACCACAGAGACCCAAGCAATCCCTCCGGCAAGGGCTCTCCTCTCTCGGCTCGGGGCAAAAAGAAGTGACGGAAAAGAGCTACATTGGGGTGGACTCCGACAAAGTTTTCGCAGAGATGTGCGAAAACCGCCATGGTCAGAACGGCGTTGGGGGTGAAATCAAGGAGGCGGAACCCGTAGGTGTTCATAATGTCGCAAAAGTACTCAGAGAAGGGCGGGCAGAGCCCGCAGTAGAAGAAAAGCGCAAAGAAGGGATACCCGTCAGGGCGATTCTGCAGCGGCGCGGGAGTACCTTCGTGCGCTGGATGCGCGTCTCCGTCGACCAAGAGGTAGTAGTTCTCCCTCGGCTCCCTCGCGGCCGAGGGGGAAAAACGCCCGCTCCTTCCGCGCCGCAAGCCGCAGCGCCTCGGCCTACTTCACGGTCTTCCTCTTGTCGGCTTTCGGGCCCATGGCGGAGGCAGTGGAGGAGGTCGACGGCGTTGTTGGTGCTGGTGGCAATGGGGGGCGGAGCACCGCTCTCTTTTCAGCCTTGAAGAGAAGGGGGGAGCGGCGGTGGTTTTTCGATGGGACAGCAACTGGCAAGGTAGGCGACGTGCCCCTGCTTCCTCTGCTTATAAAGGGGGAGGGGGCGGACGTTCCGATTTCCCTAATAAAGAAACCCCCACGACCTCTCCCACGATCTCTCACACGACGCCACGTTCGGTGCGTGCCGTTCGTGGGGGACGTGGTGGGTCCGGGGTGGGTTATGGTGTGACCCGGGCCGCGTGTGCCCGTGCCCTGTTTTGGGCCTGGCCCAACAGCGCTCGGCACCGTATGTGGCCCAGGCCGGGGGCTCTGTCGGTGTACTAGAGTAGGGGTACCCTAGTATCCCGAACTTGTGCATTGTGAAGTTGCAGCCCTCCGCGGCAAGGCTTACCGGGTGACCGCCAAGGTCCTCCGTGGTTCCTTTGGAGCCATTCAAGAACAAAGTATTTAAGCAAAGGAGGCAAGACCCCGGCAAGAGGAGCTTGCTGGGAAGTCCACCCATGGCACATAGGAAACAAGGCCCCGGCAAGAGGAGCTTGCTGGGAAGTCCACCCATGGCGCATAGGAAACAAGGCCCCGGCAAGAGGAGCTTGCCGGGAAGGCCACCCCAGGCACTTACAAGACAAGGCCCCGGCAAGAGGAGCTTGCCGGGAAGGCCCGGTGAGCGACAAGCTTCCGGTAGCGACAAAATAACAACCGCGGCAAAGGCGCTTGCCGGGCAGACCACCTCTCTGTACCTCGCTCCAGTAGCATCCACTAACGTGTCGCCTGGGCCTTTCCGGTAGCGTGGCGAGAGGTCAGTGCAGCCAGCGGTGCGAGGTGGCAAGCGGCGCTGACAAGTTTGCCATCGTGGCGGACGGTGGCGCCCCTGACGGTCCATGTTTGCACTGTTAGGGCGACAAGATGGGCATTTAATGCCTTTGTCCCCTGCCGTCAGAGTTAGGTATATTACACTGTACACTGTACAAGTAGGTGTACCCACCACTAGTTTTACATTTGTACCCCCGTCTACGTTGCCACCTGTCGGAGCCCCTTTGAGCATATAAAAGGAGGCCCATGCGCAACGTAGAGGGGGGTTGGTCAGTCGATCGCCTCCCTCGTGCTCGGTCCTGCTAGCTGCTCGTCTGCATCAGAAAGCATTCGAGCTCTGAGCAAGAAGGCAATACACCTAGACATGCAGAAGTAGGAGGATTATCTCTCCGGAGAGCTCCAAAGCTGGGGAAAACCTCCCGCGTGCTTCGCCTCGATCTGCTCTTCGTGCGACCTCCGCTCCCCTTGAACCGAAAGGGGCTCGGTCCGCCCGGCCCCATAGGTGTTCGTGGGCCGATCAGCTCTGCCCGACAAACAGAGACCGATCAAGGAGGTCAATGCATTGAAGCAGAGCCTCGGCGGTCCGAGAGCGAGCTCGGCCAAGCCAAGAAGCAGCTCGAGGACAAGGAAGGTAAGTAGTACCTTATTAAAGAAATACCTTATAGAAAGGTTTCAAGCTGCAAAAATAACAGGAATACCATGGAGTACTGCAGGGCCACGAACAAGGTGGCGACTCAAGGAAGCGGTTTCCGTGGCCGAAAACAAAGCGGCCGCGGAACGCACTGAGCGAGAAAAGGGGAGGCGCAGCTTGGCGGAGGTGTGCAAGAGCTCCAGCGCCGTGGAAAAACACGAGGGTGCAGGCGTGACTCAAGACTCGAGAGTCCGAGCTTGCCTCGGCTCTTGAGAGTGCCAAAGCTGCTAAGGCCGAAGCCCAAAAAGCCCTCCAAGAAATTGAATCGCTAAAGAAGATAGCGGCGGGTAAGGCATTCTTTATGCAAAGCAAGCATGTGAAAGTGAATTACCTATTACTTACCCGGATTCGAGCTCTCCAGAGCATTCGCAGATCTGCCCTCAGTAGTGTGTCCGATGTCAGCCGCATTCTACCGCGCCAAGGAGGGAGCTCAATGGAGAAGGTGTTCGGTCTCTCAATTTCTTTGAGGCCGGACATCCGGTGCCCCTAAGCGACCAGCTGAAGCAGCTGGTCGAGCTCCACAAGGTCGCCGAACAGGCCATGAAGGGCCTCATAGTTCAGCTGTGGCCATTGGAAGCCATGCCTGGCAGCTACTTTGGGCTAGTGCGGTGGCTGGTGGATGCCTGTCCACGGATTGAAGTCATCAAGCGCTCCGTCTGCATTGAAGGTGTCCGTCGGGCCCTTGCCCGTGCTAAAGTGCACTGGGGCAAGCTGGATGCGGAGAAGCTTGTGACGGACGGGCCACCGAAGGGCAAGGAGCATCGCACGCCGAAATGTACTATGAGGGCCTCTCAAGGGTGCCCGCCAAATAGCGGATGAGTGCTCCAAAGATGTAATTTTTGAATAGACTCGCATTTGTTATCCCAGACGCTGAAAACTTGTTCATATGCGCTTAAGCAACGCTTATTAATTTAAAATATTACCTTCATGCGGCCGCTTATCAAATTTGAGATATGGCAAGTCGTTATTTCAGCCCCATGCCACGAAAGTGTGGGGTGTTCGGGATAAACTTGAGCACTCTTGTTCCCATTCTTGGGTCCATCTAGGAGGCGCCAACGCGAACGAACTAGGAAACCGGAGTTATAATGCTTGAACACTCTCACTTAGCCATAGAATTCTATAATTTTAAATTTCGCCAAGCCCCTAGTATTCAAGACCGAGTTCGGGCGCTATCCATGCCTTGGCCGGACAATTCGGTTCTTCGCTCTAAGCGGCATAAGTCTTTAGGGACCCGAAAAACCTCTCGAACAGCGACCGACTCTTGCCCTATCATGACGGTCAGTTTAGCTTTCTCCACCGAGGTGCTCGACCCAGCTCAACCGGGGCACAATCGCAGTTGGTTCTCCCGGTGCTACCTTAGCCGATATAACGGAACGTAAGGTACCAAAACACGGGAGCCGTGCAAACCCAACTATTGACCCGGACATGATTCGGAGCCGATTCATATAATGCTATCAGTTTGGGGTGTCGCACTTGTGAAAGTGTTCGGACTTATCACACCATAATTTTGGGGTACTTAAGCCCCTGGTGTATTGGCCGTACCAAAGTGTACGGGTGCGACATGTCATGAAATGAACATATATATAGATAAAGAAAAGAGTGCAATAATAGGCAAAAGCTATGTATTGTTTATTCAAAAAGGTACCGCAATGAAGGCGTAACGATACAAATAGTGCTATAAGCAAGGGATGGGACTATCTAACATGTCCCCCTCGGTAAGCTGCGGATGGTATGTAAAACAGGTATAATGCTCGTAATAGAGACCACCAACACTCGGCGTGGCTTTCGCTTCCGGCTGTTGCATCGTGAGTTCGGCGATTCTGGTGCGGACAGGACTTCCGGAAAACGGAGTCCGAAAGTAAGAAAAGGAAGAAAAAGGAAAAGAAAAGAATGACACAATCGGGAGCCCCGGTGCGGTTGAGCCGCATTCTGGCATGCCGTGGTCGTGCCCTCCCTTTATGCCCATGGTATCTCCAGAGCGTAGTTATGCACGCGTAGTATCGGGCTTCGCAATTTCGCGAGGGCTGGGGTTAGCCGGATTGCTACGCTGGCGTGCTTGAATCATGCCAGCGGTCTTGTTGTAGGTTACTCGAAGCCGCTTGGACAGCGGTGTCCGGACGCTTAGTGGCCGGACTCGAGAATTGCCGTGAGAGGCTGCTTCGCACCTCCGCCGCGAGGGCCGCTGTATGCTCCTCCGTTCGGAGAGAGCGTTCGGTGTTTCCATTGACCGTGATTACTCCTCGAGGGTCTGGCATCTTGAGCTTGAGGTATGCATAGTGCGGCACCGCATTGAACTTTGCAAATGCGGTTCGTCCAAGCAAAGTCGCGTGATAGCCGCCATGAACGGGACTATGTCAAAGTTTAACTCTTCGCTTCGAAAGTTATCCGGGATCCGAAGACCACTTCCAAAGTAATCGAGCCTCGCATAATTGGCCTCTACACCGGTATGACGCCTTTAAAGGTCGTCTTTGTAGGTTTAATCCTTGAGGGTCTATGCCCATTTTGCGACCGTATCCTCGATAAAGCAGGTTCAGGCTGCTACCAAGGGTCCATCAGACTCTGGTGAGGTGAAATTCGTCGATAATTGGGTCAAGAACCAATGCGGCGAAACCGTCGTGAGGGATGCTAGTGGGGTGGTCCCTTCGATCGAAGGTGATCGGGCAGGAAGACCATGGGTTGAACTTCGGGGCGACTGGCTCCATCGCATATACATCCCTTAGCGCACGCTTCCGCTCCCTTTTGGGTATATGGGTTGCGTATATCATGTTCACCGTCCGCACTTGTGTGGGAAAGCCCTTCTGTCCTCTATTGTTCGGCCGGGGCTCTTCCTCGTCATCGCTATGCAGCCCCTTGTCCTTGAGTTTGGCACTTAACTTGCTCGCTTGCTTGAACACCCAACAATCCCTGTTGGTGTGATTGGCTGGTTTTTCGGGGTGCCATGTATCCGCACAAGCGATCGAGTATTCGGTCCAAGTTGGACGGGCCCCGGTATTTCTTTTGAATGGCTTCTTCCGCTGACCAGGTTTAGAGCCTCTGAATCCGGCATTGACGGCCGTATCTTCAGCATTATCGCTGTTAATGCGGCGCTTGTTCTTGTTGCGACGCGACCTGCCATTGCTGTGGTATCCGAACTATCAGGGTGTTTGTCCAAGTTGTTGCTTCGAGCTAGCCAGCTGTCCTCTCCCGCACAAAAGCGAGTCATGAGTGTTGTGAGGGCTGCCATAGATTTCGGATTTTCTTGTCCTAGGTGACGGGCAAGCCATTCGTCGCGGATGTTATGTTTGAAGGCTGCAAGGGCCTCTGCATCCGGACAGTCAATGATTTGATTTTTCTTTGCTAGGAAGCATGTCCATAACTGTCTGGCCGATTCTTCTGGCTGCTGAATTATATGGCTAAGGTCATCGGCGTCTGGTGGTCGCACATATGTGCCCTGGAAGTTATCAAGGAATGCGGCTTCCAGGTCCTCCCAACAACCAATTGATTCTGGCCGCAAGCTGTTGAGCCAATGCCGAGCTGGTCCTTTAAGCTTGAGTGGGAGGTATTTGATGGCATTTAGATCATCACCGCGGGCCATGTGGATATGGAGGAGATAGTCCTCGATCCGCACCGCAGGATCTGTGGTACCATCGTATGATTCGATGTTTACGGGTTTGAAACCCTCGGGATTTGATGATCCATTACTTCGCCCTGCGTGAAGCATAGTGGCTGTCAGGCGCCTCAGATTGGGCTATATCACGGCGTAGCTCATATGAGCTTTGTCTCATCGTGTTCGGCCCGGCCGGGTTTGTGTATCCGTGCGACGGTAATCATCCTGCTGCGTTACGCCCACGCCGATCCGTGAGATCGATCTTGTATGTTTTCCTTATCTTCCAATATATCTCGCAAGTCCGCGCTGCTTTTCCGTGCCTTGGTACTTTTTGAGCGGCGTCGGGGTGTGGCTTCAGCGGAGGGCCGAGAGGCTTCTTCCGTCAGCGCCACGGGTGGCCGGTCTGCCATGTCGTGCGCTGGTGACTTGGGTGCTTCCTCCTCTGATCGAGGCAACGGCCTGCGTTTGGGGTAGCTTTTGGAGGGGCATTCGAGTTCATACTCTTCGGCTGCAAGGACTTCAGTCCATCTGTCAGCTAGCAGTTCTTGGTCAGCTCTAAGCTATTGCTGCTTTTTCTTGAGGCTGCTTGCCGTGGCTATAAGCCTGCGTTTGAAACGCTCCTGTTCAAGCGGGATCCTCGTGCACGACAAATTAAATGTCGCCGAGGCTTGCCTCATCTTCGGAGGGAGGTGCATAATTATCGTCCTCGACCTCTCTTTCTGCTGCACTATCGTGCGGACTTGCTTCTCCCTCCTCCTGCGCTGAGTCCTGCTGGAGGGGGTTGTCTTTGGCACTGTCCGGGGTGTTATTATCTCCCGTGCCGGAATCACCGTTTTTATTGTGGCGGGATTTAGAGCGGCGCCGTAGACGTCGGCGCTTCGGTTGCTTTTTGGAGGGGTCATCCTCCGTTGTTCCATCGCCGTTCCCATCTTTTGGGATATCCACCATGTATATGTCGTATGACGAGGTGGCCTTCCAAAGGTCCCGTAGGCGCTGGGTCATGGTCGCTCTCGGCATCGCCGCCCACACCGCCGATGTCTTCGGAGTCGGGTCGAGCATGTAGGTTAAATCATCGACAAGGCTATAAAGTGGGTGGTGGGTGGGCGTTGAATTTCTTCATCGTCCGTATCCCAACCTTCCGTCCGTAGTCCGCCAGGCTCTCGGATAAAGAGAGAGACTTTAGTGAATTCAGGATGTCGCCAAAGGGCGAAAGTCTTTGAAAGATGTCCGCGGCAAGTGAACTCCATGACCGGGCGCCCAATCGGATTCGACATTAGGGCGCTGGAGGGTTCGGAGTCCGGAGAGGAGTCCGCCACCCCTGGAGTCGAGGTCTTTGCAAAGGACAGGATGGAGTTCGCTCAATCGCCGTAGAGATCGTAGCCCCGAGGCGGTGTCCAACCACTCGCCCTCGATCGGGGAATCCGGCCCGGATTAAGGGTCGGAGGCGGATGCTTTAGTGCGGCCTCCGTGCACTGTTCGCCGCAGAGCTAGATCATGCCCATCGAGACAGTGCGGCACGCTCGGCTGTGGCTCAAATCCGTCGAAGATCAAGTCTCCGCGGACATCGGCCGTATAGTTCAAACTTCCAAATCTGACCTGATGGCCAGGGGCGTAGCTTTCGGTCTGCTCCAGATGGCCAAGCGAATTGGCCCGCAGTGCAAAGCCACCGAATATGAAGATCTGTCCGGGGAGAAAAGTCTCACCCTGGACCGCATCGTTGTTGATGATCGAAGGAGCCATCGGGCCTATCGGTGACGGCATATTGCAGGAACTCTCAATGAAAGCACCAATGTCGGTGTCAAAACCGGCGGATCTCGGTAGGGGGTCCCGAACTGCGGCGTCTAGGCGGATGGTAACAGGAGACAAGGGACATGATGTTTTCACCCAGGTTCGGGCCCTCTCGATGGAGGTAATACCCTACTCTTGCTTGATTAATATTGATGATATGGGTAGTACAAGAGTAGATCTACCACGAGATCAAAGAGGCTAAACCCTAGAAGCTAGCCTATGGTATGATTGTTGTTCGTCCAATGGACAAAAACCCTCTGGTTTATATAGACACCGGATAGGTTAGGGTTACACAGAGTCGGTTACAATGGTAGGAGATCTACATATCCGTATCGCCAAGCTTGCCTTCCACGCCAAGGAAAGTCCCATCCGGACACAGGATGAAGTCTTCAATCTTGTATCTTCATAGTCTTGGAGTCCGGCCGTGATGATAGTTCGGCTATCTGGACACCCCCTAGTCCAGGACTCCCTGAGCGGGGATGGATTCGCCACTCCGGGGCGGTCCTCCCGGTGGTTGTTGGGTCGGTGGGGACGGAGGGAGTCGCCGGCGGCGAGCTTCACGGCGGTCGGTGGCTTCGGGAGCAAAGGGGTTTTGGGCTACGGTGGCTCTCCGTCGCGGCAGGGGGTTGGGGCGGCTCCGCAAGACAAAGGGGGGCCGGGTGGTGGTGTTGGATGGCCGGGGGAGGGTCTGGCTGTGAAGAACGGGGCCGGAAGACGGCGGTGGCCGAGCTGGCCGGAGACAGGGAAGATGGCCTCCCCTGGTTGATTGCTAGCTAGGGGAGCTCTAGGAGGGTGGTTTGAGGCTGCCTGAGGGTTCGGAGAGGCGCGGGGCTCCTTTAAATAGGCGGCCGAGGTCGGTTCCCGTGGCTGTGGATAAGGTCGCCGGCGAACCGCCTTTCTGTTGCTACCGGAGGACGTGGCGGCGACGAGCGCTTGCAGACGAGCGAGGGGATGAGACCGGACTACTCCAGAGGGCAGCTCGGGCGGCGCCGTCCGTGGCAGAGCCCACTGTGGTCAGCCGCTAGCCGCCGTGGCCGACCTGACGGCAGCGCTGTAGGGTGCCAGGGGCGTCTCTGCGGCGAGGGAGGAGGCGGCCGTGCTGGCTGCGAGAGGCCAAGGGCCAGAACGGGCGCGGGGTGGGCGGCAGCGAGACGCGGGGGCTCAATGCACGCGCGTGCAAAACATGCGCTCTAGGCGCGCCCAGAGCACGCGCACCAGGTGCTCGGCAAAATGCCAGGACATGCCAGGAGGCTCGGGTGGGGCTGGGGATTACCAGGTCTAGGCTAGGGTGTGCAAGTCAATCAGTGGACAAGCTGGTTTGATCAGAGGATCAGGTTCATAATGCAAACCAAAATCCATGTCAAATCTGGCCATGCACACAGGGTGTTTGGCAAAATGCTAGAGGCATATAGGCAGCTCTTGTAGTGGCCAAAACCTCCAGATCCTAGTCTCCTTGGGTGTAGGTGATGGTGGTAGGTTTAGTTTGTCAAACATAGAAACTTGTTTGTGCAAAAAAATTAGAAAACCAATTATGGGCAGAAACTAAAGGCTGTCATTTCATGGACTAAAAATATTCCAATGGGTTCATGCTCCTGGTCTTAAGGGTTTTGCAGGAAGGACTACAATCAGGAAAAGAAATCATGGGTAAAGGAGCAAGTTAAAATGTGGTTGTTGTGCAAATCATCAAGTTGGACCAGAATGAAAATGAGGCTGATTCACTCAAATTTTTCAAAGAACATAATTGGGTTTTTGCATAAAGTTGAATAATATACTCGTATTGACATCCCATGATTTTGGTGGAAGTTTTAAAGAAATATTTAAATAGGTTGTAGTGCAAAATTGCCCACTGGACCAGATTTGAAAATTTGGTGTAGAGCTCAAATTCTCCAATGAACAGAAGATATTTTTTGCATAAAAGTGATTTAAAAACATCACATGACATACCCAAATTTTGGTTGGAATTTTAAACAAATTTATCAAATGGTTGTAGTTCAAATAGGGCTTCAAAACTAATGAAAACACACTTTAAGGAATAAAGCTCAGAGAGCAAAAATTATGCAAATAAATCCACTGATAATAGAAGTGTTTTTCTTGAGAGATTAAACAAGTCCAATAATAAAATTGGGAAGTTTTCACTTGGGGTAAAAACTCCATAAAAGTAAAGAACAAAAAGGTTCTGAAATCAAAAGAAAATCCAGAGAACAAAAGTTGAAGTTTCCTGGCAAAAAAATTTAATTAACAAAACAAGGTTAAAAATTTTGGGGTGTCACAACACTACCCCCCTTAAGAAAAATCTCGTCCTCGAGATTTGCTAAGGATTGTTTTTGAAAACATTACTTTTACCGTATCAAAACAATTACTTTACTTAAGCGGTAAAATGCGGCTACAGTGAGAGGGCAATAAGTGGTGTAAAACTACAGTGTGGGACACTGGCACTGCATGGAGAAATCCACGGTTTGGGAAAAAACGAGCAATTTCTACGTCGGATGCAGTAAATAAAATACGCTGGTCATACCCGAGAGCACAGTCCTCCCTCTGGCTGACAGGTGGACCCGGGGCCCACTGTCAGTCTCTTCTTCTTCCTCTGGCTCTCTCTTCTTCCTCTCTCCTGTGTGCTTTCCCGCGCTTTCTCCACCGCGACGTCTAGCGCGTAGGGCATCTAGGCCGTACCGCGGTAGTGCGTGGCGTGCTAGCTGCTGGTGCAGCGTGCACTCACCTCGCGGGGGCTGGGCTGTCGGCATCGCCATGGATTCGCCTCCGAACACCGGCGGTCGAGCGACGAGCAGCGCTGGTGGACCTCGCCCACCGTACATCGATCTCGAGCTATAAAACGACCGGGGTGGTCCTTTCTTCTTCCTCACACCTGGCCTTGCTCCTCCTTCTCCTTCCTTCTCCTCTGTTTCCGTTTGCCGAAGCTCGAGGCGAGGCTCTAATGGCGGAGGTGGTGCCGGACTGGTACGTGATCCTGGTGTGCGGAGGGCTGGCAGCAGTGCTGGGGCTCTCCGTGCTCCTGTGCGCGATGATCCTCGATGATCGTCGCGATGCTGCTGCTCGAGTGTTGGCTCTCCGCGGTGGCGGTGATCACGAGGAGTAGGTGGGGCGTGTCAGGTGCTAACTGTTGTCGGGAGGTGTTCAGTTAGATGCAACACGGTTGCAAGGTTTTGCAAGCAGTGTATGTGTTCGAGTGGTTGTGGTTGTGAGTCTGCTGCCGTGGTGCTGTGTGAATAAAAAAATCCCATGTCGTGAGAAGGCATACGATGCAGCAGCTCAGGGAAAAGAAATCTTACTCCAGGATTTTTCGCGAGGGAAATCAGTTAATTTAAAGGAAAATAAACCACAACAAAAACTACTCATATTAGTAGAAACCAAATAATTGACTCGTCGCACAAATTCAGGGTACCACGGATAAGTTACAACACATAAATAAATGTTGCAATAATAAACACAGCAGTGACGTCTATAACGAAAACGGTAATCGGACGGGTCCCAGAAAACGCCTCTGCATCGGGACACACCTCTTCTATCGGGGAAGTGGATTGACCAATCGATGAATGTGTCTCTCTGGCCGGGCTCGATTGGTGCCGATGGCGTCTGAGGATTCAAATCAGCCGAGACTCGGAGATAACCCATTACTCATTGGTCAAACGTTCTTGAGCGATGACGTCTTCGACAAGGTTGGCCAAGATCTGGTCTCTCTCAATTCGTCCATCGGGAAAAGATGTTACTTCTCCGGGTGCTGCACGGCTCGGAAAGTAATAATACCCTCGTTCACTGGCATAGGGTACCGCGAATCAAAGGTGGACAAGCGCTTCGTGTGTAGCCGCTTCTATGGCCATTTGTGGAGCTGGCATAGATTTCCCCACGAAGGAGACTTCCGTTGGGTCTTGGTTTGAGTTTACGGGAGGGATGTGCACTACTGCATAATATTTCGAGCTGGATGGGGTGATTCTCGATTTGAGCAGCTCGTACTGGGGTGGATGGGTAGAACCCATGGTATTGCAGGTAAAGTCCCACAATATTTTGACAAAGCTACCCAGGGTTGCATCTGGGGTCCTCAGATAAATGCTAGGGGTTGGCATGGCAAGAAATGGTTTGTGAGGGCGGTGCACAAGGTGAGAGGTGCTTGGCAAGGTCACCAGGCGGCCTTTTTATATAGCATCCGGGCTGGGTTATTTACCGCGGTGAGGGGTACTAGTTTGTCGGTTCTGCTCTCATGGGGTCGGGGTCAAAGCCACAGATACACATATCTCACAAAAGCGACGTGGTACTGTGGGTGTCGTTGGGGTTGGTTTTGGTAGCTGTGCCCGGAATAAAAATGCAACTGCAGGCTGACATATTTATGCAAGGTTACTATTTAAAACAGAGGCACAACGACAGGCTGCATTTATTTACAAGGTCACACGATTATAAGGCGTGGGTACACTGAGACTTGGCACTACTCGAGTGGCTTAGTCTACCTCGTTTATATCTAAGCGGGCGTGCCTTCTGGACGTCGAGGCTTCTCCAAGGGTTCCACCGTCGGGATCAGCTGCAGGTGGTTGAGGGGCTGCAGGGTCGGGGTAGCGATGATGACCATCGCGGGGATTGTTGGCCACAATCCCATTGGAGTGTGTTCCCAAAAGGCGACGAAGCACTTCTGGGGTCATCAAAGCACCTTGGCCGATGGCTGGGGCAGACCTCAGGGACTCGATCGGGTGTCCAAACAGCACGACTGGGTTGTCGGCGTCGGGCTCATCTTCCCTTCTTGCCGGGGTTCGGCGAACCAGTTCTCCACGAGCTACGATCAGATCCAGAGTGATCTGATCGAACAGCCTCCAAAGGCACTTACATAGCGCACTGCATGCAATAATGCAGGATCCGTCTCGTGATCTCCGTTGGCAACCTGGGGTGGTCTACCATACCCTTCACGGCTAGGGTAGTAGTAGAACGAGCGACAGTTAACTCTGGGCAACAAGTGTCGGAGTTGAACTATAGCCTCTCGAGCAGCTAGTTGGATGGCTTGTGGCTCAAAGGAAGTTGTCTTTCCGGTGAACCTGTAGGGGCGTTCTGGCGATAGGCCCCTACCGTAGATGTGCACAGTGGCCCAGAATTGACGGCTCTCACCGCTTATGGGTCCTTGGTACACAACATATTCTGGGGGTTCTTCTAATGCAAAGGCACGGCGGGTGAGGTTCGCTAGTACGGTCACAAAACCTCCCAGGTTGTTTGCCGTGGTCTCATTGTGCACGACGGGGCCAGGCATTATGGCTCGGTTTGGGGTAGAGGTCTGTCTTTGTCTTTGGGTTGAGGCTAAGCGTGCCTTTTATAGAAAAAGGGGACGAAGTCTTCCTTCGCACGCCATGTAATGAGACATCTTAGGTGTTCGCCATCGCTGCGTGATCGATGTGCTAGGTTGATAGGTTGGGCACCGACTGCCAAAAGGTGTCAGGCTCACTGTGTGGCTATCTCGCACGGGAAGCTTGGCCGAGGTTTTGGTTATGGCCTGGTGGTTTGGTTAACCTAGGCTTTTCGACCTGGCTAAGATAGGATTAGTTGATGGTCAGCCTGGCTCTGATACCAAGTTTGTCAGGACTGGATTTTCGGGATATTAATTTCCAGAAAATGGCCCTTCTACTCACCAGCCCCAGGATTACTGTTAGCTGATGAGGCACCAACTTGATACAGAAATTCCAAGCAAAAAGCAAAATATGTAGTACAAGACCATTCTGGCCTATGAGTACAACAAATGGTTTCCAGTGGTTGATGGCGGAAGCGGTTTGTGGATCATCAGTGTCTATGGGACTCCATTTCCCACAGGAACAGCTGACCAGGGTAACTCCTATCTTCGCGAGGCTGCTATCATCATTGCGCAGGTTCCGGGGCTGTCATCGCATCGCTCCTCTCCATGTATGCAATCTGGCCAAGACAATAGCCAGGGACAAGCCAGTGAGTACTTTGAATGTACTCGCAAACATTATGAACACGGGTATAATATAACAAACAATAATCATGCTCTGAAATATTTTATGATCACAACGTCAGTCACAAAATAAAATCTCTGATGCATGCAAGCAGGTTATTTATATACATGAATATGCAATAACAGAGTAGTAATAAAATGCACCGGTCGGGTGTCTGAAGCGACGCCTCGAAAGGTTTGTAAATAACGAGCATGCCTCAGTCGAGCGTCTGAGTGAGACCACATAAAGGGCTTATAAAACAAATAAGTAACAAGCATGCCACGTCGAGGCGTCTCAAATGACACTACATAAAGGGCTTATAAAGTAAATAAATAACAAGCATGCCACGATTAGGCGTCTCAAATGACACCACATAAAGGGCTTATAAATAGTCACAGTGAATATCCAGGAGGTAGAACCATCCCAGGGATACTCGATAATTCCAATAATATAACGGGTTAGTCCATAACAAATAATAATCATAATCATCACAAGTCATAAGTCACGATCCAAGTTCTGGTTTAACAGTTTCTCCTCCGAAGAACGACACTAAGACCGACACTTGACCCATTCCAGATTGTAGTCCTTGACCATGGACACGGCTATTCGAATAGATGTTTAATCTCTGCAGAGGGTGTACTCTTTACCCACGAGTAACGGATTCCTTTAGCCTATCGGGACTAATTCCTTCTACGGCTTTTTGATTGAAAACACACATATCCGCACACACCAGCCTAACTTACCGGTGTCTGGAATCACCCACGACACCCGTTAAGCGAAACTCTAAGTGGGGAGGCTACAACCTCGACTTAGCATGGGATCACAAAATTTATACCGCGCGCAAACTAGGGGAGCTACCCCTTCGGCTACAACCGAAAACACCCATGCCCCGGGCCGTGGCATGCCTACGGATGCCTCGGTATCTTCCACCATGGCCTCTCAGACGGTGTGTGCTAGGAAAGGGGTTGACAACTTATCGAACCGTACCCTACCTATGGCGGGGACAAGTGGTAGTACGAGACAAGTAAGGGGTTACGGAACAAGACTCGATCTATGGTCGACTCAGGAGGTTTAAATATTCCCTGCATGATTAGCATAACAATATATACTTCAACCAACAGACAGAATCACCACTCGACATACCTCACCATGCCGTACCGGACACAACCGTCACGACGGAGGACTAGGGACAACCCGTGTCTACCCAAGACAGAGGCTTTCCCAGATTCCTTCCGGTATGCATGGAAGGCATTCGATGGTGATTATTATCACAAACATGTCTAACTCCAATAGCATGCATGCACTCATGAGTAGAAACGTATCATCACATGAAATAACGGATACTCCGTGTCGAGGTGGTTTGTATCCGTATAAATAACACACATAATATTATGCCAGGGTTCAGAATGCTTGCCTTCAAGCTGTGGGGAGGCAGGGTGCATTCCAACACTTTGAAAGTTTTCTTCTCTCTCCGACAATCCTATTTTTGAAAATATTGGAATTAACACATAGTTTAAAAATGGTACAAAAAAGTTGTCTAAACATTTTTCAAAAAAATCTGAAAATAAACTAGGCAATATTTGAGAGAGGTAGGAAAAAGAATCAACTCATTTGGAGTTGTATTTAAAACGTTATAGCCAGTCAAAGTTTTGGTCAAATTCTGTTTTTAAAATAAAATAGAAAAAGAAAAATGTTTCGAAACTAACCACGTCGAAGGCGTATTCTGGCGTTTACGCCTTCACTTATCTAGCGTGGACAGCGCATGGGTCGCTGATAGTGAGTCCAGGGGGCCCACTGGTCAGGTTTGACCAGTTGCCTTTCCCTCCTCTTCCTCTGCCCGAGCGAGGGGCGGAACTCCGGCGATCGTCGCCGGCGATTGGCGGCTCGCCGCGGGGCTCCGAGGGCGGGGATGGGTTCGCCACTCCGGGGTGGTCCTCCCGGTGGTTGTTGGGTCGGTGGGGATGGAGGGAGTCACCGACGGCGAGCTTCACGGTGGTCGGTGGCTTCGGGAGCAAAGGGGTTTTGGGCTACGGTGGCTCTCCGTCGCGGCAGGGGGTTTCGGCGGCTCCGCAAGACGAAGGGGGGTCGGGTGGTGGTGTTGGATGGCCGGGGGAGGGTCTGTCTGCGAAGAACGGGGCCGGAAGGCGGCGGTGGATGAGCTGGCTGGAGACGGGGAAGATGGCCTCCCCTGGTCGATTGCGAGCTAGGGGAGCTCTAGGAGGGTGGTTTGAGGCTGCCTGAGGGTTCGGAGAGGCGCGGGGCTCCTTTAAATAGGCGGCCGAGGTCGGTTCCCGCGGCAGTGGATAAGGTCGCCGGCGAACCGCTTTTCTGCGTTACCGGAGGACGTGGCGCGACGAGCGCTGCGCATTTGAAAGTGAGGGGATGAGACCGGACTGCTCTGCAGGGCAGCCGGCGCGCTGGCGGTGGTTTCGGGCAAGCGCCTGCATGGCAGAGCCCATCGTGGTCAAGCCGCTAGCCGCCGTCAGGGCGCACCGACGGGCGGCGCCTGTAGGGTGCCAGGGCGCTCGCGAACGAGGAGGAGGCGGCCGTCTTGGCTGCGAGAGGCCAAGGGCCGAACGGGCGCTGAGGTGGGCGGCAGCAAGACGCTGGCGGCTCGGTGCGCCACAGTGCAAAGCGTGGCGCCTGGGCGCCGCCAGAGCATGCGCACCAGGTGCTCGGCAAAATGCCAGGACATGCCAGGAGGCTCGGGTGGGGCTAGGGATTACCAGGTCTAGGCTAGGGTGTGCAAGTCGATCAGTGGACAAGCTGGTTTGATCAGAGGATCAGGTTCATAATGCAAACCAAAATCCATGTCAATTCTGGCCATGCACACCAGGTGTTTGGAAAAATGCTAGAGGCATCTAGGCAGCTCTTGGAGTGGCCAAAACCTCCAGATCCTAGTCTCCTTCGGTGTAGGTGATGGTGGTAGGTTTAGTTTGCCAAACATAGAAACTTGTTTGTGCAAAAAAATTAGAAAACCAATTTTGGGCAGAAACTAAAGGCTGTCATTTCATGGGCTAAAAATATTCCAATGGTTTCATGCTCCTGGTCTTAAGGGTTTTGCAGGAAGGACTACAAGCAGGAAAAGGAATCATGGGTAAAGGAGCAAGTTAAAATGTGGTTGCTGTGCAAATCATCAAGTTGGACCAGAATGAAAATGAGGCTGATTCACTCAAATTTTTCAAAGCACATAACTGTGTTTTTGCATAAAGTTGAATAATATACTCCTATTGACATCCCATGATTTTGGTGGAAGTTTTAAAGAAATATTTAAATAGGTTGTAGTGCAAAATTGCCCACTGGACCAGATTTGAAAATTTGGTGTAGAGCTCAAATTCTCCAATGAATGTATCGATATTTTTGCATAAAAGTGATTTAAAAACATCACATGACATCCCCAAATTTTGGTTGGAATTTTAAACAAATTTATCAAATGGTTGTAGGTCAAATAGGGCTTCAAAACTAATGAAAACCCACTTTAACGAATAAAGCTCAGAGAGCAAAAATTATGCAAATAAATCCACTGATAATAGAAGTGTTTTTCTTGAGAGGGTAAACAAGTCCAATAATAAAATTGGGAAGTTTTCACTTGGGGTAAAAACTCCATCAAAGTAAAGAATAGAAAGGTTATGAAATCAAAAGAAAATCCAGAGAACAAAAGTTTAAGTTTCCTGGCAAAAAAATTTAATTAACAAAACAAGGTTAAAATTTTTGGGGTGTCACAGTTTGGATGCACAAGCAGTATTCCCGCTTAGTACAGGTGAAGGCTAGCAAAAGACAGGGAAGCGACCAACTGAGAGAGCGACAACAGTCGTAAACATGCATTAAAATTAATTTACACCGAATATAAGCATGAGTAGGATATAATCCACCATGAACATAAATATCATGAAGGCTATGTTGATTTGATTCAACTACATGCGTGAACATGTGCCAAGTCGAGTCACTCTATTCATTCAAAGGAGGATACCATCCTATCATACCACATCATAATCATCTCAATAGCATGTTGGCACGCAAGGTAAACCATTATAACTCATAGCTAATCAAGCATGGCACAAGCAACTATAATCTCTAAATGTCATTGCAAATATGTTTACTTCATAATAGCTGAATCAGGAATGATGAATCATCATATTTACAAAAACAAGAGAGGTCGAGTTCATACCAGCTTTTCTCATCCCAATAAGTCCATCATATATCAGCATTATGGCCTTTCACTTGCACGACCGAATGGTGTGAATAATAATAAGAGTGCACGTGCATTGGACTAAGCTGGAATCTGCAAGCATTCATATCAAGAGAGAAGACAAGTAATATGGGATCTAAGTTAAATAAACGATCATGCATATGAGAGCCACTAAGCATTTTCAATATGGTCTTCTCAACCCCCAAAGAAAGGAAAAGAAAAATAAAAACTATTTACACGGGAAAGCTCCCAACAAGTAAAAAGAAGGACGGGAAATATTTTTGGGTTTTCATTTTAATTCTAGTACAAGCATGGAAAGTAGACTAACTAATTTTTTGTTTTTTCTTAGAGTTTATCAAACACACAAGAAGAAAGCTAGAAAAATAAATTTAAACTAGCATGGATATTACAGTGAAAGAGCATGAGCACCGACATCTAGCAATGAGTGTGTGTGAGCATAAATGTAATGTCGGTGATAAATACGTACTCCCCCAAGCTTAGGCTTTTGGCCTAAGTTGGTCTATTGCCAGGGATAGCCTGGATGATACACATAGGTGTAGCTCGGTTCATACTGTGACGCAAATAGTTGGGATCATAATGTGATGAAGAGGACTCTGACTGCCACTGGCTGGCAACCGCCTCAGGATCCCAAGAATAAACAGACATTCGTGGAGGCTCATCTTGTGGCTCCGGTTCCGGGCAGTGCAGGATTCCGATAGGCTTGAACAGCCGCCACGGAACAATGTAAGTACCTGCAGACAAGTTAAAAAAACAGGAGCGAGGCAAAGTAATAGTCTCGTGGTGATGTTTATCAAAGTACAATTTATATTTAAGCGCCCCTTCGCGATTCTTAACAATAAAATCATGCGCTATCATACTCTTATAATCTAAATAAGCACGGGGCAGCGCTGTTTCTTCTTTCTCCTCATGCCTAATAGGTATCTCAAAATATTCAGCTAGGCGCGAAGCATAAATGCCTCCAAAGATGGGGCCCTTAGTACGGTTCATACTTAACCGTCTAGCAACAATTCCGCCCATACCAACAGAGTTATTGCGGTATAAACCATGGAACAAAATAATAATATCAGGAATGCTAAGGTTTCCACAGTTTCCGCGACCAATCAAACAACGACTAGCAAATAAGGCAAAGTAGCGCAAAACAGGAAAATGTATGCTAGTAATTCTTGCATCAAAAACCTTCCTGGTTTCTCCCACAGTGATAGTGTTAATAAAAGCTTCTACTTCATTACGGTGTGGTTCATCTAAGGTGCCCTCAAAAGGTATTTTGCAAACCTCGCAAAATTCAGCTAATGTCATCTCCTTAACAACGTCATATAAATGGAACTCTACTGTTGGAGGTGATTTCTTAGGGAAAAAGTAGAAGTTCTGCACAAAAGTATTTGTGTGTAAGAGATACTGATGACGTTGGTCACGGAGGAAGTCGGTGAGGCCGGCGTTCTCAATTAATAGATAGAAATCCTCATAAACCCCGACTCTCCTCAAGAAGTCATCGGAAGGCCATTCACACGGCCGAACCTCCGCGATACGAGGCAAATTAAATTTGGGCTTCTGTTCTTCTTCCTTTTGTTTTTCCTTAGAGCTTCGGCTCGATGAGCCCCTCAAAAGCCAATTCATTATTTCTGAAATAATCTGAAATTTTAGTAACTTCAAACAAAAGTGAACCAACTTCAATAACACTGATAGCAACTACTCATACAAGTGCCTAGAGCCTATATCAAGCATTAGAACTACTTGGAACCATATAAATTTGACATGCAAGCTCAAGAACATGGTCACCTATGCAGCACAAATTTGCAATGAATAAAGCACTAGAACAAAAACTAATTGGACCAATGGAGGAGTCACATACCAAGGAACAATCTCCCCAAGCAGTTTTATGAGAGGTGCTTTGAGCAAGGAGATCGAAAATCACAAAGAACGGGGCCGAACTCGTGCTTGAGTTGGTTTTTCGGGTTTGTGTGAGGCAGAGGAAGAAGATGGGTGCAGGGATAAGTGGAGGAGGGCCACCATGGGCCCACGAGGCAGGGGCGCGCCTAGGGGGGTAGGGCGCGCCTTCCACCCTCGTGGCCAGGTGGCAGCTCCCCCCGCGGTAATTTTTGCACTAAAAATCCTTAAATATTCCAGAAAAAATCATATTAAATTGGCATGGCATTCTGAGGACTTTTATTTTTGGGATATTTTTATATTGCACGGATAAATCAGGAAACATACAGTAAAATACTATTTTTACTTTATTTCTACTAAATAACAGAGAATATAAAGAGGGTACAGAAGGTCGTGCTTCTAGTTTCATCCATCTCATGCTCATAAAAAAGAATCCACTAACAAGGTTGATCAAGTCTTGTTAACAAACTCATTCCGATAATCATGGAACCGGAGAAATTTCGAACAACACTATGTTACCTCAACGGGGATATGGACATCCCCAATAATAAGTATATCATATTTCTTCTTGACAGTAGGGAGAGGAAATTCAAAACCTCCAAAAATAATCGATGGAATTTTTCCAATAGAGTTGATACTATAAACTTGAGGTTGTTTCCTCGGAAAGTGTACCGTATGCTCATTGCCATTAACATGAAAAGTGACATTGCCTTTGTTGCAATCAATAACAGCCCCTACAAGATTAAGGAAAGGTCTTCCAAGAATAATAGACATACTATCGCCCTCGGGAATATCAAGAATAACAAAGTCTGTTAAAATAGTAACGTTTGCAACCACAACAGGCACATCCTCACAAATGCCGACAGGTATAGCAGTTGACTTATCGGCCATTTGCAAAGATATTTCAGTAGGTGTCAACTTATTCAAGTCAAGTCTACGATATAAAGAGAGAGGCATAACACTAACACCGGCTCCAAGATCACATAAAGCAGTTTTAGCATAATTTCTTTTAATGGAGCATGGTTAGTAGGTACTCCTAGATCTCCAAGTTTCTTTGGTATTCCACCCTTAAAAGTATAATTAGCAAGCATGGTGGAAATTTCATCTTCCGGTATCTTTCTTTTATTTGTAATAATATCCTTCATATACTTAGCATAAGGATTTGTTTTGAGCATATCAGTTAATCGCATACGCAAAAAGATGGGTCTAATCATTTCAAAGAAAGCGCCAAATCCTCATCATCCTTTTTCTTGGATGGTTTCGGAGGAAAAGGCATGGGTTTCTGAACCCATGGTTCCCTTTCTTTACCGTGTTTCCTAGCAACGAATTCTCTTTTATCATAACGTTGATTCTTTGATTGTGGGTTATCAAGATCAACAGCAGGTTCAACTTCTACATCATTATCATTACTAGGTTGAGCATCATCATGAACATTATCATTAACATTATCACTAGGTTCATGTTCATTACCAGATTGTGTTTCAGCATCAGACATAGAGATATCATTTGGATTCTCAGGTGGTTCAGCAATAGGTTCGCTAGAAGTTTGCATAGTCCTACCATTTTTCTTTTTCTTCCTCTTAGAAGAACTAGGCATATCAATATTATTTCTCTGAGAATCTTGCTCGATTCTCTTAGGGTGGCCTTCAGGATACAAAGGTTCCTGAGTCATTCTACCAGTTCTAGTAGCCACTCTAACAAAGATAATCATTTTTCTTACTATTCATTTCATTAAGCACTTCTTTCTGAGCTTTAAGTACTTGTTCTACTTGAGTGGTAACCATAGAAGCATGTTTGCTAACAAGTTTAAGTTCACCTCTAATATTAGCCATATAATCACTCAAGCGTTTAATCATAAAGGTATTCTGTTTTAATTGTCTACCAAAATAAGCATTAAAGTCATCTTGCTTAAACATAAAGTCATCAAACTCATCCAAGCACTGACTAGCAATTTTAGTAGGAGGGACTTCAGATTTATCATACCTATAGAGAGAATTTACCTTTACTACCTATGTCGGGATATCAGGAGGTTCTTTAGTAAATAAGTAATTGAGATCATATACTTCTTCAACAGGTGGTAAATTAAGACCATGTATTTCTTCAATAGGAGGTAAATTCTTAACATCTTCAGCTTTAATACCTTTTTCTTTCATAGATTTCTTTGCCTCTTGCATATCTTCGGGACTGAGAAATAGAACACCTCTCTTCTTCGGAGTTGGTTTAGCAATAGGCTCAGTAATTGGCTCAGGAGCCGGCTCAGGAGGTGGCTCGGGAGGTGCCCAATTATTTTCACTTGCCAACATATTATTCAATAGAATTTTAGCTTCATCCGGTGTTCTTTCCCTGAAAAGAGAACCAGCACAACTATCCAGGTAATCTCTGGAAGCATCGGTTAGTCCATTATAAAAGTTATCAAGTATTTCAGGTTTCTTAAGAGGATGATCAGGCAAAGGATTAAGTAACTTGAGAAGCCTCCCCCAAGCTTGTGGGAGACTCTCTTCTTCAATTTGCACAAAATTATATATATCCCTCAAAGCAGCTTGTTTCTTATGAGAAGGGAAATATTTAGCAGAGAAGTAATAAATCATATCCTGGGGACTTTGCACACCACCAGGATCAAGAGAATTAAACCATTTCTTAGCATCACCCTTTAATGAGAACGGAAATATTTTGAGTAAATAAAGGTAGCGCGATCTCTCATTATTAGTAAACAAGGCAGCTATATCATCTAACTTACGAAGATGTGCCACAACAGTTTCAGATTCATAGCCATAAAAAGGATCAGATTCAACAAAAGTAATTATATCTGGATCAACAGAAAAATCATAATAATCCTGATCGGGAACACAGATAGGTGAAGTAGCAAAAGCAGGGTCGGGTCTCATCCTATCTCTAAAAGATTCTTTACTCCACTTAACTAGCAACCTCTTACGTTCAAGACTATCCTGGCAAGCAAGAATAGCTTCAATAGATTCAGCATTAAAAAGATAACCCTCAGGGATAGCAGGCATATTTTCATCATCACTAACATCATCGTGTTCAGTTTCAATAATTTCTCTTTCTCTAGACCTAGAAATTTGTTCATCTAGAAATTCACCAAGGAGCAGAGTAGTATCAAGCATAGAAGTAGTTTCATCACAAGTATCATGCATAGCAGAAGTGGCATCATCAATAACATGCGACATATCGGAACGAATAGCGTAAGCGTGTTTAGGTGTCGCTAGCTTACTCATAATGTATAGGTGAATCAAGTGCAGAGCTAGATGGCAGTTCCTTACCTCCCCTCGTAGTTGAGGGATAAATTTTTGTCTTAGCGTGTTTCAAGTTCTTCATAGTCTCCAGCAGATATAAATCCCAAGTGACTCAAAGAACAAAGCTATGCTCCCCGGCAACGGCGCCAGAAAAAGGTCTTGATAATCCACAAGTATAGGGGATCGCAACAGTTTTCGAGGGTAGAGTATTCAACCCAAATTTATTGATTCGACACAAGGGGAGCCAAAGAATATTCTCAAGTATTAGTAGCTGAGTTGTCAATTCAACCACACCTGGAAACTTAGTATCTGCAGCAAAGTGTTTAGTAGCAAAATAATATGATAGTGGCGGTAACGGTAACAAAAGTAAAGACAACAAAAGTAATGTTTTTGGTATTTTTGTAGTGATGATAACAGTAGCAATGGAAAAGTAAATAAGCGTAAACTAGTATATGGAAAACTCGTATGCACCGGATCAGTGATGGATAATTATGCCGGATGTGGTTCATCATGTAACAGTCATAACATAGGGTGACACAGAACTAGCTCCAGTTCATCAATATAATGTAGGCATGTATTCCGTATATAGTCATACGTGCTTATGGAAAAGAACTTGCATGACATCTTTTGTCCTACCCTCCCGTGGCAGCGGGATCCTATTGGAAACTAAGGGATATTAAGGCCTCCTTTTAATAGAGAACTGGAACAAAGCATTAGCACATAGTGAATACATGAACTCCTCAAACTATGGTCATCACCGAGAAGTATCCCAATTATTGTCACTTCGGGTTGTCGGATCATAACACATAATAGGTGACTATAGACTTGCAAGATAGGATCAAGAACACACATATATTCATGAAAACATAATAGGTTCAGATCTGAAATCATGGCACTCGGGCCCTAGTGATAAGCATTAAGCATAGCAAAGTCATAGCAACATCAATCTCAGAACATAGTGGATACTAGGGATCAAACCCTAACAAAACTAACACGATTAAAATATAAATCTCATCCAACCCATCACCGTCCAGCAAGCCTACGATGCAATTACTCACGCACGGCGGTGAGCATCATGAAATTGGTGATGGAGGATGGTTGATGATGACGACGGCGACGAATCCCCCTCTCCGGAGCCCCGAGCGGACTCCAGATCAGCCCTCCCGAGAGAGATTAGGGCTTGGCGGCGGCTCCGTATCGTAAAACGCGATGAAACTTTCTCTCTGATTTTTTTCTCCCCGAAAGCCAATATATGGAGTTGGAGTTGGCGTCGGAGGGCCAGCAGGGGGCCCACGAGGTAGGGCGGCGCGCCCAGGGGGGAGGGGCGCGCCCCCACCCTCGTGGACAGGGTGTGGGCCCCCTGGTCTTCATCTTTGTCGAGTATTTTTTATTATTTATTCTAAGATATTCCATGGAGTTTCAGGTCATTCCGAGAACTTTTGTTTTCTGCACATAAAACAACACCATGGCAATTCTGCTGAAAACAGCGTCAGTCCGGGTTAGTTCCATTGAAATCATACAAGTTAGAGTCCAAAACAAGGGCAAAAGTGTTTGGAAAAGTAGATACGACGGAGACGTATCAAAGACCAGGCCCCGGCACCGCACATCACTTTCCCCTTAGTTACTCGACACTACAGGGTTCCTATCGAGTGCCGAGGGTGAGACCTCTTCAGCACTTCTGATGTTAACCTCAGAGTGTAGCTATTCGATGCGTGGTCATCAAGGGTGATTTCCTCCTTAACCACTTCCGATCTGGCTCATCGTGCAACCCCTCAAGTGTGAACCTCGGGGGTGGTTCCTCTTACGTTCACCTTGATGATTACATCGAGTGGAATTCACCGGGGGTGATTCCTCGGGTTTTCCTCTTGATGTTTGGACACACAGTTAATTTGGTTACTATGACTTTACACTGAACCATGTTACTAAAGACGGGTCGGCCCTGAGGGGCACCCGCGCGAGCTTAATTGCGAGTGATGTGAAGACGGGTTGACCTGGAGGGTGCCCGCGAGATAATTACGAGGCGTGGCCGGGCATTCCTAGCCCTTGTCGCAAGTCCTCGAGACGGGCAACAGGGTCACATCTTTCGTGAGTCTCTGCTTGTTACCGCGCGTTCCTAATCCACTACGATTTGGATATTTGATCCGAGGGGCCTCTGGCCTGATAGCACTAACCATCACGTGGGCATAGTATGGGCGTTCTGCGTCGTATACATCATCCGAAGCTTAATAGACGTCAGCGATTGAGCGGCGTGCGCCGGGTTGGACTGCGTAAGCACCTGCCTTGTTGAAGGAGGTAGCTAGGTCTGCTCACCGGCCGCCCACGCGGCGTATTGTTTGGCCGAGGCCGGGCATGACCCAGGAAAGTGTGTTCGGCCGGAGTTAATTGAGCATGGTGGGTAAGTTGGTGCACCCCTGCAGGGAAGAAAACATCTATTGATAGCCTGTCCTACGGTAACGGACACATGGAGTTGTATCCCGATCGATACAACTAGAACTGGATACTTGAGATGAGACATGGATATGAGTAATGGATTGTGATGATAACTGGATAGTATGGCTCTGGGATTTCTTTCTCGCAGGGAGTCAAGAAAGGATCTCCGGCCGAGGTTGATAACACTACTACTACTTTACTTTATGCTACTCTACTCCCTCCTGTTGCTGCAAGATGGTGGTTTCCAGAAGATGCTATTCTTTGATAGGACTAGGCCTTCTCTCTATTCTGGCATTTTTGCAGCCCAGTCCACATATACAACCTCTCTTTGATAATGTTGCATATGTAGTGTAGATCCTTGCTTGCGAGTAATTTGGATGAGTACTCACGGTTGCTTTGCTCCCCCTTTTCCCCCTTTCTTCTTCTTTCCGGTTGATGCAACCAGATGTCGGAGCCCAGGAGCAAGATGCCACCGCCGATGCCTACTACTACATGGAGACCGCTGACGACCAGGAGTAGTTAGGAGGCTCCCAGGCAGGATGCCTTGCCTTTTCGATCGTTGTTGCTTTTGTGCTAGCCTTCTTAAGGCAAACTTGTTTGACTTATGTCTGTACTCAGATATTGTTGCTTCCGCTGACTCGTTTGTATTCGAGCTTATGTATTCGAGCCCTCGAGGCCCCTGGCTTGTAATATAAAGCTTGTATTATTTTAATTTGTGTCTAGAGTTGTGTTGTGATATCTTCCCGTGAGTCCCTGATCTTGATCATACACATTTGCGTGTATGATTAGTGTACGATTGAATCGAGGGCGTCACAAGTTGGTATCAGAGCCGACTTCCTATAGGTAGCCCCCTTTCCAGCTCCTTGGCCGAAGTTGAGTCTAGAAACCAAAAATCATTTTACTAACTTGGCTGTGTGGCTTACGGGCCCACGTCGCCAATTTGGTGGTATTAGGATCTTTTATTCCTCGTCTATACTCTGGGACTCCGATCTCTCGTCTATTCGGGTTAAACATTTTACTAACTCTGACATTAGGTTCTCGTACCCACTTCCTCCCGGAGAGCCCCGACATTATCGATGATCGCTTGCTTCGCCAGAAGATTCTGCGGATACTCCTGGATGTTTCTCGAGACCCTGTACCAACTGCCTTGCAGTTCCTGACCACCAATAATCCCCCTGAATAACATCCTTGCCTCTTGTACCTTCATCCCTAGTTGCTCCTGTTATTACAAGATACCACTAGTACTCTACGTTGTTCCGAGAATCCTTTGTGCCTTCTGCCTTGCAGCTTCTTTTCGAACTGCGGATAATTCACTTAACCGGGGTTCATTCATCCCTAGTTGCTCATTTGCTTTCCAAAATACTTGGAAATACTATCTGATCTTCCAAAAATCCTATGCAGCCTATTACCGTTGATTCTCCTTGCCTTCTTGCATTATGGATAATCTCATAAGTCTAGTAATCTTATTGGCATCCTTTGTCACTATCCTTTTGAGTCCATGGATTCAATATGTTGCGGATGCTTGCAATCCTCGGTCGGATCATAGAATTCATCCTTCCGGCTTGGACGTCATTTGACCAAGAGTTGTTTCTCGACCAATCAAATTGCCGTCAATTGTATCCCTAGGGCTATTCAACTTACTTATCTTTTGATCAGAGCGTCTGCTTCTGATCTTCTATTTTTGAAATCATGATTTCTTTGCATTTAAGCATTGAATTATTCAGATGTTTCTATAATCCGAAGCCTTTGCATTCTTTCTTCTTCTTGGCGAGTATCGATACTCACCTCGGATCTTTTATGGAGCGCCATATCCTTGGTTGGATTATTATCCGACAATGTCCTTCATATTCATTAAACTTGTGAGTTCTGCCCTGACACATAATGCCTTTGGTAAATTCTATCATCTGTTTTGGTGAACCATGCTCTAATTTTGAGCTGGTACATTTTAATCCTGAAGTTAGTGGTATATGTTCCTAAGATACCCCTACGGGTTGAATCTATGCCTTCCCTAATCTGTGTGAACTCGAAAGAGATGTGAGTCATACTCTTCTGGTGCTTCCCCAAATGAATCTAAGCACTACGAATTCTTCGAAAACGAGGAGTGAATGAAAGGTTATGCATTGAAGAAGTGGGAGTCGACCTTGAACCTTTGTGTTCATGCCCATGGACCCGATGTAGAACTTATCATGGAAGCTGCTCGTAAAAATGATTACCCCTTGTTATAAGTTCATCTTGTATCGGTGATTTGATCATTCATAACCGTGGTTCCGACCATAGTTTCTCCTTAACTCCATTTCCTGGACAAGTTAAAATACTTGTCTTCTGCAGATCATTTCATATGTCTAACCTCTATTTTTGATCTACCTCAAGTATTGCCCCTTGTTATCTCAAGTATATTGTGCCATTGCACTACCACTTGTGAATTCTCATTGGAATGATACTCCATCACATCATCCCTAGCTTGATCGGTTATATCATTATCATGCTAAATTTTAACTGTGCTACCAGGTCCTTTCCGGAGCACAATTTTCGACGACGAGCTAAGCTTATGTCGATCTTCCTCGTCATACCATTTTGCCATGAACATCAAGCTTGCTTCCGAGTTTGTGTCGTACTCGTGGTTCAATTAACCTTACGCTTCATCATTTATTTTGCTTAATGTCGTCGTTGACCGATTACATCTTCATGAAACCTCTCGACAAATGTGTCGTGATCATCATCATCATTCCAAACTTTTCTAGGATATCAACCGAATTCATGATGAGAAATACCATCCTTGCCCCCTTGATGAATTGTTGCTGAGCCCGTGGGCCCCATCCTCATCTTTTCCTTGCTGTAATTGTATGACTTATTTTATAAGTTGTTCTGATGGATCCTTTGTGTATCTGAAGTCTGACCTTTCCCCGATGACATGTCAACACTATCCCGAAGCATGTGTGTGGTACTCCGATCATCAACAAGAACATTGGGAGCGCAATGCTAACTATTCTTGATCAATTATCCAAACACCGTTGTATGGGTAAACCTCATAAATTCTTCGCCCCTTTGTCTAAACGGCTTAATACTTGGAGCCCTATCATGCTCTGCCTTTCCTTGGGAAAGTTATACTCTAACACTTGGGTATAAACGTCTTTCCTTTCCATTGGTCTGATTATCATAATAATCACATTTTCCTTTCCATTGTTTTGTTTCACCTTTCTTGTCATCTAACTTGTCTGAGCAGAGATAAATCCCTGCTTAAGTAAGCACCTCGATGTACAACTCACAAGAAGACACCTTTGTTACTATTGTTGATGACATTCCGGTAACCACCGATGGGCCGAGAACTTTGCCTATTGGTCCGCCTCAGACACGAAAGCAGGAAAATGGTTCTCTTCGTCCCTCTTCCTTGGTACCAACGTTGTTGACAACATAATTGGCAGGCTATCCTCTGACCTGCCTTGCTATCATGGCCGTGCAAAATTTTAGCGCCTTCCTGCTTTTAACCCAAATGGTGGGCCCATAACCCACAGTTCCACATGATCGAAACCTGACTCTCCTGTATATCTTTGATTCCGAAATATTCTTGCATTTGGCTTCGTATCATGTCATGAGCCACCCCCCGAGGGATGATCTATTCCTGATGCTCTGGACCCCTTCTCACACTCTGTTCAGGTATCGATCGATTGTCCATGCGCTTGAAACTTCTTATTGTACCTTCATATTTTGCTCTCGACGTTATTCTTAAATTTCAACTCAAGAGATACTTCTGTCACATTACCTGCATTGTTCACCAGACAATTAAACCCATAAGGGTCAGTTCTCCTGAAGTTACTCTTTTCTTCCCCACTTAAATCTCGGGACGAGATTTCTTGTAGTGGAGAAGATTTGTAACACCCCTAGTGTCATGCTACAGTAATCCCCTGTTAATGGTGTCATGTCATCATGTTACTGTTGCTAATCTTCACTTGATCCAAATCACAATTCAAATTCAAATCCAATCTAAAGTCAAAAATTCATATTTGTCAGACATGAAATCTAAAATTTTCATCTTGTGCCATATAATTCATGACAAATATTGGTGGTGAACGAACATTTTGCAAAATGTCTAAGTGCCCTAAAATGGATAAACAGTGGCTAAAACAATAGATTAAATGCCTCTATAATTTATAAAAATTCAAACTAATTCAAAACTTCTTCCGAACTTTTGTGGCAGTGCCAAACGTTGCATGGTATTTATGTGGACAATTCCCATTTTTTTACAAAGATCATTTCAGCGCCCCAAATATTACAAAACCCTCCCTGTAAAAGAAAGTCAAAAAAATAAGATAAAAAGGAAAGGAACCCCTGCCTCCCTGGGCATTGGCCCATCTGGACCAGCACGGCCCAGCCCACTAGGCGCCCCTGTTTCCCTCCACCTCTGTTCATGGGGCGCCGTGGACGCCGAGCGGCCGCACATGGCCGGGATGGCCACTTGCCGGCCATCCGCCGTCGTCCTGCACGCATAAGGTCGCCGGCGACGCCCGTGCCAACCCTAGCCCACCTACTTCCCCGTCTTGTTGGAAATATGCCCTAGAGGCAATAATAAAAGGATTATTATTATATTTCCTTGTTCGTGATAATTGTCTTTTATTCATGCTATAATTGTATTATCCGGAAATCGTAATACACGTGTGAATACATAGACTACTATATGTCCCTAGTGAGCCTCTAGTTGACTAGCTCGTTGATCAACAGATAGTCATTGTTTCTGACTATGGACATTGGATGTCATTGATAACGGGATCACATCATTAGGAGAATGATGTGATGGACAAGACCCAATCCTAAGCATAGCACAAGATCGTGTAGTTCGTTTTGCTAGAGCTTTTTCCAATGTCAAGTATCTTTTCCTTAGACCATGAGATCGTGTAACTCCGGATACCGTAGGAGTGCTTTGGGTGTACCAAACGTCACAACGTAACTGGGTGACTATAAAGGTGCACTACAGGTATCTCCGAAAGTGTCTGTTGGGTTGACACGAATCGAGACTGGGATTTGTCACTTCGTATTACGGAGAGGTATCACTAGGCCCACTCGGTAATGCATCATCAAAATGATCTCAAGGTGACCAAATGTTTGGTCATGGGATCATGCATTACGGTACGAGTAAAGTGACTTACCGGTAACGAGATTGAACGAGGTATTGGGATACCGACGATCGAATCTCGGGCAAGTAACATACCGATTGACAAAGGGAATTGTATACGGGGTTGCTTGAATCCTCGACATCATGGTTCGTCCGATGAGATCATCGAGGAGCATGTGGGAGCCAACATGGGTATCCAGATCCCGCTGTTAGTTATTGACCGGAGAGCCGTCTCGGTCATGTCTACGTGTCTCCCGAACTCGTAGGGTCTACACACATAAGGTTCGGTGACGCTAGGGTTGTAGAGATATGAGTATGCAGCAAACCGAAAGTTGTTCGGAGTCCCGGATGAGATCCCAGACATCACGAGGAGTTCCGGAATGGTCCGGAGGTAAAGAATTATATATAGGAAGTGTTGTTTGACCATCGGGAGAGTTTCGGGGTCACTGGTATTGTACCGGACCACGGAAGGGTCCCGAGGTCCACCGGGTGGGGCCACCTATCCCGGAGGGGCCCGTGGGCTGAAGTGGGAGGAACCAGCCCTTGGTGGGCTGGTGCGCCCCAGGCCCCCGCGCCTAGGGTTGGAAACCCTAGGGGTGGGGGCGCCCCACTTGCCTTGGGGGGCAAGCCTTCCCCCTTGGCCGCCCCCCCCCATCTAGATGGGATCTAGAGGGGCCGGCGCCTCCCCCCAGGGGGCCTATATAAAGGGGGGGAGGGCAGCCGCACCCCAAGTCTTGGCGCCTCCCTCTCCCCTGCTACACCTCTCCCTCTCGCAGAAGCTCGGCGAAGCTCTACCGGAACCCTGCTGCATCCACCACCACGCCGTCGTGCTGCTGGATCTTCTTCAACCTCTCCCTCCTCCTTGCTGGATCAAGGTGCGGGAGACGTCATCCGCTCCGTACGTGTGTTGAACGCGGAGGTGCTGTCTGTTTGGCACTTGGTCATCGGTGATTTGGATCACGACGAGTACGACTCCTTCAACCCCGTTCTCTTGAACGCTTCCGCTCGCGATCTACAAAGGTATGTAGATGCACTCCTATCACTCGTTGCTAGTTGAAATCATAGATGAATCTTGGTGAAACCGTAGGAAAATTTTTATTTTCTGCAACGTTCCCCAACAGTGGCATCATGAGCTAGGTCTATGCGTAGTTCTCTATTGCACGAGTAGAACACAATTTGTTGTGGGCGTAGATGTTGTCAACTTTCTTGCCGCTACTAGTCTTATTTTGCTTCAGCGGTATTGTGGGATGAAGCGGCCCGGACCGACCTTACACGTACGCTTACGTGAGACAGGTTCGACTGACATGCACTAGTTGCATAAGGTGGCTAGCGGGTGTCTGTCTCTCCCACTTTAGTTGGAGCGGATTCGACGAAAAGCGTCCTTATGAAGGGTAAATAGAAGTTGACAAATCACGTTGTGGCTTTCACGTAGGTAAGAAAACGTTCTTGCTAGAACCCTATTGCAGCCATCGTAAAGATGCAACAACAATTAGAGGACGCCTAACTTGTTTTTGCAGCAATTGCCTTGTGATGTGATATGGCCAAAAGTTGTGATGTATGATGAATGATATATTGTGATGTATGAGATCATGTTCTTGTAATAGGAATCACGACTTGCATGTCGATGAGTATGACAACCGGCAGGAGCCATAGGAGTTGTCTTAATTATTGTATGACCTGCGTGTCATTGATTCAACGACATGTAATTACTTTGCTTTATTGCTAAACCGTTAGCTATAGTAGTAGAAGTAATAGTTGGCGAGCAACTTCATGGAGACACGATGATGGAGATCATGGTGTCATGCCGGCGACAAGATGATCATGGAGCCCCGAAGATGGAGATCAAAGGAGCTATATGATATTGGCCATATCATGTCACTACTATATAATTGCATGTGATGTTTATTATGTTTATGCATCTTGTTTACTTAGAACGACGGTAGTAAATAAGATGATCCCTTATAATAATTTCAAGAAAGTGTTCTCCCTAACTGTGCGCCGTCGCTAAAGTTCGTTGTTTCGAAGCACCACGTGATGATCGGGTGTGATAGATTCCTACGTTCACATACAACGGGTGTAAGACAGTTTTACACATGCAAAACACTTAGGTTGACTTGACGAGCCTAGCATGTACAGACATGGCCTCGGAACACAAGAGACCGAAAGGTCGAACATGAGTCGTATGGAAGATACGATCAACATGGAGATGTTCACCGACGATGACTAGTCCGTCTCACGTGATGATCGGACATGGCCTAGTCGACTCGGATCATGTAACACTTAGATGACTAGAGGGATGTCAAACCTGAGTGGGAGTTCATTAAATAATTTGATTAGATGAACTTAATTATCATGAACATTAGTCTAAAATCTTTGCAAAATGTCTTGTAGATCAAATGGCCAACGCTCATGTCACCATGAACTTCAACGTGTTCCTAGAGAAAACCAAGCTGAAAGATGATGACAGCAACTATTCAGATCGGGTCCTAACCCGAGGATCATCCTCATAGCTGCCAAGAAACAATATGTCCTAGAAGCACCGCTAGGTGAAGCACCCATCCTGCAGAACCAAGACGTTATGAACTCTTGGCAGTCATGTCTGATGATTATTCCCTCGTTCAAGTGCGGCATGCTTTACAGCTTAGAACAGGGCTCCAAAAGCGTTTTGAGCAACACGGAGCATATGAGATGTTCGAGGAGCTGAAAATGGTTTTCCAAGCTCATGCCCGGGTCGAGAGATATGAAGTCTCCGACAAGTTCTATAGTTGTAAGATGGAGGAAAATAGTTCTGTCAGTGAGCACATACTCAAAATGTCTGGGTTGCACAACCGCCTGTCCCGCCGGTTGCTCCATCAGCTGCGCGCGTGCAGCAGCTCTTCGTAGCGCCTCCCCACGCCCAAAACCATCACCTGTGGGCATTTTCCGAAGCCCTCCGCCGCGTCCGTCGTCGCCGGCGTCAAACCGCCGGCGAGCTAACATCGTTTGACCTAGGGTTTGACTCCCCTGGGTCAACGTAAGTGGGCCCAGAGCCCTGCTAATTTTAGCTTAGCGCTAATTAACTTTTAGTTAACCCACTAATTCACTGACATGCGGGCCCAGGCCCCACTGACAACTTAGTTAGTGTTAACTCAACCATGTTAATTAGTTGTTTCACTGACGTGTGGGTCCCAGCCGTCAGGTTTGACCTGGGCTGGCGCCTTTGACCTGATGACGTCACCCCGATGTCATGCTGACGTAGATAATCTTTTCTGGATTTATTTTAATTCAGAAATTCCAGAAAATAGTGCTAACTTCTAAAATTCATAGTAATTCAACCGTAACTCCAAATGAAATAATTTATATATGAAAAATTATCAGAAAAATTCAAGGAATCTATCTGTAACATTTTCATGCATGTTTGAACAATGTTTGTCCTCTGTTTTGGACAAAACAAATAAATGGCATTTAAATAATCATATATGGAGTTGGAATTTGAATCATGTATTCAAACCAACTTCATTTAAATCATAGCTAGATGCATTAGCTCAAATCACAGCATATTGCCATGTCATGATCATGCATCATATTGTGGCATTGCATTGATTGTGTTCTTTCCCGATTCTTAGGTGTTTGTCCCCTCTCGATAGACGTGGTTCCGACGATGAGTTCGATGACACCGATGAAGAGCTATAATATCTTCAGGAGTGCCAGGCAAGCAAAAACCCCTTGTTCATTCCGATATAACCCCACTCTCTCGCTCCCGCTCTCTTTTACGCATTAGGACAACAACGATTCATCTGTTACTTGCTGCGGTAGTTGAACCCCTTTATCCTCTGCATGACCAGTCATTCCACAGTAATTAGATGTAACCCACTAGCATGAGTAGGAGTTGTTTGAGCCCTGTTGTGCCTACTCATTCATGCTTGTTTGTCATGCCTGCTACCGCTTAGAGTTGAGTCAGGTCTCATTCATCGGGAATGAATTGGAATGGTGTGTAAACATGTCCTACTATGTGAGCTAAGTGTGTGAACACGATCTGGTAAAGGTAGCGGTGAGAGGCCATGTAGGAGTACATGGTGGGTTGTCTCATTGAAGCCATCCTCAGGAACTGAGTTCTGTGTTTGTGATCCATGAAACAGTTACTACCACACATTGGGATCCTTAATTGACTCTCTCGGCTTCTTAACCACCCTTGTCCCCTGTCCGGGAGTTGCAAAGTAGTTTCTGGTGTTTGTAGCATCTTTGGGGGCAGCATGGCCTTTGACCTTAGGGTCGTGTTGCGGTAGGCACGTGGCACGGTGTACCGATTCGCCTGCTTGGTGTCTTGGGAACCCTGCACACATCGTTCGGGGCCGTTAGTGGAAACCTCGGCGGACTCCCTGCGGATGGAACCCGAATAGGCGATAAACCTGGACTAGGGACTTGAGTGTTTAGGTAGGCCGTGGCCGACACCCTCGCCAAAGCTTCCGCTTGAAGGATGCCGAGATACATGACGTGTACATGGCGGTAAGTGGCGAGAGCGTGTGTGAAGAAGTACACCCTGCAGGTTATAAATGATCTATTAGAATAGCCATGTCCGCGGTAAAGGACTTCTGGGTTGCCTATAACAGTTCATAGACAAGTGAAAGTGGATACTCTAAAATGCGCAAGATACGCGTGAGTGCTATGGATGGCGTTCTCGTAGGGAGACGGGAGCGGATCCATAGTGGTGTATTGATATGGTGAATATGTGGACTCGTGTGTGCCACCTCAAAAGAGTTACTTGCAGTTGTAGTTTAGGATAGCCACCGAGTCAAAGCTGGCTTGCTGCAGTCAAACTCCACCACCCCCTTTGTTGATAATGATGCATATGTAGCTAGTTCTGATGTAAGTCTTGTTGAGTACATTTGTACTCACGTTTGCTTATTTTATGTTTTGCAGAGAGACGTCAGTCTTGCTAGTAGTTCCGCGTGGACTTCTACGTTTAGCTTGTTACCTCAGCTACGATCTTGTGCCCTCGGCACGATTTGGTAGATAGTTAGGCTTCTCAGCCTTTTTCATTTGTAGATGTCTGTACTCAGACATGTTAAGCTTCCGCTTGTGCTTTGACTTGTATGCTCTGAGTGTTGGGTCATGAGACCCATGTTTGTAATATCTCGCTCCTCGGAGCCTAATGAATAAATATTTGAGTCGTAAGTTATGTTGTGATGCCATGTTGTATTTACACATATTGAGCATATTGTGTGTATGTTTGAAATGCTTGGTATGTGTGGCATCCGACAATCTAGTTGTTTATCCTTGGCAGCCTCTCATATGGGGAAATGTAGTCTAGTGCTTCCTGAGCGATAGTAGTCCGCTACAGCCCTTGCTCACCTGAGTCCTGCTAGCCTAGCACTACTGCTCTGGACACTTGACTGGCCGGCATGTGTTTCACTTCGTTCCTGTGTCTGTCCCTTCGGGGAAATGTCACGCGGTGACATCCGGAGTCCTGCCTAGCCTGCTACAGCCCGGGTTCCCGGAGTCCTGTTAGCCAGTGCTACAGCCCGGATTCACACGCTGTCAATCGGCATGCTCGATGTGATTCATGTATGCCTGTCCCCATGGGTTACTGCCGCTTTGGGTTCACGACTAGCCATGTCGGCCCGGGTTCTCTGCCATATGGATGCTAGCGACACTATCATATACGTGAGCCAAGAGGCGCAAACGGTCCCGGGCCATGGTAAGGCGACACCCGTGGGAATACCGTGCGTGAGACCGCAAAGTGATATGAGGTGTTACCGGCTAGATCGATATGACTTGGAATCGGGGTCCTGACAGTTCTGCTAGAGCTTTTTCCAATGTCAAGTATCTTTTCCTTAGACCATGAGATCGTGTAACTCCCGGATACCGTAGGATTGCTTTGGGTGTACCAAATGTCACAACATAACTGGGTGACTATAAAGGTGCACTACAGGTATCTCCGAAAGTGTCTGTTGGGTTGACACGGATCAAGACTGGGATTTGTCACTCCGTGTTACAGAGAGGTATCACTGGGCCCACTCGGTAATGCATCATCAAAATGAGCTCAAGGTGACCAAATGTTTGGTCAAGGGATCATGCATTACAGTACGAGTAAAGTGACTTACTGGTAACGAGATTGAACGAGGTATTGGGATACCGACGATCGAATCTCGGGCAAGTAACATACCGATTGACAAAGGAAATTGTATACGGGGTTGCTTGAATCCTCGACATCGTGGTTCATCTGATGAGATCATCGAGGAGCATGTGGGAGCCAACATGGGTATCTAGATCCCGCTGTTGGTTATTGAACGGAGAGCCGTCTCGGTCATGTCTACGTGTCTCCCGAACCCGTAGGGTCTACACACTTAAGGTTCGGTGACGCTAGGGTTGTAGAGATATGAATATGCAGCAAACCGAAAGTTGTTCGGAGTCCCGGATGAGATCCCGGACGTCACGAGGAGTTCCGGAATGGTCCGGAGGTAAAGAATTATATATAGGAAGTGATGTTTCGGCCATCGGGAGAGTTTGAGGTCACCGGTATTGTACCGGGACCACCGGAAGGGTCCCGGGGGTCCACCGGGTGGGGCCACCTATCCCGGAGGGCCCCGTGGGCTGAAGTGGGGAGGGAACCAGCCCCTGGTGGGCTGGTGCGCCCCCCCCCCCTTGGGCCCCCCTGCGCCTAGGGTTGGAAACCCTAGGGGTGGGGGGCACCCCACTTGCCTTGGGGGCAAGCCTCCCCCTTGGCCGCCGCCCCTCCCATCTAGATGGGATCTAGAGGGGCCGGCGCCCCCCCAGGGGGCCTATATAAAGGGGGGAGGGAGGGCAGCCGCACCCCAAGTCTTGGCGCCTCGCTCTCCCCTGCTACACCTCTCCCTCTCGCAGAAGCTCGGCGAAGCTCTGCCGGAACCCTGCTGCATCCACCACCACGCCGTCGTGTTGCTGGATCTTCTTCAACCTCTCCCTCCTCCTTGCGGGATCAAGGTGCAGGAGACGTCATCCGCTCCATACGTGTGTTGAACCCGGAGGTGCTGTCCGTTCGGCACTTGGTCATCGGTGATTTGGATCACGACGAGTACGACTCCCTCAACCCCGTTCTCTTGAACGCTTCCGCCGCGATCTACAAAGGTATGTAGATGCACTCCTATCACTCGTTGCTAGATGAACTCATAGATGGATCTTGGTGAAACCGTAGGAAATTTTTTATTTTCTGCAACGTTCCCCAACACGTCTCCCCTCCCCCACTTGCATCCTCGCCTTCCAGATCCACCCCGCTCTCCCTCTGGCCTCTCTCCCCCCCATGTTGCCCGACGCCGTCGTCGCCGTTCGACGTCGATCCCGCGGCCACTGGCCGCCCCGCGCCAAGCTGGCATGTCCATGAGCTCCGCCGCGTTCGTCCTCATCGCCTTGGGCCAGCCGTTCCTGCGGGGGAACACCGCAGGCCCCAGATCAAACCGGCGTCCGCCTCGGATCACCGGAGCACCACCGCTCCGTTCATCGCCTCCCCTGTGCTACAAAGTCGTCGAGGGCTTTTCTTAGCCGCACGGTGAGCTCTGCTCCTCCTCCCTCCTTTCGCCGCTCTTTTTCGCGCACGTAACCGCCATCGCCATGGATGGCCGCGCTGAGCTCCGCCGCGCAGCTAGTCAAAGTCGCTGTAGTCGTTGCCAAGGTCGGGCAAGCACGTCAACGTGCTCAGGGCGCCTCCCTGCTGCCGCCCGAGCCTCCAGCTCGTCTCCTCGTGCCCTCTGTCAACGTTGGCAGAGATGGCCGAACTCTGGCGTCCGCCTCGCCGCGTGCCGTCATCGTTTTAGGCCTTCCCAAGGCCAACCACCACGCGACGCGCCTTGCTCCCCTCTTTCGAACGCCACCTCGCGCGCGTAAAATGGTGGCCGTAGCATGTTTTCCGGCAAGTTCCAAGGCCACGCCGCTGCAGGTTTGGTCGCCGCGTGATTCCGGCGCCGACACCGGCGAGGCTGACCTGGCGCTGACGTATGGGGCCCGCTGAGCCACTGACGGGTGGGCCCAGTTGACTCGTTGACTGGGTCAACCCACTGACATGTGGGGCCGAGTCAATAAAACGTTCTATATAAATAGAAAATCTGTTCATTAAATTGATTAATTAATCTATTCACCAATTAGACACTGGCAGTGGGCCCCGCTTGTTAATTAGTATTAGATTAGTCCAATTAACACTGTTTCATTAGTCCAGTCACTGACCAGTTGGTCCCACTGGACCCACAGGTCAGGTTTGACCCCAGTCAACCATCCTGTTGACTGCTGACATCACCTACGTCATGCAGACGTCATATTCCGTTTCTGTTAATATAAATAAATTCAGAAAATGGTTTAATCTTTGAAAATTCATAGAAAATAAACCATAACTCGGATGAAAATGTTTTCTACATGAAAGTTGCTCAAAAAAATCCAATGAGTCCGAATATGCGGTCCGTTCATCTGTCACATGCCTTTAGCATGCTGAACATGGAAAATTTCCTCCGCTCATCTCATCGACATTAGTGCAGGAACCGAATACATTCCCGGTTGAATTCCCCCTTCACCTATATCGTGTAGCCATACGTTAGGTCACACCCGGCACAACATATTGCCACATTATGCTTTGTGATGTTACGTTTGCTTTATATTTATTGTTTCTTCCCCCTCTTCTCTCCGGTAGTCTCCGAGACCGATGTTGCCCCTGTGATCGACTACGTCGATGACGACCCCTCCTTGCCAGAGCAACCAGACAAGCCCCCCTTTGATCATCCCGATATTGCCCATTTCCTTTCTCTCATGCTTGCATTAGATTTTGCTACTGTAATTGTTTGCTCCTATTGTGATGCATAGCCTGCTTTTGTAACCTGATTATTGTTACCTACACCTTATCCTAAACTGCTTAGTATAGATTGGTTAGTGATCAATCAATGACCCCCACCTTGTCCTTGTTGCCCCTGCTTCATCATCGAAGACCTGATCAACGGGACCGAAGACCAGGCCCCGACACCGCACATCACCTTCCCCTTAGTTGCTCGACACTACTGGGTTTCTATCGAGTGCCGAGGGTGATACCTCATCAGCACTTCTGATGTTAACCCTATAGTGTAGCTATTCGGTTGTGGTCATCGAGGGTGATTTCCTCCTTAACCACTTCCGATACGGCTCTGTCGTGCAACCCCTCAAGTGTGAACCTCGGGGGTGGTTCCGTTTACGTTCACCTTGATGATTACATCGAGTGGAATTCACCGGGGGTGATTCCTCGGGTTTTTCCCCTTGATGTTTGGACGCACAGTTGATACGTCTCCTTCATATCTATAATTTTTGATTGTTCCATGCCAATATTATTCACTTTCATATACTTTTTCACAATTTTTTGTATTATTTTTGGGACTAACATATTGATCCAAAGGCTCAGCATGCAGTTCCTCGCTCATTGCATGTTTTATGTTTCGCATGAATATCCATATCAAACGGAATCCAAACAGGATAAAAGCAGACGGAGCTTATTTTTGGAAAATATGGAAAATTCCGTAAGTAAAATCCACGCGAGACGTTGCGAGGTGGTCACGAGGCGGGCGCGCCTCCCAGGCGTGCCGCCTACCCTCGTGAGCTCACCGTAAAGGCGGTTGATGCTCTTCTTTTTGCCGCAAGAAAGATAATATTCGGAAAAAATCACGGAAAAGGTTTCAGGCCAATCGGAGTTACGTATCTCCATATATACTAAACGGTGAAATAGAGCCGAGCGACGCAGAAGCAGAGATAGATCCAATCTCGGAGGGGCTCTCGCCTCCCAAGCCATGGGAGCCAAGGAACAGGAGGAAACCCTCCTCCCATCTAGGGAGGAGGTCAAGGAAGAAGAAGAAGAAGAAGGGGCTCTCTCCCCTTGCTTCCAGTGGTCTTGGGAGGCGCTGCAGGGGCCATCATCATCACCGCGATCTTCACCAACACCACCGTCATCTTCACCAACATCTCCATCACCTTCCCCCTTCTATCTACAGCGGTCCACTCTCCCGCAACCCGTTGTACCCTCTACTTGAACATGGTGCTTTATGCTTCATATTATTTTCCAATGATGTGTTGCCATCCTATGATGTCTGAGTAGATTCCTATTGTCCTATCGGTGATTGATGAATTGCTATGATTGGTTTGAGTTTCATGTTTTATTATTGGTGCTGTCCTATTGTGCCCTCCGTGTCGCGCAAGCGTGAGGGATTCCCGTTGTAGGGTGTTGCAATACGTTCATGATTCGCTTATAGTGGGTTGCGTGAGTGACTGAAACACAAAACCGAGTAAGTAGGTTGTTTACGTATGGGATAAAGGGGACTTGATGCTTTAATGCTATGGTTGGGTTTTACCTTAATGAATCTTTAGTAGTTGCGGATGCTTGCTAGAGTTCCAATCATAAGTGCATATGATCCAAGTAGAGAAAGTATGTTAGCTTATGCCTCTCCCTCAAATAGAATTGCAATAGTGATTACCGGTCTAGTAATATAGTCAGTTGCCTAGGGACAATTCCACAACTCCTACCACCACTTTTCCACACTCGCCATATTTACTTTAGTTGCTTCTTTATCTTAACAGCCCCTAGTTTATATTTATGAGTTCTTTACTTTCTTGCAAGCTTACCCGAAAACACCTACAAAGTACTTCTAGCTTCATACTTGTTCTAGGTAAAGCGAACGTCCAGCGTGCGTAGAGTTGTATCGGTGGTCGATAGAACTTGAGGGCATATTTATTCTACCTTTAGCTCCTTGTTGGGTTCGACACTCTTACTTATTGAAAACTGTTGCGATCCCCTATACTTGTGGGTTATCAAGACCTTTTTCTGGCACCGTTGCTAGGGAGCAATAGCGTGGGGTGAATATTCTCGTGTGTGCTTGTTTGCTTTATCACTAAGTAATTTTTATTTGCTGTTCTTAGTTGTTCTCTATCTTTAGTTATGGATATGGAACACCTAAATACCAAAAATTAGGTGTACTTGCCACTCATGGAGATGGGGAACCTCCTAAAACCCTCGATGCTGGTTATGTGAAAGATATTATGTACTACTTTGATAATCCTGAGAAAACCCCAGTCAATTATGTAATGGGAGTAACGTTGGATCAATGTGAATACTTTAGGGATTATCGCTTGACACAAAAAGGGAAACTATTATGGGATCAAATTCATATATTGAAGTGGTATGCTTGGCAACTATGCGTGGAATATGATTATACTTGTTGTTCTAGGATGAATTCTCCACACCTTCCCTTTTCATGCAAATTTAATGATAATGAAACCTTAGCTTCTTATGCTAGAGGTATATATGATTACTATGATGTGGAACAAATAGAAGAATTTGTTGCTTTTATGGGTGCTTATGAAATTGAAGCTATGTGTAAAGAGTTTGAGGATTTTGATGATGTTGTTTATAGATCTGAAAATTTAGCTATCCTCAAATATTGCTATGAGAATTATAAATACAATTATGAAATTAATGCACTTATTAAGAAAGTCTCCGCTGTCCAAGAAGAGACTAATATTTTGAAGGAATATATGGAAGAAGAAATTGATGAAACTGTGAGCTCATTTGATGAAAAAGATGATGAGGAGAACGAAGAACAAAAGGAGGAAGAGCGGATTAGCTACCCGTGCCCACCTTCTAATAAGAGTAACTCTTCAACTCATACATTGTTTAATTCCCCTTCGTGCTTACCGAAGGATGATTGCTATGATCCCGTTGATTATTTTGAAATATCCCTTTTTGATGATGCTTGCTATGCTTGTGGCCAAGATGCCAATATGGATGATGCTGATGGAGATGAACTTGCTATAGTTCCTTATGTTAAACATGAAATTGTTGCTATTGCACCCACACGTGATAGTCCTATTATCTTTTTGAATTCTCCCGACTACACTGTCGGTGTACTAGAGTACGGGTACCCTAGTATCCCGAACTTGTGCACGGGCAGTTGCAGCCCTCCGCGGCAAGGCTTGCCGGGTGACCACCAAGGTCCTCCGTGGTTCCTTTGGAGCCATTCAAGAACAAAGTATTCAAGCCTAGGAGACAAGGCCCCGGCAAGAGGAGCTTGCCGAAGGCCACCCAAGGCACCTAGGAAACAAAGGCCCGACAAGAGGAGCTTGCCGGGAAGGCCGATGAGCGACAAGCTTCGGACGCCGACAAGACAACAACCGCGGCAAAGGCGCTTGCCATGCAGACCACCACTCAGACTGCGCTCCGGCACATCCACTAACGTGTCGCCTGGACCTTTCCAGGTCTGGCGTGGCAAGAGGCCGTCTTGACGGCCCGGTGAGCAGTGTGGCAAGCGCGACAAGATTGCCATCCGGCAAGCGGTGGCGCCCCGACGGTCCCTTCCTGCCTTTGTTAGAGGCGACGTGAGCGGGCATTTAATGCCTTTGTCCCCTGCCGTTAGGGTTAGCTATGATACACTATACAAGTAGCTGTACCAACCACTCCTTTTCCATTTTTACCCTTGTCTACGTTGCCACCTGTCGGAGACCCCTTTAGCATATAAAAGGAGGCCCATGCGCAACGTAGGAGGGGGTTCCCCCACGCTCGGTCTAGTTAGCGGCTCGTGTGTACTGTAGCACTCAGCGCTCCTAAGCAAGAACTCAATACACTTTCGGACATGCAGCAGTAGGAGTGTTATCTCTCGGAGAGCTCGAAGCTGGGCAAACCGCTCGTGTGCCGCCTCGATCTGCTCTTCGTCGACCTCTGCCCCGCCCGAACGAAAGGGGCTCGGTCCGCCCGGTCCCATAGGTGTTCGTGGGCGGATCAGCCTGCCCGACATCTTTGGCGCGCCCGGTAGGGGCGTCGAGATTGTGTGAACCTGATCCGCGTCCACACGAAGCTAGATCTTCATCATCTTCATCGACATGCCACCGAAGAAGAAGGCTTCGTGGCGGATGCTCCGTCATGTCGAACCCACCACCACCGGAGCAAACGGGTGGTGGGGTAGACGCCGACGGAAGAATGGACGTCGACGGAGGAGCCCACGGTGCTGCCAAGTCCAAGGACAAGGCTGCGCAGACCTCGGCGTCCGTACATGCACCGCGCCCATCTCAGGAGGCGCGGGACCGACAGCCTCATGGCATTCACAACGCCATACGCTCGTTGGACCAAGATCGAGCTGGTGGATCTCGGGATGCTCAAGACCAGCATGCACGCAACCATCTTTGGCGCGAAAGCGAGGCATTTGCCGCTGGGCGGGATATCGCTCCTTCTAACATAGTTAGAAGTCCGAGCATATCCGCTCCTCGCGCCGCTCGCCATCGCCACCCACCACTCCAGCAAAAGCTTTGGCGAGAGCTCAACTGCTCTGGATTACCGTGCAACAGCCGACAAGGTCGATGAATGGAGGGCCACCATTCGTAGTCTCATCGGCTTTGCCAGCAGCGACGCTCATGGCGGCCGAGTGCATCGTTGCCGCGGTAGGACCGCCAAACACGAGCCGGTGGCGACGAAACCGGTGGGGGTGCAACCACCATGCACTCTCCGCCCCGAAGGCCAAGATCGCCGACTCGCCGAATCCACCTCGACAGCGACTCCACCGCATCATCGGATCCACGAGCTCGTCGCGATCAGCGCCAAGTTCTTCGCGAGCGACAGCAAGAAGACGCCGAACTTCGCATCGGCGCCAAGAGAAGCGCAGCGTCAATCCGACCAGCGCTACCGGGCCCTCTGTCGACATGCATGCGCCCGAGGAACCAGGCGACTTGCCGTCTGTGATAGGTTGCCCTGCGTTCACTCGTGAGCTGCGGCAAGTCGATGGCCCAAAGAAGAAGAATTTCAAGCCGCACGTGCGAGAGAAATGCGACGGCAAGACGCATCCGTCGGAGTTCCTCGGCATCTACACCATCACGGTGCAAGCTGCCGGGGCGACACGACAAGATCCTCGCCAACTACTTCCGGCTGGTGCTCAAGCCCAATGTCGGATCTGGCTCATGCACTTGCCGGACAACTCCATATCCTCTTGGGCAGATCTATGCCATCGGTTTGTCGGTGCCTTTGCGGTGACCCACAAGCCCCATGGCCAAGAAAGCGACCTTCATCTGCTGCGCCCGGAAGGAAGGAGAGCCCCTGCGCAAGTTCATTCAGAGATTCAGCAGCGTCTGCACAACATCCCAGATGTCCACCCTGCCGCGGTAATCAGCTGCGTTCCATCGAGCGTCGCGAAACCCGCAGGATGCGGGAGGAGATGGCGATGTGCAAGATCGAGACGTCGGTGAGCTATATGCCCCTGGCGACAAGTGTGCACGTCTTTGAGGAAGGGAGGAGACTCCCCGGAGAGAATACTGAAGCAGGAGGATCTGATAGTGAGGAGACCGCCCCGGCAAAGAAAAACCGGCGGCAGAGCAACAGGAAGAAGAAAGGCAAAGATGTGCTAGTTGTTGAGCAGTCCGGCAACGGAGGTGGCGCCAAGAAAGCCAAAGCTGGTAGCTCCGGCAAGGAGGTTGCCGCTGGCACCAACTGCCAGGCTGTGGTGGTCACAGACAAGCAGGACGGCTCCAACAAAGCGATCTTGCAAGATCCACCGCACCAAGGGCCATGACCTCCGGAGCTGCAAAAGGTCGAGCAGCTTGTCGAGCAGCGAAGGCTGAATACGAACAACGCGACAAGGAGAAGGCCCAGGAAGGTGCTGGAGGAGCTAGCAAGAAAGCGTCCGACCGAGGAGGACGCCAGCAAGGCCAAGCAATGCGGCAAGGAGACAGACCTCCCGCGGCGCGACAAGGATGAAGACGGACGGCGATGATGAAGACATGGATGATGACGAGACCGATGAGCAGGAGTTCGAGAAAGCCACAGAGGTCCTGTGCGTTGACGGCGGTGCTTCTACGCATACTTCACACCGCCAGCTCAAGCGGTGGATGCGGGAAGTCAATGCGGCGTAACCATCCATCAAGTCACGCAAGCCTCTGAAATGGTCCAAAGACGCCTATCATCTTTGATATTGAGGACCACCACGATCGCGTAGCTGCGGTCGGGTGCTTGCCGATGTTGGTTTCACCAACTATCCGCAACCTCAAGGTCACTAAGAGGCTAGTTGTGGCGGGGCGGCTTGAACTTGATCTCCTCCGCGGTGCTCCGAAACTCCGGATCCACGATGGCGAAGCTCGAAGAGACCGCACATTCCAAGGAATCAATCCGGGAAGGAGCAAGCGAAGGAAAGATCACGTTGCCGGTGACATTTGGCAGCGAAGTTGAACTTCAGGACCGAGAGGGTCACTTTTGACGTTGCTGATTTTCCATTGCCTTACAATGGGATACTTGGCCGTCCAAAGACTCGCCAAATTCATGGCAGCCTCTCACTATGCATACAACATGTCAAGATGCCAGGCCCGATAAGTGTCATCTCTGTCCCTCGGGCGACGGAAGGATGCTCTATCTCTGCGCCGACAAGATCTACCGGAAGCAGCAGCTGCAGCAGATTGCAAGCCACTTGTCACCGAAGCTCCCGGGCGAAGAAGAAGACCAAGTCCGCAAGAGCTCGACGCCCACTCCGCAAGCGCACCTCTTCGGAGTGCTGCGCCACCGTCGAGGACGCACCATCGAGCTCCACCGGCAAGTGTAAGAAGACGATGGCAGCTCCACCAGAGACCAAGAAGGTGCTGCGCCAAGGAGGACGGCATCGGTGGTACCTTCACCATCGCGCCACTCTCGACCCTAAATAGGAAGGCGCGCCGTTGCTTTTTCTGCGGCGAACGTCGGCGTGTTTGCGTGGCAACCGTCGACATCCCCGTGTTCCTGTGAAAGTAATTGAGCACCATCTTGCCGTTTGTCCTCATGCGCGCCCGTCAGCGTAAAGTCGAAGCGGCGTTGGGCGCCAAGAATTCATCGCGAAGAAATCAAGAAATTGGAAGCAGCGGGCCTTGTCGAGGAGTGCTCCATCCCACGTGGTTGGCCAATCCTGTAGTTGTATGCGCAAGGCAAATGGGAAATGGAGGCTTTGTATCGACTTTACCGATGTCAATAAAGCTTGTCCCAAAGACCCATTCCCTTGCCGCCAAGATCGACCAGATTGTTGACTCCACGGCCGGATGTGATTTGCTTTCATTTCTGGATGCATACTCAGGATATCATCAGATCTTCATGGCAGAAGAGGATGAGGAGAAAACCGCATTCATCACCCCATGTGGCACATATTGTTTCGTACGGATGCCTTTCCGATTAAAGAATGCTGGTTCAACATTTGCAAGAGTAGTCCATGACGCTTTTGAGCCGCAAATGCACAGAAATGTGGAAGCCTACATGGATGACATAGTGGTCAAAAGCAAGGACAAGGCGACTCTGATTCAAGATTTAGACGAAACCTTTGCAAATCTACGCAAGATCAACCTCAAGCTCAACCCTGAGAAGTGTGTGTTTGGAGTCCCTTCCGGCAAACTTCTCGGGTTCTTCGTGTCTCAGCGGGGAATTGAGGCCTATCCCGACAAGATCAAGGCCATTGAGCAGATTGAAGCACCAAAGCGTGTCAAGGATGTACGAAGACTTGCCGGTTGCGTAGCTGCTCTCAGCAGGTTTATCTCTAGGTCTGCTGAGTGCGCCCTACCATTTTTCAAAATTTTGAAAAAGGCAGGTCCGATGAAATGGACTCCGGAAGCGGAGGCTGCGCTGCAGGACTTGAAGAGATACATGTCCTCCACTCCAACACTTGTCGCACCTAAGCCACAAGAGAAGTTGCTGCTATATATAGCGGCAAGCAATCAAGTGGTTAGTGCTGTGTTAGTAGCGGAGAGGGAGGCGGATGATGAGCTAGCAACCATGGCAGAAGCATCCAGCGATGAGCAGGGGGCTTCACCGGCAAGCTCTGATCCCGACAAGGACGGATCTACGCAGACGCATGAGAAGATGCAGAAAAGAATGGTGCAGCGCCCAGTTTACTTTGTCAGTTCCCTTCTGCAGGTGGCTAGGTCAAGGTACTCTGGTGTGCAGAAATTGCTTTTCGGCCTCCTCATGGCCTCGAGAAAGCTGCGCCATTACTTCCGTGCACATGAGATCCACAGTCGTCACTGCTTTTCCGCTGAAGAGGATCTTGCAAAATCCAGAGGCAACAGTGCAGGATTGTCGAGTGGGCACTTTGGAACTGTCAAGCTTTGGCCTCAAGTTTGAGAGCACTTCAACTATCCAAAGTAGAGCATTGGCGGAGTTCATAGCAGAATGGACGCCAACACAAGATGAAGAAATTCCGAAACGAGCATCCCGTCAAGGAAGCAAGCAAAGAGTGGCTGATGTACTTTGATGGTGCCTTCTCGCTGCAAGGCGCCGTTCTTGGGCGTGCTACTTGTTGCGCCTAACGGAGAGCACCTCAAGTACGTAGTCCGGATGCACTTTCCCAAGGAGCAAGCAACAAACAATACCGCAGAGTATGAAGGTTTGCTTGCCGGTCTCAGATCGCAGAGACCTTGAGATCAAGAAGCTCATTGTCGTGGGTGACTCACGACTTGTCATCCGCCAAGTGAACAAGAGTTATCAGAGTCCATTGATGGAAGCTTATGTTGATGAAGTGAGAAAGCTAGAAGAGCACTTTGACGGCTTACAAATGGAACATGTTCCAAGAGCTCAGAACGACATTGTTGATGGCATGTCGAAGTGCGCTGCACTTAAGTTACCTGTGGAACCAGGGATTTTTGTGCTCAAGCTGACTCAACCGTCTGTAACGCCACCAACCGGGCAGAGCAAGAAAAGGAAGTTGATCTCTGGTGACTATTTTCCGGCAGAGCTTCCCGAAGCCGCCGTCAAGAAGGTCCTCAAGATCAACACCAAGAGTCTTTGAGGAAGCGATCTGCTCCGCAAGCCCTAGGGTTTGTTCCGTTGAAGCGCACGCTCCCGACAAGTTTTGCTCGGCAAGCTTGCCGGGGAACGCTCAAGCTCCGGGCTGAGCCGAGTTCTTGCCGTGGAAGCAGATGTTCCCGCAGCAGCGAATGTGCCTTTAGTCCTTGTTGTCGAGCCGCATAGCTCCAAAGCATGGGCACAAGAGATTGTCCGTTTCCTTGAGACGGAGAACTTCCCGAAGAGCAAGAAGAAGCGGAAAGAGTAGCCCGACAGTCAAGTATGTACCGGTTTGTCGACAACACGCTGTATGTAAGAAGACTCATGTGTGAAATTGAAGTGTATTCTCCGGGAAGACGGACAAAAGCTGTTGGCGAGATACATGGAGGCATATGTGGTCACCACATTGGCGCCAGAGCACTTGCCGGCAAAAGCGTTAAAGCAAGGTTTCTTTGGCCGACATCCTCCGTGATGCAACTGCACAAGTAACCAAGTGTGAAGCGTGCGGCCCATTCCAAGAAGATACACCAGCCAGCTCAAGCTCTCCAGACGATCCCTTTATCCTGGCCATTTTCGGTCTGGGGGCTCGACATCCTCGGCCCCTTTCCCCGAGCTGTCGGGGGCTTTGAGTACTTGTACTTGTACGTTCCGGCAACCACCTTTTGTACAAGTATTGCCGATGTTGCATGTAATCCTTCGTACAAAGCCGGGCGCAGACCCCGTGCATAAGTAAAGCTAATGTGCTTCGCACATCTTGTCAATTTCATGCTTTCTACTTCTATTTTGCATGCGTTATCGACACTTTGTGCAGCACCTACCCCGGTAAGCAATAACGAGCCATAAGGCTCCATATCTTTATTTTCTCTTCTTTCTCTTTCTCAAAAGACAGAAGGTTCCCTCTACCACAAGTTTGCCGGGGAAAGGAGAAGATAATGGTGTGGACCAAGCGTCGCTCAAGGAAGTCTAGCCTTACCGAAGCAAACGACGTAAAGCTAAGTTGCTAAAGTTTGAGCAATCAGTTTTAAAATTTTAAGTTATCTTCCTCGAACGACTGTACTTTGTATGGAAAACCTGCGCGGAGGAACCAACTCGTAGCTAGTTGCGCCCTTACTTTGTTTCGAGTCCGCTCAACAACTTAAGTGAGCTGCGACTAGTTGCGACAAGGTTTCTTGTCGGTGGCAACACCAAAGAAGTCTTGGCGTCCGTACTCGGCCTTTCATGACCCAGTGCTGCGCCGACAAGTTCCCTAAAAGTGTAGGGCAAAAACATACAAAGGAAGGAATCAAGTAAAGGAAATAACATAGCAATTGCTTCCCGAAATAGAGTTATATTACAAGATAGCTTGTCGCAGCTCTAATAGATTGTTCTTATAACATGAACAGCAGCAGCAAGAAAAAGAGAAAGCGGGCGGCCTAATCTACGCGATCGCCCTCAACTCTCTTGATCCCGCTCACCATATCCACGATGGGTGCGACAAGGGTCTTGAGCGCTTCCACATCAGCATCCGGCGGCAAGGACTTGAGGACGTTGGTGAGGTTGAGGCCTGGATTGCGGAAGGCCACCTTCATCAGCACCTTTTGAAGAGCTCCCGCGCAGATCTGGCGCGACTCCTCGGCCAGCCGCTTTGGGATTCCTTCCCGGAGTCGCTGGAGGGCCGTCACCACGCCCTTGAAGAACAAGCTGAGCTTGGCGCTGGGTCGGAGGTGCTCATCGGAGGAATATCCAAGATCCACCATCCCCAGCTGCGCCAGCTCCCCGTCGATGGCTGCAGCAACATCCACTGACCCTCGGTCCGGTGCTCCACATTCTCCCTAAAGGTATTACAGGCGGCAGAAGACTGCAAGCAGCCTCGTCGGCCTTGATCTTCTCCTTCAAGGCCACCTCCTGCTCCTTGGCGCCGCCCAAATACCGAGTCAAGGTGGTCGGCTTCAACTCAAGATCTGCGTTGGAGTCCTTGGCGGCGCTGAGCTCCTTGCTCCTCGGCGAGACGGCCCTGCAGCTCGCCAAGAGTGTAGGCATCCTTCTCGCGCTCATGCTTGAGTGCAGCAAGCTCCTCGCCGCTCTCCTTGAGATTGGCCTCCAGCTGCATCACCTTCATCTCCAACTCCTTCTTGGCGGCCTCGGCAGCTGCGGCAGCATCCTTTGCTTCCTTGAGAGCCCCGCCAAACGTTTGCTCGCGCGTGGCTAGATCCTCCTCATGGTTGTCAAGATTAACCTTCCTCTGCGCCAACTCGCCTTCCTGCGCAGATAGCATCTCGGCGGCAAGCCGTTGTTGCTCCTCAGCTTCAGCCTTCTCGAGGAGGAAGTCTTTGCGCTCCTCGGCGAGTCGCTCCCGCTCCTCTGCCAAGGACCGGAGAGCTTCTGGTTGAGGCCCCGGAGCTCCTCCGCGCTTCTCGATGTCTGCTCCCGCCTTCGTGACAAGCGCTTCCGGGATTCCAGCTTGGCTTGTTGGGCGGTAGAGCGGCAGCTCGCAGCAGCCTGCTCCTCCTCGGAACTTCGCCGCCGCTTTGTTTGGTCGTCGACCAGCGTCGATCCGGAGGCGAGCAGCTCTTCATCAAAAGTTTCTCCTTCGGCCGGCGCCTTGGAGCTCGACGCCCATGGGAGCTTGATGAAGACGCCATCGCCGGCCTTCAAATAGGCGCCGGGCTGGGGCTCTTCGGAGCCTGACACTGCAGCAACGGCGGAGGGATCGATGGTCGGCGTAGCGCCTGGCGCTCCTGTGGCCTCAGGGCCGTCAGTGCGATCGCCGGACCCCTCGCCAGCTTCTGTGGCGGCAGCTTTGGCGGCCTCTTCACCGGCGGGCTCGTCAGCACCAGCTTCTTCTCCGATGGCAGCGGCGTCGTCAGTATTGCCGCGCGCGTCCTCCTCGCCGGCGGCCTCGGTCTCCATTGGCTCTGTGGCGGATGGATCTGACGACCGGAAAATGAAGAAAAGTCAAGCAAATATTCAAAAGAAAATCGAGAAGAAGAAGAACACAAGGAAAGTTTTCAAGCAAGAGGATTACCTGCTAGGCTCTCTGATCATGGTCTCCGCCACCAGGGGATCGCTGGTGTTGTCCCTTGCCGGAGAGCTGTACCTTGCCGGAGAACTGCCCCTTGCCGGAGAAGTCTCCCTTGCCGGAGAACGTTCCCTTGCCGGGGAATCCTCCCTTGGCGGTGTAGTCGAAGCAGAAGGCATGTTAGGAGCGGCTTCAGGGCACTCCTGGTAAGGCTGCTCTGCTCCTACACAAATCAGCGATCGGATATCAGCAAAGAAAGGGCACCCATGCACGCCTAACAGCGGGAAGTAAACCATATACTTACTGGGGGCTGTCTTGAGAGCTACTGAGAAGAGTTGCCGCGTCCGGCAAGGTGGTCTCGGACGCGCCTCCTGCTGTCTCGGTGGGTTCGTCCTCGATGACAATCAACGGGTCCTTGGCTCTCTTCGACGCTCTCTGGGCCAGTGTCCTGAAAAGGAATGGGGTCAGAGTGAAGCAAATCAGATACAAGACAAAGCAACAAGCCGAAGAACTACAAACACTGCAAAGAATCTTACTCTTCTTCTTCCTCGTCGGAGCTGAGCGCGGAGAGATCAAATTCTGGCTCGCCTCGGTCGGCAAGCGGAGGAGTAGGTTCCCTTGGCCGCTTGGCGGGAAGCGAAGCGGTGGTCTGCGAGACCCGCTCCGATTACCGCTTGCAGCGGCGTGAGGTGCTCCCGGCAACAGTGCTTGCAGCGGTGGAGCTGCGTCATGCCGGCGCCTGCGGCTGTTGGCCCGTCTGCCGCCCGCTCGTCTCCGGCCTTGCGAAGACGCCTTCTTGGTGGAGCTGGGGCTCCGCTCGCGGCAAGCTGTTTGAAGGTGGGGAGGAGGCGCCCTCGGCGGGCTCGCTCGACTCGGCTTCAGGCTCGGCAAGCTCCTCCTCGCCGGCAAACTCCCTTCGCTCGACAAGGCTTGCCGCCTGTGCTGCCTCTGCCTCCTCCACGGTGAATCCGAACTCGCCCACGGCCGCAGCTGCTGCCGCCTCTTCCAGCCTGGTGGCGATGCGCTGCGTCTCATCATCGGTGGTGTCGCGGGTGAGGCTCTTCTGCTCGTCGGGGCGGATCAGCACTTCTACCAGACTGTCAAAGAACTGCCGCACGACGTCATCTGCAGGCTCTTGCCAGGTTGGAACGATTCCATGCGAGTCGCACAACGGCATCATTGCACGGATGCGGTCGAGCAAGGAATTGTTGCACAGTGGAACGACACCCTTCGGCAACCTGAACATTTCGGGATGATTAGGATCGGGCTTGAACAGCTCCAAGAGCATCGCGTCCAGTTCCAAGATAGTGAAGTTGAAGTTTAGGCCCGGGCGCAGCCTCATGATATCCGCCGCATTCTGGAACTCCCAGGCGGGCCTCCTCCTCTCCTGCAAGAAGCGTCTGGCGGCGAAGAAAGTCTGCGCCAACGGTGCCGACAGTGAGCCCGGCAAGCCTGAGGCGCAGGATCCGGGTGACGGCAATCTTCAGTCTAGCGTCTTTTGGTGCCACGTTGCTCCAATCGTTGCCGCGCACTATTGGGGTTTGGCGCTGGGCGGTAAATGGCTGCGGGTTCTCCTCGACAATCCAGCACCAATCTGCCCTCCACTCCTCCCACTTGTTGCGGAGCTCTCCCTCCAGATAAGCTTCCTTCTTGCCAATCCTTGAGATCCAAGCTATTCCGCCGGCAAGAGGCTCCCCTCTCTCAACTCGGGGCATAAAGAAGTGGCGGAAAAGGGCTACGTTTGGATGGACTCCGACAAAGTTTTCGCAGAGATGTGCGAAAACTGCCATGGTCAGAACAACATTGGGGGTGAAGTCAAGGAGGCGGAACCCGTAGGTGTTCATGATATCGCAGAACAATTGAGAAAGGCGGGCGAGCCCGCAGAGAAGAACAAATGAAGAAAGGGTACCCATTCGAGCCGGTTCAGCAGCGGTAGGAGTACCTTCGTGCGCGGATGCGCTCGCGTCTCCGTCGACGGAAGAGGTAGTAGTGCTCCCTCGGCTCCCTCGGCGAGCTGGGGGGGAAAGATTGCCGCTCCTTCCGCGCCAAGCAAGCCGCTGCACCTCGGCCGACTTCACGGCCTTCCCTTGTCGGCTTTGAGCCATGGCGGAGGTGGTGAGGGAGATCGACGGCGTTGGTGATGCTGGTGGCGATGGGGGGCGGAGTGATGCTCTCTCTTCAGCCTTGGGAAGAAAGGGGAAGCAGCGGGGATTTTTTCGGGATTGGACAGCAACTGGCGAGATGGGCAGACTGCCCCCGTTTCCCCTGCTTATAAAGAGGGAGGGGGCAGACGTTCCGTTTTTCCGAATAAAGAAACCGCCCACGATCTCACCCACGATCTCTCACACGACACCGCATTCGACGCTGCGGCTGCCTGTGGAGGGCGTGGTGGGTCCGGGGTGAGTTACGGTGTGACCCAGGCGCGTGCCGTGCCTTGTTTTGGGCTGGCCCAACAGCGCTTCGGCACCGTGTGTGGCCCAGCCGAGGCTCTTGTCGGTGTACTAGAGTAGGGGTACCCTAGTATCCCGAACTTGTGCACGGGCAGTTGCAGCCCTCCGCGGCAAGGCCTGCCGGGTGACCGCCAAGGTCCTCCGTGGTTCCTTTGGAGCCATTCAAGAACAAAGTATTCAAGCCTAGGAGACAAGGCCCCGGCAAGAGGAGCTTGCCGGGAAGGCCACCCAAGGCACCTAGGAGACAAGGCCCCGGCAAGAGGAGCTTGCCGGGAAGGCCCGGTGAGCGACAAGCTTCCGGGCACGACAAGACAACAACCGCGGCAAGGCGCTTGCCGCGGTAGACCACCAATCTGTACCTGCGCTCCAGCACATCCACTAACGTGTCGCCCTGGGACCTTTCCAGTGCGTGGCAAGAGGCCGTCTTGACCAGCCGGTGAGCGCTGTGGCAAGCGGTGGCGCCCAGCGGTCCCTTCCTGCACTTTGTTAGAGGCGGCGTGAGACGGGCATTTAATGCCTTTGTCCCCCGCCGCCGTGGTTAGGTATGATACACTGTACAAGTAGCTGTACCAACCACTCCTTTTCCATTTTACCCTTGTCTACATTGCCACCTGTCGGAGACCCCTTTAGCATATAAAAGGAGGCCCATGCGCAGCGTGAGAGGGGGTTCCCCACGCTTCGGTCTCGTTAGCAGCTTGTGTGTATCAGTAGCACTCAGCGCTCTGAGCAAGAACTCAATACACTCGGACATGCAGCAAGAGGAGTGTTATCTCTCCGGAGAGCTCCAGCTGGGTAAACCGCTCGTGTGCTTCGCCTCGATCTGCTCTTCGTGCGACCTCTGCCCCCCGCCGAACCGAAAGGGGCTCGGTCCGCCGGTCCCATAGGTGTTCGTGGGCCAGATCAGCCTGCCCCGACATACACTATATCGGAGAAGTTTGCACTTATTAAGGATTATATTGATGGGTTGCCTTTTACCGTTGCACATGATGATTTTGATAGATATAATATGCATGTGCTTGCTGCTCCTACTTGCAATTATTATGAGAGAGGAACTATATCTCCGCCTCTTTATGTTTCCAAAGATGATGAAATTGCAAGAAACTGCTTATACTATGCATTGGCCTTTACTTGGTGTGCATGAATTGTTCTTTTATGACATGCCGATGCATAGGAAGAGAGTTAGACTTTGTTGTTGCTTGATGTATGTTACTTTGTGATCACTACTAAATTAAAAATCATTGCTAATTAAAATTGGCTTTGATATACCTTGGGATCCGGGTGGATCCATTACTTGAGCACAATATGCCTAGCTTAATGGCTTTAAAGAAAGCGCTGCCAGGGAGACAATCCGGAAGTTTTAGAGAGTCATTTATTTCTGTTGAGTGCTTTCACATAGTTTAAAAACAACAAAAATAAATAGGGGAACCCAAAACTTTTTCAAAAAGAAAAGTGAAAGTAAGAGAGACAAGCATTGTTGAAGTGGAAGAGCTCCTTGAACTTTGTTCATGCTCACGGCAACTTTGTGAATCTTGATTACAGAAACTTTTCAACAAAATAATTATCCTTGTACAATTCCATTGTATTATAAAAATAATGTGCCAAGGTTTGCCTTTAGGATGTTTACAATGCTTGTTGGTTTGTGCGGTGCAGGACAGAAACTTTGGCTGTAGTGCGTGAATTTTAATTTTTTACTGGAACTTCAAATGGTTCTAATTCTTTTTGCACTCTCTTTCTGTAAAACTTGTTTATTTTTCCTAATTTTGGCAGAATGTTTCAAGTATCATAAGTATGGTGAATGTTCAGATTTCTACAGACTGTTCTGTTTTAGACAGATTCTGTTTTTAATGCATAATTTGCTTGTTTTGATGAAACTATCAATTTATATCAGTGGATTAAGCCATGAAAAAGTTATATTAAGACACAATGCAAAAACAAAATATGAATTGGTTTGCAACAGTACTTAGAGTAGTGATTTGCTTTATTATACTAACGGATCTTACCGAGTTTTCTGTTGAAGTTTTATGTGGATGAAGTGTTCGATGATCGAGAAGGTCTCGATGTGAGAAGAAGGAAGAGAGGCAAGAGCTCAAGCTTGGGGATGCCCGAGGCACCCCAAGTAAATATTCGAGGATACTCAAGTGTCTAAGCTTGGGGATGCTGGGAAGGCATCCCCTCTTTCTTCAACAAACATCGGTATGTTTTCGGATTCGTTTTTCATGCGATATGTGCAAGTCTTGGAGCGTCTTTTGCAATTAGGTTTTTATTTTTCTTTTATGCACCATGCTGGTATGAGATGGTCCTTGGTTGATTTATAGAATGCTCTATGCACTGCACTTAAATATTTTGAGTATGGCTTTATAGAATGCTTCATGTGCTTCACTTATATCATTTGAAGTTTGGATTGCCTGTTTCTCTTTATATAGACAACCGCCATTTGTAGAATGCTCTTTTGATTCACTTATATTTGTTAGAGTGTGGGCATATCTTTTGTAGAAAGAATTAAACTCTCTTGCTTCACTTATATCTATTTAGAGAGATGACAGGAACTAGTCATTCACATGGTTAGTCATAAAATCCTACATAAACTTGTAGATCGCTGAATATGATATGTTTGATTCCTTGCAATAGTTTTGCGATATAAAGATGGTGATATTAGAGTTATGCTAGTGGGTGGTTGTGGATTGTAGAGACACTTGTGTTGAGGTTTGCAAGTCCCGTAGCATGCACGTATGGTAACCGTTGTGTGACAAATTTGAAGCATGGGGTGTTTCTTTGATTGTCTTCCTTATGAGTGGCGGTCGGAGACGGCGATGGTCTTTTCCTACCAATCTATCCCCTAGGGGCATGCGTAGTAGTACTTCGCTTTGAGGGCTAATAAACTTTTTGCAATAAGTATATGAGTTCTTTATGACTAATGTGAGTCCATGGATTATACGCACTTTTACCTTTCCATCATTGCTAGCCTCTTGATGCCGTACATTGCCCTTTCTCACCTCGAGAGTTGGTGCAAACTTCGCCGGTGCATCCAAACCCCGTGATACGATACGCTTTGTCACACATAAGCCTCATTATATCTTCCTCAAAACAGCCACCATACCTACCTATCATGGCATTTCCATAGCCATTCTGAGATATATTGCCATGCAACTTCCATCATCATCATATACATGACTTGAGCATTCATTGTCATATTGCTTTGCATGATCGTAAGACAGATAGCATGATGTTTTCATGGCTTGTCCGTTTTTGATGTCATTGCTATGCTAGATCATTGCACATCCCGGTACACCGCCGGAGGCATTCATATAGAGTCATATCTTTGTTCTAGATATCGAGTTGTAATATTGAGTTGTAAGTAAATAAAAGTGTGATGATCATCATTATTAGAGCATTGCCCCAGTGAGGAAAGGATGATGGAGACTATGATTCCCCCACAAGTCGGGATGAGACTCCGGACGAAAAAAATAAAAAATAAAAAGAGAAGGCAAAAAAAGAGAAGGCCAAAAAAACAAAAAATGAGAGAAAAAGAGAGAAGGGGCAATGTTACTATCCTTTTACCACACTTGTGCTTCAGAGTAGCACCATGTTCTTCATATAGAGTGTCTCCTATGTTGTCACTTTCATATACTAGTGGGAATTTTCATTATAGAACTTGGCTTGTATATTCCAACGATGGGCTTCCTCAAATGCCCTAGGTCTTCATGAGCAAGCAAGTTGGGCACACCCACTTAGTTTCTTTTGTTGAGCTTTCATACACTTATAGCTCTTAGTGCATCCGTTGCATGGCAATCCCTACTCCTCGCATTGACATCAATTGATGGGCATCTCCATAGCCCGTTGATTAGCCGCGTCGATGTGAGACTTTTTTTTTGTCTTCTCCACATAACCCCCATCATCATATTCTATTCCACCAATAGTGCAATATCCATGGCTTGCGCTCATGTATTGCGTGAGTGTTGAAAAGGCTAAAGCGCGTTAAAAAGTATGAACCAATTGCTCGGCTTGTCATCGGGGTTGTGCATGATGGGGGCATTTTGTGTGTGAAAATGAAGCATGGCCAAATTATATGATTTTGTAGGGATAAGCTTGCTTTGGCCTTGTTGTTTTGAAAAGACATGATTGCTTTATTAGTGCATTTCGAAGTATTATTGTTTTTATGTCAAATGATTGACTATTGCTTGAATCACTCGTGTCTTAATATTCATGCCATGATTAGACATATGATCAAGATTATGCTAGGTAGCATTCCACATCAAAAATTATTCTTTTTTTATCATTTACCTACTCGAGGACGAGCAGGAATTAAGCTTGGGGATGCTGATACGTCTCCGTCGTATCTATAATTTTTTATTGTTCCATGCCAATATTATCCACTTCCATATATTTTTTGCCAATTTTTTATATTATTTTTGGGACTAACATATTGATCCAAAGGCCCAGTGTCGGTTCACATGCATTTGCATGTTTTATGTTTCAGAATATCCATATCAAACGGAATCCAAACGGGATAAAAACGGACGGAGCTTATTTTTGGAAAATATGGAAAATTCCAGAAGAAAAATCCACGCGAGACGGTGCCCGAGGTGGTCACGAGGCAGGGGGGCGCGCCTCCCCCCTGGGTGCGCCGCCTACCCTCATGAGCCCACCGTAAGGCGGTTGATGCTCTTCTTTTTCCGCAAGAAAGATAATATTCGGAAAAAAAATCAAGGAAAAGGTTTCAGGCCAATCGGAGTTACGAATCTCCATATATACGCGAAACGGTGAAACAGAGCCGAGTAACGCAGAAGCAGAGAGATAGATCCAATCTCGGAGGGGCTCTCGCCCCTCCCAAGCCATGGGAGCCAAGGAACAGAGGGGAAACCCTCCTCCCATCTAGGGAGGAGGTCAAGGAAGAAGAAGAAGAAGGGGGCTCTCTCCCCCTTGCTTCCGGTGGCGCCGGAGCGCTGCCGAGGGCCATCTCATCATCATCGCGATCTTCACCAACACCACCGTCATCTTCACCAACATCTCCATCACCTTCCCCCCTCTATCTACAGCGGTCCACTCTCCCGCAACCCGTTGTACCCTCTACTTGAACATGGTGCTTTATGCTTCATATTATTTTCCAATGATGTGTTGCCATCCTATGATGTCTGAGTAGATTCCTAATGTCCTATCGGTGATTGATGAATTGCTATGATTGGTTTGAGTTGCATGTTTTATTATTGGTGCTGTCCTATTGTGCCCTCCGTGTCGCGCAAGCGTGAGGGATTCCCGCTGTAGGGTGTTGCAATACGTTCATGATTCGCTTATAGTGGGATGCGTGAGTGACTAAAACACAAACCCGAGTAAGTAGGTTGTTTACGTATGGGATAAAGGGGACTTGATGCTTTAATGCTATGGTTGGGTTTTACCTTAATGAATCTTTAGTAGTTGTGGATGCTTGCTAGAGTTCCAATCATAAGTGCATATGATCCAAGTAGAGAAAGTATGTTAGCTTATGCCTCTCCCTCAAATAGAATTGCAATAGTGATTACCGGTCTAGTAATATAGTCAGTTGCCTCGGGACAATTCCACAACTCCTACCACCACTTTTCCACACTCGCCATATTTACTTTAGTTGCTTCTTTATCTTAACAGCCCCTAGTTTATATTTATGTGTTCTTTACTTTCTTGCAAGCTTACCCGAAAACACCTACAAAGTACTTCTATTTTCATACTTGTTCTAGGTAAAGCGAACGTCAAGCGTGCGTAGAGTTGTATCGGTGGTCGATAGAACTTGAGGGAATATTTATTCTACCTTTAGCTCCACGTTGGGTTCGACACTCTTACTTATCGAAAACTGTTGCGATCCCCTATACTTGTGGGTTATCAACAGTTACTTTGGTTACTATGACTTTACACTGAACCATGTTCCTAAGACGGGTCGGCCCTGAGGGGTATCCGCGCGAGCTTAATTGCGAGTGATGTTGAGACGGGTTGACCTGGAGGGTGCCCACGAGATAATTACGAGCCGTGGCCGGGCATTCCTAGCCCTTGTCGCAAGTCCTCGAGACGGGGCAATGGGGTCACATCTTTCGTGAGTCTCTGCTTGTCACCGCGTGTTCCTAATCCACTATGATTTGGATATTTGATCCGAGGGGCCTCTGGCCTGATAGCACTAACCATCACGTGGGCATAGTATGGGCGTTCTGCGTCGTATACATCAGCCGAAGCTTAATAGACGTCAGCGACTGAGCGGCGCGCGCCGGGTTGGACTGCGTAAGCACCTGCCTTGTTGAAGGAGGTAGCTAGGTCTGCTCACCGGCCGCCCACGCAACATGCAGGAGTTCCCGGGGAGATGGCCCATGACCCCTGGGGGCATAGGTTTAGTCCGGCGTGCTGACCTCTCTATTAAGCCTAGGTCGGGTTGCGGCGTATTATTTGGCCGAGGCCGGGCATGACCCAGGAAAGTGTGTCCAGCCAGAGTTAATCGAGTGTGCTGGGTAAGTTGGTGCACCCTGCAGTGAAGAAAACATCTAACGATAGCCTGACCTCACGGTAGCGGACACTTGGAGTTGTATCCCGATCGATACAACTAGAACTGGATACTTGAGATGAGACATGGATATGAGTAATGGATTGTGATGATAACTGGATAGTATGGCTCTGAGATTTCTTTCTCGCAGGGAGTCGAGAAAGGATCTCCGGCTGAGGTTGATAACACTACTACTACTTTACTTTATGCTACTCTACTCCCTCCTGTTGCTGCAAGATGGTGGTTTCCAGATGATGCTAGTCTTCGATAGGACTAGGCCTTCTCTCTATTCAGGCATTTCTGCAGCCCAGTCCAAATATACAGCCTCTCTTTGATAATGTTTCATATGTAGTGTAGATCCTTGCTTGTGAGTACTTTGGATGAGTACTCACGGTTGCTTTGCTCCTCCTTTTCCCCCTTCTTCTTTCCGGTTGATGCAACTGGATGTCGAGCCAGAGCCGATGCCATCACCGATGCCAACTACTACATGGAGACCGCTGATGACCAGGAGTAGTTAGGAGGCTCCCAGGCAGGAGGCCTTGCCTTTTTGATTGTTGTTGCTTTTGTGTTATCCTTCTTAAGGCAAACTTGTTTAACTTATGTCTGTACTCAGATATTGTTGCTTCCGCTGACTCATTTCTATTCGAGCTTATGTATTCGAGCCCTTGAGGCCCCTGGCTTGTAATATAAAGCTCGTATTATTTTAGTTTGTGTCTAGAGTTGTGTTGTGATATCTTCCCGTGAGTCCTTGATCTTGATCGTACACATTTGCGTGTATGATTAGTGTATGATTGAATCGAGGGTGTCACAGAGGTCTCGGACATATATAACTTAGAAAGATGGACATCAAAAGTAAATTAGTTCACAATAAATGTGACATACACTTGGTCATATTTATTTAGTTTTGACTATATATGTGATGTACACATATAAGGTAAATTTGCTAATTATAAATATCACAAACAGATAAAAATTGAAAAACATTACTATAAATGTCAAATACACATAAAGACTTTGGTGTTCGAAAGATGCTCCTGAGCTCCTGAGCATGCATATACGAAAAGGCATGTGTAATGAAGGTGAACAATCTGATTCAAAACATGAGTGATTAATTAACAAGCAACACTCAAAATAATCGAGGATCAAACAATGTGATGCAAAAATATCACATTATTAAGCATCATGCATGACACATCGGCATCCATAGAGTTGATACTTCCATATTACCTACTTGCTCCCACTGCCACTGGTATAGTAGCAGTAATCAGAATCGGACACATCCATCTCCTCAAACCATGATCTCTTAGCCTTTGCGGCCGTCAACAATAAGTTCTTTGACACGGTCTCCTTAACATTCTTGAGCACGACAAAGTAGAGCTTCAACGTTGACAGCTTTGCCGCATACAACGAGTTGTCCTGCATGAACTTCTCATCATTGCCTCCGGCCCACACTCGCTTCCTGTTTGGCAGCCAGTATTGGTTGTACATCTTGGACAAGCCACCCTGCATGATCACCAATCGCTCAATCTCTAGGCGCGACCTCGGGATGATTGTCTCATCCATGACCCAGATGCGACTACTGCCATGCGAAATGTCCTCTGGCTATTAGCCAGAGCGTCGGGCACTAGGGTACGTGTCGTACAACAATGAGTCCTCGACAATTAAAGCTTTTGCAGATCGTATCAAACTACTCTTTCACTGGAATTTTGAGACATTTCACACATTTGTAGCATCGGACCATGCACATTCTGAAGTAGTACTTCAAACCTTGTTTCGTCTGTCAAATCATCATAAGTTAGTTAAGGGTGACACATGCACTTGTTGTTTCTTGTATCAGGTAAGACAAACAGATTATATGAAGTATGGATTTGAATTTACATGGTTTGGAAATCTGATGAGTTAGCTGATGAAGTGAGAATATAAATGTTGGTTATGAATCTATAGAACATAAAAATAAGAAGAAATGGCAAGCACGCGTAGAATTTTCTCAAGTTCCACATTGCCAACTTGTCGACAGACCTCCTGTACTTCATCCATTTATCCTAATCATAAGGCTCATTTGTAAACAAACAATATTTCCTTGCAATTGCTTGGTGTTTAAACAAATTATAATTCGAGCAGCACATTTGCTGTAGTATGATAAACTGAACCACATATGAACTGTTACTCCCTTCACTTCAAAATATAGTGCACATTAGCCATGGTAAAAATTTGCAAGCATTGGTCAAAATCTATGGCACTCATTATGTTCGTGTCAATGGTAGGGGAACCCTATCCCCTTTTGCGTTGGTACAGAGGCGAGGAGTCAGTGGGTCACAACCACACACCTGGCCACCAAAGAGCAACATTCCAAAAAGAGTCAGAACTATCTGTAACTGCCAACCTCCACAAAAAATTGATGTTCGGACTAAGAACTGAGGAGCACCCAACAACCCCAGTTCCACTCTCCCGAAGAACCATACGTCCACGAGAGGTCCAATGAGGTCACAACACACAAGGCGGCATCGCCGCCCAACCCGAGACAGGTTTTGGGATTTTGCTAGAGCTCCGAGTCAGGGTGGAGAGGAGAGACCTCAATGGTGCCTCTAGATAGAAAACTAACACGCACACACACAAAAAATCGTGTCGTAGTGTCCAGAGAACCAACCGAGGATTGCTCTAGACTCGACCTTACACCACCAACCCCCGCTAGCACTTGATCAACCGACCAAGGTAGCAAGATAGACAAGGCAGGTGTGGGGGTGAATGAGTTGAGGAGGATATGATCTTGACCTTCTAATCTGAAGGTGAAGGGGGAAATCTGGGTCCAGACCACAACCAACCAAATCCTAGCCACTTGTGTAGAAAAGGTAGCCATTTAGCACATCCGACACACGCTAACTTGCCATCTAGGGTGCCTCCTAGGTGTCTTGGGTGGTCTGCAAGGGAATGAAGCGGCAAAAACCTCACCACGACCTTCATCGTCAAGCACGCAAGCTTGCCTGATGGACACCTCCGATGCAACATGAGAGGGAGAGGGTGGCAGTGATGGGGAAACCCTAGTCGCCTCAGATTCCCCAGAATCATTGGAATGATAGGAAAAAGCTCGAAGCCAACCAGGCACAAAGTTGTATCAAAATATCAAGAGGCCTTGGGAGAAAAATGTGAGGGCCCCCAAAACATCCCAAGGACATCCACTAGTATGCAGCGGATCCTGAAATCAAAAATCTCTCGAGAAATTTGTTGCATTCATTTCTAGAGTTGATCCATTTTCTTTAGAGAGAAAGACGATCCTATTATTAGTCACCCTAGAAAGAATAGGTTTTGACATAAATCTGCTTAGATCCCGACCTAGGTCCGCAGAAAGAAACTAGAAAGAAGACTGAAACCACAATTGAATTGTGGAATTACCTCATCAGCTATGATTCCTAGGGTGAGCTTCCTTGAGGACGTGATTTAGGTCCACGGTGGTGGTTAATAGGTGGGAGGTAGAATTATGATAGTTTGGGGGTACTTATGTTGAGGTAGAGAAGCTGATATTTACAGAGAATGAAAGAAGCACAATTGTAAATACTCTCTATATTGGTAAATAAAAAGGTGTGGAGGTATGACTTAATGGTCAATGTAAACCTTGGCGTCTATTCATGCACAATGGAAATGTAGGAAAATTCTAAATTCACCAATTTTTAGATCAACCGGGGAGTAATTTACTATAGAGATATGACCAATACATGGCTATATTTATGGGTTATGCAAACATATATAGGTAATAGTTTTTTTTGATAAAAATTATTAGCGCCAGTCAAATTGTTTTTCTTGAGAGAATATAGTAGCACTAATTTCATTGGAGAGGATTTCGTCATTTTACCTAGCATCATGTATGTGATGAGATATATGTTTATCGACAACAAATGGATTTCTTGGTAACGATGAATTGGTTTTATTGATAATATTTTGTGCTATTCTTCACAAATGAGTCTACTAGACATATGCCTCCAAAGTTTTATGAAAAAAATCTACAAGAAATGCTTAAATATCTTATGTTAAGAACGACATTCATGGTTAAGATTATGAATCATATGACTACACTGAATGCAACATAACTCTATGGAGGTCACGGACATAACTTAGAAAGATGGACATCAAAAGTAAATTAGTTCACTATAAATGTGACATACACTTGGTCATATTTATTTAGTTTTGACTATATATGTGGTGTACACATAAAAGGTAAATTTGGTAATTGTAAGTATCACAAACACATAAAAAGTAAAAAAATACTATAAATGTTACATACACATAAAGGCTTTGGTGTTCAAAAGATGCTCCCGAGCTCCTAAGCATGCATATATAAAAAGGCATGTGTAATGAAGGTGAACAATTTGATTCAAAACATGAGTGATTAATTAATAACCCACACTCAAAACAATCGAGGATCAAACAATGTCATGCAGAAATATCACATTATTAAGCACCATGCATGACACATCGACATCCATAGAGTTGATACTTCCACATTACCTACTTGCTGCCACTACCACTGGTATAGTAGCAGTAATCACAATCTGACACAACCATTTCCTCGAACGATTATCTCTTAGCCTTTGCAGCCATCGATAGTGAGTTCTCTCACATAGTCTCCTTAACATTCTTAAGCATGACAAAGTAGAGCTTCAACGTCGATAGATTTACCACATACAACGAGTTGTCCTGCATGAACTTCTCATCATTGTCGCCGGCCCACGCTCGCTTCCTATTTGGTAGCAAGTATTGGTTGTACATCTTGGACAAGCCACCCTGTGTGATCACCAGTCGCTCCATCTATAGGCGCGACAGTGGGATGCTTGTCTCATCCATGACCCAGATAAGGTTGCTGCCATGCGAAATATCCTCTGGCTATTGGCCAGAGTGTCGGGAACTAGGGTATGTTTCGTACAACAATGTTTCCTCGACCATTAAAGCTCTTGCGGATCGTCTAAAACTCCTCTTTCACTGGAATCTGGAGACATTTCAGACATTTGTAGCATCGGACCATGCACATGCTGAAGTAGTACTTCAAACCTTGTTTCGTTTATCAAATCATCAGAAGTTAGTTAAGGGTGACACATGCACTTGTTGTTTCTTGCATCAGGTAAGACAAACAGATTATATGAAGTATGGATTTGAATTCACATGGTTTGGAAATCCGATGAGTTAGCTGATGAAGTAAGAATATGTCAGGACCCCGATTCCAAGTCACATCGACCTAGCCGGTAACACCTCATATCACTTTGTGGCCTCACGCACGGTATTCCCACGGGTGTCGCCTTACCATGGCCCGGGACCGTTTGCGTCTTTTGGCTCACGATATGATAGTGTCGCTAGCATCCACATGACAAAGAACCCGGGCCGACATGGCTAGTCGTGAACCCAAAGCGGCGCTAACCTATGGGGACAGACATACATGAATCACATCGAGCATGTCGGTCATCAACGCTGTAGCACTGGGCTAACAGGACTCCGGTATCCCGGGCTGTAGCAGGCTAGGCAGGACTCCGAATAACACCGCGTGACATTTCCCGAAGAACAGACATAGGAACGGTGAAACACATGCCGGCCAGTCAAGTGTCCAAGCAGTAGTGCTTTGGGCTAGCAGGACTCGGTGAACCGGGTCAGAAGCGGACTACTATCGCTCGTAAGCACGAGACTACATTTCCCCATATGAGAGGCTGCCAAGGATAAACAACTAGTTTGTCGGATCCCACTCATACCAAGCATTTCAATCATACACGCAATATGCCCGATATGAGTAAATACAACAAGGCATCACAACAAAACTCTACAACTCAAGTACTTTATTTAAAAGGCTCAGGAGCCATACATAACATAGTCATACAGGTAGGGGTCACATGACCCAACACTCAAGTCATACAATCACACAAGCACATGCGGAAGCAAACTAGTCTGAGTACAGACTCTAGAAAGAAAGAAAGCTTGTTGGAGCCTTTCTATCTACAAGCCCTTCACAAGTCTTAGATCGCCACCTGGGTGGCTAGTTCACTCGTCGAAGTCGAGATCTACATAGAATCCATCGGAGGGGGTAGTGTTGTCCTCTGAAAAACATTAATTAAGCAAACATGAGTACGGAGGTACTCAGCAAGTCTTACCACAGAATCCTATCATACATGCACATTCTCAAGAAGGTGGTGGAGTTATTTGCAGCAAGCCAGCTTTGACTCTTGGCTAAGCTATCCTACGTGACACCACTTTGTAAAACATTTTTCGCACACGAGTCCACTAATCACCACCACAATACTCCACCGTGGATCCTCCCTCGTCATCCCACGAGAGGGCCATCCACGATACTCACACTTAGCTTGAGGCTTTTAGTAGTATCCATTTACTTGTCTATGAACTGATATAGGTAACCCAGAAGTCCTTCTCCGTGGACACGGCTATTCGAATAGATCATATTAACCTGCAGGGTGTACTTCTTCACACACGCTCACCACTTACCGTTTACACGACATGTACTCGGCAACCTTCAAGCGGAAGCCCAACGTGGGTGTCGGCCACAGCCTACCTAAACACACAAGTCCCAAGTCCAGGTTGATCGCCTATTCGGGTTCCATCCACAGGGAGTCCGACCGAGGTTTCCCATACGGCCCCGAGCGATGTGTACAGGTTCCCCGGACACCAAAGCAGGCGAATCGGTACACCCGGGCCACGGTGCCTACCGCAACACAACCCACCCCTACGGTCAGCGTTGCGTGCGGCCCCCTCAAAGATGCTACAAACACCGAAACTACTTGCAACTCCCGGACCGAGGACAAGAGTGGTTAAGAAGCCGAGAGGGTCCATTGGTTTGGGCCCAATGCATGGTAGTAACTGTTTCATGGATCACAAACACAGATCTCAGTTCTTAGGATCGGCTTCAATGAAACAAACCACCATGTACTCCTACATGGCCTCTCATCGATACCTTTACCAAAACGTGTTCAACACTTTCACTCTCGAACCAACACAACCTTTCACTCCAGTTCATCATCCCGATGAGCCAGACCTGACACAACTCTAAGCATAGCAAGCATAGCATGGTAGGAATCACAAACATGGCTCAATCAACTCCTACACATACTAGTGGGTTTCATCTAGTTATCGTGGCAATGACAGGTCATGCAAAGGAAGTGGGTTCAACTACCGCAGCACACAACAGTTTGAATCGCGTTGTCTTAATGCAGAACGAGAGCGTAAGCTAGAACATGGGTTTGTATCAGAATGATCAATGAGTTGCTTGCACGATGGAGCAGGGGTAGAGTAATCGCCCTTCAGATGGATAGTCGAGGTTATCCTCGGGCGTAACCTATCACGAAAAGCATACCGGAAGTAAACACACATGACAATATGCAACAATATGATGCATTCTATGACATGGCAATATGGATGTGTGTTGGCCTAATGCAAGCTGAAATAATAGGGGATGAACTTATTTGAACCAAAGATTCAAATGATAGCTCATTTGAAATAGCCCTAAAGGTGCATTATATTATTCTGGTTAAACAGCAAGGTTAACTTGTTTTAACATGCATGAAACCTGTACCAATGGATAGAATGGATTTTTCTGATCATTTTTCATATATAAATCTTTGCATTTGGAGTTACAGATTAAAAGTTATAAGCATTTGAAATTTGAATTATATTCGAATTTCTTGTATTAGAATAAATCCAAAAATTAGATTAATGCGTCGACCATGCGTCAGTGGACGTCAGGTCAACAGAGGCGTCCAGTCAAAAACGCAGTGGGTCCCAGCGTGTCGGGGTAATTAACTAAACTAATGTTTAATTAAAACTAACCTATTTAGTTAGCGGTATCGGGCCCCATCTGTCAGTGACTCGTTGGAGTCAACGAGGGCCCACGTGGTCAAGGTCCACGTCGGCTGCACCGGCGACTAGCCGCCGGCGAGCCCGATGCGGCGGAGGAAGTGCTTTTGGTGATTCCGGTGACCAAATGAGTCGCGGAGGGTGGCTACGGATAGCTGGGTGCAAGCCGCGGCTGTTGGTGGAGCCGGTTGGGAATTCGGGTGGCGGAGTTGGCGCGGCGACGAGCTAAGCGGCCGCCGGGTTCGGCCGAAGACGAACTTGGGCTAGAGGGTCGGTGAGGTGCGGGAGTGTACGGTTAGACCCCATGGGGTGCGGTGAGTGTGATGGACACCACGAGGTGGTCGGAGAGTGACCGGAGCACGTCGCGACGGACTCCACGGCGCGGGTGCGGTGAGCTTGGTTCGGTTACTACGCTGCTCGAGAGCGAGAGAGAGGGGAAGGGAGGTAGATGGGCTGACGGCGACGCGTAGAAGCTCTCGTCGAGGTCGGGACGAACCGGAGCGGGCGGCGTTGAAAGGGATCTCCGCGACGGCGAACTCGGTCGAGGTCGGTGGGGTGGACTCGGGGCACTAGAGCGGCGGGCTCGGCTGGTTCGGGGTAGTGGAGGCGGCGGAGCTCTGGACATGGTGAGGAGGAGCACGGACGGCGGGGAGCATGGTTGCGATGATGATGGTCTGTGGCGGCGGCCAAAGCGGGGAGCACGATGGAGAGGGACCGGGAGGAGAGGGGTGTCCAGGGGTTCGGGAAGAGAGAGGAGGCGATCCTCGGCCGGCGAGAGGGCGGCGAGGGCGGCGACAGTGCTTGGCACCCATGCGGTGCCGCCGAAAGCTGCCTGCTGGCCGAGCCAAGCAGCCAGCAGCTGCTGGGGCTGGGCCGGCAGGTGGGCCTTGTAGGTGGCGTCGAGTAAGTCTTTTCCTGCTTTTATTTATTTTCTAATATTCTGCAACTTTGTGGGGTTTTCTAAAATACCAAAACAGTTTTAAAATTCACCAAAATGCTCCTGGTCCCTTGTTGGAATATTTCCAACATGAAACATTTGGTTTGGCAATTTTGGACATTTAAAATATTTTATATAATTTGAAATGCTCAAGTTCAAAAACTTATGAATTAATCCAAGGACCTTTGGATGACCTAGAAAATGATGCACCACTTTTGACATAGGCTCAACCAAAGCAAAGATGATGAGCATTTTGAAGGGCATTTCGTGTTCATTGAAATAATTTTTAGTAAACCCTAGTTGGATTAAGGGGGGGTTCTGGGGGTTTCCTGTCTTCCCCATTTCAAATTCAAATGAAATTTAAACATGATGCACACACTAATGCATGGTCTAACTGGGATGTGACAACTCACCCTCACTCAAAAGAATCTCGTCCCGGAGAGTCAATCAGATACCGGAGGACATGTTGAGAGCGTGTGCGCTAAATTTTGGATCTAGTAGTGATGATAATCTACCTTACGCTGAGTTCTCATACAACAAAGGTTACCAAGTCAGTTTGAAGATGGCCCTTTTGAAGCTTTGTATGGGAGAAGGAGCCAGACACCGTTGATGTGGTATGAAGTTGGAGACCTTCAGTTGTTTGGACCAAATGTGATCAAGGATGTCAGAAGAGAATGTTAAGTTGCTTCGAGATAGACCAAGGTAGCTCACCCGAGCAGTAAGAGTTATGCATACTCAAAACCGCAAGGAGATAGTCTATAAAATCGAGACAGAGCATATCTTTGTGTGCCAGCTCTGCGAGGAGTTAAACGATTTGGAGTTAAGGGAAAGTTAGCCCCGAGATTTGTAGGACCATACCGAGTTTTGGAGCGTATGGGAGAAGTTACCAACAAGTTGGAGTCACCCGAAGGACTGTCAGGAGTTCATGATGTGTTTCACGTTTCCCAGTTGAAGAAGTGCCATGCAGAGATGGCCAATATTACCTTGTAAGGATACTTGACCCCTGGAAAGGATAATGATGTTCCACAGAGTGGACTTCATAAGTACGAGTTTTATCTCGATATGTTAGATACACCAAGAATATGAAGAGATGATTTACTATTGGATATAAAGGAGGTATGATTGTGGAAATATGGATCAATGGAAATTCCATGACGAGTCTGAGTAATCATGTCCTAGTTTGGTGCCAATAGAAGGAAGGAAGACAGTACAATTGAATGGATTTAAGAATACTGGAAGTTGAAGGTTGGAATAAAGATCAGTTGCCCTGATGAGGTGTTCAAGGATTACAAGTGAGGAGATGGGCCATAACCCACAGGCCCCAGGACCTGCCAAGTAGCAAGCACACTCTTGCTGAAGGAGAAACCCTGGAAGAGTTATGATTTTATCAACCGACGATTCTATAGGAGTTTACGCAAAACCTGAGAGTTGTTAAGGAACGATAGATGTTTGTTTGGCCTGCAGAATCAATGGATTTTCCGAACTTGGTTCGTCGACAAGAGAAATTCTGCAATGCTTGTGAGGATGACCGAGTGTTAGAATGCGAGATTCGCTAAACCATGTACAAGGAAATGATTTGGGTGCGGGATGGATTGATCACCATACCGACTTACTCTTATTATTCGCCTTGCTATACGGGATGGTAAATCTGAGTGACTTACCTATAGCAGAGAGACGACGATATTAAACCTTGTTTAAACCTTAGAAAGGTATAGGTATTGTTTTTCCCTTGTACACGGCAGTTGTTGCCAACCGTAGGTTATACGGTGAAGTTCAACCCAGACCCGTTTTCTGCAGGAGAAACCATAAATTGTTGACCACCATGAGATATCGATAGTTGTTTAGAATTGGCGCCAGACCTGTCAGCTAAGAAGACCCAGTCTCGGAATAACCTTACCCAGAGTAAAGGGCAAAAGATTTGAGGAAAAGGTTATGCCACTACCGGAAGAGCCCAGAGAAGGAATTATCCTTAAGATCTCAGAAGACCGACATCGATGTAAGGATGGAGTATATAAGTTTTGATGGAACCGTAACCATGCTTCTAAGGGTGGTAGCACCCGAGACCCCGGAGACGATCGATGGATTTTGAGAAGACCCCCAAACCATAACCTATTTCTTTCTAGCCTCTCCGAATCTCGAGGACGAGATTCATTTTAAGGGTGGTAGTTTGTAACTCCCAAAATTCTAAATTTTGGAATGTTATAAACAAATAGATAGATTTGATTGATTGCTTGATTGATTGACTGAAAGTGAGTGAATTCGAAACTTTTTGAAAGTTAGATGAGAGGGAATAAAAGGACTTTCCCAAACTTTCATTTTGCTTTTATGATCTTCGAATTCAAATTCTTTTCATCACAAAACCCTGGAGAGAAGATGACATGACTTCTTCCATTTATTTAAATGACAAGGTGTTGAAAATATTTGAATTTCATTTGAAAAATATTTCCAATTCTGAAACTTTATGCAACTCAATGATTTTCACGAGCGAAGATAAAATGACTTCTTCAAATTATACGAAATATGAGTTGGGAGTTTTCAAAGAATTAAAATTCAAAGTTCTTTTGAATTTATTTCCAATTTGGAGTTATTTGAGTTTTATTCAAAATATTTTTCTCCAAAAAACAAAATATATGGAAAATAGGGTAACATGATTCCCTACCTCAGAAAATTGGAGAGAAATTAATTTGAAGTCATTTTGGTATTTTAAAAATGATTTTTATTGGATCTTATTAGAGCTGAAGCACTCTTTGCTTTATTTGAATTTGTGTAAATTTTATTTGAAGCTAGAATAATGTACATCATGTAGGAAATCTTTTTCTGAAAATTTTGATATATTATATGCCTATATAATATATTTATTTATTTGGTTTTATTATTTTTCTTTTGTCTGGAAATTTAAAAAAAAAGGGAGCGCAGTGCGTTGGGCCAAAGGCCCAAGCCGCCACACAAGCCACCGGCCGGCCGAAGGCCACAAGGCCAACGCACCACGCACCTAGGGGAGCCAGGGAGCCCCAAGTTTCCTATTCTTTTACGATTCCTAGTAGAATTTGACCCGTTTTGTTATTCCGCTTTTTATTCCTAGGATTCCTAATCCTAATCTATTTCTTGTCCCCTACCCCAAGCAAAACCCTCCCTCCCCAATATAAATACCCAAGCACCCCCTCCAACACATTAAATCAACTCTCCTCTCCTCTCCTCCGCATGGCAGAAGCAGTGCCGCCCGCCCGCCATAGCCCGCCGCCCTTGCCGCCCTCACCAGCCGCCGCCCACATAGCCGCCGCGCCACGCCGCCCTCGCCGCTGCCCTCTGCCGTCGTCGCCGAGCCCCTCGCCTCTTCGAGGTACTAGCCCCTTGGCGTCACGTTTTCTAGATCGATTTCTGTTCCGTTTTCTAGATCGGTTTTCTAGATCGGTTTTCTAGATCGGTTTTTCGTTTCGGTTTTCTTTCCGAAACCCTAGATCAGTTTTCTCGCCGGTTTTTCTTTCCGGTTTTGTTTAGCGAGCGTTCACTTGATAGATTTTTCTTTTTATTTTTAATTTTCGTCATGGACCTTCCGTAGTCCCTAATCTTCAAACGTTCATAACTTTTTACTCGTAAGTCGGAATCCAACGAAACCAACGCCCACTTCTTCGTTCTGATCCCCTCTATCCAAAGTAATACAACTCAAACATGTTTTTAAAAGTTTTAAAATTTGATTTCAAACAGATTTGTATTTGAACTTCGTTTGATCATAACTTGAGTTTCGTAACTCCGATTTAGTTGATTCTTTTTGCAAATCGAAGCTCTTGACCTAAACTTTCTGATAAGGCCAAATTCACATAATTTTGGTACTGTTAGAAATTGTTTTATGTTGCAAGAGTTATTTGATTTGGTTTTGACGTTTTCCGAATCGTTTTCTTCGTTCTTTCCGATCTTTTGAGTGATTGCTTCTGTGTGGTTACTATTGCTTGATTACGATAGATTGACCGGAGTGTGACGAGTAGAACTGTCAAGAGTTTTGAGTGCGAATCATCTTCATCAACTTTGCAGGCAAGTAACACTTTGATCATACTCTTCTCATACCCGCTTTTTATGCATTAGATCTATTCCTCAAACACTTGCATGATTAGGATCTAATTAAATTGTGGGATGGGAAGTAGTTTGAGGTAGTACCTATTACCTGTTTTATTATCAAACCCTTGGGAGTTACTTCTACGTTTGCTTATTACGCCATGCTATGCTCGTAGACGTGGATTGGGTTTGAGTGAATATCCATAATGATGTGAGATTGTTAATTAATGGTTTATCTAAGGTGGCAACTTAAACACATATCCGGGTGGATTGAGGCACCTGGTTTCTATCAGACTTGCTCAGTATTTCTTGGACCGCCACCCGTGCTCAAAGGGATCATAAGATTATTCAAACTAGAAACTTCCGTGTGCAGCCACAAGCCATTATGGGCTCGCATAGTTGACTAAGTTGTGCGAACTCTTACGGGTAGGCTAGCTGATGTAGGGGATGTAGGTTGGTACGGTCTACCCACATGTAAGGTGCTAGCGCTTACGAAAGACTATGTCTCGGTCATCCGCTTCTCAAACACCATGTAGTGCGAGAAACCAAACGGAGGCGATCGAGTCTTGTGGGGAAAAGTGCGCAAACCTCTGCAGAGTGTACAAACTAATCATGATTAGCCGTGTCCTCGGTTATGGACAATTTTGAGTATCTAGTACCTGGATATCCTGTTGATCTCATCACGTTACTTAATATAATTTGTTGGGTTTAATGAGTACTTTTAATTGGGATTGAGGATGTCAACCATTCTCAATGTTCAACAACCACCATGATAGTTAAATAAATTTATTCCTTTGCGAGGGAAAAATTGGCTTTTCGCAAAAAACTGTAACCATAGAGCTTTCCACCAGCCATATATGCATGTAGTATAGCCTATTCCTTCATTACTCTCTATGTGTTACATTGCCGGATATTCCATGTGTTGACCCGTTTCGGGCTGCAACTTTTCATGTTGCGCACTTCTCGACGCAACAGTAAGTGATACGTTAGGGTTATGATTTCCTATACTCAACTTTGCCGTTGGTGTTGATGGGAATCCACAACCTTGTTGCTTCCGCTTATATTATGGATTGAGGTAATAGTATTTACGTTACCTTATACATGTGATTTACCTCTGTTATAAATCCTTCGAGTAATCGTGTGTGTCAAAGATACCGATCCGAGGATGACACGAAAGCACGAAGACTTGATCCATTCGGTCGGGTCGCTACAAGATGGTATCAGAGCACATGTTGACTGTAGGACGTGACCCTAGAAAATGGCAAGCCCATAGGAAAGATTTTTTTCTACAACTTTCTTTTTTCAAAAAGATCTTTTACCTCTCTTCTCTTCTGAGCTTATTCAAATATTCCTTTTTAGTGAGACCATACCCCTTTTCCCCTTTTGACCTTGAAGATTCGACTGATGAGACCACTCCAAGGAGACAAGATATTGGACAACTAAGACCAATTGGAACGACGAGGATTTTACCGTGTAAATGGAAAGTACAACGGTGAAGACTCCGAAGACTAGGAGAATTTGAAGGCTTGAAGAATTTCCAGATTTGGTATGACAAAAGAAGGCTACACTTATGGAATTTGACAGACTAAGGAAGTTGTCAATACCCGAGATCAAGGTGTATCGGAGAAAGACCGGAACATGGAGAGTTAGAAGCTCAAAGTTTTGTTAAGAAAGCCATAAGACAGGAGATATCAATTATGGAATGATAGCCCATGGAAATGACAAGAGCAGAAACACGCTATCCATGATGTTATTGCCCGCCTATGCTATTGTCACCGTGCTGAGTTAAGCATGCATATGCATGGAAGGATTGGATAGTATAAGTCTGATGAAGCACCTATCAGCAAAAGATGAAGTTTTAACCTTAGCTGGTGTATCACCAGGATCTGGAGTATTACATGAAGAAGTTTAGGATGGATCTGTAGGAAGCAGTATTTGATAAGAAGTACTTCGTGAAGAAACTCATGACCAGAAGCTGAAGTAGCCACGCTGGAGAAGAAAAACCCCGAGGTACCAGAGATTCGTCATGAACTGAAGGACAGTAGGATCATGGTTCATGTCAAGGAAGTTGAAGTCAGAAGTTTGGAATGCCACTCCAGAAATATTAAAGGACGTCGCGAGAGACTTCGCGTCAACAGAGATGATCTGGCAAAAGAACTTGAGAAGGACAAGCATGATCAGCAGGAGCCACCAGAGACATGAACAAGACTTGAAGAGTGTGATGACTTTGAGATCTATTGAACTTTAGAAGACCAAACCCCTGTTACATACCTACGTTAGATGCGACGATTGTGAGCTGTCATTTTGTTTGATGTTTTTCCGACAGCCACAATAAAATCTGCCTTTTCAAAACTTTTGTTTGTATTGAGTGCATCCCTCTCGATCTCTCTTATGCCACCCCAAACCCATGGACCCGTTAGAGGAAGAATGGAGATGAGCTTGTATTCTCTGGACCGATGAGTCAATTGAAGACGGACCGATGGATTCGTAACATGGAGGATCACATGGGGAATAACCCTATAGCCGGAAAGTATATGAACCAGCATGCTCTTCAGTGCTTTGAAAGAGGTGCTGCTACTTGGTGGAGTATGTACCAAACCATCAATGGATTGCAAGGAGTAACCACTTGGAAAGAATTTAAGTTGACCTTGCCAAAGTCTCGTCTTGTGTCCTAGAAATTGAAGCCTGATGGAAGTGATATGAAGAAACCATGCGCATGCAAGATTTGTGGAGAAATAGGACACACCCATAAGGAACATAAGGACGAATACCCTCATAAGCAGAGGATTACCAAAGGAGTTAGCCGAGGATTTTCAGGGAACTTCGATTGGAGATTGTTCCCAAAGGTTTTGTTGCAGCAATGGAAGTTCGGTCTACATTGTTGGGAAAGATCCGTGAAGCTCAGAATGATGACAAAGAGATTGCTGAGGTAAAAGAGAGGATGAGCAAAGGAAAGGCCAAAGGTTTTCGTAAGGATGGGCACGGCACCTTATGGTTTAGTGTACATGTACACAATAATGCAAAGATTAGGAAGTTAATACTTCAGGAGGCTCATGACTCACCATACTTGATTCGCCCTGGAAACACCAAGATGTATTCGGATTTGAAGGAGTGTTTCTGGTGGACTGGTATGAAGAAGGATATTGCGTAGTATGTAGTCGTAGGTGACGTATGTCAGAGAGTGAAGGCAGAGCATCAGAAGCTAGTCAGAGTACTACAGCCTATGCTAATACCTGAATGGAAGTAGGATAAGCTTGGCATGGATTTCATTTCCGGATTTCCCAGAACCCGATTGGGATATGATTCTATTTGGGTAGTAGTTGATTCGCTTGACCAAAGTGGCTCGCTTTATCCCAGAGAAAACCACCTATACAAGTGCGAAGTTGGCCAAGATATATATTTGAGAAAGGATCGAGTATGCGCATGGAGTTCCGAGGACCATCGAGAGGAAACACAGTTTACCTCAAAGTTTTGGAAACAGCTGCACTGCACTTTGGATACTAGGCTAGAGTTCAAGATCTGACCTTTCATCCATGAAGACGGATGGATAAATCAAGAGAGTCAATCAGATACCGGAGGACATGTTGAGAGCGTGTGCGCTAAATTTTGGATCTAGTAGTGATGATAATCTACCTTACGCTGAGTTCTCATACAACAAAGGTTACCAAGTCAGTTTGAAGATGGCCCTTTTGAAGCTTTGTATGGGAGAAGGAGCGGAACACCGTTGATGTGGTATGAAGTTGGAGACCGTCAGTTGTTTGGACCAAATGTGATCAAGGATGTCAGAAGAGAATGTTAAGTTGCTTCGAGATAGACTGAAGGTAGCTCAGTCCAGGCAGAAGAGTTATGCATACTCAAAACCGCAAGGAGATAGTCTATAAAATCGGAGACAGAGCATATCTTTGTGTGCCAGCTCTGCGAGGAGTTAAACGATTTGGAGTTAAGGGAAAGTTAGCCCGAGATTTGTAGGACCATACCAAGTTTTGGAGCGTATGGGAGAAGTTACCAACAAGTTGGAGTCACCCGAAGGACTGTCAGGAGTTCATGATGTGTTTCACGTTTCCCAGTTGAAGAAGTGCCATGCAGAGATGGCCAATATTACCTTGTAAGGATACTTGACCCCTGGAAAGGATAATGATGTTCCACAGAGTGGACTTCATAAGTACGAGTTTTATCTCGATATGTTAGATACACCAAGAATATGAAGAGATGATTTACTATTGGATATAAAGGAGGTATGATTGTGGAAATATGGATCAATGGAAATTCCATGGCCAGTCCGAGTAATCATGTCCTAGTTTGGTGCCAATAGAAGGAAGGAAGACAGTACAATTGAATGGATTTAAGAATACTGGAAGTTGAAGGTTGGAATAAAGATCAGTTGCCCTGATGAGGTGTTCAAGGATTACAAGTGAGGAGATGGGCCATAACCCACAGGCCCCAGGACCTGCCGAGTAACAAGCACACTCTTGCTGAAGGAGAAACCCTGGAAGAGTTATGATTTTATCAACCGACGATTCTATAGGAGTTTACGCAAAACCTGAGAGTTGTTAAGGAACGATAGATGTTTGTTTGGCCTACAGAATAAATGGATTTTCCGAACTTGGTTCGTCGACAAGAGAAATTCTGCAATGCTTGTGAGGATGACCGAGTGTTAGAATGCGAGATTCGCTAAACCATGTACAAGGAAATGATTTGGGTGCGGGAGGGATTGATCACCATACCGACTTACTCTTATTATTCGCCTTGCTATACGGGATGGTAAATCTGAGTGACTTACCTATAGCAGAGAGACGATATTAAACCTTGTTTAAACCTTAGAAAGGTATAGGTATTGTTTTTCCCTTGTACACGGCAGCTTGTTGCCAACCGTAGGTTATACGGTGAAGTTCAACCTGCACCCGTTTTCTGCGCAGGAGAAACCATAAATTGTTGACCACCATGAGATATCGATAGTTGTTTAGAATTGGCGCGGACCTGTCAGCTAAGAAGACCCAGTCTCGGAATAACCTTACCCAGAGTAAAGGGCAAAAGATTTGAGGAAAAGGTTATGCCACTACCGGAAGAGCCCAGAGAAGGAATTATCCTTAAGATCTAAGCAGACCGACACTGTCAGTAATAAGGATGGAGTATATAAGTTTTGATGGAACCGTAACCATGCTTCTAAGGGTGGTAGCACCCGAGACCCCGGAGACGATCGATGGATTTTGAGAAGACCCCCAAACTAACCTATTTCTTTCTAGCCTCTCCGAATCTCGAGGACGAGATTCATTTTAAGGGTGGTAGTTTGTAACTCCCAAAATTCTAAATTTTGGAATGTTATAAACAAATAGATAGATTTGATTGATTGCTTGATTGATTGACTGAAAGTGAGTGAATTCGAAACTTTTTGAAAGTTAGATGAGAGGGAATAAAAGGACTTTCCCAAACTTTCATTTTGCTTTTATGATCTTCGAATTCAAATTCTTTTCATCACAAAACCCTGGAGAGAAGATGACATGACTTCTTCCATTTATTTAAATGACAAGGGTGTTGAAAATATTTGAATTTCATTTGAAAAATATTTCCAATTCTGAAACTTTATGCAACTCAATGATTTTCACGAGCGAAGATAAAATGACTTCTTCAAATTATACGAAATATGAGTTGGGAGTTTTCAAAGAATTAAAATTCAAAGTTCTTTTGAATTTATTTCCAATTTGGAGTTATTTGAGTTTTATTCAAAATATTTTTCTCCAAAAAACAAAATATATGGAAAACAGGATAACATGATTCCCTACCTCAGAAAATTGGAGAGAAATTAATTTGAAGTCATTTTGGTATTTTAAAAATGATTTTTATTGGATCTTATTAGAGCTGAAGCACTCTTTGCTTTATTTGAATTTGTGTGGATTTTATTTGAAGCTAGAATAATGTACATCATGTAGGAAATCTTTTTCTGAAAATTTTGATATATTATATGCCTATATAATATATTTATTATTTGGTTTTATTATTTTTCTTTCGTCTGGAAATTTAAAAAAAAAAAGGGAGCGCAGCGCCTTGGGCCAAAGGCCCAAGCACACCTAAGCCACCGTCGGCCAAGGCCACAAGGCCAACGCACCACGCACCTAGGGGAGCCAGGAGCCCCAAGTTTCCTATTCTTTTACGATTCCTAGTAGAATTTGACCCGTTTTGTTATTCCGCTTTTATTCCTAGAATTCCTAATCCTAATCTATTTCTTGTCCCCTACCCCAAGCAAAACCCCTCCCTCCCCAATATAAATACCCAAGCACCCCCTCCAACACATCAAATCAACTCTCCTCTCCTCTCCTCCATGACAGCAGAAGCAGTGATCTTTGCCGCCGCCATAGCCGTCGCCCTCACCAGCGCCGCCGCCCCACATAGCCGCCGCCGCCGCCCTACGCCGCCGCCCTACGCCGTCGCCGCCGGAGCCCCTCGCCTCTTCGAGGTACTAGCCCCGCGCCGCGTCATGTTTTCTAGATCGATTTCTGTTCCATTTTCTAGATCGGTTTTCTAGATCGGTTTTCTAGATCGGTTTTTCGTTTCGGTTTTCTTTCCGAAACCCTAGATCAGTTTTCTCGCCGGTTTTTCTTTCCGGTTTTGTTTAGCGGCGTTAAGCTCGATAGATTTTTCTTTTATTTTTAATTTTCGTCATGGGCGTATCCGTAGTCCCTAATCTTCAAACGCTCATAACTTTTTACTCGTGAAGTCGGAATCCAACGAAACCAACGCCCACTTCTTCGTATTTATCCCCTCTATCCAAGTAATACAACTCAAACATGTTTTTAAAAGTTTTAAAATTTGATTTCAAACAGATTTGTATTTGAACTTCGTTTGATCATAACTTGAGTTTCGTAACTCCGATTTAGTTGATTCTTTTTGCAAATCAAGCTCTTGACCTAAACTTTCTGATAAGGCCAAATTCACATAATTTTGGTACTGTTAGAAATTGTTTTATGTTGCAAGAGTTATTTGATTTGGTTTTGACGCTTTCCGAATCGCTTTTCTTCGTTCTTTCCGATCTTTTGAGTGATTGCTTCTGTGGTTACTATTGCTTGATTACGATAGATTGACGGAGTGTGACGAGTAGAACTATCAAGAGTTTTGAGTGCGAATCATCTTCATCAACTTTGCAGGCAAGTAACACTTTGATCATACTCTTCTCATACCCAGTTTTTATGCATTAGATCTATTCCTCGAACACTTGCATGATTAGGATCTAATTAAATTGTGGGATGGGAAGTAGTTTGAGGTAGTACCTATTACCTGTTTTATTATCAAACCCTTGGGAGTTACTTCCGTTTGCTTATTACGCCATGCTATGCTCGTAGACGTGGATTGGGTTTGAGTGAATATCCATGACAGATGTGAGATTGTTAATTAATGGTTTATCTAAGGTGGCAACTTAAACACATATCTGGGTGGATTGAGGCACCTGGTTTCTATCAGGACTTGCTCAGATTTCTTGGACCGCCACCTGTGCTCAAAGGGATCATAAGATTATTCAAACTAGAAACTTCCGTATGCAGCCACAAGCCATTATGGGCTCGCATAGTTGACTAAGTTATGCGAACTCTTACGGGTAGGCTAGCTGATGTAGGGGATGTAGGTTGGTACGGTCTACCCACATGTAAGGTGCTAAGCGCTTACGAAAGACTATGTCTCGGTCATCCGTTTCTCAAACACCATGTAGTGCGAGAAACCAAACGGAGGCGATCGAGTCTTGTGGGGAAAAGTGCGCAAACCTCTGCAGAGTGTACAAACTAATCATGGTTAGCCATGTCCTCGGTTATGGACAATTTTGAGTATCTAGTACCTGGATATCCTGTTGATCTCATCACGTTACTTAATATAATTTGTTGGGTTTAATGAGTACTTTTAATTGGGATTGAGGATGCTGTCAACCATTCTCAACGTTCAACAACCACCATGATAGTTAAATAAATTTATTCCTTTGCAGTAGGGAAAAAATGGCTTTTTGCAAAAAATGTAACCATAGAGCTTTCCACCAGCCATATATGCATGTAGTATAGCCTATTCCTTCATTACTCTCTATGTGTTACATTGCCAGCATATTCCATGTGCTGACCCGTCTTCGGCTGCAACTTTTCATGTTGCGCACTTCTCGCATTTACTGACGAGTAAGTGATACGTTAGTGTTACGATTTCCTATACTCAACTTTGCCGTTGGTGTTGATGGGGATCCACAACCTTGTTGCTTCCGCTATATTATGGATTGAGGTAATAGTATTTACGTTACCTTATACATGTGATTTACCTCTGTTATAAATCCTTCGAGTACTGTGTGTGTCAGCATACCGATCCAGGGATGACACGAAAGCACAGAGACTTGATCCATTCGGGTCGGGTCGCTACACCGAGATTTAGGATCTGTTGCGAAAAAGGTGGGATACTCAAGTCGAAGTCGATCCTCCCTTTCCCAAGTTGCTTCTTGCTCGGAATGGTTTGACCATTGAACCTTTAGAAACTTGATATTCCGACACGTCGAGTGGTACGCTCGGCTTGATCGAGAATACGAATGGGATATTCTCGATAGGTGAGGTTATCTTGGAGATCAAGCGTTTCGTGGTCCACTCCATGGATAGGATCCGAGAAGCAACGCCTGAGTTGGGAAACGTGGAAGACATCATGGACTCGAAAGATGCGGAGGTAGTTCCAATTGGTAGGCAACTTCTCCTCGTTTGGCAAGAATGCGAAAGGGTCCAATGTAACGAGGAGCCAACTTGCCTTTGATACCGAATCGATGGGTTCCCTTCAAAGGAGTAACCCGAAGGTAAGCTCGCCGCCAATTTCATAAGTCATAGGCTTATGCTTGCGGTCATATTGGCTCTTTGACGAGATTGGGCTGTTTTCAATTTCTCACGAACAACGCGAACCTGCTCTTCGCTTCTGAATCATGTCCGCCAAAGAGTTGTCTCTCCCGGTTTACGCCGATTAAGAGGCGTTCGACATTTCCGCCCATAAAGAACTTGAAAGGGCTTTGCCCAGTGCTGGCTTGATAACTATTGTTATAAGCGAACTCGGCGAATGGAAGGCATTTCTCCCAATTCATGCCGAAGAGATGATGTAAGCTCGAAGCATATCCTCTAGGATTTGATTGACTCGTTCTACTTGACCACTTGATTGAGGATGGAAAGCGGTGCTAAAGGAGAGACGAGTTCCCATCGCGTTTGGAAACTTTCCCAAAATCGAGAGGTGAAGAGACTTCCACGGTCTGAGTTAATCTCTAATGGAACACCATGAAGAGACACTATTCGTGAGATGTACAAATCAGCTAGGCGGCTAGCGGTTATACTCTCACGAACGGGTAGGAAGTGTGCTACTTTGGAAAGACGATCAACGACAACGAAGATAGCGTTATTCCCTCTCTTGGTCCTGGGAAACCCGGTAATGAAATCCATACCGATTTTATCCCATTTCCATTCAGGAATTTCCAAAGGTTGAAGGGTACCAGCAGAGCCGTTGATGCTCTGCCTTAACTCGACGACAGACGTCATGCAATTAGCAATGTATTGAGCAAATTCTCTCTTCATCCTAGTCCACCAAAACCTCTGGCGTAGGTCTTGATACATTTTAGTACTACCGGGATGAATGGTGAGAGGAGAGTCATGAGCTTCCTTAAGGATCAATCGCCTCAGGTTGCGCACCTTGGGGACCACTAGACGGTCTCCAAAGAACACGACACCTTGTTCATCAATGGAGAAACAGTCTGCGACTCCTTTCTTGATGTTTCTCCTGATACGGGAGATTCCCGGATCTACCTTCTGTGCTTTGATGATCTGATCCGTAAGGGTAGGTTTCACCACCGTGGTAGAAAGGAATCCTCGAGGAACAATGTGGAGATTAAGCTTACGAAATTCCTCATGGAGAAATGGTTGACTTTGTTGTAACATCAGATTGTTACAATAAGATTTATGCGACTTAGTCGTCAGCCATGACATTGGCTTTGCACAGGGTGTAAGATATTCCTAAGTCGTAATCTGTAATCAACTCGACCCAACGCGTCTTTGCACGAGATTCAAATCCGGTTGGGTGAAGATATATTTCAGACTTTGGTGATCAAGTAGATTTCGCAACGATTACCAAGAAGGTAATGTCGCCAAGTTTTGAGTGCATGAACCATCGCTGCAAGCTCTAGATCGTGTGTGGGATAGTTATCCTCATGTGGACGCAATCGCCGAGAAGCGTAGGCAATCACATGACGATCTTGCATGAGTATGCAACCTAGTCCTTGTCGCGAGGCCGCAATAGATAATAAAGTCCTTAGAAAAATCTGGTCGAACAAGCACGGGAGCAGATGTCAGCGTCTTTTCAGTTCTCGAAAGCTGAACTCGCCTTGTGGCCCATTCGAACTTTTATCTTTCTTGAGGAGTTCGTTAGAGGTTTAGCAACTTTAGAGAAATTCTCGACGAAGCGGCGGCAATAGCTCGCTAAACCGAGGAAACTTGAACTTGCTTAACCGATTCGTGGGGTCCACCAATGACGGCTTGAACTCGCCGGGATTGACAAAGCAATGCCCTTACCAGAGATTACATGGCCTAGGTAGGTCACTTACGGTAACCGTAATTCACACTTAGAGGATTTGGCATAAAGGCGGTGCTCTCGAAGTTTCATCAACACTAGCCTTAGATGTTCGGCATGTTCTTGCTCATTCTTGGAGTAGATGAGTATATCATCGAGGTATACCACGATGAATTTATCCAAATACTCCATGAAGATTGAGTTCATTAACCGAGAGAAGTTGGCTGGAGCATTGGTTAATCCGAAGGACATGACGGTGTACTCGTATTGGCCATAACGAGTAACAAAGGCCGTTTTAGGAATGTCCCCGTTCTTGATTTTGTTTTGATGGTAGCCCAACCTCAAATCCATCTTGAAAAGATCGAGGATCCAGCCGAGCTGATCATACAGATCGTTGATCCCGGGAGCGGATACTTGTTCTTGATGGTGACCAGATTGACAGGTCGGTAATCCACAACCATCCGATCCGTACCATCCTTCGTCTTGATGAAGAGGACGGGGCAAGCCCATGGAGATGAACTAGGACGGATGAAACCTTTTTGCAAGGACTCATCGAGTTGTTTCTTAAGTTCGGCTAGTTCTAGGGGTGCCATCTTATAAGGTCTTCTAGAGATTGGGACGGTTCCGGGAACAAGATCTATCACGAACTCGACATCCCTGTTAGGTGGAACACCTGGCAGTTCCTCTGGAAAGACATCCGGAAAATCACAGACTACCTGTCGGGGATATACCCCGCGGCGTAAACCGGCCGGAAGTATAACCCGGCCGGACTTGGCGATTTACCTGAAGAACCCGCTGACACTTGGCGGTTCACTGGCGACACGGCGGTTTATGGTTCATTGGTAATCCGGCAGGCGGGTCCGAGGAGCGGCAAGACCCGTGGCTTTGATCGGCGGTTCATGAAGGCCGGTTCAACTACGGTGGGCGGTTTATGAGGAAAGCGTAAGGACTATTCTCCTACAAAGGAAGCAAGACTAGGACTCCACTTGTAATAGATTAATCCTAATCCTACTAGGACTAGTCATGTAACCCGCCTTCAACATATATAAGGAGGCGGGGCTCCCCAAAGAGGGACGGGCTACAAGCAAACAACAATATCTAGGGCTAGACACAACTAGAGGAGAGCCGGTTTACGGCGACTCCCTCATGATCATAATGAGACCTAGCCTCAAACAAAGACGTAGGGCTATTACCGGATGATGTTTCCGGGGCCCGGCTGTCTAAATCCTCGCTCTTGTGTTGCGTCTCTCGATTCCCTCAACCCCTCTCAAGCTACCACATAGATGCGTTGGCCTCGCGACTAAGTCCTAACACTAAGGACATCCGCGTGTTAATTCCCACGACAGTTGGCGCCCACCGTGGGGCCAGCGCATGCAGTGGTGTTGAGTTCTTGGAGGGCTTCCATGGGACGAGAAGGTTACAATTTTCCGGATGAGGATTCTATACAATTGATGAGATTGAAGTCAAGAGAAGAATTAGGGTTATGGTTGATCCGCCGTCGCTTGTCCTATGATCTAATATTTGGTTATTTTTCAAGCCGCCGAGACCGACAAGGTTTGCGGCCGATTCAACCAGTACGTAGCAATGCAAATTGATTCCTGTGCAAGCAGTCTACCGAGGTGGACACAAACTTCCGCTACACCATTGCTATACAAATTGCAAGTTGCCTCCGCACACATGTGTTCAAATCCAGCCGATCTAAAAGAACAACAGGGTTGTCACGTCTTTGAAGCTACAGTCCCGAGACACATCGGCATAGGCACTACCGCCTCCGCCTTTTTCACAAAGAAGACGAGGAAGGAAAGCAAGAGAAACAGTTTACGACTTGTAGGCGGGTTTGACCACGAATTTGATCTCCAAAGTTTCTGCCCCTGCTGCTGTGGACCACACGTTCCGCGCCGACCTGTCTCGGACTCGTTGTCGCCCTCAAATCGCTGCTACGGCGTCCGCCTCGAGCTGAACCAGCATCCACCGGGTCTTGCCACTCGACTCATTGCGCTCAACCCCTCTCATTGCGTGGTCGCCGAGGTGTGTCTGCCTCCGTCTGATCCTCATTGCGCCCCACCCGACTCAGCCAAGGGCGAGTTACAGTCGCTGCTCTTCCGTCGTCTGCGCCATCTTTGGGTCAGCTAGGGATCGGCTCCGTAAGCCGTTGCCTCCAAAGCACCCTTTGCCGCCGGGTTAATAGCCGCTTCACGCCAATCCAAGTCACCGCACTACCGCGACCTCACCTACAACCCGCCGATGTCCTGCATCAAGCCACCATGGCCGTGATCGCCGGCGAAGTCGCCCCATGGTTTTCAAGATTGCCTCAATGGCCGTAATTCAGCCGCCCTGCCGCCGCAAGCCGCCGCCGTCTTCAGGTTGCCGCACCGCTTAGCGCCCTCCTCCGTCGTGAACCGGACCCCTTCGCTGAAATTGAGGCACCTTGAACTGGACAACCGAGCCTTGGTGAGTCGCCACTGGCGCACGATCGAAGTCGCCATCAAGCACGCTTCCGCCGGATCACCCACGCTTCCGTCAAACCGCCGAGCGCCTCGAGTCTCCTCTCGCTGCTTTTCACGAAGCGAAGCTACAGCAGCCGAAGTCACCTGAGTCCGAGCGCGCCGGGTTTGCCGCCATGTCTCAACCACGGCCAGCCTCGCTATTACTCCGAGCCGCTACAACTCCACGGTGCCCGCTTTGCTTCGCTGCGCCTGCAAGCCACCTTCCGCGCGCCGGGTTATCACTGTTTTCGGCAGAAACATGGACCGCCTGTGATGTACTGAACCGCCGCGGCCCTCCGCTGCCGACCTGCCGCATGCCTCTGCTGTCGCGGGATCGCGTTTTCAAACCGCCGGCGCTGCAGCGAGCCGTCCGTCTGCGCGGCCTTGCTTCTGCTGTTGAGCCGCCGCCTTATCTCCGCCATGAAAGCCGGGGCACTTCTTCATCCGGCCGCGCTCACCTCAACCCGCCGCCCCAAACCGCCCAGCGTGGAGCCATCTTTGGAGAACCGCCACTGTCTCCGGGTTTCAACACGTCGAGCACCGCCGCACGTGGTGAACCGCCCTACTCCATGCCTTTTATGCTGTGGAGTTGCGATAGCAAAGGCAAATTCTTCTTGCTGGAGATTGGAGAAGTCAAAGGGAAAAGGAGCAGCAGTGCAAGGGTTACATCATACATTTTGTTGTGTATTCATCCAAGAAACGTCAGGTGCTATCTTTTCTTGTTATTTTTAGCACATATTGTTTCTATAAAAAGAACAGTTACTCTGTTTATATATTTTTATATATGCAGGACAATGATTCATTGTTTGCTGTTGGGCGGGTGTGCACAAGCCGCCACTCGTGCAGTTCGATCTACATCAACTTGCTGCGATCGCACCTGTGGTTGACTAGCCGTCTGCACGGCTTATCGCGTCTGTGATTAATTCGCCCGTCCATGCCGGTTTACAATGCCGCGGCTGACTCATCTGTCGGAGCCGCCATCGATCTTGTGGTCGTCTCTGCTGTCCGTCTCTCACGGCCTGGTCTACATCGACATACCGAGCCGCACCTGTCTGCATGAGCTGTTTATTGGGTATGAGCAAGTCACAGCTTGGGTAGCCCGGTTTTCTTTCAAATTGGAGGCAAATTATCATCAACCGCCGTTTGCACTGGATGGCTCAATGGGCGGGCGCACAAATCGCCGCCACTACAGTTTGGTTAACTTCAAATCGCCAGTTGGAAGGAACCATTGGCGAAGGTTGACACGGCTCATACGGGATCATTTATAACCAGCCGCAGTCATCACAACCTTCTGTGGATTTGCAACGTGTTATCAACACCAATGAGTCGTGAACCACCAAATATGGAGAGTTTCAAGCCAACTCCTCGAGTCACCTTGAGACTCGGGGGCTACGATGACATGACTAAGCAAATCTTGCCAGCAAATTTAAGAACCCGTGACGATGGAGGGAAAGATAACCCGGTCCCGGAGGCTATCATATTTGAAGGCCGTCGAAAATTTCCGGCTTAATAAGTATATGACAGCTTACAAAATCCCGGCTCAAGCAAGAAGTTCCGGATCATCAGAAAGGATTCCGGTTTAAAATCCGGCTCAAGGGGAGTCAGTCTCACTGAAGCTCTCAAGTATCCGGTTTAACATCCGGTTCAAGGGGAAGATATCTCCCACAAAGCTTTGAAGCTCTCAATATCCAGTTCAAAATCCTGGTTCAAGAAGGATTTATCTCTTGCAAAAAGTTAAAGGGTGCCAAAGAGGACCTGCTGCCATGATGCACGGTTCAAACATGGGTATCATGCCTTATTGGCTTATCATATTATTGATCACTTGGGGGCTTGGTCATGTCTCGAACCATAGTCACACCTCTTGATCGGCGCAATGCCACAAGATCACTTGGGGGCCTTGGTCGTGTCCGAACCATAGCAACGCCATTTGGTAGGCGAAAAGCCACAAAGCATCACTTGGGGACTTGTGGTCACGTCTGAACCATAGTCACGCCTCTTGATCGGCCTAGTGCCACAGCATCACTTGGGGGCTTTGGTCGAACCCGAACCATCGCTACACCTCTTGATCGGCGTAATGCCAATGCATCATTTGGGGACCTGGCTGACTCGAACCATAGCTACGCCTTTTGGGGGCTTGGTCGTGTCCGACCATGGTAATGCCTCTTGATCGGCTCAAAGCCTCATTTGCAATGGTTTTATATTTGCCTTTGCTTGAATTTTGTTCTCTCTTAAATTATTTCTTTTGTTGTGTTTTCAAACCGACATTATTAATCCGGTTCAAACTGTCAATTACAAATTGACGGAACACGGTCAAATCCTAATCCGGAGACTATTTGCCCGGTTTGATTTTAACCATCTTATATATGGAGTAAACCGTGTTCATTAACCCGGCTTGACTTTCAATTACAAATTGTCAAGACATGATCAAATCATAATCCGGAGACTATCCGCCGGTCTGGTTTGACTATAAGTCGCCAGATATTATATATGGTTAAACCGGTGTTTATCACAACCCGCACGGTTTTATCATAAACCGACCACGAAGATGAAAGGAGTTATCATTACTCAAGATTGGGGTCATCACCCTTACTACAAAAAATTGGTAAACCAATGATGTGATTCAATGTCACAGTATGATATATTTCATTGATTATTCTTAAAGTGCAGCCTTGGTTATAAACCTGGGTTATCTGTTGGGCATTATGACCCGTCCGGTGGTAAACCGCCAGACACTTTAAACTTGTTGTATGCGAGACAGGTTGAATAAAGCATGATGATAAATTATCCGGTGTTTATTAAACTGGCACGGCTTTAAGACGATAAGTCGTCAAGATATGATGAGAAATTATCCGGTGTTTGTTAACCCGGCCTGGCTTTGGACTATAAGTCGCCAAGATTACCTATTTGGATTGCGCCATTGGAATCATGCGCTTATAAATCATTGGGTTATATTATTCAAATAGCCAAACTTGGCTGAATTTTCATTATGGTATTGAATGAATAAGGTTTTTCATACCAGATTATGTTATCTTTAATAGCCAACATGGCTGGATTTTTATTTTGGTTATCAATACCCAATATTATAATTGAGGTTTTCAAAGTCGCTTTTAGCGCAATGGTTATCATATTATTAATGGATATGATTTATTCTACAATTGAAGGAATAGTCCCGAGTCATTGCAGCTTACGACCCGGCACTTGGGGGCTACATTATTTAAATTGAGATTACATCAAATGTGCAAGTCTCATGTTGCTGCAAGCATGCACCATGACACTTGGGGGCTATCAATTGCTCCTGTCAACAAGTTGAAGGTACAAAGCTTTTTATTCATTATATTGAAGGGTCCACCGCTTCAGTTGGTAAAGCACAAGGCTCTTAACCTTGTGGACGTGGATTCAAGTCCCATGATGGGAGTTACATCATATGATGTTATTATCATTGAAGTCTATATTTAGTCCCAGCTCAATATTATCTTCTTGAGCGGCCCTTGGGGGCTACACATCATTGCTCAAATCTACATGATTACACCTACAAAGTCCCCTGCTCATTATTACATAATGACCCGGCCCTTGGGGGCTACACTCGGTGGAAGTTTTTATGAGTATAAGACAATTACAAGTCCCAGATTCGCAAGCAGGACAACCCGACACTTGGGGGCTACATAGTATGGAGTATTCAGTTTTGCTAGTCCTTTGGGATGAACAACACAGATTTCTTTGAAAGTGGCAGTATTTATATTGAAGCAAAAGTCTTAAGCTACCACTTTGTTCTGCTCAAAGACTTGGGGGCTACAGGTATTATATTATTATCAAGGAAATATTTTCAAATTCTCTGATTGAGCAAACTAGGTTGACCCGGCGTCACCAATCATTATGGCCACAATGGCTGCAACCCGGCGTCATTAATAATCATGAACCGGCGTTGGCAAACAATCATGAACCGATGTCTGCAACAATCATGACCCGGTACCATCAATATTTATAAACCGGTGATCTTGGCAATGATAAACCGGCAAGTTTTACGTCCTTAAACCGGCTGAAGATTGGATGAATATTTCAAGGACCGATATTGTTTTTAAGCATTGGGAGTTGAATCAAAGGAGTTATCTTTCACAATATATTTTCTATGAGAAACCAATGTCAGCAAGTTGATTATGAAGCTGGCCTATTAAATCGGATTTTATATAAGGAGGAAATGACAAGGATTTAAGGATGATCAGATGCCGGTTTACAAGAATTCTTAAACCGGAGCATAATCTGTCAAGTTTGTTCTTGTGTTTATTTCACAGGATCAGTTTAACATGGATAAATCCAAATTAAACTGGGGGCTAATGTCGGGGATAGACCCCGCGGCGTAAACCGGCCGGAAGTATAACCTGGCCGGACTTGGCGATTACGAAGAACCCGGCCGACACTTGGCGGTTCATCAGCGACCCGGCGGTTTATGGTTCATTCGTAATCCGGCAGGCGGGTCAGAGGAGCGGCAAGACCCGGTGGCCTGACTGGCGGTTCATGAAGGCCGGTTCAACTACGGTGGGCCGGTTTATGAGGAAAGCGTAAGGACTATTCTCCTACAAAGGAAGCAAGACTAGGACTCCACTTGTAATAGACTAATCCTAATCCTACTAGGACTAGTCATGTAACCCGCCCCTTCAACATATATAAGGAGGGGCAGGGCTCCCCAAAGAGGGACGGGCTACAAGCAAACAACAATATCTAGGGCTAGACACAACTAGAGGAGAGCCGGTTCTGGCGACTCCCTCATGATCATAATGAGACCTAGCCTCAAACAGCACGTAGGGCTATTACCGGATGATGTTTCCCGGGGCCCGAAGCTGTCTAAATCCCTCTCTTGTGTTGCGTCTCTCGATTCCCCTCAACCCCTCTCAAGCTACCACATAGATGCGTTGGCCTCGCGACTAAGTCCTAACACTAAGGACATCTGGCATGTTAATTCCACGACACTACCGGAATATCTTCGAGGTCTGGAAGGGGATTGGCGTTTAAGGAGTAAAGCTGGCGCTTAGACACTCGGGTTAGAACATTCACTGTCTTGCCCGAGGGATGGGTGAGCTGAACAGTTCTAGTAGAGCAATCAATCTTAGCATAATGGGCTGACATCCAGTCCATACCCAAGATGATGTTTATGTCCGAGGACTTGAGAGCTATTAAGGAAGCAAGAAAGACTAGTTCTGTCGACAAGAATTTCATTCCCATGACTTATTCTAGAGGTTTGCCATCTAGAACCAGGGTCTGAATTTCCATGGAGGTGTGCATGTCATAGAATGTGGTGTTGTGCAATCGAGCATAGCTCTCGAAATAAATGAATGAGATGATCCAAGATCAAAGAACAGCTTGCGGATGGCAATTAACAAGGAGCGTACCGAGAACGACGTTGGGATCCTCATAGGTTTCTTCAGCAGAAACATAGTTGACATGGCCACGAGCGGTGGCAACTGGTTTAGCATAGGGCACCTTTCCTGCTGGCTTGCCACGGCCAACAGACTTTCCAACTTGACTGGGTTGTTTTGGGGGCACTCACGAATATTGTGGCCCGTCTCTCCACACTTGAAGCAAGTTATCATATTGGGACGTGGAGCAGCACTAGCAGCGGGGCCTCCATAAGTCTTGGGCGGAACATATCTTTGGTTGGGGCGAGGCGCCTCAAAAGATGGCCTCGGGTGAACTGGGTGGTAGAGCAAGATTTGGAATCCAAACCCGGCGCTTCTGGGATCCAGAGCCGGATGAAGATCCAGAGTCACGGACGTGCTTGCGTGAAGCTTCAAAATCAGACTGCCCAGTTTCGGCGCTGATAGCCTTATTGACTAGCTTCGGAAAAGAGGTACACTCATGCAGACGAAGGTCTCGGCGTAGCTCAGGGCTAAGTCCCTTGCGGAACCTTTCCTGCTTCTTGGCATCGGTAGAAACTTCCTCGGGAGCATAACGTGCTAACCTCCCAAATTCACGGTTGTAGGCATCCACTATCAGCCTACCTTGGGTGAAACTGCAGAATTCCTCCCTTTTGCGATCCATAAGACCTTCTGGGATATGATGCTCACGGAAGGCGGCACCAATTCAGCCCAAGTTGTAACTTGTCCAACCGGACGCATAGCCTCATAATTCTCCCACCGTAGACTAGCGGGGCCTTCGAGGTGATAGGCAGCAAAAGTAACCTTATCAGCTTCAGCCACGTTAGCGTAACGCAGCTTGTGGTTGATGCCGCTGGGTTAATCATCCGCGTCGAGAGGCTCAACGGAATATTTGAACTTCGGTGGATACAGCTTGACGAAGTCATTGAGTGAAACCACATCATTTCTCGGCTGGCGTGCGGTGTTTTGTTCAATCCGCTCTAGTAAGCGATTGGTCTCACGCTTATTGCGCTCTGCTTCCAGCATAACCTCGGCCAAAGATGGCGGTTGCGGCAGATTGGCATTCCTGGCTGCACTAGCTTCTCCCTGCTCCGGAGCAGCAGGATTGTTGCGGGTGTTGACCATCCTAGGAGACAAAGCAAAGGTTTAAACCAGGATGGCAGAATTTGACAAGGAAGTGCGGAAGATAATGGATAGCATGGAATGCAAAGATGTTCATCCGTATGACATGGTAATATAAAGCTGCCATATATATATACCAACGGTCATACACACCATTCATAGTTTAGTACAAGCCTGACGGGGTACAACTATAAGGAAAGGTGTTACATCTCATCGGAAGCATTCCAACTCCTATACATTATTTTTCTACACTTCCGGAACGATACACACTAAGTCATATTCCACAAGTCACGCAGGACGGTGGAAATACAACTATTACCATACTTGGAATTCTAGTTCTAACTCATGCAGCTCCATAGTAGTCCTCATAGAAGTCACCACCCAAGCCTGGAAGTGGAACATGATCGTCCGGAAACAGACAATCCTGTGGGGTCTGTGGACCATAAGGACTCGGATGTGGCCATGGTCCAACAAACGGTGGCAGACGAGGCCCACGAGGAGGAGTGATGCCTCCAACCTCACGCCACTCCATAAAATCTGGCAGACTTGCCCGCACAGGGTACAAGTCCCTCATGTCCATATATCCGGCTTGCACGGCAGGTGCAAACCTAGTCAGAGTAGCCCAGGATCAAGACGGGCATTAAAGAGCTCCATACGCAAGGCCCGGTTTTCACGGTCCTTGTCTTCCAAAGATCTCCGTGGTGGTGCGAAGAAGTGAGTTCTCATGGGATGCATCGCTGTACATACCTCATAGGTAACCATGCGCCCCTGTGGAGGGATGCCGGCATGTAGCGGAAATCGGTGTTGCATGCAAAGGCGATTCAGCTCGAATAATAGTCATCATGGAATAGGCTGCATCTTGCACAGACATCCCAATAGTGATCCCAAGTCCATAAAAAGCAGTGGAGCGGTTCAAGAGCTCCGGGATAGGATGGATAAATCCTGACCGTGCATGTATATTGGCTTTGGTTGAAATCCCTAAACTGCTCCTCGACGGTATATTCAGGATACCATCGGTAACCAGACTCAATCATCACCGAACCAGCATTGCCGTGTGACCACACACACCAATGCAACGGGTCGAATTTAACCACTTGGTTCTGGGGACGGGTGGCCATCTGAAAGCACAGCCACAATGCAAAGACATTAGAATTTCTAGGGAAAATCGGGCAGCATAACATCTGTAAATGCTCAAAATCAGATTTGAGACATTCAAAAACAGATTGCAAAACCACTATAACATCATATCAAGGTTCTGGTTCAACCGATAGCATACTAATAATTTAGTAGCACCGAATCGAGGATGTAACCAACAATCCTATAAGTTACTACGGATTAGTAACACGTGAACCTGATAGAGAGAAGAGAGCCTAGTCCTATACCCACGTCGAATGAGAAGAGGATGACTCAGATCAGAGGGCATAAGGTAAGGAGTAAAAAGAGCCTTACGTTCCCTCCCACAATCAATTCCCCTACATATAACTAAAGCATTTCTAGACTCAACTTCGACCAGTTTGGCTTAGCGAACCTACAGCAGCCCTGCTCGATGCCAACGATGTCGGACCCCGATTCCAAGTCACATCGACCTAGCTTGTAGAACCTCATATCACTTTGTGGCCTCACGCACGGTATTCCCACGGTGTCGCCTTACCATGGCCCGGGACCGTTTGCGTCTTTTAGCTCACATATATGATGGTGTCGCTAGCATCCACATGACAAAGAACCCGGGCCGACATGGCTAGTCGTGAACCCAAAGCGGCGCTTAACCTATGGGGACAGGCATACATGAATCACATCGAGCATGTCGGTCATCAACGTATATATTAGGGCTGTAACCTTGGGCTATGAGGACTCCGGTATCCCGGGCTGTAGCAGGCTAGGCAGGACTCCGAATACCACCGCGTGACATTTCCCGAAGAACAGACATAGGAATGAAGTGAAACACATGCCGCCAATCAAGTGTCCAAGCAAAGTGCAGGGCTAGCAGGACTCCGGTGAACCGGGTCAGAAGCGGACTACTATCGCTCGTAAGCACGAGACTACATTTCCCCATATGAGAGGCTGCCAAGGATAAACAACTAGTTTGTCGGATCCCACTCATACCAAGCATTTCAATCATACACGCAATATGCCCGATATGAGTAAATACAACAAGGCATCACAACAAAACTCTACAACTCAAGTACTTTATTTAAAAGGCTCCGAGGAGCCATACATAACATAGTCATACAGGTAGGGGTCACATGACCCAACACTCAAGTCATACAATCACACAAGCACATGCGGAAGCAAACTAGTCTGAGTACAGACTCTAGAAAGAAAGAAAGGTTGTTGGAGCCTTTCTATCTACAATGGCCCTTCACAAGTCTTAGATCGCCACAGGTGGCTAGTTCACTCGTCAAGTCGAGATCTACATAGAATCCATCGGAGGGGGTAGTGTTGTCCTCCTGAAAACATTAATTAAGCAAACATGAGTACGGAGGTACTCAAGAAGTCTTACCACGTAATCCTATCATACATGCACATTCTCAAGAAGGTGGTGGAGTTATTTGACAAGCCAGCTTTGACTCTTGGCTAAGCTATCCCACGTGACACCACTTTGTAAAACATTTGTCGCATTACAGGTCCACTAATCACCACCACAATACTCCACCGTGGATCCTCCCTCATCATCCCACGAGAGGGCCATCCACGATACTCACACTTAGCTTGAGGCTTTTAGTAGAATCCAGTTACTTGTCTATGAACTGATATAGGTAACCCAGAAGTCCTTCTCCGTGGACACGGCTATTCGAATAGATCATATTAACCCTGCAGGGGTGTACTTCTTCACACACGCTCTCAACACTTACCGCCGTTTACACGACATGTACTCGGCAACCTTCAAGCGGAAGCCCAACGTGGGTGTCGGCCACAGCCTACCTAAACACACAAGTCCCAAGTCCAAAGTTGATCGCCTATTCGGGTTCCATCCGCAGGGAGTCCGCCGAGGTTTCCCATACGGCCCCGAACGATGTGTACTGAGGTTCCCGAGACACCAAGCAGGCGAATCGGTACACCGGCCACGGTGCCTACCGCAACACAACCCACCCCTACGGTCGGCGTTGCGTGCGGCCCCAACATGCTACAAACACCGAAACTACTTGCAACTCCCGGACTGAGGACAAGAGTGGTTAAGAAGCCGAGAGGGTCCATTGGTTTCGGGCCCAATGCGTGGTAGTAATTGTTTCATGGATCACAAACACAGATCTCAGTTCTTAGGATCGGCTTCAATGAAACAACCCACCATGTACTCCTACATGGCCTCTCATCGATACCTTTACCAAAACGTGTTCAACACTTTCACTCTCGAACCAACACAACCTTTCACTCCAGTTCATCATCCCGATGAGCCGCACTGACACAACTCTAAGCATAGCAATCATAGCATGGTAGGAATCACAAACATGGCTCAATCAACTCCTACACATACTATTGGGTTTCATCTAGTTATCGTGGCAATGACAGTCATGCAAAGGAAGTGGGTTCAACTACCGCATGACACAACAGTTTGAATCGCGTTGTCTTAATGCAGTAAACGAGCAGAAGCTAGAACATGGGTTTGTATCGGAATGATCAATGAGTTGCTTGCACGATGGAACGGGGTAGAGTAATGCCCTTCAGATGGATAGTCGAGGTTATCCTCGAAGCGTAACCTATCACGAAAAGCATACCGGAAGTAAACACACATGACAATATGCAACAATATGATGCATGCTAAGACATGGCAATATGGATGTGTGTTGGCCTAATGCAAGCTGAAATAATAGGGGATGAACTTATTTGAATCAAAGATTCAAATGATAGCTCATTTGAAATAGCCCTAAAGGTGCATTATATTATTCTGGTTAAACAGCAAGGTTAACTTGTTTTAACATGCATGAAACCTGTACCAATGGATAGAATGGATTTTTCTGATCATTTTCATATATAAATCTTTGCATTTGGAGTTACAGATTAAAAGTTATAAGCATTTGAAATTTGAATTATATTCTGGAATTTACTGTATTAGAATAAATCCAAAAATTAGATTAATGCGTCAGCCATGCGTCAGCGTGACGTCAGGGTCAACAGAGACGTCCAGGTCAAAACTGACAGTGGGTCCCGCGTGTCAGGGTAATTAACTAAACTAATGTTTAATTAAAACTAACCTATTTAGTTAGCAGGGCTGGGCCCCATCTGTCAGTGACTCGTTGGAGTCAACGAGGGCCCACGTGGTCAAGGTCCACGTCGGCTGCACCGGCGACTAACCGGCCAGCCCGATGCGGCGGAGGAAGTGCTTTGGTGATTCCGGTGACCAAATGAGTCGCGGAGGGTGGCTACGGATAGCTGGGTGCAAGCCGCGGCTGTTGGTGGAGCCGGTTGGGGTCGGGGTGGCCGGAGTTGGCGCCGGCGACGAGCTAGGCGGCCGCCGGGGTTCGGCCGAAGACGAACTTGGGCTAGAGGGGTCGGTGAGGTGCGGGGAGTGTACGGTTAGACCCCATGGGGTGCGGTGAGTGTGATGGACACCACGAGGTGGCGGAGAGTGACCGGAGCACGTCGGGCGACGGACTCCACGGGCGGAGTGTGAGCTTGGTTCGGTTGCTACGCTGCTCGAGAGCGAGAGAGAGGGGAAGGGAGGTAGATGGGCTGACGAGCGACGTAGAAGCTCTCGTCGAGGTCGGGACGAACCGAGGCGTCGGCGGCGTTGAAAGGGATCTCCGCGACGGCGAACTCGGTCGAGGTCGGTGGGGTGGACTCGGGGCACTAAATGGCGGGGGCTCGGCTGGTTCGGGTAGTGGAGTCGGCGGAGCTCCTGGACATGGTGAGGAGGAGCACGGACGGCGGGAGCATGGTTGCGATGATGGTCTTGGCGTGGCGTCGGCCAAAGCGGGGAGCACGATGGAGAGGGACCGGGAGGAGAGGGGTGTCCAGGGGTTCGGGAAGAGAGAGGCGGCGATCCTCAGCGGCAGCTGGCGAGAGGGGCGGCGAGGCGGCGACCAGGTGCTTGGCACCCATGCGTGCCGCCGAGCACTGGCTGCTGCTGGCCGAGCCAAGCAGCTGTTGGCTGTGGGCTGGGCCGGAGTGGGCCGGGTAGGTGGCGTCGAGTAAGTCTTTTCCTGCTTTTATTTATTTTCTAATATTCTGCAACTTTGTGGGGTTTTCTAAAATACCAAAACAGTTTTAAAATTCACCAAAATGCTCCTGGTCCCTTGTTGGAATATTTCCAACATGAAACATTTTGGTTTGGCAATTTTGGACATTTAAAATATTTTATATAATTTGAAATGCTCAAGTTCAAAAACTTATGAATTAATCCAAGGACCTTTGGATGACCTAGAAAATGATGCACCACTTTTGACATAGGCTCTGAACCAAAGCAAAGATGATGAGCATTTTGAAGGGCATTTCAGGTTCATTGAAATAATTTTTAGTAAACCCTAGTTGGATTAAGGGGGGGTTCTGGGGGTTTCCTGTCTTCCCCATTTCAAATTCAAATGAAATTTAAACATGATGCACACACTAATGCATGGTCTAACTGGGATGTGACAGAATATAAATATAGATGGTTATAAAATCTATAGAACAGAAAAATAAGAAGAAATGGCAAGCACGCGTAGAATTTTCTCAAGTTCCATATTGCCAACTTGTCGACAGACCTCCTGTACTTCATCCATTTATCCTAATCATAAGGCTCGTTAGTAAACAAACAATACTTCCTTGCAATAGCTTGGTGTTTAAATAAATTATAATTCGAGCACCATATTTGTTGTAGTATGATAAACTGAACCACATATGAACTATTACTCCCTTCACTTCAAAATATAGTGCACATTAGCCATGGCAAAATTTTGCAAGCATTGGTCAAAATCTATGGTGCTCATTATTTTCGTGTCAATGGTAGGGGAACCCTATCCCCTTAATCCTTGGTACAGAGGCGAGGAGTTGGTGGGTTGATTTGTACTACGCAACCTTCTTCTTGTAGACGTTGTTGGGCCTCCAAGTGCAGAGGTTTGTAGGACAGTAGCAAATTTCCCTCAAGTGGATGACCTAAGGTTTATCAATCCGTGGGAGGCGTAGGATAAAGATGGTCTCTCTCAAACAACCCTGCAACCAAATAACAAAGAGTCTCTTGTGTCCCCAACACACCAAATACAATGGTAAATTGTATAGGTGCACTAGTTCGACAAAGAGATGGTGATACAAGTGCAATATGGATGGTAGATACATGTTTTTGTAATCTGAAAATATAAAAACAGCAAGGTAACTAATGATAAAAGTGAGCACAAACGGTATTGCAATGCTAGGAAACAAGGCCTAGGTTTCATACTTTCACTAGTGCAAGTTCTCTCAACAATAATAACATAATTGGATCATATAACTATCCCTCAATATGCAACAAAGAGTCACTCCAAAGTCACTAATAGCGGAGAACAAACGAAGAGATTATGATAGGGTACAAAACCACCTCAAAGTTATCCTTTCTGATCGATCTATTCAAGAGTCCATAGTAAAATAACATGAAGCTATTCTTTCCGTTCGATCTATCATAGAGTTCATACTAGAATAACACCTTAAGATACAAATCAATCAAAACCCTAATGTCACCCAGATACTCCAATGTCACCTCAAGTATCTGCGGGCATGATTATACGATATGCATCTCACAATCTTAGATTCATCTATTCAAACCAACACAAAGAACTTCAAAGAGTACCCCAAAGTTTCTACCGGAGAGTCAATACGAAAACGTGTGCCAACCCCTATGCATAAGTTCACAAGGTCACTGAACCCGCAAGTTGATCACCAAAACATACATCAAGAGAATCACGTGATATCCCATTGTCACCACAGATGAGAACATGCAAGACATACATCAAGCGTTCTCAAATCCTTAAAGACTCAATCCGATAAGATAACTTCAAAGGGAAAACTCAATCCATTACAAGAGAGTAGAGGGGGAGAAACATCATAAGATCCAACTATAATAGCAAAGCTCGTGATACATCTAGATCGTACCGAATCAAGAAACGAGAGAGAGAGAGAGAGAGAGAGAGAGAGAGAGAGATCAAACACATAGCTACTGGTACATACCCTCAGCCCCGAGGGTGAACTACTCCCTCCTCATCATGGAGAGCGCCGGGATGATGAAGATGACCACCTGTGAGGGATCCCCCCACCGGCAGGGTGCCAAAATAGGGTCCCGATTGGTTTTTGGTGGCTACAGAGGCTTGCGGCGGCGGAACTCCCGATCTATTATATTCCCTGATGTTTTTAGGGTATATGGACATATATAGGCGAAAGAAGTCGGTAAGGGGAGACACAAGGGGCCCACGAGGGTGGGGGCGCGCCCAGGGGGCAGACGCGCCTCCCTGCCTCGTGGCCACCTCGAAACGTCCCTGACTTCAACTCTAAGTCTCCTGGATCACGTTCGTTCTAAAAATCACGCTCCCGAAGGTTTCATTCCATTTGGACTCCGTTTGATATTCCTTTTCTGCGAAACACTGAAACAAGGGAAAAAACAGAAACTGGCACTAGGCTCTGGTTTAATAGGTTAGTCCCAAAAATAATATAGAAGTGCATAGTAAAGGCCATAAACATCCAAAACAGATAATATAATAGCATGAATACTTCATAAATTATAGATACGTTGGAGACGTATCATGGGTCACAACCACACACCTGGCCTCCAAAGAACAACCATTGGTGCGCGTCGGCCCTAAACAAACGGTTTTTAACCCCTTTCCGCAACGGCATTCGGAACCATCGCCAAGTGAGTGTGGGCGATAGGGGGGTCCTTGCCACATGACCCAGAAATCGTTGGGGATATGCCCTCCTGGCACACACGCTCGGCAAAATGAGGTCGTGTGCGACCTGCGAGCTCTCAAATACAGAAATACGTACAGTAGTAAAAAAAATACAATTATACAGGCGAAATCATTTCTAGTCGTAAGTACATCCCACATAGTCAGTCACCACTAAACGTTTTCGTTCGTATATACATCCCACACAGTCACTACAAGGAAAACGTTTGCGCAAGGTGGCGTAACGCATACAGTTTTGAAGAGAATGTCGTGTGTGATTGTTCATTGATCCAACACGGTTTATTCCTAGAAACTGTGTGCGTTGCCTGAGGTCATCTCCCATGGTGGTTTCTCATTAACCGTTTGCAATAGGGAAACCCAATTAGCAAGCTAATTGGCCAATTAGTGGGCTAATTGCCCTATTATTAATAATCCATTTACTAATGTAATTGACATTCATATTAAGCACGTAATATATTCCATTTCCATATTAAGGAAGCAGGATTTCATAATTGAAATACATCAGAGTACAACATGATATAGCTTCAGCACTCAGCTACCCCATTACACAACTGCACCAGCAGAAAGTTTCACATGCAACATCTAGAACCTTTCGAAATTAGCATCATATACGGCACATAGAGTGATGCATCTCATTTGGAAAACTCCTGAAGCGGAAGGCGAATATTGAGCCTTCTGTCGGTGTACTAAAGTAGGGGTAGCTTAGTACCCCGAACTTGTGCACGGGCAGTCGCAGCGTCCCCGCGACAAGCCTCGCCGGGCGTCCACCAAGACCCTCCACGGCCACTCAGAAGGCAAGGCCCCGACAAGAGGAGCTTGTCGGGAAGGCCACCTCGAGCACGCAGAAGACAAGGCCCGGCAAGAGGAGCTTGCCGGGAAGGCCCGGAGCGCGACAAGTCTCCGGGCGCGACAAGGATCCGGCCGCGGCAAGGCGCTTGCCGCATCATGCAGCTCCTCTCCATCTCCGCTCCAGCTCACCCAGCGACGTGTCGCCACGGGACCGTTCCATGGGCGCGTGTCGAGCAGCTGTGCAGCCAGCGGAGAGCAGCGATGAGCGGCGCTAACAGGCTCGCCATCGTGGCGAGCGGAGGCGCACTGACGGTCTCTGTTACACTGTTTGGGCGACAACGAGCATTTATTGCTTTTGTCCCTTGCCGTCGAGTTAGGTATTTTTGCACCGCATAATCGCATACAAGTAGGTGTATCAACTCCTGTTTTACATTTGTACCCTCGTCTATGTTGCCACCGCCGGAGACCCTTGAGCATATAAAAGGAGGCCCGAGTGCAACGTAGAGAAGGGTTGGCCAGGGTTCGGTTCGGGTCTTTCGCAAGGTTCAGTTCATTCGACTGGCCATAGACTAGATACACTCACGCTGGGTTTTGTAGCGGGCATTGCTCCCTAGCAAGAACACAATAGATCAAACAGGCAGCAGTAGGAGTTTTATCTCTCCGGAGAGCTTCGAAGCTGGGTAAACCGCTCGTGTGCATCGCCTCGATCCGCTCTTCGTGCGACCTCCGCCCCCCTCCGAACCACAAAGGGACCCGCTCCGCCGGGCCCCATAGGTGTCCGTGGGTACGATCAGCCTCCCCGACATCTCTGGCGCGCCAGGTAGGGGGCGTCGAGGCCGTGTGAATCCGATTCCGGCGTTCACGCGGGCAGCGTCATCAACATCTTCCTCAACATGCCACCGAAGAAGAAGGCTTCGACGGCAGCAGAGCCGTCCGCTGCCGTACCCACCCTCACCGCAGCAAACGGGTGGTGGTGCGACGCTGGCGGAGGAACGGGCGCCGATGAAGGCGCTCGCGACGCTAAGCAAGTCCAAGGACAAGGCACCGCAGACCTCGGCGTCTGCGCATCCCCCGCGTCCGTCTCAGGAGACCCGGGGCCAACAACGTCCTGGCGTTCACAACGCCATACGTTCGTTGGATCGAGACCCTCAAGACCAGCATGCGCGCCAACATGCGGGCGCTAGTGAGATATGGTCGCCCGGACGGGGCGCTGCTCGTTCTAACGCAGTTAGAAGTCCGAGCGTGTCCCGCTCCTCGTGCCGTTCTCCAATGCCGCCTACTACTCCAGCAGAAGCTCTGGCGAGCTCAATCGCTTCTCGACTACCCTCCAACGGCCGACAAGGTCGACGAGTGGAGGGCCACTATCGAAGCCTCATCGGCTTTGCCAACGGCGACGCTCCGCGGCAACCAACGCCATCGTTGCCGCGGCGAGACGACAAGGCACGAGCCGGTGGCGACGAGACTGTCGGGGGTGCAACCACCGTGCACTCTCCGCCAAGAAGGCCAAGATCGCCGACTCACCGGATCCACCTCGACAGCGACTCCACTGCGTCGTCGGATCCGCGAACTCGCCGCGATCAGCGCCAAGTTCTTCATGAGCGACAACAAGAGGACGCTCGAACTCGCATCGAGCGTCGAAGAGAAGCGCGACGTCAATCCGACAAGCGCGCTGGGCCTTCTGTTGACATGCACGCCCGGAGGGGCCAGCGACTTGCCGTCAGACGCTGTAGGTTGCCCTGCGTTCACTCGTGAGCTGCGGCAAGTCCAAAGGCCCAACTAGAAGAACTTCAAACCAGACGCGTGCGGAGAAGTACGATGGCAGGGCGCATCCGTCGGAGTTCCTCGGCATCTACACCATCGCGGTGCAGGCTGCGGGGGACGGGACGACAAGATCCTCGCCAACTATTTCCGCTTTCGTGCTCAAGCCCAACGCCGATCCTGGCTCATGCACTTGCCAGACAGCTCCATATCCTCTTGGCAGACCTGTGCCATCAGTTTGTTGGCGCCTTCACAGTGGCCACAAACCTCATGGCTAAGAGAGTGACCTTCACTTGCTCGCCTGTAAGGAAGGAGAGTCCCTGCAAGTTCATTCAGAGATTCAGCCGTGTGCACTACAACATCCCGGCACGTCCACCCTGCCAAGGTGATCAGCGCATTTCATCGTAATGTGCGGAACCGCAGGATGAGGGAGGAGATGGCAATGAGCAAAGTCAAGGACGCTGCTGAGCTGTACGCCTTGGCCGACAAGTGTGCACGCTACCGAGGAAGGAGGAGACTCCCAGGAGAGGATGCAGAAGCAGGATCAGATAGTGATGACACCGCCCCGGCGAAGAAGGGCCGGCGGCGAAGCAACAGGAAGAAGAAAAGCAGAGAGGTGCTAGCTGTCGAGCAGTCTGGCAATGGAGGTGGCGACAAGAACGCCAAGGCTGGTGTCTCCGGCAAGGAGGTTGCCGCTGACACCAACCACCAGTCGGTGGCGGCCGCCGACAAGCAGGACAGCTCCGGCAAGCGATCTTGCAAGATCCACCGCACCAAGGGCCACGATCTCCAGAGCTGCAAGAAGGTCGAGCAGCTCGTCGAGCAGCAGAGAGCTGAGTACGAGCGACGCGACAAGGAGAAGGCCCAGGAAGGTGCTGGGGGAGCAAGCAAGAAACGTCCCGGCCGGGGAGGACGCCGCGGCAAAGTCAAGCGGCGACAAGGAGATCGACCTCCCGCGGCCGCGATAAGGATGAAGATGATGACGACGACGAAGATATGGAGGACGCACGACGCCGATGAGCAGGAGTTTCGTAAAGCCACAGAGGTTCTCTGCGTTGACGGAGGTGCTTCTCGCATACCTCCCACCGCCAACTCAAGCAATGGATGCGGAGGTCAATGCCGCGGAACCATCCATAGAGTCACGCAGCCTCGAAGTGGTCCAAGACGCCTATCATTTTGATATTGAGGACCACCCTGATCGCATAATCTGCGGTCGGGTGCTTGCCGATGTTGGTCTCTCCAACCATCCGCAACCTCAAGGTCACAAAATGTTAGTTGACGGCGGGCCGGGCTTGAATCTGATCTCCTCCGCGGTGCTCCAAGCTTCAAATCCTCGACAATGAAGCTCGAAGAGACCGGAACCTTCCAAGGAATCAATCCGGGAAGGAGCAAGCCGAAGGGGAAGATTACGTTGCCGGTCACATTTGGCAGCGAGCTGAACTTCAGGACTGAGAGGGTTACGTTTGACGTCGCCGATTTCCCATTTCCCTACAATGGGATACTTGGCCGTACAGCGCTCGCCAAGTTCATGGCAGCCTCTCACTACGCCTACAACCTACTCAAGATGCCGGGCCCGATAAGCGTCATCTCGGTCCATGGCGACAAGAAGGATGCCCTTATCTGTGCCGACAAGATCTTCCGGACGCAGAGCCGCAACAGATTGCCGGACACTTGCCTGAAGCTCCCCGGGGAAGAAGACCAAGTCCAAGTCCGGCAAGGGCTCGATGTTCACTCCGCAAGCGCACCTCTTCGGAGTGCTGCGCTACCGTCGAGGACGCACCATCGAGCTCCACCGACAAGTGCAAGAAGATGGTGGCTCCGCCAAGACCAAGAAGGTGCCCGCCAAGGAGGACGGCGCTGGTGGTACCTTCACCATCGGTGCCTCTCTCGACCCCAAATAGGAAGGCGCTCGCCGCTTTCCTCATGGGCGAATGTCGGCGTGTTCGCATGGCAACCGTCTGATATCCCCGGTGTTCCTGTGAAAGTGATTGAGCACCGCTGGCCGTTTGTCCTCATCGCGCGCCCGTCAAGCAAAGAGTCGTGAAGCAAGCAAAGGAGCGCCAAGAATTCATAGTCAAGAGATCAAGAAACTAGAAGCGGCAGGCCTTGTCGAGGAGTACTCCATCCCTCGTGGTTGGCCAATCCTGTAGTCGCGCCAAAGCAAATGGGAAATGGAGGCTTTGTATTGACTTCACGGATGTTAATAAAGCTTGTCCCAAAGATCCATTACCCTTGCCGCGCATTGACCAGATTGTTGACTCCACGGCCGGATGTGATTTGCTTTCGTTTCTTGATGCCTACTCAGGATACCATCAGATCTTCATGGCTGAAGAAGATGAGGAGAAGGCCGCATTCATCACACCATGTGGCACATACTGTTTCATACAGATGCCTTTCGATTTGAAGAATGCTGGTTCAACATTTGCAAGGGTAGTCCATGACGCTTTTGAGCCGCAAATGCACAGAAATGTAGAAGCCTACATGGATGACATAGTGGTCAAGAGCAGGGACAAAGCAACTCTGGTTCAAGATCTGGACGAGACCTTTGCAAATCTGCGCAAGATAAACCTCAAGCTCAACCCCGAGAAGTGCGTGTTTGGAGTCCCTTCCGGCAAGCTTCTCGGGTTCTTCGTGTCTCAGCAAGGGATTGAGGCAAATCCCGACAAGATCAAGGCCATTGAGCAGATTGAAGCACCTAAGTGCATCAAGGATGTACGAAGACTTGCCGGTTGCATGGCTGCTCTCAGCAGGTTTCTTTCTAGGTCTGCTGAGCGCGCCCTGCCATTTCTCAAGATTTTGAAAAAGGCGGGTCCAGTAAAATGGACTCCCGAAGCGGAGGCTGCGCTGCAGGACTTAAAGAGATACCTGTCCTCTACTCCAACACTTGTCGCACCTAGGCCACAAGAGAAGTTGCTGCTATATATAGCGGCAACCAATCAAGTGGTTAGCGCTGCGTTAGTGGCGGAGAGGGAGGCGGATGACGAGCCAACAACCGCGGCAAGCACACCCAGCGACAAGCAGGGGGCTTCGCCGACAAGCTCTGGTCCCGACAAGGACGAGTCCACGAAGACACAAGAACAGATACAGAAAAGGATGGTGCAGCGCCCAGTTTACTTTGTCGGGCCTCCTGCAGGGGCTAGGTCAAGGTACTGGTGTGCAAAACTGCTTTTCGGCCTCCTCATGGCCTCGAGAAAGCTGCGCCATTACTTCCAAGCACATGAGATCACAGTTGTCACTCGCTTTCCTCAAGAGGATACTGCAGAATCCGTGCGGCAGGCGTGATTGTCGAGTGGGCACCGGAGCCTGTCAAGCTTTGGTCTTAAGTTTGAAAGCACATCAACTATCCAAAGCATAGCCTTGGTAGAGTTCATAGCGTAATGGACGCCAACGCCGGATGAAGAGATTCCGGAGACGCAGCATTCCCGTCAAAGAAACAAGCAAAGAGTGGCTGATGTACTTTGATGGTGCCTTCTCGCTGCAAGGCGCCGGCGGTCTTGCCGCGTCGCTTATCGCACCCACCGGAGAGCACCTCAAGCACGTCGTCCGGATGCACTTTCCCAAGGAGCAAAGGCGACAAACAATACCGCAGAGTATGAAGGTTTGCTTGCCGGTCTCGTAATCGCCGTGGACCTTGGGATCAAGAAGCTTATTGTCGTGGGTGACTCGCAACTCGTCAGTTCGCCAAGTCAACAAAGATTACCAGAGTCCGTTGATGGAAGCCTACGTTGATGAAGTGAGGAAGCTAGAAGAGCACTTTGACGGCCGCAAATGGAACATGTTCCAAGAGCTCGAATGATATTCTTTGGCATACTGTCAAAGTGCACTGCGCTTAAGCTACCTGTGGAACCAGGGACTTTCGTGCTCAAGCTGACTCAGCCAACCGTAACACCATCGGCCGGACAAAGCAAGAAGAGGAAGTTGGCCTCTGGTGGCTACTTTCCGACAGAGCTTCCCCAAGCCGTCGTTGCAAAGGTCCCCAAGATCAACACCAACAAGTCTTTGAGGAGCGATGCGCTCCGATGCACCCCTGTGGTTTGTTTCGTTGAAGAACGCTCCCGACAAGTCTTGCTCCGGCAAGCTTGTCGGGAGCATCTAACTCGGCAGAGCCACCGCTCTTGCCGTAGAAGCTGATGTTCCGCAGCAGCGAGATGAGCCTTTAGTCCTTGTTGTCGAGCCACAAGCTCCAAAGATGGGCGCAGCAGATTGTCCATTTCCTTGAGACAGAGAACTTCCCAAGAGCAGGAAGAAGCGGAAAGAGTAGCCCGGCAGTCAAGTATGTACAAGTTTGTCGACGGCATACTGCATGTAAGAAGACTCAACGGCGTGAAATTGAAGTGTATTCCTGTGGAAGATGGATGTAAGCTGTTGGCGGAGATACATGGAGGCATATGTGGTTTCGGCAAGGTTTCTTCCGGCCGACAGCCCTCCAGATGCAATCGCACAAGTAACCAAGTGTGAAGCGTGCGGTTCCATTCCAAACAGATACGCCGCCAGCTCAAGCTCTCCAGACGATCCCTTTATCCCGCCATTTTCGGTCTGGGGCTCGACATCCTCGGCCCCTTCCCCGAAGCTGTCGGGGCTTTGAGTACTTGTACGTCGCCATCGACAAGTTCACAAAGTGGCCGGAAGTGGAAGCAGTGAGGAAGGTGACAAGACAACCAGATCAAGTTCTTCAGGTCGATTGTTTGCCGTTTCGAAATCCCTAACAGGATCATCACCGACAACGGCACACAATTCACGAGTCGCACCTTCATGCAGTACGTCCAAGACCTTGGCGCCAAGGTCTGCTTCGCTTCCTTTGCTCACCCGAGAAGCAACGGTCAAGCAGAAAGGGCGAACGCTGAAGTGCTGCGCGGACTCAAGTGCGGAAGAAACTGGATCGAGGAGCTGCCGGTGGTTCTTTGGTCGATCAGAACGACACCAAATCGAGCCACTGGCCAGGCACCCTTTGCTCTAGTCTATGGAGCAGAGGCAGTTCTCCCCACGGAACTTCGTGATACGGGTCGCCTCAAGTGCTCGCTATGATGAGCTCGAGCAAGAGCAGCTGCGACAAGATGACGCGCTGCTCCTTGAGGAGGATCGTCTTCAGTCAGGCGAGCCGCCGCTACCAGCAGGCCTGCGTCCGCTACCATGGCCGCAGGTTAATGCCGAAGTCTCGAGGAAGGCGACCTTGTTCTTCGCACGTTCAATCCGCCAAGAATTCAAACAAGTTGACGCCAAAGTGGGAAGGCCCTTATCGGGTGAAACGAAGTCACTAGGCTGGCGTTGTCCGCCTTTGAGACCGAAGATGGCATTCCGGTGAGCAACTCCTGGAACATTGAGCATCTTCGTAAGTTTTACCCATAAAGGCGCGGTTGTTTGAACCCGTTCAAGAACCACCTTTTGTACAAGTCTTGCCGCTGTTGCATGTAATCCTTCAGACAAAGCCGCGCAGACCCGTGCATCAAGAAAGCCCATGTGTTGCGCACAACCCATCAAGTTCATGCTTTCATCAAGTTATCGCATGTTTTGGCTAACACTTTGTGCAAAGAACCACACCCGTAAGCGTAATCGAGCCACTGGGCTCTATAACATTATTTCCTCTTCTTTCTCTTGTCGCAAAGAAGGGAGGCCCCTCGCCGCACAAGTTAACCAGGGGAGGAGGAGATAATACTATAGACCAAAGCGCCGCCGAGGAAGTTTCGCCTCATCGGGAAGCAAGAAATGTAAAAGCTAAGTTGCCAAAGTTTGAGCAATCAATTTTTAAATTTTCGTTATCTTCCTCGAACGATAGTACTTTGTATGGAAAACCTGTGCGCAGAGGAACCAAACCGTGACTGGTCGCGCCCTTACTTTGTTTCGAGTCCGCTCAACAACTTAAGTGAGCTGCGGCTAGTCCGCGACAAGGTTGCTTGTCAGTAGCGACCCCGCCAGCAGGCTGCTGAAGTTCCGCACTCGGCGCTCGCGGCAAGGGTGCCTGCACCGGCAAGTTTCCCTAAATGCGCAGGGCAGAAACGTACAAAGGAAGAAATCAAGTAGAGGAAATAACATTGCATCGATCGATTCAGATCAGTAATAAATTTGTAAAGTTATCTCCCTTGATCGACCGCGCTTTGTATGAGACACCTGTGCGCGGAGGAACCAAATCGTGATTGGTCGCGCCCTTACTTTGTTTCGAGTCCGCTCAACAACTTAAGTGAGCTGCGACTAGTCCGCGACAAGGTTGCTTGTCGGTAGCGACCCCGCCAAAGAAGTCATGAAGTCCCGCACTTCGCGCCAAGCAAGGGTGCCTGCACCGCAAGTTTCCTGAAAAAGCATAGGGTAATAACATACAGAGCCAAGGGTCGAGTAAAGGAAGTAACGTAGCAGATGTTGCCCAGAATAAAGTTATGTTACAAAGATAACTTATTGCGGCACTGGCTAAATCGTCCTCAGAACCGAAATAACAGCGAAGAGGAGAAGAAGGGCGCGCCGGCACCCAAGCCCCGGCAAGCCAGAATTGCCGGGGGCAGCGGCAAGCCAGGATTGCCGGGGGCTGCGGCAAGCCAGGGTTGCCGGGGGCTGCGGCAAGCCAGAGTTGCCGGGAGCTGCGGCAAGCCAGGGTTGCCGGGGCCGCATGACAAGCCGTGAGTTGCCGGGGCTGAGATATCGATAAGCCCTTCGTCCTTTTTCAAACATCCTTTTTCATTAAAAGCATTCTACTCGGATACAGTCCGTGGGGAATGAAAAACATGAAAGAGAGGATTACAAGCTTTAAATGCGGATAAGGCCCAAAGGCTTACAAATTAAAAAGATAAGATGCCCGTAATCCTTTTCCTGTCCCTCTTTCCAGGAGGTAGGTCAAGGAGGCGGGAAGGGCAAAAGAAACGCCTAGACGAGCTACGGGTGCCAGAAGACACCAAGAGAACATCCCGGGAGTTCCCCGAGGGCTTGGCGGAGATGGCGGCGCCGGAAGCGGGATTCGAAGACGGGGCGGCAGGGCGTCAGCACGCTGTCGAGGGCACTACGCCTCAGACTCGACTTGACGGCCTTGTCGCCATCCCTCTTCCCTTCTCGCAGCCTCCCCACGCCACGCCCAAGGAGAGGACCCGGGGAGTTCAGGAGCCGGGCGACACGGATGATGGGGTCGCCGGTGACATGCAGCGGCGCTCGACAACTAATCGGGCCCGCCAACCTCGTCGTCATTGCCGCTCCCTCCTCGTCACTCTCGCCGAGGGGAATCTTCGCCGTCGGAGGAGCTGTCCACGCAGCACTTCGCCCGAAAGTGCCGAGATCCCCAAGACTTTGACGGAGAGGAGATCACCCTCCATTAACTTAAAATGGAGGGTGAACCCCGCCCTCAGGCTGTGGATGCGGGTGAACGTCTTCCACCCACGATCGAGATACATCACATTAGGGGCTGGGAATACAACACGGACTCGCATGCCGCTGATCCCACAACCCCTCATGTGCAATCTCAGTGTCTCGGGCGGATCCGACTCCATTGCGCTCGCAAACGGAGCTGGAAGCCGGAGGCGACGACGAGGCGCCCGGCGCAGCCTGACGAAGAACTCGCAAGGGTCGTCCCCGATATGGACCGCCGCAGGAGGGGGAACCGCCATGAGGCGGAGACGGCGCGCCGCCCGTCCGCCTCTTCCTCGACCTCGTCCTCGACCTTGTCTCGACCTCGCCTCCCTCTTCCTCTTGGGGTTGGCTCTGCCGCCCGGGCGTAGGGGTTGGGAGGAGCGCTGTCTAGCGGCGACCCTCGCCGCCACCGATGAAGAACCAAGGCTCTTTTTCTCCATGGCGAATGAGAGAAAGGGAAGCGTAAACTGAATAAAGGAGGAGATGGGAGAGTGCGGCCTCAAGGCTCCCCTTCCGCCCTTTTTAAGGAAGCAAGGTGGGGGCTCAACTGCCCCGCTCGACAAATCAGGGCATAGGAAGGGCAGGAAATCGGGGCCTACCTGCTGCCTCTGCCCAAGACGGCCCAGTTTCCCACTTCCACCGTCTGTGACCCCAAGAGCATGGGAACCACGTGGCGGGGAGGCATAGCGGGGGTGACGGGTGGAGCGACCCCGCACGCCGCCCACTTCCCCCACGACGCCGCAATCGACGCTGCGTGCACGTTCTGAGGGACATGCGGATACTGAGTGGGTTTGGTTTGGACCCAGTGTCGCGTGCGTGCCGTGCCTGTTTTGGGCCTGGCCCAACAGCGCTTCGGCACCGTGTATGGCCCAGACACAGGGGCTCTGTCGGTGTACTAAAGTAGGGGTACCTTAGTACCCCGAACTTGTCTGCAGGCAGTCATGGCCCCCGCGACAAGCCTCGCCAAGGCGTCCACCAAGACCCTCCACGGCCACTCGAGAAGGCAAGGCCCGACAAGAGGAGCTTGTCGGGAAGGCCACCTCGAGCACGCAGAAGACAAGGCCCGGCAAGAGGAGCTTGCCGAAGGCCCGAGCGCGACAAGTCTCCGGCGCGACAAGGATCCGGCCGCGGCAAGGCGCTTGCCGCGGCATGCAGCTCCTCTCCGTCTCTGCTCCAGCTCACCCAGCGACGTGTTGCCACGGGACCGTTCCATGGGCGCGTGTCGAGCAGCTGTGCAGCCAGCGGAGAGCAGCGGCGATAATGGCTGACAGGCTCGCCATCGTGGCGGCGGAGGCGCACTGACGGTCTCTGTTAATCGCTTTGGGGCGACAACGACGTACATTTATTGCTTTTGTCCCTTGCCGCCGAAAGTTAGGTATTTTTGCATCAGACACTATACAAGTAGGTGTACCAACTCCTGTTTTTACATTTGTACCCTCGTCTATGTTGCCACCTGTCGGAGACCCCTTGAGCATATAAAAGGAGGCCCGAGTGCAACGTAGAGAAGGGTTGGCCAGGGTTCGGTTCGGGTCTTTCGCAAGGTTCAGTTCATTCGACTGGCCATAGACTAGATACACTCACGCTAGGTTTTGTAGCGGGCATTGCTCCCTAGAAAGAACACAATAGATCAAACAGGCAGCAGTAGGAGTTTTATCTCTTCGGAGAGCTCCGAAGCTGGGTAAACCGCCCGTGTGCATCGCCTCGATCCGCTCTTCGTGCGACCTCCGCCCCCCTCCGAACCACAAAGGGACCCGCTCCGCCGAGCCCCATAGGTGTCCGTGGGTACGATCAGCCTCCCCGACACCTTCATTCATGTTGAAGGTCTTTGCAACTTTAGGCCAGTGCCTGTGGATGATTGACCGTCCATCCTTCGACCTCTTCAGGAACACTTCAATATTGAACCGTGGGTGTTGTATGAAAACTTTCCTCGCCTCGACCCACAGAGGTGGTTTGAGAGGTAATCATCAGTGAAGCCTGAAAATAAGGATGTGCATAAATATATTCTCTATATTGGAAATGGGGCAAAGGAATACAAAAAGGCAAGGTATAATAGTTGGTACCATCTTGTAAACCTCAGTGCTTCCCATTGTTTCCGTGAAACACATATAAGGTAGTTAGCCATCAGGTTAAGTAAGGGAACGCATGCTATGAGTAAAATATGTTGATGATAAATAAGCACGTTGCAAATTCATCAGATTAATTCAAGCCACATGGAAAACCCATTTATGCAAACCAAGCATGATTAAGAACTAGGAAATATAGCACTTGTATATGTTTCTCATGTATTAAGTGCAGCCAAATTCGATTTATTCCTCACATGGTATACAATAACAGAATGCAGCCACAACAATTGAACATCGCATTACAGAATTGAACCAAGCAGTTAACTAAACACCACAACAAATGAACCAAACGTTAACTGAACACCACATTGCACAATATAACATACTTCTAATAGAAGATCAGACAGTTAACCAAACCAAGCATGCTTAACAACTTGTAAATATAGCAATTGTTTTTGTTTCTCATGTATTTAGTATAGCCAAATTCGATTTATTCCTCAGATGGTATAGAATAACAGAATGCAGCCACAACAATTGAACATCGCATTGCAGAATTGAAACAAGCAGTTAACTAAACACCACAACAAGTGAACCAAGCCACAACAAATGAACCAAGCAGTTAAGTAAACACCAATTGAACAATATAACATACTCCTAATAGAAGATCAGATAGTTAACCAAACCAAGCATGCTTAACAACTTGGAAATATTGCACCCTGAAGAATTGAACATCACATTTGCAGAATTGAACCAAGCAATTAATTGAACACCACATTGCACGACATAAAAAACACATACACTATAGCATAAGATTGCATGGTGAAAGTAGATAGCACAATTCACTAGTATTTGTTAAGGAAAGGCAGTAGCTAGCAAACTGAACATGGGTCCTTATAGTGAGCTAATAAGACAAGCTACTCCTCATTATCGGAGATATCATTGACGATTGGATCCTTGGACATGGAAGAGGGCGAGGCCTGCGCATCGTGGGTGCCCTCGTTGTAGTGGTGAGTTGCCTGAGCCGCTCCGGGCACCAACCTTCTGGCTCTCGAGATGAGTTAAGCACGTGCACGCTGAGAAAACACCTCGTAGTCTTTGTTGAAGGCGCCGACGGTGGCCTCAAGAAAATGCCACGAACTGTCCTTTAAAGCAGCCAACCGCGTCGCGGCATCGGCGCGCGAGGCATCAACGGTGGCCTCGACGACGAGGTGCTCCACCAAGATCTGGGGGTCGGCACGAATGGCAGCCATTGCGGCGTCATCCGCGCGAGCGGACGTGATTTGCTTCTCCGCTGCCAAATGCTCCTTGAGGTCATGGCTATACTGCGTGCACCATGGCTTGGGCCAGCGCTTATTTGGTGGAGGGGTCGATGATTTGGGTGGAAGGTGTCACGCTCGCGCCGGCGGTCGGGGCATGTGGGATGTGGAAGGAGGAGGAGGATGGGTGTCGGGTGTGGATTACCTGCCTGGATAGGCGAGGCCGAGCAGCGTGAACGAGGGTCGCCGACGAGGAGGCGGCGGCGCTGCAAGCAAGGAGTGAAGGTTTCAACATGGAAAGGAAGGCAGAAAGAGAGGAAATGTGGCTTTTGGTAAGGGGGAGGGGCCCGGGAGGTAGATATTTCCGCGGAAGCCGAAAATTTGGAATCGCTTCATTAAAAATCACGCCAAGAAAGTGTCATCAGACACGGTCCCTTATTCAGACACGGTCCAAAGATACTTTGTGCTCCATCTCACACGGTTGGTTATAATAAACTGTAAGGGGTCTACTTGATTTTTGGTCTTGATTTGAATTACATAATGGGGTCACAGCGGCCATGGACGGTGTTTGAATTGCTAGACCTTTTATCTACAGTGATCATAAAAGAATTGGAATTATTCAGGGTTCGTTTGGACATTTTTATGCATTAAGTGAGTTTTCAATGCATTTATGTGCATAATTCAAATTTGAACTGCATGTGCATGCTCCAGTGCATATAAATTGGTTGAAAAATCAAATTTGTGTCCTTGGGTGCATGGTTAGGTCCCATGCAAGAAATGGGAATGAATTTCAAACACCATGGCACCGTTGATTGCCAGCAAAACATTGAGATGCCTGGTATTAAAATCCTAGTAAATCCAAAACTCGTCTGACAAATTTTAGTCCCATTTGGGGCAGGTTTGGGTATATGCTTCTCACAAACCGGAGCTTCTCACAACAAGCATGACGGTTTTCGGCAGGGAACGTCCCACCTTTGGGGACGAAACGATATCCATTGCGTCTTATTGCTTTCAAGTTTTTTTCTCGTGTCAACATAGAACAACTAGAGCGTTGTGTGAATTTTTCTGATTTTTCGGGGTTCGTTTGGACATTTTTATGCATTAACTGAGTTTTCAATGCATTTATGTGCATAATTCAAATTTGAACTACATGCGCATGCTCCAGTGCATATAAATTGGTTGCAAAATCAAATATGTGTCCTTGGGTGCATGCTTAGGTCCCATGCAAGAAATGGGAATGAATTTCAAACACTAGGGCACCGTTGGTTGCCGGCAAAACACTGAGATGCCTGGTTTTTTAATTCTAGTAAATCCAGAACTCGTCTGAAATTCATGAAACTTGGCATGCTATCATGGAGCGGAATCAACATGCCGTGGTACAAATTTTGTCCCGTCTGGGGCAGGTTTGGGTATATGCTTCTCACAAACTGGAGCTTCTCACAACAAGCATGATGGTTTTCGGTAGGGAACGTCCCACCTTTGGGGACGAAACGATATCCATTGCGTCTTATTGCTTTCAAGTTTTTTCTCGTGTCAACATAGAACAACAGGAGTGTTGTGTGAATTTTTCTTATTTTTTGGGGTTCGTTTGGACATTTTTATGCATTAGCTGAGTTTTCAATGCATTTATGTGCATAATTCAAATTTGAACTACATGTGCATGCTCCAGTGCATAGAAATTGGTTGAAAAATAAAATTTGTGTCCTTGGGTGCATGCTTTGGTCCCATGCAAGAAATGGGAAAGAATTTCAAACACCAGGGCACTGTTGTTAGCCTTCAAAACATTGAGATACCTGGTTTTTAAATTCTAGTAAATCCAAAACTCGTATAAAATTCATGAAACTTGGCATGCTATCATGGAAGGGGACCCGACATGCCATGGTACAAATTTTGTCCCATTTGGGGCAGGTTTGGGTATATGCTTCTCACAAACTGGAGCTTCTCACAACAAGCATGATGGTTTTCGGTAGGGAACGTCCCACCTTTGGGGACGAAACGATATCCATGGCCTCTTATTGCTTTCAAGTTTTTTTCTCGTGTCAACATAGAACAACAGGAGTGGTGTGTGAATTTTTCTTATTTTTTGGGGTTCGTTTGGACATTTTTATGCATTAACAGAGTTTTCAATGCGTTTATGTGCATAATTCAAATTTCAACTACATGTGCATGCTCCAGTGCATATAAATTGGTTGAAAAATCAAATCTATGTCCTTGGGTGCATGCTTAGGTCCCATGCAAGAAATGGGAATGAATTTCAAACACCAGGGCACCGTTGATTGCCGGCAAAACATTGAGATGGCTGGTTTTTAAATTCTAGTAAATCCAAAACTCGTCTGAAATTTGTGAAACTTGGCTTGCTATCATGGAAGGGCACCCGACATGTTGTGGTATTTTTTGTGTCCATTTTGAGAGAAGGCGCACTCGAATAATGACAGCCAACAAAGCATTTTGAAAAAAAAATAGCTGCCACTTTAATATCTCAAACGTTTGTATAATTCAAACCGTGTGCGTTCGGTTAACCATTCATGTGACACCATGTGTCTTGGTTTTAATGGCTATAGGAGGTGCCGTGTGGACAGCTGCTTGCCTGAACGGGAGGCGTGCGAGCGCAGTCCGGTGTGCAGGCTCACCGGGAAGCGTACAAGCTGTTCAACGCAGGATCTGTGCATCTCTTCAACGCAAACGTTCAGATTACGGTATGCAAATTAAAGCCAGACTTCGGCGCTAAGTCAAGAGACACTGCAATTTGTCAAATTATGCAGCTAAAAATCAATATCACTATCTATTTTTTGCAACTAAAATTTAGTAATTAAGCATAGATTTCATTCATACTAGAGATTAAGCAGTCGTTCTCACCGGGAAGAGAGACATCCTTGGACCGCCACCCGCCTCGCTCCCACTGGTCTATATTAATGGTGCCGCCCAGCGGCCGCACCCCCCATCCTCGCCACACACACAATTCCTCTCTCTCTGCCCGCATCCTCGACGCCGCTCTGAGTCCTCAAAGCCGCCAGTGTACGAGGATGCCGCTGAAGCGCCCCATCGGAGGGAGTGGCGACGCTGAGGCTGCTGAAGCACCGGAGCACGGTGTGAATATCGAGATAGAGGTTCCCGTCCCTACCGACGAGGTGGAGAACGAGGCTGCCAACAAGCGGAGGCGGGTCGAGAAAGAACCAAAAGCGACTCCAGCAAGCCTAGACTTCATCAACAACCTCCCCAATGATATGGTGATAGTCATCATATCCCTCCTCCCAATCAGAAATCGGGCGAGGACAGCCGCCGTTTCCCGGTGGTGGCACACCCTATGGCTCCGAACCCCTGTCGACCTCCTCCACACCCACAAGCTCTGCCATGGCTATCGCCAAAGCTTGGATGCGTTCTCCCAGATCCTCGGCAGTCACCATGGCCCAATCAAAGGCCTTATCACGGGAAAGTTCCGTTCCAATGGCAAGGAGCAAGCCAAGCTTGACGAGTGGTTCCGATCCCGCGCCATAGATCAGCTCGAGAAGCTAAGTTATAATGATGGGCATATGAGCTTGCTGCCAAAGTCCGCGCTCCGCTTCGCGCCCACGCTACGCCTCGCTAAGTTCATGAACTGCCATTCACCCCCCCCCCCTTAATGACGCTACCATTTTTTCTACCATGATCAAGCACCTCGAGCCTCGTCGCCCACATCCCAAAGGATGACATGGAGCGCCTGCTCATGGCTATACTGCACTCGAGTTCCTTCGTCTTCGTGCAATGAATTGGTCGAAAGTACCTTGCACATCACCTCCGTGACTCTCCACACTATTTATGTGTGTTCTTTGGTGCTGCAACGAGAGATCACAAAAGGTGGACCACAATATGGTCATCCAGGACATACCTTCACTTGAAAGATTACTTGTAGTTGGTCAACAAGGTCCAACAAGAATTAATGTCATTTCTGTGCCGAAATTGAAAGTGGTGGGCTACTCGTCTGTCAAATACTACAACTTTCAGGTACAACAGTCGCCTTATATACCTCTCCTTCTTGATATCAACGTTATTTCTAGTTTTGAAGATGTATGTTCGTCTGTCATCCAGCGAAGCTTCACCCAGACTCTGGGCACAGTGAAGGTCTTGGCACTAGAATCTGTCGTCCCCAACCTGGACCAAGTTTTCAGTTGCCTGAGATGCTTTCCGTGCCTGAAGAAGCTGTATATCGAGGTGATGTTCCTTTCCTGTTAAATGTTAACCATAAGGGAGTTCAATTTTTTGCACCTTTTCCCAAGTTTACAATAACTATGTACTACGATTTCTGAAGGAATTTTGGAGGATTTTAGGACATACACCCCCACCCCATATTGGTTGCTTCATTCATATGGTTACAGTCGTCCATAAGCATTTCTCCTTTGGATTCATCTATACTAGTTTTCTTAGGGAATTTTTCGTCCAATCCAACCTCTTGTGAAGAAGGCTACATGTTTCTAGATTGTAATCAAATTAATGCCCATGTTAATCATGACAGATCGAAGATGGCACGTTGGTGCATTCTACAAATCCTACAAACCAAATGGGCATGTAGCAGTGTTCAAAACAGCATGTAGGTACTAACACGTTCTCTTCTTTCGCAATGCATATTAGGCCCGGTGGAAGATGTTGATAACAACAATCACATCGAATTCCTAGATCTGCATCTCTCAAATATTACTTTGAACTCCTACCGAGGGACCCCACCGAAGATTACACTCGCCATGTTCTTTCTTGCCAGAGAAAAGGTACTGAGGGTACTGAGGTTGAACACGCATTTAATTAGGAAAGATTAATGGTATGATTATCAGAGGCGGCTGGTACTGCGTAATGGAAGTGCCTCCAAAAATGCCAAACTTCGTATTGGAAGAGCATATGGCAAAGCAATTGGAAGTTATTGTGTCAAACCCATACATGACTTGTCAGCGGCAGATCCCTTTTCAGAAAATACGTGGTTTCAATGTTTGAATTTGGGCGTCATAATCTTTGAATTTGAACCTTGCAATATTTATGGTATTTTTTATATTGAACCGTTTATGTTCTCTTGTCTCAACGCAAACAGTTCATCCGGGTGAACAGCATGTCGTACATCGCACACACCTTGATCTGGCTGACCGTTTCTTTTGTGTTGCCTAATCACAAATAGTTCATCCGAGTGAACTGTATGCTAACATCGCACACACCTTGATCTGGCTAACCGTTTCTTTTGTGTTGCCTAATCACAGACAGTTCATCCGAGTGAACCGTATGCTGTACATCGCACACGCCTTCATCAGGCTGCCCGTTTCTTTTGTTCCACCTCATCGCAAACGGTTCATTGGACTGAACCGTATGCCCTCAATCGCACATGCAACTAAAATCTGAACCATGTTTGATGCATCTCCATTGCAAATGTTTTGCACCTTTTTTGACGGTTCTTTTACACCCCCGTTTGTTATTAATGCATCGCACAAAGTTTCGTGAAAGGGTCTCTCATCATAGTGTCGCGTTAGCAGCATCCTGCAGTAGTGCAAATTCCAAAAAGAGTCAGAACTATCTGTAACTGCCAACCTCCACAAAAAATTGATGTTCGGACTCAGAACTGAGGAGCACCCAACAACCCCAGTTCCACTCTCCCGAAGAACCATATGTCCACGAGAGGTCCAATGAGGTCACAACACACAAGGTGCAATCGCCGCCCAACCCAAGACCGATTTTGGGATTTTGCTAGAGCTCCGATTCAGGGTGGAGAGGAGAGACCTCAATGGTGCCTCTAGGGAGAAAATTAACACACACACACACACACACACACACACACACACACACACACACACACACACAAAATCGTGTCACAGTGTCCAGAGAACCAACCGAGGATTGCTCTAGACTCGACCTTACAACACCAACCCCCGCTAGCACTTGATCAACCGACCAAGGCTGCAAGATAGACAAGGCAGGTGTGAGGGCGAATGAGTTGAGGAGGATATGATCTTGACCTTCTAATCTGGAGGCGAAGGGGGGAAATCTAGGTCGAGACCACAACCAACCGAATCCTAGCCACTCGTGTACAAAAGTTAGCCGTCTAGCACATACTACGCACGTTACCTTGCCATCTAGGGTGCCTCCTATGTGTCTTGGGTGGTCTGCAAAGGAATGAAGCGGCAAAAACCTCACCACGACCTTCGTCGCCAAGCATGCAAGCTTGCCCGATGAACACCTCCGATGCAACATGAGAGGGAGAGGGTGGAGGGGGTGGCAGTGTTGGGGAAACCCTACTCGCCTCAGAGTCCCCAAATTCATTGGAATAATAGGAAAAAGCTCAAAGCCAACTAGAAAATATCAAGAGGCCTTGGGAGAAAAATGTGAGGCCCCCCAAAACATCCCAAGGACATCCACTAGCAAGCAACGCAGCCTGAAATAAAAAATCCCTCGAGAAATTTGTTGCATTCATTTCTATAGTTGATCCATTTTATTTAAAGAGAAAGACGATCCTATTATTAGTCACCCTAGAAAGAATAGCTTTTGACATAAATCTGCTTAGATCCCGACCTAGGTCAGAAGAAAGAAACTAGCTAGAAAGAAGAATGAAACCACAATTGAATTGTGGAATTACCTCATAAACTATTATTCCTGGGGTGAGCTTCCTTGAGGACGTGATTTAGGTCCACGGTGGTGGTTAATAGGTGGGAGGTAGAATGATGATAGTTTGGGGGTACTTATGTTGAGGTAGATAAGCTGATATTTATGGAGAATGAAAGAAGCACAATTGTAAATACTCTCTATATTGGTAAATAAAAAGGTGTGGAGGTATCAATTAATGGTCAATGTAAACCATGGTGTCTATTCATGCGCGATGGAAATGTAGGCAAATTCTAAATTCACCCATTTTTAGATCAAATGGGGAGTAATTTACTATAGAGATATGACAGATACCTGGCTATATTTATGGGTTATGCAAACATATGCAGGTAATAGTTGTTTTTGATAAAATTTACTAGCGTCAGTCAAATTGTTTTTCTTGAGAAAATATAGTAGCACTAATTTCGTTGGTGAGGATTTCGTCATTTTAACTAGCATTATGTATGTGATGAGATATATGTTTATCGCCAGCAAATGGATTCGTTGGTAAACACGAATTGGTTTTATTGATAATATTTTGTGCTATTCTTCACAAATGAGTCTACTAGTGTCGGTGTACTAGAGTAGGGGTACCCTAGTATCCCGTACTCGTGCACGGACAGTTGCAGCGCCCCGCGGCAAGGTTTGCCTCGTCACCGCCAAGACCCTTCGTGGCTCCTTTGGTGCCATTCAAGAACAAAGTATTTGATTAAGAAGACAAGGCCCCGGCAAGAGGAGCTTGTCGGGAAGGCCACCTCGAGCATGCACGAAGACAAAGGCCCGGCAAGAGGAGCTTGCCGGAAGGCTCGAGCGCGACAAGCCTCCGGACGCGACAAGGATTCGGCCGGCAAGGCGCTTGCCGCGGCATGCAACTTCTCTCCATCTCCGCTCCAGCTCATCCAGCGGCGATGTCGCCATGGGACCGTTCCATGCGCTGGCGTGTCGAGAGGCTGTGCAGCCAGCGGAGAGCAGCGATAAGCGGCGCCGACAAGCTTGCCATCGTGGCGGCGAGGCGCACTGACGGTCTCTGTTGCCTTTGTTTGGGCGACAACGACGGGCATTTATTCCTTTTGTCCCTTGCCGTCGAGTTAGGTATTTTGCATTGTACACTGTTCGAGTAGGTGTACCAACTCCTGTTTTTACATTTGTACCCCGCCTATGTTGCCACCGCCGGAGACCCTTGAGCATATAAAAGGAGGCCCATGCTAGCGTAGAAAGGGTTGGGTTCATTCGACTCACTCGAGACCGAGACACTCACGCTTGGTTTTGTAGCTCTCATCGCTCCCTAGCAAGAACACAATACATCAAACAAGCAGCAATAAGAGTTTTATCTCTCCGGAGAGCTCCGAAGCTGGGTAAACTGCTCGTGTGCCACGCCTCGATCCGCTCTTCGTGCGATCTCCGCCCCCTCCGAACCACAAGGGGCCTGGTCCGCCGGCCCCATAGGTGTTCGTGGGTACGATCAGCCTCCCCGACATCTTTGGCTGATCCGGCGTTCACACGAGCAGCGTCATCAACTTCTTCCTCAACATGCCACCGAAGAAGAAGGCTTCGGCGGCAGCAGAGTCGTCCGCGTCGTACCCACCCTCACCGCAGCAAACGGGCGGTGGGGCGGGGCGCTGGCGGAGGAACGTGCACCGACGAAGGTGTTCGCGACGTTGCCAAGTCCAAGGACAAGGCCCCGCAAACCTCGGCGTCCGTGCATCCCCCGCGCCCATCTCAGGAGACGCGGGACCAACAACGTCATGGCGTTCACAATGCCATACGTTCGTTGGATCAAGACCCTCAAGACCAGCATGCGCGCCAACATGCTGGCACGAGTGAGATACGGTCGCCCGGACGCGGTGCTGCTCCTTCTAACGTGGTCAGAAGTCCGAGCGTATCCCGCTCCTCGCACCGTTCGCCAATGCCACCCACTACTCCAGCAGAAGCTCTGGCGAGAGCTCAGCTGCTCCTCGACTACCCTCCAACGGCCGACAAGGTCGACGAGTGGAGGGCCACTATCCAGAGCCTCATCGGCTTTGCCAGCGGCGACGCTCGCGGCAACCGACGCCATCATTGCCGCGGCGAGGCGACAAAACGCGAGCCGGTGGCGACGAGACTGTCGGAGGTGCAACCACCATGCACTCTCCGCCACGAAGGCCAAGATCGCCGACTCACCGGATCCACATCGACAGCGACTCCACCGCTCGTCGGACCCGCGAGCTCGCCGCGATCAGCGCCAAGTTCTTCATGAGCGACAACAAGAGGATGCTCGAACTCGCATCGAGCGCTGAAGAGAAGCGCGCGCCGGAGGAGCCAGGCGACTTGCCGTACGCGGTAGGTTGCCCTGCGTTCACTCGTGAGCTGCGGCAAGTCCAGTGGCCCAGCCAGAAAAACTTCAAACCAGACGTGCCGGAGAAGTATGATGGCGGGGCGCATCCGTCGTAGTTCCTCGGCATCTACACCATCGCGGTGCAGGCTGCGGGGGGCGGGGCGACAAGATCCTCGCCAACTACTTCCCGCTTCGTGCTCAAGCCCAACGTCGAGATCTTGGCTCATGCACTTGCCGGACAGCTCCATATCCTCTTGGGCAGATCTGTGCCATCATCGGTTTGTTGGCGCCTTCACAGTGGCCACAAGCCTCATGGCCAAGAGAGTGACCTTCATCTGCTTGCCAGAAGGAAGGAGAGTCCCTGCGCAAGTTCATTCAGAGATTCAGCCGTGTGCACTACAACATCCCAGGCGTCCACCCAGCCGCGGTGATCAGCGCATTTCATCAGAATGTGCGGAACCGCAGGATGAGGGAGGAGATGGCGATGTGCAAAGTCAAGGACGCCAGTGAGCTGTACACCTTGGCCGACAAGTGTGCGCGCGCTGAGGAAGGGAGGAGACTCCCAGGAAAGAATGCGGAAGCAGGATCTGACAGTGAGGACACCGCCCCGACAAAGAAGGGCCGGCAGCGAGGCAACAGGAAGAAGAAAAGTAGAGAAGTGCTAGCTGTTGAGCAGTCCGGCAACGGAGGTGGCGACAAGAACGCCAAGGCTGGCGGCTCCGGCAAGGAGGTTGCCGCTGACGCCAACCACCGGTCGGTGGCGACGCCGACAAGCGTGACAGCTCCGGCAAGCGATCTTGCAAGATCCACCGCACCAAGAGCCACGACCTCGAGCTGCAAGAAGGTCGAGCAGCTTGTCGAACAGCGAGAGCTGAGTACAAGCGGCGCGACAAGGAGAAGGCCCAGGAAGGTGCTGGGGGAGCAAGCAAGAAACGTCCCGGCCGGGGAGGACGCCGCGGCAAGGCCAAGCAACGGCAAGGAGATAGACCTCCCCGCGGCCGCGACAAGGATGAAGATGATGACGACGACGAAGATATGGAAGACGACGACGCCGATGAGCAGGAGTTTCAGAAAGCCACAGAGGTTCTCTGCGTTGACGGAGGTGCTTCCCTGCATACCTCCCACCGCCAAGTCAAGCAATGGATGCGGGAGGTCAATGCAGCAGAACCATCCGTAGAATCACGCAAGCCTCTGAAGTGGTCCAGCACGCCTATCATTTTTGATATTGAGGACCACCCTGATCGCATAACTGCGGTCGGGTGCTTGCCGATGTTGGTCTCACCAACCATCCGCAACCTCAAGGTCACCAAATGCTAGTTGACGGCGGGGCCGGCTTGAATCTGATCTCCTCCGCGGTGCTCCAGAAGCTTCAAATCCTCGACAGCGAGCTCGAAGAGACCGGTACCTTCCAAGGAATCAATCCGGGAAGGAGCAAGCGAAGGGAAGATTATGTTGCCGGTCACATTTGGCGTGAGCTGAACTTCAGGATCGAGAGGGTTACATTCGGCGTTGCCGATTTCCCATTGCCTTACAATGGGATACTTGGCCGTCCAAAGACACTCGCCAAGTTCATGGCAGCCTCTCACCACGCCTACAACCTACTCAAGATGCCAGCCCGATAAGCGTCATCTCTGTCCATGGCGACAAGAAGGATGCCCTTATCTGCGCCGACAAGATCTACCGGGATGCACGGCAGCGACAGATTGCCAAACACTTGCCGCTGAAGCTCCCGGGGGGAAGAAGACAAAGTCCAAGTCCGGCAAGGGCTCTGATGCTCACTCCGGCAAGCGCACCTCTTCGGAGTGCCGCACTACCGTCGAGGACGCACCATCGAGCTCCACCGGCAAGTGCAAGAAGATGGTAGCTCCGCCAAAGACCAAGAAGGTGCCTGCCAAGGAGGACGGCACTGGTGGTACCTTCACCATCAGTGCCTCTCTCGACCCTAAATAGGAAGGCGCGCTCGTTGCTTTCCTGTGGCGAATGTCGGCGTGTTTGCATGGCAACCGTCGACATCCCGGTGTTCCTGTGGAAGTGATTGAGCACCGCTTTGGCCGTTTGTCCTCATCTTGTGACCCGTCAAGCAAAAAGAAATCAGAAACAAGCAAAGGAGCGCCAAGAATTCATAGCCGAAGAGATCAAGAAACTGGAATCAGCAGGCCTTGTCAGAGGAGTGCTCCATCCTACGTGGTTGGCCTATCCTGTAGTCGTACGCAAAGCAAATGGAAAATGGAGAATTTGTATTGACTTCACGGATGTTAATAAAGCTTGTCCCAAAGATCCATTTCCCTTGCCGGCGCATTGACAGATTGTCGACTCCACGGCTGGATGTGATTTGCTCGTTTCTTGATGCATACTCGAGATACCATCAGATCTTCATGGCTGAAGAAGATGAGAAGAAGACCGCATTCATTACACCATGTGGCACATCTTTGTTTCATACGGATGCCTTTCGGTTTGAAGAATGCTGGTTCAACGTTTGCAAGGGTAGTCCATGGCGGCTTTTGAACCGCAAATGCACGAAATGTAGAAGCCTACATGGATGACATAGTGGTCAAAAGCAAGGACAAAGCAACTCTGGTTCAAGATTTGGGCCGAGACCTTTGCAAATCTGCGCAAGATCAACCTTAAGCTCAACCCGAGAAGTGCGTGTTTGGAGTCCCTTCCGGCAAGCTTCTCGGGTTCTTCTCGTGTCTCAACGAGGGATTGAAGCTAATCCCGACAAGATCAAGGCCATTGAGCAGATTGAGGCACCAAAGCGCGTCAAGGATGTGCGAAGACTTGCCGGTTGCGTGGCTGCTCTCAAGAGGTTTATTTCTAGGTTCTGTTGGCCGCCTGCCATTTTCAAGATTTTGAAAAAGGCAGGTCCAATGAAATGGACTCCTCGGCGGAGGCTGCGCTGCGAGACTTGAAGAGATACCTGTCCTCCACTCCAACACTTGTCGCACCTAAGCCACAAGAGAAGTTGCTGCTATATATAGCGGCAACCAATCAAGTGGTTAGTGCTGTGTTAGTAGCGGAGAGGGAGGCGGATGACGAGCCAGCAACCACGGCAAGCACATCCAGCGACAAGTAGGGGGCTTCGCCGACAAGCTCTGGTCCCGACAAGGATGAATCCGCGCAGACACATGAGCAGATGCGAGAAAAGGATGGTGCAGCGCCCAGCTACTTTGGCAGTTCCCTCCTGCGAGGGGCTAGATCGAGGTACTCGGTGTGCGAAATTGCTTTTCGGCCTCCTCATGGCCTCGAGAAAGCTGCGCCATTACTTCCAAGCACATGAGATCACAGTTGTCACTCGCTTTCCGGCGAAGAGGATCCTGCGAGAATCCGAAGCGGCAGGCGGGATTGTCGAGTGGGCCTTTGGAGCTGTCAAGCTTTGGTCTTAAGTTTGAAAGCACATCAACTATCCAAAGCGAGCGTTAGCAGAATTTATAGCGTAATGGGCGCCAACACTGCATTTAAGAGATTCCGGAGGCGAGCATTCCCGTCAAAAGCAAGCAAAAGAGTGGCTGATGTACTTTGATGGTGCCTTCTCGCTGCAAAGGCGCGGTGCCGCGTCTTGCTTATCGCACCCACCGGAGAGCACCTCAAATGCGTCGTCGGATGCACTTTCCCAAGGAGCAAAGCGACAAACAATACTGCAGAAGTATGAAGGTTTGCTTGCCGGTCTCGTAATCGCCGTGGACCTTGGGATCAAGAAGCTTATTGTCGTGGGTGACTCGCAACTCGTCATTCTGCCAAGTCAACAAAAGATTACCGAGTCCGTTGATGGAAGCCTCGTTGATGAAGTGAGGAAGCTATAAGAGCACTTTGACGGCCTGCAAATGGAACATGTTCCAAGAGCTCGAATGATATTCTTGGCATACTGTCAAAGTGCGCTGGCGCTTAAGCTACACAATGGAACCAGTGGACTTTCGTGCTCAAGCTGACTCAATAACCGTAACACCATCGGCCGGACAAAGCAAGAAGAGGAAGTTGGCCTCTGGTGGCTACTTTCCGACAGAGCTTCCCCAAGCCGTCGTTGCAAAGGTCCCCAAGATCAACACCAACAATGCTGAGGGGCAGTCCGCTCCGACAGGCCCCAGGGTTTGTTTCGTTGAAGCAGACGCTTCCGACAAGTCTTATTCCGGCAAGCTTGTCGGGGAGCATCAAGCTCCGGCAGGGCCTCAGGTTCTTGCCGTGGAAGCTGATGTTCCCGCAGCAGCAGATGTGCCTTTAGTCCTTGTTGTCGAGCCGCAAGCTTCAGCATGGGCGCAGCAGATTGTCCATTTCCTTGAGACGGAGAACTTCCGAAGAGCAAGAAGAAGCGGAAAGAGTAGCCCGGCGATCAAGTATGTACCAGTTTGTCGACGGCATACTTTGCATGTAAGAAGACTCAACGGTGTGAAATTGAAGTGTATTCCTGTGGAAGATGGATGTAAGCTGTTGGCAGAGATACACGGAGGCATATGTGGTCACCACATTGGCGCAAGAGCACTTGCCGCAAAGCTTTCCGGCAAGGTTTCTTCCGCGACAGCCCTCTAGGATCTGGCAAATCAACAAGTAACCAAGTGTGAAGCGTGCGATTCCATTCCAAACAGATACACCAGCCAGCTCAAGCTCTCCGGGCGATCCCTTTATCCTGGCCATTTTTGATGCGGGGCTCGATATCCTCGGCCCCTTCCCCGAGCTGTCGGGGCTTTGAGTACTTATGCGTCGCAATCGACAAGTTCACAAAGTGGCGGAAGTGGAAGCGATGAGGAAGGTGACAGACGGTCGGCGATCATGTTCTTCAGGTTGATTGTTTGCCGTTTCGGAATCCCTAACAGGATCATCACCGACAACGGCACACAATTTACGAGTCGCACCTTCATGCAGTACGTCCAAGATCTTGGCGCCAAGGTCTGCTTTGCTTCCGTGGCTCACCCGAGAAGCAATGGTCAGCGAAGAGGGCAAATGCTGAAGTGCTTGCGGGCTCAAGACCAGAACTTTCGACGGGCTGCACAAAGTGCGGAAGAAAGCTGGATCGAGGAGCTGCCGGTGGTTCTTTGGTCGATCGGAGGACGCCAAATCGAGCCACCGGCGGACACCTTTGCTCTAGTCTATGGAGCAGAGGCAGTTCTCCCCACGGAACTTCGTATACGGATCGCCTCGAGTGCTCGCTTATGATGAGCTTGAGCAAGAGCAGCTGTGACAAGATGACGCTGCTCCTTGAGGAGGATCGTCTTGAGCTGTCAGGCGAGCTGCTCGCTACCAGCAAGCTTTGCGTCGCTACCATAGCCTCAGAGTTAGTGCCAGAAGTCTCGAGGAAGGCGACCTTGTTCTTCGGCGCGTTCAGTCCGCCAAGAATTCAAACAAGTTGACGCCGAAGTGGGAAGGCCCTTATCGGGTGAAACGAGTCACTAGGCCTGGCGTTGTCCGCCTTGAGACCGAAGATGGCATTCCGGTGAGCAACTCCTGGAACATTGAGCATCTTCGTAAGTTTTACCCATAAGGCGCGGTTGTCGGAACCCGTTCGGCAACCACCTTTTGTACAAGTCTTGCTGCTGTTGCATGTAATCCTTTGTACAAAGCGAGGCGCAGACCCGATGCATCGATAAAGCTCATGTGTTGCGCGACTTGTCAAATTCATGCTCTCATCATTTTATTGCATATTTTGGCTAACACTCTGTGCAGCAACCACGCCCGGTAAACAGAATCGAGCCGCTAGGCTCCATAACGTTATTTCCTCTTCTTTTTCTTTTCTCAAAGAAAGGAAGGCTCCCTCGCGCACAAGTTAACCAGGGGGAGGAGGAGATAATACTATGGACCAGGCACCGCTCGAGGAAGTTTCACCTCATCGGGAAGCAAGAGACAGAAAAGCTAAGTTGCCAAAGTTTGAGCAATCAATTTTAAATTTTTAAGTTATCTTCCTCGAACGATAGTACTTTGTATGGAAAACCTGTGCGCAGAGGAACCAACTCGCCGGCTAGTCGCGCCCTTACTTTGTTTCGAGTCCGCTCAACAACTTAAGTGAGCTGCGGCTAGTCGCGACAAGGTTGCTTGTCGGAGGAGGCACTGCCAGCAGGCTGCTGACATTCCGCACTCAGCGCTCGTGGCAAAAGTGCCCGCACCGACAAGTCCCCCAAATGCGTAAGGCAGAAACGTACAAAGGAAGGAATCAAGTAGAGGAAATAACGTTGCATTGATCGCCTAAGATAGAGTATATTACAAAATAACTTGTCGCTGATCTAACAAAGTGTTCTAAACATGATCGGCAGCGACAAGGGAAAGATAAAGTTGGCGGCCTAGTCTACGCGGTCGCCTCAATCCGCTTGATCTTGTTCACCTTGTCCACAATGGGTGCGACAAGGGCTTTGAAGCTCCTCCACGTTGGCATCTGGCGGCAAGGATCTGAGGACGTCGTTAAGGTTGAGGCCCGGATTGCGGAAGGCCACCTTTATCAACACCTTCTCGAGGGCTCCTGCACAGATCTGGCGCGATTCCTCGGCCAGCTGCTTCGGGACCTCTTCCCGGAGTCGCCGGAGACCCGTCGCCACGCCTTTGAAGAATAAGCTGAGTTTGGCGCTGGGTTGGAGATGCTCGTTGGAAGAGTATGCAAGGTCCGCCATCCCCAGCTCCATCAGCTCGTTGTGGATGTCGGCGGCGGTGTCCACAAGACCTTTAGTCCAGTGCTCCACGCTCTCCCTCAAGGTGCTCGATGGAGGCAGCATTCGCTAGCAGCTCCTCCTTGGCCTTGATCGCCTCCAACAAGCCCACCTCCCGCTCTCTGGCGCCGTCCAACGTCTGCGTCAGGGTGGTCAGCTTCAGCTCGAGATCCGCCTTGGAATCCTTGGCGGCGTCGAGCTCCTTGCCTCTATCAGCGAGACAACTCTGCAGCTCGCCAAGAGTGTAGGCGTCCTTCTCGCGCTCACGCTTGAGCACGGCGAGCTCTTCGCCGCTCTTCTTGAGGCTGGCCTCCAGCTGTGCCACCTTCGCCTTGACTCTTCCTTGGCGGCCTCGGCGGCTGCGGCGGCGTCGCCTTCGCTTCCTGGCGCCCGTAACGACTCCTCGCTGCAAGGTCTTCTTCGTGGCTGTCCAGGTTGACCTTCCGCTGCGCCTGCTCGCTTTCCTGCGCGGCGAGCTTCTCGGCAGCCATCCGCTGCTCCTCCTCAGCTGCGGCCTTCTCGAGGATGAAGGCCGTGCGCTCTTCTGCAAGCTTCCCCCGCGCTTCTGCTACGTCGCGGAGGGCTTCTTGATTGGCGCTCCGGAGCTCTTCTGCGCGCTTCTCCATGTCCGCTCCTGCCCTCGCGACAAGTGCTTCCCGGGTCTCCAACTTGGCCTGCGGGCGCGGTAGAGCGACAAGCTTCTTCAGCAGCTGCTCCTCCTCGACTTCGCCGCTGCTGCTGTTTGGCGCGTCCACCAGCGTCGGCCGGCGGGCGAAGTAGCTTCGCCGTCGAAGGTCTCTCCCTCGACCGGCGCCACAGGCTCGGTTCCCGGGGAGCTTGATGAAGACGCCTTCACGGCCTTCAGGTAGGCCTTGGGCTGGGGCTCCTCGGGACTGGCCTTGGCAGTGGCGGGAAGTCGGCTGTCGGTGTAGCGCTTGCCGCTCACAGCCTCGGGCCGTCAAGACGATCGCCCAACCCCTCGCCGGCCTCTGCGTCGGCAGTCTCGGTGGCCTCCTCGCCAACAGGCTCGTCGGCGACGGCCTCTTCTTCCACGACAACGACCTCTTCTTCCTCGATGGCGGCCTCATCGGTGTTGCCGCGCGCTTCTTCCTCGCCGGCGGCCTCGACCTCCATCGGCTCTGCGTCAGACGAAGAAAGAGCAGTCAAACAAATGATCAAAAAGAGAAACAAAAGAAAGCAAGCCCAAGGGAGATTTTCGTGTAAGGGAATTACCTGCAACGGGATCCGCAGCCATGACCTCGACCACTGGAGGGTCACTGGCGCTGTCCCTTGCCGGCGTAGCCTCCCTTCCCGGGGTAGCCTCCCTTGCCGGAGTGGCCTCCCTTGTCGGAGGGCGCTCCCTTGCCGGAGGTTCCTCCCTTGGCGGTGTAGTGGCAGCAGACGGGATCTCGGGGGCGGCTTCCGAGCCCTCCTGATGAGGCTGCTCTGCTCCTACACAAGCAAACAGTCATGTATCAACGAAGAAAGGAGCACCCCTGCACACCTAATAGTAAGAAGAAAAAAACTGCACACTTACTCTGGGGGCTGTGCTGGGGGCTGCTCTGAGGAAGGGTTGTCGGGTCCGGCAAGGCGGTCTCGGATGCGTCCCCTGTCGCCACGGGAGAATTGTCCTCAACGACGATCGTCGGGATCTTGGCCCTCTTCGATGCTCTCTGGGCCAGCGTCCTAAAAAGGAAAGAGTACAGAACGAAGCAAATCAGATTCAAGATGAAGCAATAAAATTGAAGAAATACAAGCACAAGTCTCAAGAGCTTACTCTTCGCCTTCCTCCTCGGAGCTGAGCGTGGAGAAGTCAAACTCCGGCTCGCCTCTGGTGCGACGAGGCGGGGGAGTGGGCTCTCTTGGCCGCTTGGCGGAGGTGTCGGCGGTGGCCTGAGAAGACCCGCCCAGCTTGTCGCGCAGCGGTGTGGGCGCTCCGCGGCAACCTCGCTTGCGGTGGAGCGGCGCGTCGCCAGCGCTCGCTGGGCCGATGCCGCCCGACTCGTCTCCAACCTTGCGAGACGCCTCTTGGCGGAGCCGGGGCTCACCAGCGGCAAGTCGCTTGGCGGTGGAGAAGAAGCGCCCGCGGCGGGTCCACACGGCCCGGCCACGGGCTCGACCAGCGCGTCCGCGCCGGCGACCTCCCCTGGCTCGGCAATGCTTGCCGCCTTCGCAGCGTCCGCCTCCTCCACGGTGAACCCGAAGGCTCAAGCGGCAGCGGCTGCTGCCGCCTCCTCCACCCTGGTGGCAATCCACGCCATCTCCTCGTCGGTGGTGTCGCGGGTGAGCTTCTTCTGCTCGTCGGAGCGGATCGGCACCTCTTCCAAATCATCGAAGAACTGCTGCACGACCTCGTCGGGGGGCTCCTGCCAGGTTGGGACGATCCCGTGGAGTCGCTGGCGGCATCATGGCGCGGATGCGGTCGGCGCCGAAGTTGTTGCACAATGGGGCGACCCCCGGCAACCTAAACCACTCGGGGTGGTCGGGTCGTTCTTGAACAGCTCGAGCAGCATCGCGTCCAGCTCCATGACGGTGAAGTTCCAGTTCAGGCCCGGGCGCAGCCTCATAATGTCTGCCGCATTTTGGAACTCCCAAGCAGGCCTCCTCCTTTCCTGCAAGGGAGCGATGCACCGGCGAAGGAAGTCCGCACCAACTGCGCCTACGGTCAACCCGGCAAGCCTGAGGCACAGGATTCGGGTCACGGCTATCTTCAGCTTCGCATCCTCCGGCGCCAAGTTACTCCAATCCCTGCCGCGCACTATTGGGGTTTGGCGCACGGCGGTGAAGGGCTGCGGGTTCTCCTCTACGACCCAGCACCAATTGGCTCTCCACTCCTCCCACTTGTTGCGGAACTCTCCTTCTAGGTGGGCCTCTTTCTTGCCGATCCTAGCGACCCAGGCTATCCCTCCGGCAAGTGGCTCTCCTCTCTCAACGCGGGGCACGAAGAAGTGGCGGAAGTGTGCCACATTCGGGTGGACTCCGACAAAGTTTTCGCACAAATGCGCGAAAACTGCCATGGTCAAGACGGTGTTGGGGGTGAAATCAAGGAGGCGGAGGCTAAAGGTGTTCATGATGTCGCAAAAGAACTCGGAAAAGGGCGGGCAAAGCCCGCAATAGAACAAACGGGCTAAAATGGGGTACCCTGTTGGGGCCAAATCAGCGGCGGAGGCGGGGAGTACCCTCGTGCGCGGATGCGCACGCGTCTCCGTCGACCAGAAGAGGTAGAAGACGTCCCGCAGCTCCCTTGCGCCGAGCTGCGGGGGGAAGATGGCCCGCTCCTTGCGCAGCGCCACGAGCCGCTGCGCCTCGGCCGACTTGACGCCCTTCTCCTTGACGGCTTTCGGAGCCATGGCGAGGGCGGCGGAGGAGGCCGACAGCGGTGAGCGTGCTTGTGGCGAAAGGGGGCGGGGCGCTGCTCTCTTCGCACCGGAGAAGAAGAGGGGAGCGGAGGTGGTTTTCTTGACAAGACAGCGAGGGCAGAGTGGACGGCCTGCCCCTGTTTCCTCCGCTTATAAAGAGGGGGAGGCGGACGTTCGCTTATACTAATAAAGAAACCCCCACGACCGCGCCCACGATCTCGCCGCGACACCACGTCCGGTGCGTGCCGTTAGTGGGGATCGTGGTGGGTCCGGGGCGAAGGCGGCGTGGTCGAGGCCGCGTGTGTCCGTGCACAGTTTTGGGCCTGGCCCGACAAGCGCTTCGGCACCGTGTGCCCGAGCCGGGGCTCCTGTCGGTGTACTAGAGTAGGGTACCCTAGTATCCCGTACTGCGTGCCGGATAGACGATTCTGGCGCCCAACGGCAAGGTTTGCCTCGTCACCGCCAAGATCCTCCGTGGCTCCTTTGGAGCCATTCAAGAACAAAGTATTTGATTGAGAAGATAAGGCCCGGCAAGAGGAGCTTGTCGGGAAAGCCACTCAATGCATGCAGAAGACAAGGCCCCGGCAAGAGGAGCTTGCCGGGAAGGCTCGGAGCGCGACAAGCCTCCGGGCGCGACAAGGATTCGGCCGCGGCAAGGCGCTTGCCGCAGCATGCAACTTCTCTCCATCTCCGCTCCAGCTCATCCAGCGACGTGTCGCCATGGGACCGTTACATGCGCGCGTGTCGAGAGGCTGTGCAGCCAGCGGAGAGCAGCGATAAGCGGCGCTGACAAGCTTGCCATCATGGCGGCGAGGCGCTTTTGACGGTCTCTGTTGCCTTTGTTTGGGCGACAATCGACGGGCATTTATTGCTTTTGTCCCTTGCCGTCGAGTTAGGTATTTTGCATCTGTACACTTTGTTTGAGTAGGTGTACCAACTCCTGTTTTTACATTTGTACCCCCGCCTATGTTGCCACCTGTCGGAGACCCCTTGAGCATATAAAAGGAGGCCCATGCGCAACGTAGAAAGGGTTGGGTTCATTCGACTCACTCGAGACCAGAGACACTCACGCTAGGTTTTGTAGCTCTCATCGCTCCCTAGCAAGAACACAATACATCAAACAAGCAGCAGTAGGAGTTTTATCTCTCCGGAGAGCTCCGAAGCTGGGTAAACTGCTCGTGTGCCACGCCTCGATCCGCTCTTCGTGCGATCTCCGCCCCCCTCCGAACCACAAGGGGCCTGGTCCGCCGGCCCCATAGGTGTTCGTGGGTATGATCAGCCTCCCCGACAACTAGACATATGCCTCCAAAGTTTTATGAAAAAATCTACAAGAAATGCTTAAATATCTTATGTTAAGAACGACATTCGTGGTTAAGATTATGAATCATATGACTACAATGAATGCAACATAACTCTACGGAGGTCACGGACATAACTTAGAAAGATAGACATCAAAAGTAAATTAGTTCACTATAAATGTGACATACACTTGGTCATATTTATTTAGTTTTGACTATATATGTGGTGTCCACATAAAAGGTAAATTTGGTAATTGTAAATATCATGAAGAATTAAAGGTAAAAAAATTATAAATGTTACATACACATAAAGACTTTGGTGTTCGAAAGATGCTCCTGAGCATGCATATACAAAAAGCCATGTGTAATGAAGGTGAACAATATGATTCAAAACATGAGTGATTAATTAACAACCCACACTCAAAACAATCGAGGATCATACAGTGTCATGCAGAAATATCACATTATTAAGCACCATGCATGACACATCGACATACATAGAGTTGATACGTCCACATTACCTACTTGCTGCCACTGCACTGGTATAGTAGCAGTAATCACAATCCGACACAACCATCTCCTCGAACCATTATCTCTTAGCCTTTGCAGCCGTCGATAGTAAGTTCTTTCACACGCTCTCCTTAACGTTCTTGAGCATGACAAAGTAGATCTTCAACGTCGATAGCTTTGGCACATACAGTGAGTTGTCCCGCATGAACTTCTCATCATTGCCGTCGGCCCACGCTCGCATCCTGTTTGGCAGCAAGTATTGGTTGTACATCTTGGACAAGCCACCCTGCGTGATCACCAGTCGCTCCATCTCTAGGCGCGATAACGGGATGCTTTTCTCATCCATGACCCAGATGAGGTTGCTGCCAAGCGAAATGTCCTCTGGCCATTGGCCAGAGTGTCGGGCACTAAGGTACGTGTCTTACAACAATGAGTCCTCGACAATTAGAGCTCTTGCAGATCGTCACAAACTCCTCTTTCGCTGGAATCTTGAGACATTTCACACATTTGTAGCATCGGACCATGCACATGCTGAAGTAGTAATTCAAACCTTGTTTCGTCTATCGAATCATCAGAAGTTAGTTAAGGGTGACACATGCACTTGCTGTTTCTTGTATCAGGTAGGACAAACAGATTATATGAAGTATGGATTTGAATTTACATTGTTTGGAAATCCGATGAGTTAGCTGATGACGTAAGAATATAAATGTAGATGGTTATGAAATCTATAGACCGGAAAATTAAGAAGAAACGGCAAGCGCGCGTAGAATTTTCTCAAGTTCCGTATTGACAACTTGTCGAAAGACCTCCTGTACTTCATACATTTATCATAATCATAAGGCTCGTTAGTAAACAAACAATGTTTCCTTGTAATAGCTTGGTGTTTAAACAAATTATAATTAGAGCAACATATTTGCTGTAGTATGATAAACTGAACCACATATGAACGGTTACTCCCTTCACTTCAAAATATAGTGCACATTAGCCATGGTAAAATTTTGCAAGCATTGGTCAAAATCTATAGCGTTCATTATGTTCGTGTCAATGGTAGGGGAACCCTATCCCCTTACGCCTTGGTACAGAGGCGAGGAGTCGGTGGTTCACAACCACACACCTGGCCACCAAAGAACAACATTCCAAAAAGAGTCAGAACTACTTGTAACTGCTAACCTCCACAAAAAATTGATGTTCGGACTTATGTATAAGGAGCACCCAACAACCCCAATTCCACTCTCCCGAAGAACCATACGTCCACGAGAGGTCCAATGAGGTCACGACACACAAGGCGCCATCGCTGCCCAACTCGAGACCGGTTTTGGGATTTTGCTAGAGCTCCGAGTGAGGGTGGAGAGGAGAGACCTCAATGGTGCCTCTAGGGAGAAAATTAACGCGCGCGCACACACACACACAGTCATATCACAGTGTCTAGAGAACCAACCGAGGATTGCTCTAGACTCGACCTTACACCACCAACCTCCGCTTGCACTTGATCAACCGACCAAGGCTGCAAGATAGACAAGGCAGGTGTGGGGACGAATGACTTGAGGAGGATATGATCTTGGCCTTCTAATCTAGAGGCGAAGGGGGGAAATCTGGGTTGAGACCACAACCAAGAAAATCCTAGCCACTCGTGTACAAAAGGTAGTCGTCTAGCACATTAGACGCACGTTACCTTGCCATCTAGGGTCCCTCCTAGGCGTCTAGGGTGGTCTGCAAGGGAATGAAGCGGCAAAAACCTCACCACGACCATCATCGCCAAGCACGCAAGCTTGCCCGATGAACACCTCCGATGCAACATGAGAGGGAGAGGGTGGAGGGGGTGGCAGTGTTGGGGAAGCCCTAGTCGCCTCAGAGTCCCCGGATTCATTGGAATGATAGAAAAAGCTCGAAGCCAACCAGAAAATATCATGAGGCCTTTGGAGAAAAAAGTGAGGCCTCCCAAAACATCCCAAGGACATCCACTAGCAAGCAGCGCAGCCTGAAATCAAAAATCCCTCGAGAAATTTGTTGCATTCATTTCTATAGTTGATCCATTTTCTTTAGAGACAAAGACGATCCTACTATTAGTCGCCCTAGAAAGAATAGGTTTTGACATAAATCTACTTAGATCCCGAACTAGGTCAGAATAAAGAAACTAGCTAGAAAGAAAAATGAAACCACAATTGAATTGTGGAATTACCTCATCAGCTATTATTCCTTGGGTGAGCTTCCTTGAGGACGTGATTTAGTTCCACGGTGGTGGTTAATAGGTGGGAGGTAGAATGATGATAGTTTGGGGGTACTTATGTTGAGGTAGATAAGCTGATATTTATAGAGAATGAAAGAAGCACAATTGCAAATACTCTCTATATTGGTAAATAAAAAGGTGTGGAGGTATAAATTAATGGTCAATGTAAACCATGGTATCTATTCATGTGCGACGGAAATGTAGGTAAATTCAAAATTCACCCATTTTTAGATCAAACGGGGAGTAATTTACTATAGAGATATGACCGATACATGGCTATATTAATGGGTTTTGCAAACATATACAGGTAATAGTTTTTTTTTGGTAAAATTTATTAGCGCCAGTCAAATTGTTTTTCTTGAGAGAATATAGTAGCACTAATTTCGTTGGAGAGGATTTCGTCATTTTTACTAGCATTATGTATGTGATGAGATATATATTTATCGACAACAAATGGATTTGTTGGTAACAATGAATTGGTTTTATTGATAATATTCTGTGCTATTCTTCACAAATGAGTCTACTAGACATGTGCCTCCAAAGTTTTATGAAAAAAATCTACAAGAAATGCTTAAATATATTATGTTAAGAACGACATTCATGGTTAACATTATGAATCATATGACTACAATGAATACAACATAACTCTATGGAGGTCACGGACATAACTTAGAAAGATGGACATCAAAAGTAAATTAGTTCACTATAAATGTGACATACACTTGGTCATATTTATTTAGTTTTGACTATATATGTGGTGTACACATAAAAGGTAAATTTGGTAATTGTAAATATCACGAACACGTAAAAAGTAAAAAAAATTACTATAAACGTTACATACACATAAAGACTTTGGTGTTCGAAAGATGCTCCTGAGCATGCATATACAAAAAGCCATGTGTAATGAAGGTGAACAGTTTGATTCAAAACATGAGTGATTAATTAACAACCCACACTCAAAACAATCGAGGATCATACAGTGTCATGCAGAAATATCACATTATTAAGCACCATGCATGACACATCGACATCCATAGAGTTGATACTTCCACATTACCTACTTGCTGCCACTGCCACTGGTATAGTAGCAGTAACCACAATCCAACACAACCATCTCCTCGAACCATTATCTCTTAGCCTTTGCAGCAGTCGATAGTAATTTCTTTCACACGGTCTCCTTAACGTTGTTGGGCACGACAATGTAGAGCTTCAACGTCGATAGCTTTGCCACATACAGCGAGTTGTCCTGCATGAACTTCTCATCATTGTCGCCGGCCCACGCTCGCTTCCTGTTTGGCAGCAAGTATTGGTTGTACATCTTGGACAAGGCACCCTGCGTGATCACCAGTCCTCCATCTCTAGGCGCGACAGCGGGATGCTTGTCTCATCCATGACCCAGATGAGGTTGCTGCCAAGGGAAATGTCCTCTGGCCATTGGCCAGAGTGTCGGGCACTAGGGTACGTGTTGTACAACAATGAGTCCTCGACAATTAAAGCTCTTGTGGATCATCTCAAACTCCTCTTTCGCTAGGATCTTGAGACATTTCACACATTTGTAGCATCGGACCATGCACATGTTTAAGTAGTACTTCAAACCTTGTTTCGTCTATCAAATCATCAGAAGTTAGTTAAGGGTGACACATGCACTTGCTGTTTCTTGTATCAGGTAAGACAAACAGATTATAAGAAGTATGGATTTGAATTTACATGGTTTGGAAATCCGATGAGTTAGCTGATGAAGCAACAATATAAATATAGATGGTTATGAAATCTATAGAATGGAAAAATAAGAAGAAATGGCAAGCACGCGTAGAATTTTCTCAAGTTCCATATTGCCAACTTGTCGACAGACCCCATGTACTTCATCCATTTATTCTAATCATAAGGCTCTATAGTAAACAAATAATATTTCCTTGTAATAGCTTGGTGTTTAAACAAATTATAATTCGAGCAGCATATTTGCTGTAGTATGATAAATTGAACCACATATGAACTGTTACTCCCTTCACTTCAAAATATAGTGCACATTAGCCTTGATAAAATTTTGCAAGCGTTGGTCAAAATCTATGGAGCTCATTATGTTAGTGTCAACGGTAGGGGAACCCTATCCCCTTATGCCTTGGTACATAGGTGAGGAGTCGGTGGGTCACAACCACACACCTGGCCAGCAAAGAATAACATTGCAAAAAGAGTCAGAACTACCTGTAACTGCCAACCTCCACAAAAAATTGATGTTCGGACTCAGAACTAAGGAGCACCCAACAACCCCAGTTCCACTCTCCCGAAGAACCATACATCCACGAGAGGTCGAATGAGGTCACAACACAAAAGGCGCCATCGCCGCCCAACCCAAGACCGGTTTTGGGATTTTGCTAGTGCTCTGAGTCAGGGTGGAGAGGAGAGACCTCAATGGTGCCTCTTGGGAGAAATTTAACGCGCGCGCGCGCACACACACACACACACACAATCGTGTCACAGTGTCCAGAGAACCAACTGAGGATTGCTCTAGACTCGACCTTACACCACCAACCCCCGCTAGGACTTGATCAACCGACAAAGGCTGGGAGATAGACAAGGCAGGTGTGGTAGCGAATGAGTTGAGGAGGATATGATCTTGACCTTCTAATCTGGAGGCGAAGGGGGAAATCTGGGTAGACCACAACCAACCAAATCCTAGCCACTCGTATACAAAAGGTAGTCGTCTAGCACATCCGACGCATGTTACCTTGCCATCTAGGGTGCCTCCTAGGTGTCTTGGGTGGTCTGCAAGGGAATGAAGTGGCAAAAACCTCACCACGACCTTCATCGCCAAGCATGCAGGCTTGCCTGATGAACACCTCCGATGCAACATGAGAGGGAGAGGGTGGAGGGGTGGCAGTGTTGGGGAAACCCTAGTCGCCCCAGAGTCCCCAGATTCATTGGAATGATAGGAAAAAGCTCGAAGCCAACCTGGCACAAAGTTGTATCAAAATCAAGAGGCCTTGCAAGAAAAATGTGAGGGCCCCCAAAACATCCCAAGGACATCCACTAGCAAGTAGTGCAGCCTAAAATCAAAAATCCCTCAAGAAATTTGTTGCATTCATTTCTATAGTTGATCCATTTTCTTTAGAGAGAAAGAGGATCCTATCATTAGTCACCCTAGAAACAATAGGTTTTGACATAAATCTGCTTAGATCCCGACCTAGGTCAAAAGAAAGAAACTGGAGAGAAGAATGAAACCACAATCGAATTGTGGAATTCCCTCACGAGCTATGATTCCTGGGGTGAGCTGCCTTGAGGTCGTGATTTAGGTCCACGGTGGTGGTTAATAGGTGGGAGGTAGAATGATGATAGTATGGGGGTAATTATGTTGAGGTAGATAAGGTGATATTTATAGAGAATGAAAGAAGCACAATTGCGAATACTCTCTATATTGGTAAATAAACAGGTGTGGAGGTATCAATTAATGGTCAATGTAAACCATGGTGTCTATTCATGCACGATGGAAATGTAGGCAAATTCTAAATTCACCCATTTTTAGATCAAACAGGGAGTAATTTAATATAGAGATATGACAGATACCTGGCTATATTTATGGGTTATGCAAACATATACAGGTAATAGTTGTTTTTGATAAAATTTACTAGCGTCAGTCAAATTGTTTTTCTTGAGAGAATATAGTAGCACTAATTTCGTTGGAGAGGATTTCGTCATTTTAACTAGCATTATGTATGTGATGAGATATATGTTTATCGACGACAAATGGATTTTTAGGTAACAATGAATTGGTTTTATTGATAATATTTTGTGCTATTTCATTTTTAGTAGATTTTGACATTTATTTTGCAACAAATCTATGCGGTGAGATAAAAATGTTAACTATTCTGAAAAGAAGATGGGGATAAAAAATAGTACACGCTATCGATGAGTACCTTTTCTATTCTTCACAAATGAGTCTACTAGACATATGCCTCAAAAGTTTCATGAAAAAAAATCTACAAGAAATGCTTAAATATCTTATGTTAAGAACAACATTCATGGTTAAGATTGTGAATCATTTGACTACTATGAATGCAACATAACTCTATGGAGGTCACGGACATAACTTAGAAAGATGGACATCAAAAGTAAATTAGTTCACTATAAATGTGACATACACTTGCTTATACTTATTTAGTTTTGACTATATATGAGATGTACACATAAAAGGTAAATTTGCTAATTTTAAATATCACAAACACATAAAAAGTGGAAAAATTACAATAAATGTCAAATACACATAAAGACTTTGGTGTTCGAAAGATGCGACTGAGCTCCTAAGCATGCATATACAAAAAGGCATGTGTAATGAAGGTTAACAATTTGATTCGAAAGATGAGTGATTAATTAACAACCAACACTCAAAGAATCGAGGATCAAACAATGTGATGTAGAAATAGCACATTATTAAGCACCATCCATGACACATCAACATCCATAGAGTTGATACTTCCACATTACCTACTTGCTGCCACCGCCATTGGTATAGTGGCGGTAATCAGAATCAAACACATCCATCTCCTCGAAATATTATCTCTTAGCCTTTGCAGCCGTCGACAATAAATTCTTTGACACGGTCTCCTTAATGTTCTTGAGCATGAAAAAGTAGAGCTTCTACGTCGATAGCTTTGTCGTATACGGCGAGTTATCCTGCATGAACTTCTCATCATTGTCGCCGGCCCACGCTCACTTCCTGTTTGGCAGCCAGTATTGGTTGGATGATCACCAGTCGCTCCATCTCTAGGTGCAACTGCGGGATGCTTGTCTCATCCATGACCCAGATGCGGTTGCTGCCATGCGAAAAGTCCTCTGGCTATTGGCCAGAGCGTCGGGCACTAGGGTACGTGTCGTACAACAATGAGTCCTCGACAAAGCTCTTCCGGATCGTTCCAAACTCCTCTTTCACTGGAATCTTGAGACATTTTACACATTTGTAGCATCATACCATGCACATGCTGAAGTAGTACTTCAAACCTACTTTCATCTCTCAAATCATCGGAAGTTAGTTAAGGGTGACAGATGCAATAGTTGTTTCTTGTATCAGGCAAGACAAACATATTATATGAAGTATGGATTTGAATTTACATGGTTTGCAAATCCGATGAGTTATCTGATGAAGTAAGTATATCAATGTAGATGGATATGAAATCTAAAGAACAGAAAAACAAGAAGAAATGGCATGCACGTGTAGAAATTTCTCAAGTTCCATATTGCCAACATGTCGACTGACCTCCTGTACTTCATACATTTATCCTAATCATAAGGATGGTTAGTAAAACAAACAAGATTTCCTAGCAATAGCTTGGTGTTTAAATAAATTATAATTCGAGCAGCATATTTGCTGTAGTATGATAAATTTAACCACATATGAATTGTTACTCCCTTCATTTCAAAATATAATGCACATTAGCCATGGTAAAATTTTGCAAGCGTTGGTCAAAATCTATGGCGCTCATTATGTTCGTGTCAACGGTAGGGGTACCCTATCCCCTTGTGCCTTGGTCTGGAGGCGAGGGGTCGGTGGGTCACAGCCACACACCTGGCCACCAAAGAACAACAATCCAAAAAGAGTCAGAACTAGCTGTAACTGCCAACATCCACAAAAAATTGATGTTCGGAGTCAGAACTAAGGAGCACCCAACAACCCCACTGCCACTCTCCCTAGAACCATACATCTACGGGAGGTCCAATGAGGTCTCAACACACAAGGCGCCATCGCCGCCCAACCTGAGACCGGTTTTGGGATTTTGCTAGAGCTCCGGGTCAGGGTGGAGAGGAGAGACCTCAATGGTGCCTCTAGGGAGAAAATTAACACACACAGACACACACACACACACACACACACACACACACAATCGTGTCACGGTGTCCATAGAACCAACCAAGGATTTCTCTAGACTCGAGCTTACACAACCAACCCTACTAGCACCTGATCAACCGACCAAGGCTGCAAGATAGACAAGGCAGGTGTGGGGGCGAATGAGTTGAGGAGGATATGATCTTGACCTTCAAATCTGGAGGGGAAGGGGGGAAATCTGGGTAGAGCGCACAACCAATCGAATCCTAGCCACTAGTGTAGAAAAGGTAGCCGTCTAGCACATCCGACGCACGCTACCTTGCCATCTAGGGTGCCTCCTACGTGCCCTGGGTAGTCTTCAAGGGAATGAAGCGGCAAAAACCTCACCCCGACCTTCATCGCCAAGCACGCAAGCTTGCCCGATGAACACCTCCGGTGGCAACATGAGAGGGAGGGGGTGGAGGGGGTGGCAGTGTTGGGGGAACCCTAGTCGCCTTAGAGTCCCCGGATTCATTAGAATGATAGGAAAAAGCTCGAAGCCAACCAGGCACAAAGTTGTATCAAAATATGAAGAGGCCTTGGGACAAAAATGTGAGGGCCCTCAAAACATCCCAAGGACATCCACAAGCAAGCGGCGCAGCCTGAACTCAAAAATCTCTCGAGAAATTTGTTGCATTCATTTCTATAGTTGATCCATTTTCTTTAGAGAGAAAGACGATCCTATTATATGTCACCCTAGAAAGAATAGGTTTTGACATAACTTTTCTTAGATCCCGACCTAAGTCAAAAGAAAGAAACTAGAAAGAAGAATGAAACCACAATCGAATTATGGAATTACCTCATCAGCCAAGATTCTTGGGGTGAGCTTCCTTGAGGACGTGATTTAGGTCCACCGTGGTGGTTAATAGGTGGTAGGTAGAATGATGATAGTTTGGGGGTACTTATGTTGAGGTAGATAAGGTGATATTTATAAAGAATGAAAGAAGCACAATTGCAAATACTCTCTCTATTGGTAAACAAAATGGTGTGGAGGTATCAATTAATATTCAATGTAAACTATGGTGTCTATTCATGCAGCGATGGTGATGTAAGAAAATTCTAAATTCACCCATTTTTAGATCTAATGGGAAGTAATTTACTCTAGAGATATGACCTATACATAGCTATATTTATGGGTTATGCAAACATATACTGGTAATAGTTGTTGTTGATAAAATTTATTAGCGTAAGCCAAATTGTTTTTCTTGAGAGAATATAGTAGCACTAATCTCGTTGGAGAAGATTTCGTCATTTTAACTATCATTATGTATGTGATAAGATATATGTTTATCGACAACAAATGGATTTGTTGGTATCAATGAATTGGTTTTATTGATAATATTTTGTGCTATTTCATTTTTAGTAGATTTTGACATTTATTTTGCAACAACTCAATGAAGTGAGATGAAAATGTTAACTATTCTGAAAAGAAGATGGGGATAATAAATAGTACACGCTATCGATGAGGACCATTACTATTTTTGACAAATGAGTCTACTAGACATATGCCTCAAAAAATTTATGAAAAAATCTACAACAAATGCTTAAATATCTTATGTTAAGAGCGACATTCATGGTTAAGATTATGAATCATATGACTACAATGAATGCAACATAACTCTGTTGAGCTCACGGACATAACTTAGAAAGATGGACATCAAAAGTAAATTAGTTCACTATAAATGCGACATACACTTGGTCATATTTATTTAGCTTTGACTATAAATGTGGTGTACACATAAAAGTTAAATTTGCTAATTGTAAATATGACAAACACATAAAAAGTGAAAAATTTACTATAAATGTTACTTACAAAAAGGCATGTGTAATGAAGGTGAACAATTTGATTCAAAACATGAGTGATTAATTAATAACTCACACTCAAAACAATCGAGGATCAAACAATGTGATGCAGAAATATCACATTATTAAGCACCATGCATGACACATCGGCATCCATAGAATTGATACTTCCACATTACCTATTTGCTTCCACTGCCACTTGTATAGTAGCAGTAATCAGAATCCGACACATCCATCTCCTCGAACCATTATCTCTTACCCTTTGCAGTCGTCGACAATAAGGTCTTTCACACGGTCTCCTAACGTTCTTGAGCATGACAAAGTAGAGGTTCGACGTAGATAGATTTGTTGTATATAGCAAGTTGTCCTGCATGAACATCTCATCATTGCCGCCAGCCCACGCTCGCTTCCTCTTTGGTAGCAAGAGTTGGTTATACATCTTGGATAGGCCATCCTGCATGATCACAAGTCTCTCAATTTCTAGGCGCGACCGCGGGATGATAGTCTAGTCCATGACCCAGATGCGGCTGCTGCCGTGCAAAATGTCCTCTGGCTATTGGCCAGAGCGTCGGGCACTAGGGTATGTGTCGTACAACAATGAGTCCTCGACAATTAAAGCTCTTGCGGATCGTCTCAAACTCCCCTTTCGCTGGAATCTTGTGACATATCACACATTTGTAGCATCGGCCCATGGACATGCTGAAGTAGTACTTCAAATCTTGGTTCGTCTGTCGAATCATCAGAAGTTAGTTAAGTTTGACAAATGCACTTGTTGTTTCTTGTATCAGGTAAGACAAACAGATTATATGAAGTACGGATTTGAATTTACATGGTTTCGAAATCCGATGAGTTATCTGATGAAGTAAGAATAAATGTAGATGGTTATGAAATCTATAGAACAGAAAAATAAGAAGAAATGGAAAGCACGCGTAGAATTTTCTCAAGTTCCATATTGCCAACTTATCGACAGACCGCATGTACTTCATCCATTTATCCTAATCATAGGCTCATTAGTAAACAAACAAGATTTCCTTGCAATAGCTTGGTGTTTAAATAAATTATAATTCGAGCAACATATTTGCTATAGTATGATAAACTGAACCACATATGAACTGTTACTCCCTTCACTTCAAAATATAGTGCACATTAGCCATGGTAAAATTTTGCAAGCATTGGTCAAAATATATGGCGCTCATTATGCTCGTGTCAACGGTAGGGGAACCCTATCCCCTTCCGCCTTTGTACAAAGGCGAGGAGGCGGTGGGTCATAACCACACACCTGGCCACCAAAGAACAACAATCCAAAAAGAGTCAGAACTATCTGTAACTGCCAACCTCCACAAAAAATTGATGTTCGGACTCAGGCCGAGGAGCACCCAACAACCCCAGTGCCACTCTCCCAAAGAACCATACGTACACGGGAGGTCCAATGAGGTCACAACACACAAGGCGCCATCGCCGGCCAACCTGAGACCGGTTTTGGGATTTTGCTAGAGCTCCGGGTCAGGCTGGAGAGGAGAGACCTCAATGGTGCCTCTAGGGAGAAAATTAACGCGCGCACACACACAATCGTGTCGCGGTGTCTAGAGAACCAACCAAGGATTGCTCTAGACTCGACCTTACACCACCAACCCCTGCTAGCACTTGATCAACCGACCAAGGCTGCAAGATAGGCAAGGCAGGTGTGGGGGCGAATGAGTTGAGGAGGATAGGATCTTGACCTTCTAATCTGGAGGCGAAGGGGGGAAATCTGGGTTGAGAACACAACCAACCAAATCCTAACCACTCGTGTAGAAAAGGTAGCCGTCTAGCACATCCAACGTACGCTACCTTGCCATTTAGGGTGCCTCCTAGGTGTCCTGGGTGGTCTCCAAGGGAATGAAGCAGCAAAAACCTCACCACGACCTTCATCGCCAAGAACGCAAGATTTCCCTATCAACACCTCCGATGGCAACATGAGAGTGAGAGGGTGGAGGGGATGGCAGTGTTGGGGAAACCCTAGTCGCCTCAGAGTCCCCGGATTCACTGGAATGATAAGAAAAAGCTCGAAGCCAACCAAGCACAAAGTTGTATCAAAATATCATGGGGCCTTGGGAGAAAAATGTGAGGGCCCACAAAACATCCCAAGGACATCCACTAGCAAGCAGCGCAGACTGAACTCAAAAATCTCTCGAGAAATTTGTTGCATTCATTTCTATAGTTGATCCATTTTCTTTAGAGAGAAAGATGATCCTATTATTAGTCACCCTAGAGAGAATAGGTTTTGACATAAATCTGCTTAAATCCCGACATAGGTTAGAAGAAAGAAACTAGAAAGAAGAATGAAACCACAATCGAATTGTGGAATTACCTCATCATCCATGATTCCTGGGGTGAGCTGCCTTGAGGACGTGATTTAGGTCCACGGTGGTGGTTAATAGGTGGGAGGTAGAATGATGATAATTTGGGGGTACCTATGTTGAGGTAGATAAGGTGATATTTATAGAGAATGAACGAAGCACAATTGCAAATATTGTCTATATTAGTAAATAAAAAGGTTTGGAGGTATCAATTAATGGTCAATATAAACCATGGTGTCTATTCATGCGCGATGGAAATGTAGGCAGATTCTAAGTTCACCCATTTTTAGATCAAACGAGAAGTAATTTACTATAGAGATATGAACGATACATGGCTCTTTTTATGGGTTATGCAAACATATATAGGTAATAGTTGTTTTTGATAAAATTTATTAGCGTGAGTAAAAAAAATTCCTGAGAGAATATAGTAGCACTAATTTCGATGGAGAGGATTTTGTCATTTTAACTAGCATTATGTATGTGATGAGATATATGTTTATCGACAACAAATGGATTTGTTGGTACCAATGAATTGGTTTTATTGATAATGTAGCGATCCGACCTCAGACTGTCAAATCTCTGTGCATAAGTGTCATTCCTGGATCGGTAATGCTGACACACATAGTACTCGAGGATTTATAACAGAGTTCAGTCACACACTTATTACATCGAGTATCTCAAAGAGACTACTTATTACAATAATATGGCTGAAGGCCATCTAAATAAGATAACTGCGGAAGCATCGAATATAAATGAGTCCATCAACTCCAACAGCATAGCTGAGTGCACGACAACGACCTAGCGCACCTTACTCTTTGTCTGAAAACTCTGCAAGATGATACGTTGCAGCCGTGTAGGTCAGCACAAGGAATATGTTGGCAATATAAGACTATAGAGCAATGAACAAATAATAGCTATCACTACATGCATATATGGCTGGTGGAGGCTCTATGGTTATCTTTTGCATAAAGCTAGTTTTTCCCTTCTACAAAGAAATATATTTTATTTAACTACAAAGTTTGTTGATAAAAATTGAGAATGATAACCCCATCTCAATCTCAAAACAATGATCATTAACCCAATCAAATTAATTAAATAAAGTGAGATCAACATAATAATTCAATTACCAGATACACAAGATGTCCATAACCGGGGACACGGCTAACCATGATTAGATTGTACACTTTGCAGAGGTTTGCGCACTTTCCCCCACAAAACTCGATCTCCTACATTGAATTTCTCGCACTACATGATGTTTGAGAAACGGATGACCGAGACACAGTCTTTCAAAAGCATTAACTCTTTCGACGGGTAGACCTTACCACCTACATCCCCTACATCTGCTAGTCTACCACTGAAAGAGGTCACACAACATACTCAACTATGCCAGAGCCCAAAATGGCTTGTGGCTGCACACGGAAGTTTCTAGCATGAATAATCTTATGATCCCTTTGATCCTGGGTGGCGAACCATATGATGATCACACGGATTCCCTGGGATCTCCTTGGACAACACTGGATTCCCCAGTTGCCCACCAACAATCCACCCATATGTGTATTAAAGTAGCCACCTTCAGTTATCCCTTATTTCATATAATACTCACATCTGTCATGAATTCTCTCAAACCAAACCACGTCTACGAGCATAGCATAGCAGAATAAGCATAACGTAGTAACTCCCAAGGTTTGAATAAAGACATTAGGTTCTACCTCATCAACTACTTCCCAATACCCACATGTCAATCAGTTCCTACTCATGAAATGTTTGAGGGTTCAAACAAATGCCTAAAAACTGGGTAATAAAGGGATATGATCAAAGTGTTACTTGCCTTGCTGACGATCTGGAAACCCTAGTGATTCATAGTAGCAAGCCTCGCACTCTGGAAACTCTATCAAGATTAAACAATAGCATACATAAGCACTCAAGCATAAGATGCAAAGGTAAACCTCGAAAGAAAATATCTAAACGGAAAGTACAAGTGAAGAGCTTCGATTTGCAAAAAGAATCAATCGAATCAGAGCTACGAAACTCAAACTGCGATCAAAAGAAGTTTAAATTCAAATCTGCTTGAAACCAAATTTTAAATTATCAAAATCATGTTAAAGTTTATTATCTGAATAGAGGTAAACAAGACGAAGGTTTTGGCGTTGGATTCACTGGATTTGTACAAACGAGCAAAAAGTAGCGAGGATTTGAAGATCAGGGATTAATCTGCGATAAAAACAATTATAGATAGGTCCCTGGCCGAAAATAAAACTAAAAAGAAAAATCTAACGAACAAACGTTCGCTAACAGAACTAAACGAACGAAAGCGTTCATTAACCGAAACTAACGGGTGAACGTTTACTAATAAAACTAAAACAAAAATGAAAAACCGATCTAAAACTAAACCGACAAAAACAAAAAAAACTGAAAGAACCGACCGGTTCTTACCGGTCAACGGGGTCGGCGGCGAGATTGGATCGGCGGCGTCGGTGGTATCGTGACGAGGTAAGTGGCGGCGCGTGCAAATGGCGAAGCGGCGGGCGGCAAGCGCGCTTGGCGGCGGCGGCAGTCATTCTTTATTCTTTGTGGGAGGCGGCGGCGGTGGTGAGGAGAGAGGGGGGCGGGGCCTCAGCTTATAAATCCTCGGAGGGGGGGGCTTGGGCGAGGGGCAACTGCGGCGGCGGCGAGTCCAGCTCGGACTCCTCCTAGAGTCCGGCGCCGACACGGCGGGAGGAGGCGGCGGTCGGCTGGGCCAAGGCCCGGCTCGGCTGGGCCGACCCAGGATTTTTTTTATTTTTTTTAAATAAATTTCGCCATGAATGAAAAATCCTAATAAAACAAAAATATATAAAAATTCCAGAAACAATTTTCACCGTACAAACCTAATATTTAGGACAATATGAACATTTTTCTGGAGTAAAATGTAATTTTCCAAAATGCAAGTTTTCTCTAATTCAAATAAAATAGCAAATAAAATACAAATAAAATAATAATTTGGATTTTAAAATTTCTTCTCCAATATTTCTCTTTTGTTGAAGAAGTCATTTTATCTTCTCTCATTTATTTTTGTTGTTGGAAATATTTAGAGAGAAAATATTAAAATCAAATTGATCCTTCTTTCAAATTTGAAATAAATTCAAATATGAAAATTAAAAGAAAACTCCAACTCTCTCCTTGGTTCCTTGAGTTGCTTAAGATTTCTAGGATCACAACCAAAATGCAAATAAAATGTGATTTGCATATGATGATCTAATGATTAACATCCAAATTGAAAATTGGGATGTTATAGATAATATTTTGTGCTATTTCATTTTTAGTAGATTTTGACATTTATTTTGCAACAAATCTATGCGGTGAGATAAAATGTTAACTATCTAAAAAGAAGATGGGGAAAATAGTACACACTATCTATGAGGACCTTTTCTATTCTTCACAAATGAGTCTACTAGACATATGCCTCCAAATTTTTATGAAAAAACTCTACAAGAAATGCTTAAATATCTTATGTTAAGAACGACATTCATGGTTAAGATTATGAATCATATGACTACAATGAATGCAAAATAACTCGATGAAGGTCACGGACATAACTTAGAAAGATAGACATCAAAAGTAAATTAGTTCACTATAAATGTGACATACACTTGGTCATATTTATTTAGTTTTGACTATATATGTGGTGTACACATAAAAGGTAAATTTGGTAATTGTAAATATGACAAACACATAAAAAGTAAAAAAAATATAAATTTTACATACAAATAAAGACTTTGGTGTTAGAAAGATGCGACTGAGCTCCTGAGCATGCATATACAAAAAGGCATGTGTAATAATTGTGAACAATTTGATTCAAAACATGAGTGATTAATTAACAACCCACACTCAAAACAATCGAGGATCGAACAATGTCATGCATACATATCACATTATGAAGAACCATGCATGACACATCGACATCCATAGAGTTGATACTTCCACATTACCTACTTGCTGCCACTGTCACTGGTATAGTAGCAATAATCACGATCCAACACAACCACCTCCTCGAACCATTATCTCTTAGCCTTTGCAGCCGTTGATAGTAAGTTCTTTCACACGGTCTCATTAACATTCTTGAGCATGACAAAATAGAGCTTCAACGTCGATAGCTTTGCCACATAGAGCGAGTTGTCCTGCATGAACTTCTCATCATTTCCGCCGGCCCACGCTCGCTTCCTGTTTGGCAGAAAATATTGGTTGTACATCTTGGACAAGCCGCCCTGCGTGATCACCAGTCGCTCCATCTCTAGGCGCAACTGCGAGATGCTTGTCTCATCCATGACCCAGATGCGGCTACTGCCATGCGAAATGTCCTCTGGCTGTTGGCCAGAGCGTCGAGCACTAGGGTCCGTGTCGTACAACAATGAGTCCTCGACAAAGCTCTTCCAGATCATCTCAAAATCCTCTTTCACTGGAATCTTGAGACATTTCACACATTTGTAGCATCGCACCATGCACATCCTAAAGTAGTACTTCAAACCTTGTTTCGCTTTGTCAAATCATCAGAAGGTAGTTAAGGGTGACACATGCACTAGTTGTTTCTTGTATCAGGTAAGACAAATATATTATATGAAGTACGGATTTGAATTTACATGGTTTGGAAATCCGATGAATTATCTGATGAAGTAAGAATATCAATGTAGATTTTTATGAAATCTAATGAACGGAAAATTAAGAAGAAATGGCGGGCACGCGCAGAATTTTCTCAAGTTCCATATTGCCAACTTGTCAACAAACCTCGAGTACTTAATCCATTTATCCTAATCATAAGCCTGGTTAGTAAACAAACAAGATTTCCTTGCAATTGCTTGGTGTTTAAACAAATTATAATGAGAGTAACATATTTGCTGTAGTATGATAAAGTGAACAACTGTTACTCCCTTCATTTCAAAATATTGTGCGCATTAGCCATGGTAAACTTTTGCAAGCATTGGTCAAAACCTGTGGCGCTCATTATGTTCGTGGCAACCATAGGGGTACCCTAGCCCCTTCTGCCTTGGTCTGAAGGCGAGGAGTTGGTGGGTCACAACCACACGCCTGGTCACCAAAGAACAACAATTCAAAAAGAGTTAGAACTAGCTGTAACTGCCAACCTCCACAAAACATTGATGTCCGGACTGAGAACTGAGGAGCACCCAACAACCCCAGTACCACTCTGCCAAAGAACCATACATCCACGAGAGGTCCAATGAGGTCAAAACACACAAGGCACCATCGCCGCCAACCCAAGACTGGTTTTGGGATTTTTCTAGAGCTCCAGATCTAGGTGGAGAGGAGAGACCTCAATGGTGCCTCTAGGGAGCAATTTAACACACACACACACACACACACACAATTGTATCGCAGTTTCCAGAGAACCAGCCAATGATTTTTCTAGACTCGAGCTTACACCAACAACCCCCGCTAGCACCTGATCTACCGACCAATGCTACAAGATAGACAAGGCCGGTGTGGGGGCGAATGATTTGAGGAGGATAGGATCTTGACCTTCTAATCTGGAGGGAAGGGGGAAATCTGGGTCGAGACCACAACCAACCGAATCCTAGCCACTCACGTAGAAAAGGTAGCCGTCTTGCACATTCGACGCACGCTACCTTGCCATATAGGGTGCCTCCTAGGTGTCCTGGGTGGTTTGCAAGGGAATGAAGCAGCAAAAACCTCACCACAACCTTCACCGCCAAGCACGCAAGCTTGCCCTATGAACACCTCCGATGGCAACTTGAGAGGGAGAGGGTGGAGGGGGTGGCAGTGTTGGGGAAACCATAGTCGCCTCAGAGTCCCCGGATTCACTGGAATGATAGGAAAAAGCTTGAAGCCAACCAAGCACAAAGTTGTATAAAATATCAAGGGGCCTTGGGAGAAAAATATGAGGGCCCACAAAACATCCCAAGGACATCCACTAGCAAGCAGCGCAGACTAAACTCAAAAATCTCTCGAGAAATTTGTTGCATTCATTTTTATAGTTGATCCGTTTTCTTTAGAGAGAATGCCGATCCTATTATTACTCACCCTAGAAAGAATAGGTTTTGACATAAATCTGCTTATGTCCCGACCTAGGTTAGAAGAAAGAAACTAGAAAGTAGAATGAAACCATGATCGAATTGTGGAATTACCTTATCAGCCATGATTCCTGGGGTGAGCTGCCTTGAGGACGTGATTTAGGTTCACGGTGGTGGTTAATTGATGGGAGGTAGAATGATGATAGTTTGGGGGTACTTATGTTGAGGTAGATAAGGTGATATTAATAGGGAATGAAAGAAGCACAATTGCAAATACTCTCTATATTGGTAAATAAAAAGGTGTGGAGGTATCAATTAATGATCAATGTAAACCATGGTGTCTATTCATGTGGCTACGGAAATGTAGGCAAATTTTAAATTCACCCATTTTTAGATCAAACAGGAAGTAATTTACTATAGAGATATGACCGACACATGGCTATATTTATGGGTTATGCAAACATATACAGGTAATCGTTTTTTTTTTTAATTTATGAGCGTCATTCAAATTGTTTTTCTTGAGAGAATATAGTAGCACTGATTTCGTTGGAGAGGATTTCGTCATTTTAACTAGCATTATGTATGTGATGAGATATATGTTTATCGACAACAAACTGATTTTGTTGGTAACAATCAATTGGTTTTATTGATAATATTTTGTGCTATTTGATTATTAGTGGGAACACGTTCAGGTTGATAGGTGTGAATAGGTTTGTACTTGATTATAGCATGGTAGTAGTACTACTAGTACTTTGGAATGTGACGGGAACAAGCTAAAGATTTATTGATGGTGTCGGGGCAGGCTGATCTGGCCCACGAACACCTATGGGGCCGGCGGACCGAGCCCCTTTCGGTTCCTCAAGGGAGCGGAGGTCGCCTGAAGAGAAGATCGAGGCGAAGCACGCGAGAGGTTTTACCCAACCCGGAGCTCTCCGGAGAGATAACACTCCTACTGCTGCATGTCTAGGTGTATTGCGTTCTTGCTCAGGAGCACTCGAATGCTACAGTACAGACGAGCAGCTAACGAGACTGAGCCTGGAGGGAACTGATCGACTGACCAACCCCTTCTACGTTGCGCATGGGCCTCCTTTTATATGCTCAAAGGGGCTCACAGTGGCAACGTGACGGGGTACAAATGTAAAACTAGTGGTTGGTACACCTACTTGTATGCGATTATGCAGTGTAATATACCTAACCCTAACGGCAGGGGACAAAGGCATTAAATGCCCATCTTGTCGCCCTAGCAGTGCAAACATGGACCGTCAGGGGCGCCACCGTCCGCCACGATGGCAAACTTGTCAGCGTTGCTTGCCACCTCGCACCGCTGGCTGCACAGCCTCTCGCCACGCTGGCGCTGGAAAGGCCCTGTATGCGACCCGTTAGGGGATGCGCTGGAGCATAGGTCTGGAGAGGTGGTCTGCCGCGGCAAGCGCCTTGCCGCGGTTGTTATCTTGTCGCGCCCGGAAGCTTGTCGCTCACCGGGCCTTCCCGGCAAGCTCCTCTTGCCGGGGCCTTGTCTTGTAAGTCCATGGGGTGGCCTTCCCGGCAAGCTCCTCTTGCCGGGTCCTTGTCTCCTATGTGCCATGGGTGGCCTTCCCGGCAAGCTCCTCTTGCTGGGGTCTCGTCTCTTTGGCTTAAATACTTTGTTCTTGAATGGCTCCAAGGAACCACGAAGGACCTTGGCGGTCACCCAGTAAGCCTTGCCGCGGAGGGCTGCAACTGCCCGTGCACAAGTTCGGGATACTAGGGTACCCCTACTCTAGTACACCGACAGGAGCCCCCGGGCCTTAGCCACACACGGTGCCGAGCACTGTTGGGCCAGGCCCAAAACAGGGCACGGGCACACGCGGCCCGAGTCACACCATAACTCACCCCGGACCCACCACGTCCCCCACGAACGGCACGCACCGAACGTGGTGTCGTGTGAGAGATCGTGGGCGAGGTCGTGGGGGTTTCTTTATTCGGGAAATCGGAACGTCCGCCCCCTCCCCCTTTATAAGCAGGGGAAGCAGGGGCACGTCGCCTACCTTGCTAGTTGTTGTCCCATCGAAAAACCACCGCCGCTCCCCCCCTTCTTCTCAAGGCTGAAAAGAGAGCAGCGCTCCGCCCCCCATCGCCGCTAGTACACTCGACGCCGTCGATCTCCTCCACCGCCTCCGCCATGGGCTCGAAAGCCGACAAGGGGAAGACTGTGAAGTCGGCCGAGGCGCTGCGGCTTGCGGCGCTGCGGAAGGAGCGGGCCGTTTTCCCCCCTCAGCTCAGGGAGCTGAGGGAGAACTACTACCTCTTCTGGTCGACGGAGACGCGCGCGCATCCACGCACGAAGGTACTCCCCGCCTCTGCTGCAGAACTGGCCCCGACGGGGTATCCCTTCTTCGCGCTCTTCTTCTACTGCGGGCTATGCCCGCCCTTTTCCGAGTTCTTTTGCGACATTATGAACACCTAAGGGTTCCGCCTCCTTGATTTCACCCCCAACGCCGTTCTGACCATGGCGGTTTTCGCACATCTCTGCGAAAACTTTGTCGGAGTCCACCCAAATGTAGCTCTTATCCGTCACTTCTTTTGCCCCGAGCCGAGAGAGGAGAGCCCCTTGCCGGAGGGATTGCTTGGGTCTCCAGGGTCGGCAAGAAAGAGGCTTATCTGGAGGGAGAGCTCGGTAGCAAATGGGAGGAGTGGAGGGCAGATTGGTGCTGGATCGTTGAGGAGAACCCGCAGCCTTTTACCGCCCAAATACCAAACCCCAGTGGTACGCGGCAATGATTGGAGCAATCTGGCCCCGGAGGATGCTAGGTTGAAGATCGCAGTTACCCGAATCCTCCGCCTTAGACTTGCCGGACTCACTGTAGGCACTGTTGGTGCGGACTTCCTTCGCCGCCGCCCTTGCGGAGAGAAGGAGACCTGCACAGGAATTTCAGAGCGCCCGCAGACATCATGAGGCTGCGCCCAGGCCTCAACTTCAAATTCACTGTCTTGGAGCTTGACGCAATGCTCTTAGAGCTGTTCAAGCATGATCCTGATCATCCGGAGATGTTTAGGTTGCCGAGGGGTGTCGTTCCGTTGTGCAACAACTCGTCGCTCGACCGCATCCGTGCAATGATGCCGTTGTGCGACTCCCACGGAATTGTCCCCACTTGGCAAGAGCCGTCCGACAACGTCGTGCGGCAGTTCTTCGACAATCTAGTGGAGATGCCGGTCCGCCCCAATGAGCAGAGGGGCCTCACCCGCGACACCACTGACGACGAGATGCAGCGCATCGCCACCAGGCTAGAAGAGGCAGCAGCAGCCACTGCCGCGGGCGAGTTTGGCTTTACTGTGGAGGAGGCAGAGGCACCCAAGGCGGCTAGCCTTGTCAAGCGAAAGGAGTTCGTCGACGAGGAAGAGCTTGCCGAGCCTGAAGCCGAGTCGGGCGAGCCCGCCGAGGGCGCATCCTCTCCTCCTCCAAGCAGCTTGCCATGGCGGAGCCACCGGCTCCACCGAGAAGGCGTCTTCGCAGGGCCGGGGACGCAGCGGGGCGGCAGACGGGCCAGCAGCCGCAGCGCCGCGGGACGCGCTCCACCGCGGCAAGCACTGTTGCCGCGGGAGCACCTCACACCGCTGCGGCAACTGGGGCGGGGCCCTCGCAGGCCACCGGTCCCGCTCCCGCCAAGCGTCCAAGGGAGTTTACCTCCGCCTTGTCGTGCCGGAGGCGGGCCAGAATTTGACCTCTCCGCGCTCAGCTCCGACGAGGAAGAAGAAGAGTAACATTCCTTGTTGTACTTGTAATTCTTTGATTTGTTGCCTTGTCTTGTATCTGATCTGCTTTACTCTGAATCCATTCCTTTTCAGGACGCTGGCCCGGAAGGATGTCGAAGAGGGCAAAGACCCGGTGATTGTCGTCGAGGGCGAACCTCATCATGACGGCAGGAGGCGCGTCGAGACAACCTTGCCGGATGAGGCAACTCTCCTTCAAGGCAGCCCCCAGCATAAGTATATGGTCTACTTCTTGCTGTTCGGTGCGCATGGGTGCTTTTCCCTTTGCTGATATCTGACTGTTGACTTGTGTGGGAGCAGAGCAGCTTCCTTCTGCTTCGACTACGCCGCCAAGGGTGGATTCCCCGGCAAGGGAGCCGCCTCCGGCAAGGGAGCCGTCTCCGGCAAGGGAGCCTTCTCCGGCAAGGGGGCCTTCTCCGGCAAGGGGCAGCTCTCCGGCAAAGGACGACACCAGCGATCCCTTGGCGGCGGAGACCATGACCGCAGCCCCCAGCGCAGGTAACCTTCTTGCCTGAGTACTTCCCTTGTGTTTTTCTTCTTCTGATTTTATCTTTGAATATTTGCTTGACTTTCTTCATCCGTCCGCCACAGAGCCGATGGAGACCGAGGTCGCCGGCGAGGAGGACGCGTGCGGCAACACTGACGAAGCCGCCGCCGTGGAAGAAGAAGCCGGCGCTGACGAGCCTGCCGGCGAAGAGGCCGCCGAAGCTGCCGCCGCAGAAGCTGGCGAGGGGTCTGGCGATCGCACTGACGACCCTGAGGCCGCAGGAGCGCCAGGCGCTACACCGACCGCCGATCCCTCTGCCGCTGCTGCAGCGTCCGACTCCGAAGAGCCCCAGCCCGGCGCCTACTTGAAGGCCGGCGACGGCGTCTTCATCAAGCTCCCATGGGAGTCGAGTTCCAAGGCGCCGGCCGAAGGAGAAACCTTCGATGAAGAGCTGCTCGCCTCCATTGGCCGACGCTTAGTTGACGCCAGCAAAGCAGCAGCGGCGAGCCCGAGGAGGAGCAGCTGCCGCTCTACCGCGCCCGGCAAGCCAAATCAAGGCGTCCGGAGGCGCTTGTCGCAAGGCGGGAGCAGATATTGAGAAGCACGCGGAGGAGCTCCGGGCGCAACCGAGAAGCTCTCCGATCTTTGGCGGAGGAGCGGGAGCAACTCGCCGAGGAGCACACGGCCTTCATCCTCGAGAAGGCTGCAGCTGAGGAGGAACAGCGGCTTGCCGCCGAGAAGCTGTGTGCGCAGGAAAGCGAGCTAGCGCAGCGGAAGGTCAACCTGGACAGCCACGAGGAGGATCTCGCCATGCGCGAGGAAACACTTGGCGGGGCTCTCAAGGAGGCAAAGGATGCTGCCACGGCTGCCGAGGCCGCCAAGAAGGAGCTGGAGACGAAGGTGGCGCAGTTGGAGGCCAGCCTCAAGAAGAGCGGCGAGGAGCTTGCTGCACTCAAGCACGAGCGCGAGAAGGACGCCTACACCCTTGGCGAGCTACAGGGCCGTCTCGCCGAGAGGAGCAAGGAGCTCAGCGCCGCCAGGGACTCCAAAGCAGATCTTGAGTTGAAGCTGACCACCTTGATTCAGACGCTGGACGGCGCCAAGGAGCGGGAGGCGGCCTTGAAGGAGAAGATCAAGGCCGACGAGGAGCTGCTGGCGAATGCTGTTGCCACCCAGAGCGCCTTGAGGGAGAGTGTGGAGCACTGGACCGAAGGTCTCGTGGATACTGCCGCCGCCATCCACCGCGAGCTGATGGAGCTGGGGATGGTGGATCTTGGATACTCCTCCGACGAGCACCTCCAGCCCAGCGCCAAGCTTAGCCTATTCTTCAAAGGCGTGGTGACGGGCCTCCAGCGACTCCAGGAAGAGGTCCCAAAACAGCTGGCCGAGGAGTCGCGCCCGGATCTGTGAGAGCCCTCCAAAAGGTCTTGATGAAGGTGGCCTTCCGCAATCCGGGCCTCAACTTCACCAACGTCCTCAAGTCTCTGCCGCCGGATGCCGATGTGGAGGCGCTCAAGACCCTTGTCGCACCCATTGTGGACAGGGTGAGCGGAATCAAGAGGGTTGAGGGTGGCCGCGTAGATTAGGCCGCCCGTTTTTTTCTTGCTCTTGCCGCTGCTAGTCATGTCATAGGAACAATCCATTAGAGCTGCGGCAAGCTACCTTGTAATATAACTTTATTTTGGATATCAATTGCTATCCTATTTCCTTTACTTGATTCCTTCCTTTGTATGTTTTTGCCTTACACTTTTAGGGGACTTGTCGGTGGCACTGAGCCATGGCCGAAGCGAACGTCAAGCACTTCTTTGGCGGTGCCGCTCCGACAAGCAACCTTGTCGCAACTAGTCGCAGCTCACTTAAGTTGTTGAGCGGACTCGAAACAAAGTAAAGGCGCAACTAGCTACGAGTTGGTTCCTCTGTACGCAGGTTTTCCATACAAAGTTCGGTCGTTCAAGGAAAATAACTTAAAAATTTTAAAACTGATTGCTCAAACTTTGGCAACTTAGCTTTTACGTCGTTTGCTTCCCGTTAAGGTTAAACTTCCTTGAGCGATGCTTGGTCCACACCATTATCTTCTCCTTCCCCCCCGGCAAACTTGTGTGCGGGGGAATCTTCCTTTCTTTGAGAAAGATAAAGAAGAGAAAATAAAGATATGGAACCTTGTGGCTCGTTATCACTTACCAGGGGTAGGTGCTGCACAAAGTGTCAGATAATGCATGCAAAATAGAAGTAAACAGCATGAAATCGACAAGGTGTGCGAAGCACGCTAGTTTTATCGATGCAGAAGGTCTGCGCCCGGCTTTGTACAAAGGATTACATGCATCAGCGGCAAGACTTGTACAAAAGGTGGTTGCCGGAACAGGTTCAACAACCGCGCTTCTGAGTAAAACTTACGAAGATGCTCAATATTCCAGGAGTTGCTCACCGAATGCCATCTTCGGTCTCAAAGCGGACAGCGCCGAGCCTAGTGACTCGTTTCACCCGATAAGGGCCTTCCCACTTCGGCGTCAACTTGTTGGAATTCTTGGCGGACTGAACGCGCCGAAGAACAAGGTCGCCGTCCTCGAGACTTCCGGCATTGACTTTGCGGCTATGGTAGCGGCGCAAAGCTTGCTGGTACCGAGCAGCTCGTCAGACAAGCACGAAGACGATCTTCCTCAAGGAGCAGCGCGTCATCTTGTCGCAGCTGCTCTTGCTCAAGCTCATCATAAGCGAGCACTCAAAGGCGATCCGTATACGAAGTTCCGTGGGGAGAACTGCCTGCTCCATAGACTAGAGCGAAAGGTGTCCGCCGGTGGCTCGATTTGGCGTCGTCTGATCGACCAAAGAACCACCGGCAGCTCCTCAATCCAGCTTTCTTCCGCACTTGTGCAGCCTGTCGAAAGTTCTGGTCTTGAGCCCGCGCAGCACTTCAGCATTTGCCCTCTCCGCTTGACCGTTGCTCCTCGGATGAGCAACAGAAGCGAAGCAGACCTTGGCGCCAAGATCTTGGACGTACTGCATGAAGGTGCGGCTTGTGAACTGTGTGCCGTTGTCGGTGATGATCCTGTTAGGGATTCCGAAACGGCAAACAATCAACCTGAAGAACTTGACTGCTGACTGTGCTGTCACCTTCCTCACTGCTTCCACTTCCGGCCACTTTGTGAACTTGTCGATTGCAACGTACAAGTACTCGAAGCCCCCGACAGCTCGGGGGAAGGGGTCGAGGATGTCGAGCCCCCAGACCGAAAATGGACAGGATAAAGGGATCGTCTGGAGAGCTTGAGCTGGATGGTGTGTCTGCTTGGAATGGAACTGGCACGCTTTACACTTGGTTACTTGTGCAGTTGCATCCTGGAGGGCTGTCGGCCAAAAGAAACCTTGCCGGAACGCTTTGCCGGCAAGTGCTCTGGCGCCAATGTGGTGACCACATATGCCTCCATGTATCTCTGCCAACAACTTTTGTCCGTCTTCCCGATGAATACACTTCAATTTCACACCGTTGAGTCTTCTTCTGTACAGTGTGCTATCGACAAACTAGTACATACTTGACTGCTGGGCTACTCTTTCCGCTTCTTCTTGCTCTTCGGGAAGTTCTCATGTCTGAAGGAAATGGACAATCTGCTGCGCCCATGCTGGAGCTTGCGGCTCGACAACAAGGACTAAAGGCACATCCGCCGCTGCGGGAACATCAGCTTCCACGGCAAGAACACTGCGGCTCAGCCGGAGCTTGACGTTCCCGGCAAACTTGCGGAGCAAAACTTGTCGGGGCGTGCGCTTCAACGAAACAAACCCTGGGGCTCGTCGGAGCAGACTGCCCCTCAGCTCTGTTGGTGTCGATCTTGGGGACCTTCGTGGCGGCGGCTTCGGGAAGCTCTGCCGGAAAGTAGTCACCAAAGATCAACCTTCTCTTCTTGCTCTGTCCTGTTGGTGGTGTTACGGACGGCTGAGTTAGCTTGAGCACAAAAATCCCTGGTTCCACAGGTAACTTAAGTGCGGCGCACTTTGACAAGCCATCAGCAATGTCGTTCTGAGCTCTCGGAATATATTCCATTTGCAGGCCGTCAAAGTGCTCTTCTAGCTTCCTCACTTCATCAACATAAGCTTCCATCAACGGACTCTGATAATTCTTGTTCACTCGGCGGATAACAAGTTGTGAGTCACCCCTGACAATGAGCTTCTTGATCCAAAGGTCCATCATGCGATCCTGAGACTGGCAAGCAAACCTTCATACTCTGCTGTATTGTTGGTTGCTTGCTCCTTGGGAAAGTGCATTTGGACTACGTACTTGAGGTGCTCTCCAGCGGGTGCGACAAGCAGCACGCCGGCACCGGCGCCTTGCAGCGAAAAGGCACCATCAAAGTACATCAGCCACTCTTTGCTTGCTTCCTTGACGGGGACGCTCGTTTCTGGAATTTCTTCATCTAGCGTTGGTGTCCATTCTGCTATGAACTCCGCCAATTCTCTGCTTTGGATAGTTGAAATGCTCTCAAACTTGAGGCCAAAGCTTGACAGCTCCAGTGCCCACTCGACAATCCTGCCTGTTGCCTCTGGATTCTGCAGTATCCTCTTTAGCGGAAAGCGAGTGACAACTGTGATCTCATGTGCCCTAAGTAATGGCGCATATTTCTCGAGGCCATGAGGAGGCCGAAAAGCAATTTCTGCACACCGTAGTACCTTGACCTAGCCCCCTGCAGAAGGGAACCGACAAAAGTAAACTGGGCGCTGCACCATCCTTTTACGCATCTGCTCATGCGTCTGCGCAGATCCGCCTTGTCGGGACCAGAGCTTGCCGTGAAGCCCCTCGCTTGTCGCCGGATGTGTATGCTGCCGTGGTTTCCAGCTCATCATCCGCCTCCCTCTCCGCTACTAACGCAGCACTAACCACTTGATTGGTTGCCGCTATATATAGCATGCAACTTCTCTTGTGGCTTAGGTGCGACAAGTGTTGGAGTGGAGGACAGGTATCTCTTCAAGTCCTGCGGCGCTGCCTCCGCTTCGAGTCCATTGCATCGGACCTGCCTTTTTCAAGATTTTGAAAAATGGCGTATGCGCCAAGCAGACCTAGAGATAAACTCGCCGAGAGCAGCTACGCAACCGGCAAGTCTTCGTACATCCTTGACGCGTTTTGGTGCTTCAATCTGCTCAATGGCCTTGATCTTGTCGTGATTGGCTTCAATTCCCCGCTGAGACACGAAGAACCCGAGAAGCTTGCCGGAAGGGACTCCGAACACGCACTTCTCGGGGTTGAGCTTGAGGTTGATCTTGCGCAGGTTTGTAAAGGTTTCATCTAAATCTTGAACTAGGGTCGCCTTATCCTTGCTTTTAACCACTATGTCATCCATGTAGGCTACCACATTTCTGTGCATTTGCGGCTCAAAAGCATCATGGACTACTCTTGCAAACGTTGAACCAGCATTCTTTAACCCGAAGGGCATCCGTACAAAATAGTATGTGCCACATGGGGTGATGAATGCGGTCTTCTCCTCATCCTCTTCGCCATGAAGATCTGATGATATCCTGAATATGCATCCAGAAATGAAAGCAAATCACATCCAGGCGTGGAGTCAACAATCTGGTCGATGCGCGACACGGGAAATGGAGCTTTGGGACAAGCTTTATTGACATCTGTCAAGTCGAGACAAAGCCTCCATTTCCTGTTAGCCTTGGCGCATACAACTACAGGATTGGCCAACCACGTAGGATGGAGCACTCCTCGACAAGGCCTGCTGCTTCCGGTTTCTTGATTTCTTTCGCGATGAACTCTTGACGCCCACCGCTTGCTTCGACTTTACGCTTGACGGGCGCGCATGAGGACAAAGCGGCAAGATGGTGCTCAATTACTTTCACGGGAACACCGGGATGTCGACGGTTGCCATGCGAACACGTCGATGTTACGCCCGAGAGCAACGAAGCGCGCCTTCCTATTTAGGGTCGAGAGAGGCACCGATGGTGAAGGTACCACCCGTTGCCGTCCTCCTTGGCGGACACCTTCTTGGTCTCTGGTGGAGCTGTCATCGTCTTCTTATACTTGCCGGTGGAGCTCGATGGTGCGTCCTCGGCGGTAGCGCAGCACTCAAGAGGTGCGCTTGCGGAGTGGGCATCGAGCTCTTGCCGGACTTGGTCTTCTTCTTCCCCGGAGCTTCAGCCGCAAGTGGCTTGCAATCTGCGGCTGCTGCTTCCGGTAGATCTTGTCGGCGCAGATAAGAGCATCCTTCTTGTCGCCAGGATAGAGATGACACTTATTGGGCCTGGCATCTTCGTGGAGGTTGTAGGCATAGTGAGAGGCCGCCATGAATTTGGCGAGTCTTTGGGCGGCCAAGTATTCCATTGTAAGGCAATGGAAAGTCAGCAACATCAAAGGTGACCTTCTCAGTCCTGAAGTTCAACTCGCTACCAAATGTCACCGGCAACGTGATCTTCCCCTTCGGCTTTCTCCTTCCCGGATTAATTCCTTGAAAAGTGCCGGTCTCTTCCAGCTCGCCATCAGGGATCTGCAGTTTCTGGAGCACCGCGGAGGAGATCAGATTCAAGCCGGCCCCACCGTCAACTAGCATCTTGGTGACCTTGAGGTTGCGGATAATTGGTGAAACCAACATCGGCAAGCACCCGACCACTGTTACGCGATCAGGGTGGTCCTCAATGTCAAAGATGATAGGCGTGCTGGACCGTTTCAAAGGCTTGCGTGACTCGATGGATGGTTCTGCTGCATTGACCTCCCGCATCCACTGCTTGAGTTGGCGGTGTGAGGTATGCAGAGAAGCACCACCGTCAACGCATAGGACCTCTGTGGCTTTCTGGAACTCTTGCTCATCGGCCTCGTCATCATCCATGTCTTCATCGTCGTCTTCGTCTTCATCCTTGTCGCGGCCGCGGGGAGGTCTGTCTCCTTGCCGCTGCTTGGCCTTGCCGCGGCGTCCTCCCCGGCCGGGACGTTTCTTGCCTACTCCTCCAGCACCTTCCTGGGCCTTCTCCTTGTCGCGTCGCTCGTATTCAGCCTTCTGCTGCTCGACAAGCTGCTCCACCTTCTTGCAGCTCTGGAGGTCATGGCCCTTGGTGCGGTGGATCTTGCAGTACTGCTTGCCGGAGCCGTCCTGCTTGTCGGCGGCCGCCACAGACTGGTGGTTGGCGCCAGCGGCAACCTCCTTGCCGGAGCTACCAGCCTTGGCGTTCTTGTCGCCACCTCCGTTGTCGGACTGCTCAACAACTAGCACATCTCTGCCTTTCTTTTTCCTGTTGCCCCGCCGCCGGCTCTTCTTCTTGCAGGCGGTCTCTTCACCGTCGAGATCCTCCCGCTTCGGTATTCTCTCCGGAGTCTCCTCCCCTCCTCAAAGACGTGCACACTTGTCGGCCAGTATGATAGCTCATCGACGTCTCTCGATCTTGCACATCGCCATCTCCTCCGCATCTCTGCGGTTCCGCACGCTCGATGGAACGCAGCTGATCCTGCACGGGGTGGACATCTCGATGTTGTGCCGTACACAGCTGAATCTTTGAATATACTTGCGCAGGGCTCTCCTTCCTTCAGGCGAGCAGATGAAGGTCGCTTTCTTGGCCATGGGATTTGTGGTCACTGTAAAGCGCCCGAAAAACTGATGGCACAGATCTGCCCAAGAAGATATGGAGTTGTCCGGCAAGTGCATGAGCCAGACTGACGTTGGGCTTGAGCACCAGCGGGAAGTAGTTGGCAAGGATCTTGTCGTCTCGCCCCCCGACAGCCTGCACCGCGATGGTGTAGATGCTGAGGAACTCCGACGGATGCGTCTTGCCGTCGTACTTCTCCGGTACGTCTGGCTTGAAGTTTTTCTTCTTTGGGCCACTGGACTTGCCGCAGCTCACGAGTGAACGCAGGGCAACCTACCGCGTACGGCAAGTCGCCTGGTTCCTCTGGCGCGTGCATGTTGACAGAGGGCCTGGCGCGCTTGTCGGATTGACGTCGTGCTTCTCTTCGGCGCTCGATGCGAGTTCGAGCGTCCTCTTGCTGTCGATCGTGTAGCACTTGGCGCTGATCGCGATGAGCTCGTGGATCTGATGACGCAGTGGAGTCGCTGTCGAGGTGTATCCGGCGAGTCGTCGATCTTGGCCTTCGGGGCGGAGAGTGCATGGTGGTTGCACCCCCACCGGTCTCGTCGCCACCGGCTCACGTTTGGCGGTCCTGCCGCGGCAGCGACGCACTTTGGTTGCCAAGCGTCGCCGTTAAGCGAAGCCGATGAGACTTCAGATGTTGGCCCTCCACTCGTCGACCTCGTCGGCCGTTGGAGGGTAATCCGAGAGCGATTGAGCTCTCGCCAGAGCTTCGCTGGAGTAGTGGGTGGCGATGGCGAGCGGCGCGAGGCGGATATGCTCGGACTTCTATCTATGTTAGAAGGAGCATTATCCCGTCCGGCGACCGTGCCGCCGCTTCGCGCCAGCATGTTGGCGTGCAAGCTGGTCTTGAACGTCCCGAGATCCTCCAGCTCGATCTCGGTCCAACGAGCGTATGGCATTGTGAATGCCATGACGCTGTCGGTCCCACGCCTCCTGAGACGGGCGCGGTACATGTACGGACGCCGAGGTCTGCGCGGCCTTGTCCTTGGACTTGGTAGCACCGTGAGCTCCCCCGTCGCCGTCCATTCTTCCGTCGGCGTCCACCCCACCACCTGTTTGCTCCGGTGGTGGTGGGTTCGACGCGGACGGGGCTTCTGCCGCCGAGGCCTTCTTCTTCGGTGGCATATTGACAAAGATGATGAAGATCTAGCTCGCGTGGACGCCGGATCAGGTTCACACAACCTCGACGCCCCCTACCTGGCGCGCCAAAGATGTCGGGGCAGGCTGATCTGGCCCACGAACACCTATGGGGCCGGCGGACCGAGCCCCTTTCGGTTCGGCAGGGAGCGGAGGTCGCACGAAGAGCAGATCGAGGCGAAGCACGCGAGAGGTTTACCCAGCTTCGGAGCTCTCCCGGAGAGATAACACTCCTCTTGCTGCATGTCTAGGTGTATTGCGTTCTTGCTCAGAGCACTCGAATGCTACAAGATGCAGACGAGCAGCTAACGAGACCGAGCTGGAGGGAATCGATCGATTGACCAACCCCTTCTACGTTGCGCATGGGCCTCCTTTTATATGCTCAAAGGGGCTCCGGCAGGTGGCAACGTGACGGGGTACAAATGTAAAACTAGTGGTTGGTACACCTACTTGTACGATTATGCAGTGTAATGTACCCTAACCCCGACGGCGGGGACAAAGGCATTAAATGCCCATCTTGTCGCCCTAACAAGGCAAACATGGACCGTCAGGGGCGCCACCGTCCGCCACGATGGCAAACTTGTCAGCGTTGCTTGCCACCTCGCACCGCTGGCTGCACAGCCTCTCGCCACGCGCGCCTGGAAAGGCCCCAGGGCGACACGTTAGTGGATGCGCTGGAGCGTAGGTACAGAGAGGTGGTCTGCATGACAAGCGCCTTTGCCACGGTTGTTATCTTGTCGCGCCCGGAAGCTTGTCGCTCACCGGGCCTTCCCGGCAAGCTCCTCTTGCCGGGGCCTTGTCTTGTAAGTCCCTGGGGTGGCCTTCCCGGCAAGCTCCTCTTGCCGGGGCCTTGTCTCCTATGTGCCATGGGTGGCCTTCCCGGCAAGCTCCTCTTGTCGGGGTCTCATCTCTTTGGCTTAAATACTTTGTTCTTGAATGGCTCCAAGGAACCACGAAGGACCTTGGCGGTCACCCGGTAAGCCTTGCCGCGGAGGGCTGCAACTGCCCGTGCACAAGTTCGGGATACTAGGGTACCCCTACTCTAGTACACCGACAGATGGTTTTGGTTTCGAAGACCGAAACGGCTCCCGATGAGTTTCCTTGAACATAAATTTCAAGTACTACTCAAATGCGGTTCCACATGTCAGTGATGTACCTGGTCGTACATGTCATACCAAGCCGATGCGTGTCCCTTCGGTGAGATGCGGGTCCGACCGACCGTCTGTTGGTGTGACCGAGCGTCAAGTATTACGCGATGGAAAATTGTGGCTAGCAGGTGATTGTCAGGACCAAGCATTCAAAAACTCATGATAAATCAATTACCACCTTTTTCCAAATGACCAAGTATTTTCACAGAAATACAATACATATGGATAGAGTGATTGCCACGGTTGCAAACCGCCATGGTGCCACAAGCTCACTATAGCAGCAATCGAGTAGGTCACTGCATCGCTGGCGGGGAAGGAGGGCAGCTCACCTCGCATATGATGCATGCCCAGCGACGCCGCCGCAGCTGGTCCCGCGTTTTGGCTTCTCCTACCGCCTATTTCAATAGTTGCACCGGCTGCTGATACGTATCCAACGTATCTATAATTTTTGATTGTTCCATGCTATTATATTATTTGTTTTGGATGTTTTATATGCATTATTATGCTATTTTATATTATTTTTGGGACTAACTTATTAACCTAGAGCCCAATGCCAGTTTTTGTATTTTCCTTGTTTTTGAGTTTCGCAGAAAAGGAATACCAAACGGAGTCCAAACGGAATAAAACTTCAGGATGATTTTTCTTGGACTAGAAGACACCCCAGGGGACTTGGATTACAAGCCAGAAGAGCCACGAGGCGGTGGCAAGGGTGGAGGGCACGCCCTAGGGGGTGCCCTACCTTGTGGCCCCCTCGGGACTCCCCTGACCTAGCCCTTCGTCCTATATATTCACATATATTACAAAACCCTCAGAAGTATCCACGATAACACTTTTCCACCACCGCAACCTTCTGTTCCCGTGAGATCCCATCTTGGGGCCTTTTCCGGCATCCTGTCGGAGGGGGTTCGATCACAGAGGGCATCTACATCAACTCTGTTGCCCTTCCGATGGAGTGTGAGTAGTTTACCATAGACCTACCGGTCCATAGCTAGTAGCTAGATGGCTTCTTCTCTCTCTTTGATTCTCAATACCATGTTCTCCTCGATGTTCTTGGAGATCTATCCGATGTAATCTTCTTTTGCGGTGTGTTTGTCGAAATCTGATGAATTGTGGATTTATGATCAGCTTATCTATGAGTATTATTTGAATCTTCTCTGAATTCTTATATGCATGATTTGATATCTTTGTATTTGTCTTTGAATTATCGGTTTGGTTTGGCCAACTAGATTGGTTTTTCTTGCAATGGAAGAGGTGCTTAGCTTTGGGTTCAATCTTGTGTGATTTCACCCAGTGAAAAGGTAAGGGTAGCGAGACACGTATTTTGTTGCCCTCGAGGATAAAAAGATGGGGTTTTCATCATATTGCTTGAGTTTATTCATCTACATCATGTCATCATACTTAAGGCATTACTCCGTTCTTTATGAACTTAATACTCTAGATGCATGCTTGTAGGATCGAAAGTATGTCTAGAGGGGGTGATTAGACTACTTGACCAAATAAAAATCTAACCTTTTCCCAATTTTAAGTCTTGGCATATTTTAGCAACTTTGCACAAGTCAAGCAATCAACCTACACATGTTTATGTTGTACTAATTTCGTTTACACTTTGTCATTGCAGGTTTTGACAGATGGTGGGCTTGGGTCGAGAGCGCTCCGAGCCTCCTACCTCGGCGCATGGGAGGGGTGTTGTTATTGCACCCCAGAACCTTCGGAGAGTGCTGGTAGACAGCATGTAGACACCCCCAGCACCTTCGGCCGGGAGAGGAGGTCGGGGGAAGAAGAGGGGTGCAGGTAGAGGTGGACATGGCGCTGGGAGAGGTAGGAAGATTGTTCTGCCTTCCTCGCCACCACCCCCCGCTGAGTCTCCGGACCACCAGAGTGCTCCGTCTCAGGTGGACCCGTCTGACCTGGACCCGTGTCGGACTCCGGTCCACGAGCCTCTAGTTGCCGAGCCTCAGGTCCCAGTGTCTTCCTCCCAGGAGACCCGGGTCCCACAGTCTTCCTCCCAGGAGACTCGGGTCCCGCAGTCTTTGTCACACGTGACTCCGGAGACTAGCGACCATGCTGATGGTGTCGACGAGACCTTATGAAGATAGCTACAGCAAGGGCGAGCTAGTTGAGGAGGGCAAGAAGGTCTACTAGCATGGTGGTACTAAGCTACCGTCCGTGCCGGCGACCCGCGACCAGAGGTGGTTGATTCAGCATAACGGGGAGAAGTAAGTGCATTTACTCTTTTTTAACCTTTTGCCTTCATGTTTGTTCAAATTAATAACTAATGTGTTGGCCTGGTCATACTGTAGGGGTTGGATACACGCAGATGGTGTCCGCAGGCCCAACCAGGTCCTTGGTACTCTAGTCCGGCACCACTTCCCGGGGTGGGTCACGTCGCCCGGTGAGGGTGAGCTTCCACAGAGAGCACTGGCCTGGGAGCTGTACGAGGCTGCCCCGGCCCCACCGGGGGAGATGGTCGACGGTGTCGTGTGTGAAATGGTGGCCGACATTGTGAGACAGTGGTTTTGGGTAATTTCTCCTTTACAGAATTAAAAATCAACAGTACCTAGTGATTGTACTAATGATCAGTGTTGTCTTGTTTGATTGCAGACCTTCTACAGGTGTCTTGAGGAACACGAGGCGGACGTGGCTATGGTTCTTGAAGCCGAGTGCAAGCGCCTACTTCAAAAAACACGGCACGAGGCTCGGGTGTAGGCTGTCCGAGACTACTACGCCTCGACTAACATCAGGAGGCAGAAGAAGAAGTGTCGCGTCAAGTATCTGAGTAAGGACAAGTACATGAAGGTAATTACCTATTCTTAAGGCCTTGTACTAGTTTCCTTGATTTGATTCATAGGCGTAGCGCTGAAATTTCTCTCTGTCTAACTTAGGTGCCCCCAAGATGGTGTGCGGGTAAGATGGCCTGTTGGAAGAGGTTGGTGGATGAGTGGTGCTCTCCCCAATGGCTAGCCATCCACAACAAGGCCAGGGACAAGCATGCCCAAATGCAAGGTGTGCCACACCATCAAGGGAGCTCCAACCTGTTTGAGTATAGGGATCACTGGGTATGTGGTTCGATCCCTTAACGATTCATGCAATTTCATTCTTCATGATTGCTTTAATTACTAATTTACCCTGTTACTCTCTTTCAGGCGCATGAAATTATCGGTAACAGATAGTTTTATGATAAGGTAATTCGTAATGGGTAACAAGTAACAAAAGTAAACAAGCTGCAGCAAGGTGGCCCAATCCTTTTTGTAGCAAAGGACAAGCCTGGACAAATTCTTATATAAAGGAAAGCGCTCCCGAGGACACATGGGAATTATCGTCAAGCTAGTTTTCATCATGCTCATATGATTCGCGTTCGTTACATTGATAATTTCATATGTGGGTGGACCAGTGCTTGGGTACTGCCCTTCCTTGGACAAGCATCCCACTTATGATTAACCCCTCTCGCAAGCATCCGCAACTACGAAAGAAGAATTAAGGTAAACCTAACCATAGCATGAAACATATGGATCCAAATCAGCCCCTTATAAAGAAACGCATAAACTAGGGTTTAAGCTTCTGTCACTCTAGCAACCCATCATCTACTTATTACTTCCCAATGCCTTCCCCTAGGCCCAAACAATGGTGAAGTGTCATGTAGTCGACGTTCACATAACACCATTAGAGGAAAGACAACATACATCTCATCAAAATATCGAACGAATACCAAATTCACATGACTACTTATAACAAGACTTCTCCCATGTCCTCAGGAACAAACATAACTACTCACAAATCATATTCATGTTCATAATCAGAGGGGTATTAATGTGCATAAAGGATCTGAACATATAATCTTCCACCGAATAAACCAACTAGCATCAACTACAAGGAGTAATCAACACTACTAGCAACCCACAGGTACCAATCTGAGGTTTTGAGACAAAGATCAGATACAAGAGATGAACTAGGGTTTGAGAGGAGATGGTGCTGGTGAAGATGTTGATGGAGATTGACCCCCTCCCGATGAGAGGATCGATGGTGATGACGATGGTGACAATTTCCCCCTCCCGGAGGGATGTTTCCCCGGCAGAACAGCTCTGCCGGAGCCCTAGATTGGTTCTGCCAAGGTTCCGCCTCGAGATGCGGCGCTTCGTCCTGAAATCTTCCTTCTGATTTTTTCCAGGGCAAAAGACACCTTATACCAGAAGATGGGCATCGGGGGCTTCCATGTGGCCCACGAGGCAGGAGGCGCACCCAGGGGGTAGGGCGTGCCCTCCACCCTCGTGGACAGTGGGGAGCCCCCCTTTGGTGCTCTCTTCGCCCAAGATTTTTAATATATTCCAAAACTGACTTTCGTGGAGTTTCAGGACTTTTGGAGTTGTGCAGAATAGGTCTCTAATATTTGCTCCTTTTCCAGGCAAGAATTCCAGGTGCCGGCATTCTCCCTCTTCATGTAAACCTTGTAAAATAAGAGAGAAAAAGCATAAGTATTGTGAAATAATGTGAAGTAATAGCCCATAATGCAATAAATATCGATATAAAAGCATGATGCAAAATGGACGTATCAACTCCCCCAAGCTTAGACCTCGCTTGTCCTCAAGCGGAAGCCGATATCGAAAAATATGTCCACATGTTTAGAGACAGAGGTGTCGATAAAATAAAATATGGACATGAGGGCATCATGATCATTCTTAGAAAAGCAACATATATATATATATATTTTTTCATATGATTTCTTATGCTAAAGTAACAATCTATTCACAATGTCAAGTATGAATCAGAAACTTCATTGAAAAACTAGCAAACTATAATCTCAGTCATTGAAGCAATTGCAATTTATCATAACATCGGAAAGAGTCAATATAAGAGCTTTTCAGCAAGTCCACATACTCAACTATCATTTAGTCTTTCACAATTGCTAACACTCACGCAATAATTATGGTATGAAGTTTTAATCAGACACAGAGAAAGATAGGGGCTTATAGTTTTGCCTCCCAACCTTTTACCTCAAGGGTAACGTCAACAATAATGCTTTATGAAAACCCACATCCAATTGGATATATATATATATCAGGATCTTTCAAACACATAGTTCTTGCCAAAGGATAAAGTGTAAAAAGGAAGGGTGAAGATCACCATGACTCTTGTATAAGGTATAAGACAAAAATAAAAGATAGGCCCTTCGCAGAGGGAAGCAGAGGTTGTCATGTGCTTTTATGGTTGGATGCACAAAATCTTAATGCAAAATAACGTCATTTTATATTGCCACTTGTGATAGGGACCTTTATTATGGAGTCTGCCGCTTTTATTTCTTCCATATCACAATCTCGTATAAAGCTTATTTTCTCCACACTAATAGATCATACATATTTAGAGAGCAATTTTTATTGCTTGCAACAATGACAACTTGCTTGAAGGATCTTACTCAATCCATAGGTAGATATGGTGGACTCTCATGGCAAAACTGGGTTTAAGGATATTTGGAATCACAAGTAGTAACTCTACTTGGTGCAAAGAATTTGGCTAGCATGAGGGTTAAAGGAAAGCTCAACATGTTGGATGATCCATGACAATATAATATATTTCAGATATAAGAAAACATAACCCATTACATTTTCTTCCTTGTCCAACATCAATTTTTCAGCATGTCATATTTTAATGAGTGCTCACAATCATAAAAGATGTCCAAGATAGTATATTTATATGTGAAAACCTCTCTTTCTTTATTACTTCTTATTAATTGCAACGATGACCAAAACTATGTTTGTCAACTCTCAACAAATTTTATTCATCATACTCTTTATATGTGAAGTCATTACTCTCCATAAGATCAATACGATATGTTTATTTCTATTTATTCTTTCCTTTTTCTTTTATTCCCTCAAGATCATAGCAAGATAACCAAGCCCTCGACTCAAGACTAATCTTTATTATATATAGCTCATGGACTCGATTACATAGATAAGGATCAACACAAAAACTCAAAGCTAGATCATACTAAACTTTATTCTACTAGATCAAGCTATAACCAAAAGGATCAAACTAACAAAAACGGTAAAGATAGAAGTGTGATGGTGATACGATACCAGGGCACCTCCCCCAAGCTTGGAATTGCCAAGGGGAGTGCCCATACCCATATATTTATGTCTCTTTCTTCGGAGGTAGTGATGTGATATTTTTGGCGATGACGCCCCTTAGGATAAGGTTCTCTTCCTCGAGCTTATTGACTTGCTGCTTAAGATCCATTGTTTCCTTCCGGAGTTTACCCGCGACGGCTAAAGCTTCTTTCACCCATGGATGTTGCATAGCTGCGGGAGAACAAGTAACACTCTTTTTCATATTTTCATAAGAAAGAAATCTAGCATTGGGAGGGGTAACCGAATTTGGAATTGCAGAGCTCTAGAGTTCCTCCATCAGAAATCTGTCTTGGAGACGAGAGGTAACTTCTTGATGTTCCTGCATGGAATCTATCCTTTCCAAGTCGGCCTCCATCTCTTCCTCAGTTGATGGCCCAAAGTGATTAGCATCGCTGTTTGCTTTTGGCCACGGTGTCGGGTGAGATACCCGGCTCTCCCCGACTGACTCTTGAGAAGACATCTTGATCTAATCTGCGGCAGAAACAACTCAAAACAAAAAACAGAGGATTTTGTCGTGGTACGGTGGTCAAAACCTTCGGGAGATTATATAATGAATTTTTACCGACCAAAAGAAGTATCATGCAAGAAAACGGAGTCCGGAGGGCACACGAGGTGTCCACGAGGCACTGGGCGCGCACTCCACCCTCGTGGATGCCTCGTGTCCTTTTTGGACTACTTATTTTCCTATTTTCTTAAGTATTCTAAAATGGAGAAAAATTGCTGTTAGAACTGTTTTGGAGTCGGTTTACTTACCATACCACATACCTATTCCTTTTCAGAGTCTGAAACATTCTGGAAAGTGTCCCTTATGTACTCCTCCGGGGTAATGGTGTCAATAACATTGGTTTCACCATTTATGGGATTACCTGAGATATAATGTTTGATTCTTTGACCGTTCACCACCTTCGGATTTGTGCCTTCGAAGTTGTTGATTTTTATGGCACCGGAATGATAGACCTCCTCGATAACGTAAGGACCTTCCCATTTAGAGAGGAGTTTTCCTGCAAAAAATCTTAAACGAGAGTTGTATAACAAAACATAATCACCTAAATTAAACTCACGCTTTTGTATCTTGTTATCATGCCATCTTTTAACTTTTTCTTTAAACAGTTTGGCATTCCCATAGGCCTGGGTTCTCCACTCATCAAGTGAGCTAATGTCAAATAGTCTCTTCTCACCAGCAAGTTTGAAATCATAACTGAGCTCTTTAATGGCCCATTATGCCTTATGTTCCAGTTCGAGAGGTAAGTGACATGATTTTCCATAAACCATTTTATACGGAGACATACCCATAGGATTTTTATATGCAGTTCTATAGGCCCATAATGCATCATCAAGTTTCTTGGACCAATTCTTTCTAGATCTGTTAACAGTCTTTTGCAAAATTAATTTAATCTCTCTATTACCCAGTTCTACTTGACCAGTAGACTATGGGTGGTATGGAGATGCAATTCTATGATTAACATCATACTTAGCAAGCATTTTACGAAAAGCACCATGAATAAAATGAGAACCACCATCAGTCATTAAGTATCTAGGGACTCCAAACCTCAGAAAAATAACTTCTTTAAGCATCTTAGTAGAGGTGTTATGATCAGCACTACTAGTTGGAATAACTTCTAACCACTTAGTAACATAATCAACAGCAACTAAAATATGTGTATACCCATTGGAGGAAGGATACGGTCCCATATAATCAAAGCCCCAAACATCAAGTGGTTCAATAACAAGTGAATAGTTCATAGGCATTTCTTGACGTCTACTAATATTACCAATTCTTTGACATTCATCGCAAGACAAGACAAACTTGCGGTCATCTTTGAAGAGAGTAGGCCAATAAAAACCGGATTGCAATACCTTATGTGCAGTTCTATCTCCAGCGTGGTGTCCTCCATATGCCTCGGAGTGACACTTGCATAGGATCTGTTCTTGTTCATGCTCAGGTACACAACGTCTAATAACACCATCTACTCCTTTATAAAGGAGTGGGTCATCCCAAAAGTAATGTCTTAAATCATATAAAAACATTTTCTTTTGCTGGTATGTGAAACTAGGTGGTATAAATTTAGCAACAATGTAATTAGCATAATCAGCATACCATGGAGCAGTACGAGAAGCATTTTTCACAGCCAATTGTTCATCAGGAAAGCTATCACCAATAGGTAGTGGGTCATGAAGAACATTCTCTAACCTAGACAAGTTGTCTGCAACAGGGTTCTTGCTACCTCTTGAGCACTGCGTTGGTTCTCCCTTGAAGAGGAAAGGGTGATGCAGTAAAGTAGCGTAAGTATTTACCTCAGTTTTTTAGAACCAAGGTATCAATCCAGTAGGAGACCACGCGCGAGTCCCACGCACCTACACAAACAAACAAGAACCTCGGAACCAATGCGATAAAGGGGTTGTCAATCCCTTCACGGTCACTTACGAGAGTGAGATCTGATAGATATGATAGGATAATATTTTGGGTATTTTTATGATAAAGAGTAAATAGAGATGCAAAGTAAAACAAATGGCAATAGAAATAACTAAGTGTTGGAAGATTAATCTGATGGAAAATAGACCCGGGGGGCATAGGTTTCACTAGTGGCTTCTCTCAAGAGCATAAGTATTACAGTGGGTAAACAAATTACTGTCGAGCAATTGATAGAATTGAGCATAGTTATGAGAATATCTAGGTAAGATCATGTATATAGGCATCATGTCCGCGACAAGTAGACCGAAACGATTCTCATCTACTACTATTACTCCACACATCGACCGCTATCCAGCATGCATCTAGAGTATTAAGTTCATAAGAACAGAGTAATGCTTTAAGTAAGATGACATGATGTAGAGGGATAAACTCATGCAATATGATATAAAAACCCCATCTTTTTATCCTCGATGGAAACAATACAATACGTGCCTTGCTGCCCCCGCTATCACTTGGAAAGGACACCGCAAGATTGAACCCAAAGCTAAGCACTTCTCCCATTGCAAGAAAGATCAATCTAGTAGGCCAAACCAAATTGATAATTTGAAGAGACTTGCAAAGATAACTAATCATACATAAAAGAATTGAGAGAAGATTCAAATATTGTTCATAGATAAACTTGATCATAAACCCACATTTCATCGGTCTCGACAAACACACCACAAAAGAAGATTACATCGAATAGATCTCCACAAGAATCGTGGAGAACTTTGTATTGAGATCCAAAAAGAGAGAAGAAGCCATCTAGCTAATAACTATGGACCCGAAGGTCTGAGGTAAACTACTCACACATCATCGGAGGGGCTATGGTGTTGATGTAGAAGCCATCCGTGATCAATGCCTCGTGCGGCAGGACGCCGGAAAAGGCCCCAATATGGGATCTCACTGGTACAGAAGGTTGCGGCAGTGGAATTAGGTTTTCGTGGATGCTTCTGTTGGTTTTGGGGTACGTAGGTATATATAGGAGGAATAAGTATGTAGGTGGAGCAACGTGGGCCCCATGAGGGTGGAGGGCGCGCTTGGGGGTCGGCGCCTCGTGCTCTCCTCGTTGCTTTCTTTATGTGGAATCCAAGTCCCCTAGATCATGTTTGCTCCGAAAATCACGTTCCCGAAGGTTTCATTCCGTTTGGACTTCGTTCGATATTCTTTTTCTTCGAAACTCTGAAATAGGCAAAAAAAATAGCAATTTGGGCTGGGCCTTCTGTTAATAGGTTAGTCCCAAAAATAATATAAAAGTGTATAATAAAGCCCATTAAACATCCAAAACAGAATATAATATAGCATGGAACAACCAAAAATTATACATACGTTGAAGACGTATCAAGCATCCCCAAGCATAATTCTTGCTCGTCCTCGAGTAGGTAAATGATAAAAACAGAATTTTTAATGTGGAATGCTACTTAGCATAATTTCAATGTAGTTCTTCTTATTGTGGCACAAATGTTCAGATTCGATATGATTCAAGATAAAAGTTTAATATTGACATAAAAACAATAATACTTCAAGCATGCTAACCAAGCAATTATGTCTTATCAAAATAACATAGCCAAAGCAAGTTATCCCTACAAAATCATATAGTCTGGCTATGCTCCATCTTCCCCACACCAAATATTCATATCATGTACAACCCCGGTTTTAGCCAAGCCATTGGTTCATACTTTTTAACACGCTTCAGACTTTTCAACTTTTATGCAATACATGAGCGCAGGCCATGGATATAGCACTATGGTGGAATAAGGTATAATGTTAGGGGTTATGTGGGAAGACAAAAAAGGAGAAAGTCTCACATCGACGAGGCTAATCAACGGGCTATGGAGATGCCCATCAATTGATGTCAATGCAAGGAGTAGGGATTGTCATGCAACGTATGCACTAGAGCTATAAGTGTATGAAAGCTCAAACAAAAGAAACTAAGTGTGTGTGCATCCAACTTTCTTGCTCACGAAGACCTCGGGCATTTGAGGAAGCCCATCATTGGAATATACAAGCCAAGTTCTATAATGAAATTTCCCACTAGTATATGAAAGTGACAAAATGAGAGACTCTCTATCATGAAGATCACGGTGCTACTTTGAAGCACAAGTGTGGTAAAAGGATAGTAACATTGTCCCTTCTCTCTTTTTCTCTCATTTTTTTTATTTGGGACTTTTTTCTTTTTTTGCCTCTTTTTTTCTTTTTATTTAGTCCGGAGTCTCATCCTGACTTGTGGGGGGATCATAGTCTCCATCGTCCGTTCCTCACTTGGGACAATGCTCTAATAATGATGATCATCACACTTTTATTTACTTACAACTCATGAATTACAACCCAATACTTAGAACAAGATATGACTCTATGTGAATGCCTCCAGCGGTGTATTGGGATATGCAATGAATCAAGAGCGACATGTATGAAACAATTATGAATGGTGGCTTTGCCACAAATACGATGTCAACTACATGATCATGCAAAGCAATATGACAATGATGGAGCGTGTCATGATAAACGAAACGGTGGAAGGTTGCATGGAAATATATCTCGGAATGGCTATGGAAATGCCATAATAGGTAGGTATGGTGGCTGTTTTGAGGAACGTATAAGGAGGTTTATGTGTCATAGAGTGTATCATGTCACGGGGTTTGGACGCACCGGCGAAGTTTGCACCAACTCTCAAGGTGAGAAAGGGCAATGCACGGTATCGAAGAGGCTAGAAAATTGCGAAAAGGTAAGTGTGCGTATAATCCATGGACTCACATTAATCATAAAGAACTCATATACTTATTGCAAAAATTTATTAGCCCTCAAAGCAAAGTACTACTACGCATGCTCTTAGGGGAAGGGTTGGTAGGAGTTAACCATCGCACGATCCCGACTGCCACACAAAGGATGACAATCAACAAATACCTAATGCTCCGACTTCGTTACATAACGGTTCACCATACGTGCATGCTATGGGAATCACAAACTCCAACACAAGTATTTATCAATTTCACAATTACTCAACTAGCACAACTATGATAGTACCACCTTTATATCTCAAAACAATTATCAAGCATCAAATTTCTCATGATATTATGATTAAAGCAAATTGCCATTCTGTTTTAAGAATCTCAAAATAATATAAGTGACGCATAAGAGATCAATAGTTTCTATAAAACAAATCCACCACCGTGCTCTAAAAGATATAAGTGAAGCACTAGAGCAAAAACTATATAGCTCAAAAGATATAAGTGAAGCACATAGAGTATTCTAATAAATTCTGATTTGTGTGTGTCTCTCTCAAAAGGTGTGTACAGCAAGGATCATTGTGGTAAACTAAAAAGAAAAGACTCAAATCATACAAGACGCTCCAAGAAAAACACATATCATGTGGTGAATAAAAATATAGCTCCAAGTAAAGTTACCGACGGAAGTAGACGAAAGAGGGGATGCCTTCCGGGGCATCCCCAAGCTTTCACTTTTTGGTGTCCTTAGATTATATTGGGGTGCCATGGGCATCTCCAAGCTTATGCTCTTGCCACTCCTTGTTCCATAATCCATCAAATCTTTTACCCAAAACTTGAAAACTTCACAACACAAAACTTACAGAAAATCTCGTGAGCTCCGTTAGTGAAAGAAAACAAAATACCACCTCAAGGTAATGTAATGAACTCATTCTTTATTTATACTGGTGTTAAACCTACTGTATTCCAACTTCTCTATGGTTTATAAACTATTTTACTAGCCATAGATTCATCAAAATAAGCAAACAACACACGAAAAACAGAATCTGTCAAAAACAGAACAGTCTGTAGTAATCTGTAACTAACGCAAACTTCTGGAACTCAAAAAAATCTGCCAAAATAGGAAGACCTAGAAAATTTGTTTATTGATCTTCTGCAATTGGAATCAGTATTTTATCACGTCCTGGTGATTTTTAATAATTTTTTTCGTGAACAGAAAGTTTCTGGAATTTTCAGCAAGATCAAATAACTATCATCCAAGAAGATCCTATAGGTTTAACTTGGCACAAACACTAATTGAAACATAAAAACAAATATAACCAGAGGCTAGAACAAATATTTATTCCTAAACAGAAGTAAAAGCAAAAACTAAAAATAAAATTGGGTTGCCTCCCAACAAGCGCTATCGTTTAACGCCCCTAGCTAGGCATAAAAGCAAGGATAGGTCTAGGTATTGCCATCTTTGGTAGGCAATCCATAAGTGGCTCTCATAATAGATTCATAAGGCTTTCTAGGGAAGTGTTCCATGCCTTTCCTTAATGGAAATTGGAATCTAATATTCCCTTCCTTCATATCCATAATTGCACCAATCGTTCTAAGGAAAGGTCTACCAAGAATAATAGGACATGAAGGATTGCACTCTATATCAAGAACAATGAAATCTACTGGCACATAGTTACTATTTGCAACAATAAGAACATCATTAATTCTTCCCATAGGTTTCTTAATAGTGGAATCCGCAAGGTGCAAGTTTAAAGAGAACCTAACAAATCACATAAAGTTTTTGGAATCGTGGAAACACTAGCACCTATAACATCCCAAATTTTCAATTTGGAATGTTATACATTAGATCATCATTGCATATCACATTTTATTGCATTTTGGTTGATCCTAAAAATTCTACGAAACTCAAGGACCCACGGAGAGAGTTGGGGATTTCATTATTTTCATATTTGAGTTTTTCTCGAATTTTGAAAAGAGGATCTTTGATTTCAATTATTTTTCTCTTGAATATTTCTTTTATAAAAATAAAAGAGACAGGATAAAATGACTTCCTCAAAATAAAGAAATATCAGATATTTAATATTAAAATCAAATAAGATTTTTATTCGGAGTTTTGTCGCTATTTTATTTGAATTAGGAATAATATGCGTTTTTCAAAATTTCATATTAGGCCCAAGTAAATGTTCACCTAGTCCGGCCTATTTTTCGAGGATGGGGAAATTTTATTTCGGGATTTTTGGAGTCCTTTTAGTATTTCTTTTCTTTCTTTTTCTGCATGTCGGAATTATTAAAAAAAAAGTCAAACTGACTTCGGGCCGTACCCGGCCAGGAGACCTTGGGTCGGCCCCTTTATAAACCGCTTTTGCAGCCCAACCAGCCCGCCCAAACCCTACCCACCCCCGCATTGCCCCGCTCAATCTTGCCGCCCTTACCCGTCCGTGCCGCCGATTGCCGCCCGAAGCTGCGCCGCCCGCCAAAGTTCGAGGTAGCCGCCGTTTTAAAAAAAACGATCAGTTTTATTTCGTAAACCCTAGTTTCGTTTTATTTAGATCTGTTCGGTTTATTTTTATTGGTTTAGTTATTTAGCGAACGTTCGTCAGTAGGTTCATTTTAACGAACAGTTTTCACCGTTTAACGGTAGACAGCGAACGTTCGTTCGTTAGCCTGTTCTTCAGTTTTTCTTTTTCTCGGATTTTCCGCGATTATTTTCGGTCGCGATTTCTGATCCGATTCTCGTTTTTGTATAACTTTTCGCTCGTTTATCGGAATCAGGCGGTTCAAGTGCCCAAAGTTTCGTCTTGAAACCCTCTTTCTGTTTAGCCAACTTAAACTAGTTTTTGCTACTGTAAAATTTGACTTTAGTCCAGATTAGTAAACGAAGCTTGTTTCTTTCGCCGTTTGAGTTTTCTTGCTTCGTTTGATTTGATTCTTTTTGCAAACCGGAGTTCTAAAGTTAAACTTTCTTGTTAGATCTCTTATTTGAGTTTTACCCATGCTGTTGTTTGTTTGCTTATTGTATGCTTGTTTGTTTGCGATAGAGTACCCGGAGTGCGATGCGTGCTACTACGAGTCTCTAGGTTTCGCGGATCATCAGCAAGGCAAGTAACACTTTGATCATACCTCTTTACTACCCAGTTTTATTGCATTAGATCAATCCTCAAACAATTGCATGGTTAGGATCTGAATTAAATTGTGGGTTGGGAAGTAGCTGAGGTAGTACCTATTCACCTGTTTATTATCAAACCGTGGGAGTTACTTCTACGTTATGCTTATATTGTCGTGCTATGCTCGGAGACGTGGATTGGGTTTGAGTGTATTCATGACACATGTGAGATTGTTAATTAATGGTTAAACTTAAGGTGGCAACTTAAATACACATCTGGGTGGATTGAGGCACCTGGGGAACCCAGTGATTGCCTGTATTCTTGGAAATCCCGGGGTACCGTGTGATTCTCCTATGGACTGCCACCCAGGCTTAAAGGGATCATGAGATTATTCATACTAGAAACTTTCGTGTGCAGCCACAAGCTATTATGGGCTCTAGCAAAGTTGATTAAGTCGTGTGAACTCTTACAGTGGTAGACTAGCAGATGTAGGTGGTACTGTCTACCCATCGTAAGGTGCTAACGCTTCTGAAAGACTATGTCTCGGTCATCCGTTTCTCAAATACCATGTAGTGCGAGAAATTCAACGGAGGAGATCGAGTCTTGTGGGGAAAAGTGCGCAAACCTCTGCAGAGTGTACAAACTAATCGTGGTTATCCGTGTCCCCGGTTATGGACATCTTGAGTATCTGGTTCTTGGATTATCATGTTGATCTCATCACTACATAATTAATTTGATGGGTTGTTAATGATTACTTTTAATTGGGATTGAGAGGGGGTTTACCTTCTCAATGTTTTCAACAAACTTTGTAGTTAAATAAAATATATTCCTTTGCAGTAGGGAAAATTGGCTTTTCACAGAACATATTAACCATACAGCCTCCACCAGTCATATATGCATGTAGTGATAGCATTATTCTGTTCATTACTATCTTGTGTTACATTGCCAGCATATTCCATGTGCTGACCCGTTTCCGGGCTGCAACGTATCATGTTGCAGACTTTTTAGACGACAAGTAAGGAGCCTTAGGTCGTGGTCTTTCACTCAGTGATGCCGTTGGAGTTGATGGACTCACTTTATCTTCCAAGCCTTCTGTTGTTAACGTTTTAGATGGCCTTAAGCCATGTTTATTGTAATAAGTTCGCTTTTGAGACATTCGATGTAATAAGTGTGTGTTTGCTACTCTGTTATAAATCCTTCAAGTACTGTGTGTGTCAGCATTACCAATCCAGGGATGACACTTATGCATAGAGATCAGACTGTTTGAGGTCTGGTCGCTACAAAGATGGTATCAGAGCACACGCTGACTGTAGGACACGACCACTAAGCTAAAGCCCTAGATCACTACTCTCTTTTCATTTCAAACTCCTCTCCATTTTTCTACTCTTTAGGATGGCGGATGCAAGGATCAAGTTCACGCAACCGGATGAAGACACCCCTTTTGGACGCCACTTGAAGGAAGTCACTAGGTACCTGAACATCATAATATCAAGCTTCACCGGGACTTACAACGCCACTTTACCAGAAGAGGAGCGCTGGATGATTCAAGTTCAAGTTCCAGGAAGGACATTCACGCCAGTCACTGTGCCGATAGAGTTTTCCTTCGATGCCCCAACCTAGAGTCTAGGAAAGAGTATGGCAGCTCACATCACCATGTGACGCATTGGAGAAGTTTACCACAATGATCTCAAGGATACAATCTACCAGATTTGTGGGCGCCGAGATGAGCAATGGGAGATGATCAGCACCAGGAAGGATAGATCGATTGCCTCTTTCATCCAGGAGTTAAAACCAACACATTCGACGCCAGGAGAACCAGATGTGCGCAGGCATGGCGGATTTGAAGAAAGCAATGACAAGGATCACGGAACTTGAGGAAGAACTCAAGGCTACACGCGAAGATTATATGGAGGAAATCGTCGTACTAGTGGAGAAGAATAACAACCTGACCAGGAAGCTAGGAGTTTTCATGGGAGACCCTGCGCCAGGAGGAGAAGATGACAGTTCCACTTGCCCGGAGAACTACATCATCATCGGCATTTACACCGACTGGACCACAGACGATAGCAATGATGACTATGTTGATGAAGCTGGAGCAGATATCATGGAGTCTTCGACCGAGCAATTTTCTAGTCGACCACCATATCAGTAGTAGTATTCCACCATGTATATAGTATAGTCCAAACACTTTTGTAACGATAGTTCTAGACCGATTGTATGCCCTTGTTTGATTTGATTGAGTGATATGTTTGTGTTTGTCTCATGTGCATATGGGTAGTGTTTTCCCCTAGACCTCATTCTATTCTGTTTTCTCATATTTTCTAAACCTAGCAGATGCCTCCAAGACGCGACAATGGATTTTCTTTCCCACCGGAGCTCACTCAGTTGATCCAGCAGCATAATGCATTGATGCAGATACTAGTCTAGAATCAGAACCAAGGGAACAAAAACAACAACAACCCACCACCACCCCCACCAGTTGATCACTTAGCCCGTTTTCTTAGGCTGAATACGCCGGTGTTCTCCGGTAGCACCGAGCCGATTGTTGCAAATGATTGGCTTCACAAGATTGAAAGGGAGTTGACCACTGCAGGATGCACAGATGCGGAGAGAGTGCGTTTTGCCGCACATCAGCTTGATGGAGCCGCAGCATCTTGGTGGGAGAATTTCATAGTCACTTACCCTATTGATACTGTGACATGGGACCAGTTCCAGCAGGCTTTTCGCACTGCCCATGTTTCAGCAGGAGCTATGGCCATGAAGAAGCGTGAGTTTCGCAACTTACGCCAAGGAGGGCGCACTGTTGGCCAATATGTGGATGACTTTAGTAAGTGAGCATGTTATGCCCCAGATGACGTTGCTACAGATGCAGCTAAGAAGGAGAAGTTTCTAGAAGGACTGAATGATGAGCTGAGCATGCAGTTGATGGTGGCAAATTTCAATAACTATCAGGAGTTGGTGGATAGAGCTCTCATGCTCGAAGGGAAGCAGCAGCAGATTGACATCCGCAAAAGGAAGTATGGACAAGGGAAGTACAATTCTGGAGCCTAGAAGAGACCCCGTTACACCCCGAATTCAGGAGGACTTGTTCATAACCATGGAGGCCACGCTCATAATGGAGGAAGTTCGCACAATCATAGTGGCCCTAAGAATGGTAATGGTAATGGAGGAAGTAGCGGACAGAACCGTTCCAACCCGGCAACACCCGCCAAGAAAGACCTAAGCCACGTTACTTGCTACAAATGCCAGAAGACCGGACAATACGCCAATGAGTGTCCTGAAGCTAAGAATGGAAACGGCAATGGAAGCTCTGGGAAGAAGCCCAACCCTTTCATCAGGGGACAATTGAACCACGTTAACGTGGAGGAGGTTGAAGCCCAGCCAGATGCAGTAATAGGTAAGTTTTTGGTTAAGTCATTTACTGCAGTCGTACTTTTTGATACTGGTGCATCGCATTCATACATATCAAGGGGATTCGTGGATAAGTTTAAACTGCCAACCAAGCCCTTAGGTCACCCATGTTAGTAACCTCGCTAGGAGGAGAGTATATGGCTAGCCTATGGTGTGATCGGTTACCATTAAGGATTGGTAACTACTTGTTCCCCTCAGACCTAATAGTATTGGAGTCACAAGGATTGGATGTGATATTAGGCATGGATTGGTTATCGAAGTATGGAGGGAACATTGACTGCGCCAGTAAGTCGATTTTGCTTACCACCCCAGAAGGAAGAAGGATCAAGTATGTATCCCTGCATGTGCGGAATAGGACTCAAGTAAATTCCTTATCAGGAGTTGTAAAGGAGGAAGTACCAGTGATGAAGGATTTCCCGGATGTATTTCCAGAAGAGTTGCTAGGCATGCCACCAGATAGGGACATTGAGTTTTTGATTGAGCTTTTGCCAGGCACAGGGCCAATATCTAGGAGACCGTCTGTAATGCCCGCAAAGGATTTAGAGGAAATTAAGAAGCAGATTAAGGAGTTACTGGATAAAGGTTATATCCGCCAAAGTTCGTCACCTTGGGGATCACCAGTACTTCTAGTGGAGAAAAAGGATGGATCGTTGAGGATGGTTGTTGATTATCGAGGATTGAATGAAGTGAAGATCAAGAACAAGTACCCACTGCCGATGATCAATGATTTGTTTGACCAGCTCCAAGGAGCAAAGGTGTTTTCCAAGATCGATTTGCGATCAGGGTATCACCAGCTGAAGATTCGAGAGCAGGACATACCTAAGACAGCTTTTACAACGAGGTACGGGTTGTATGAATATACCGTTATGTCATTTGGTCTGACTAAAGCACCTGCCTATTTTATGAACATGATGAACAAAGTGTTTATGGAGTTTTTGCATAAGTTCGTTGTGGTGTTCATTGATGACATTCTGGTCTACTCGAATAACGAAGAGGAACATAAAGAGCATTTGCGTTTGGTACTTGGTAAGCTCAGAGAACATCAGTTATACGCCAAGTTTAGCAAGTGCGAGTTTTGGATGAAGGAAGTTAGATTTCTTGGACATGTTATACGGAGAAGGAATAGTAGTAGACCCCACCAAAGTTGTCACTGTGACAAATTGGGAGTCACCCACGTCAGTTGGAGAGATTCGGAGTTTTCTTGGACTCGCCAGATATTACCAGAGGTTCATTGAGAATTTCTCAAAGATTGCAAAGCCCATGACGGAGTTGTTGAAGAAGGACACCAAATTCAATTGGACTGAGGAATGTGAGGCCAGTTTTCAGGAGTTGAAGAGACGCTTGGTTACATCACCAGTGTTGATTCTGCCAGATCAACGCAAAGATTATGAAGTGTATTGCGACGCTTCTTGTCGAGGACTTGGAGCCGTACTTATGCAAGAAGGAAGAGTTGTTTCATATGCCTCACGACAGCTTAAACCCCATGAGTTAAATTATGTTACGCATGATTTGGAGTTAGCAGCCGTAGTGCATGCGTTGAAGACATGGAGACATTTTCTCATCGGAAACCATTGTGAGGTATACACGGATCACAAGAGTTTGAAGTATATCTTCACGTAGAAGGAGTTGAATCTCAGGCAGAGGAGATGGTTAGAGCTAATAAAGGATTATGATATGAGATTGCATTATCATCCCGAAAAGGCTAACGTAGTAGCCGATGCGTTGAGCCCAAAAAGTCATGTCAACACACTCATGACCGGAGAGTTACCCAAGGAGTTAGCAGAAGAACTTCCCGAGCTATGTTTGGAGATAGTTCCAAGAGGTTATGTAGCAGCTTTGGAGATTCAGTCTACCTTGATGGATAAGATCAGAGAAGCTTAGAAGACGGACAAGGAAATTGCCGAGATAAAGGAACGGATGAGCAAAGGAAAGGCTAAAGGATTTCATGAGGATGAGCACGATACCTTATGGTTTGAGGACCGCGTATATGTGCCAAATGATTAGGAGATCAGGAAGTTGATTCTGCAAGAGGCCCATGATTCGCCATATTCGATTCACCCAGGAAATACCAAGATGTATCTGGATTCGAAGGATAGTTTCTGGTGGACCGGAATGAAGAAGGATATTGCAGAGTATGTAGCAGTTTGTGATGTATGTCAGAGAGTGAAAGCAGAGCATCAGAAGCCAGCCGGATTGCTACAACCATTGCTGATAGCCGAATGGAAGTGGGATAAACTAGGCATGGACTTTATCACAGGATTACCCAGGACTCGTTCAGGCTATGACTCGATATGGGTTGTAGTCGATCGTTTGACGAAGGTAGCCCATTTCATCCCCGTGAAGACCACTTACACCAGCGCTCAGTTGGCAAAGATATACATGACCAGGATCGTATGTCTGCATGGAGTTCCGAGAACCATTGTATCAGATAGAGGAACCCAGTTTACCTCAAAGTTTTGGAATCAGTTGCATGAAACTTTGGGAACCAGGCTAGAGTTCAGTACAACTTTTCACCCACAGACGGATGGACAGACTAAAGAGTCAATCAGATTCTGGAGGACATGTTGAGAGCTTGTGCGCTAGACTATGGATCTAGTTGGGACGATAATATGCCGTATGCAGAGTTCTCTTACAACAACAGCTATCAAGCCAGTTTCAAGATGGCCCCTTTTGAAGCACTGTACGGAAGGAGGTGCAGAACACCGTTGTTGTGGGACGAAGTTGGAGACCGACAGTTGTTTGGACCAGATTTGATTAAAGAGTCTGAAGAGAAGGTTAAGCTGATTCGCGATAGACTCAAGGTAGCCCAGTCCAGGCAGAAGAGTTATGCGGATTCTAAATGCAAGGAGACAGTTTATGAAGTCAGAGACAGAGTGTATCTTCGTGTATCCCCACTTCGAGGAGTGAAGCGCTTTGGAGTTAAGGGAAAGTTAGCGCCACGTTTTGTGGGACCATACAGAGTTTTGGAACGTATGGGAGAAGTTGCCTACAAGTTGGAATTACCCGAAGGATTGTCAGGAGTTCACGATGTGTTCCATGTTTCTCAGTTGAAGAAGTGCCACGCAGAGATGGCTGATATTCCTCTGAGAGATACAGTTACCGGAAGCGTCTGATTGGATAATGATTTACCTATGAGGAGAAACCAGACAAGATACTCGAGTTTGCCAGCCGAGTTACACGCAACAAAGTAATCAAGTTCTGCAAAGTTCAGTGCAGTCACCATACCGAAGATGAAGCCACCTGGGAACGAGGGGAAGACCTACGGAAGGATCACTCTCACCTATTTTCTAGCCAACCCGAATCTCGAGGGCGAGATTCATCTTAAGGGGGTAGGTTTGTAACATCCCAAATTTTCAATTTGGAATGTTATACATTAGATCATCATTGCATATCACACTTTATTGCATTTTGGTTGATCCTAGAAATTCTACGCAACTCAAGGACCCACGGGAGAGTTGGGGATTTCGTTATTTTCATATTTGAGTTTTTCTCGCATTTTGAAAAGAGGATCTTTGATTTTAATTATTTTTCTCTTGAATATTTCTTTTATAAAAATAAAAGAGAGAAGATAAAATGACTTCCTCAAAATAAAGAAATATCAGAGATTTAATATTAAAATCAAATAAGATTTTATTCGGAGTTTTGTCGCTATTTTATTCGAATTAGGAAAATATGCGTTTTTCAAAATTGCATTTTAGGCCCAAATAAATGTTCACCTTGTCCGACCTATTTTTAGAGGACGAGGAAATTTTATTTCGGGATTTTTGGAGTCTGTTTAGTATTTCTTTTCTTTATTATTTTGCACTTCGGAATTATGAAAAAAAAAGTCAAACCGACTCGGGCCGTACCCGGCCAGGAGACCTCGAGTCGGCCCATTTATAAGCCGCCGCCCGCACCCCGCAGCCCAACCAGTCCCGCCGCCGCCCAAACCCTAACCCCGCCGCCATGCCGATGTTGTCATGCCGTCACGCCGCCCGCCACGCCTTACGCCGCCACGCCGCGTACCACCGACCACCGCCCGAGCTGTTGCGCCGCCACGGAGTTCGAGGTAGCCGCCGGTTTTAAAAAAACGATCAGTTTTATTTCATAAACCCTAGTTTTGTTTTCTTTAGATTGGTTCGGTTTATTTTTATTGATTTAGTTATTTAGCGAACGTTCGTCAGTACGTTCGTTTTAACGAACGATTTTCACCGTTTAACCGCAGACAGCGAACATTCGTTCATTAGCATGTTCGTTAGTTTTTCTTTTTCTCGGATTTTCCGCGATTATTTTCGGTCGCGATTTCTGATCCAATTCTCGTTCTAGTATAACTTTTCGCTCGTTTATTAGAATCGGGCGATTCAAGCGCCCAGAGTTTCGTCTCGAAACCCTCTTTCTATTTAGCTAACATAACAAGTTTTTGCTACTGTAAAATTTGACTTTAGTCTAGATTAGTAAACAAAGCTTGTTTCTTTCGCCGTTTGAGTTTTGTTGCTTCGTTTGATTTGATTCTTTTTGCAAACCGGAGTTCTTAAGTTCTAATTTATGGTTAGATCTCTTATTTGAGTTTTACCCGTGCCCTTGTTTGTTTGCTTATTGTATGCTTGTTTGTTTGCGATAGAGTACCCGGAGTGCGAAGCGTGCTACTACGAGTCTCTAGATTTCGCGGATCATCAGCAAGGCAAGTAACACTTTGATCATACCTCTTTACTACCTAGTTTTATTGCATTAGATCAATCCTCAAACAATTGCATGGTTAGGATCTGAATTAAATTGTGGTTTGGGAAGTAGCTGAGGTAGTACCTATTCACCTATTTATTATCAAACCCTGGGAGTTACTTCTACGTTATGCTTATATTGCCATGCTATGCTCGTAGACCTGGATTGGGTTTGGGTGTATTCATGACAGATGTGAGATTGTTAATTAATGGTTAAACTTAAGGTGGCAACTTAAATACACATCTGGGTGGATTGAGGCACCTGGGGAACCCAATGATTGCCTGTATTTTTGGAAATCCCGGGGTACCGTGTGATTCTCCTATGGACTGCCACCCAGGCTCAAAGGGATCACGAGATTATTCATACTATAAACTTCCGTGTGCATCCACAAGCTATTATGGGCTCTAGCATAGTTGATTAAGTTGTGTGAACTCTTAAAGTGGTAGACTAGCAGATGTAGGGGATGTAGGTGGTACTGTCTACCCATCGTAAGGTGCTAACGCTTCTGAAAGACTATGTCTCGGTCATCCGCTTCTCAAACACCATGTAGTAGAAATTCAACGGAGGAGATCGCGTCTTGTGGGGAAAAGTGTGCAAACCTCTGCAGAGTGTACAAACTAATCATGGTTAGCCGTGTCCCCGGTTATGGACATCTTGAGTATCTGGTTCTTGGATTATCATATTAATCTCATCACTACATAATTAATTTGATGGGTTGTTAATGATTACTTTTAATTGGGATTGAGAGGGGGTTTACCTTCTCAATGTTTTCAACGAACTTTGTAGTTAAATAAAATATATTCCTTTGCAGTAGGGAAAAATTGGCTTTTCGCAAAACATATTAACCATACAGCCTCCACCAGCCATATATGCATGTAGTGATAGCATTATTCTATTCATTACTCTCTTGTGTTACATTGCCAGCATATTCCATGTGCTGACCCATTTCCGGGCTGCAACGCATCATGTTGCAGACTTTTCATACGACGAGTAAGGAGCCTTAGGTTGTGGTCTTTCACTCAGTGATGCCGTTGGAGTTGATGGACTCACTTTATCTTCCAAGCCTTCCGCTGTTAACGTTTTAGATGGCCTTAAGCCATGTTTATTATAATAAGTTCTCTTTTGAGACATTCGATGTAATAAGTGTGTGTTTGCTACTCTGTTATAAATCCTTCAAGTACTGTGTGTGTCAGCATTACCGATCCAGGGATGACACTTATGCACAGAGATCAGACTGTTTGAGGTATGGTCGCTACAACACCCAAATCACACAAAGCATAGCATTCATGATCTTTAATTTTAATTTTAATAGTAGGTTCCCACTCATCATAAAGTTTTCTAGGGATAGAAACTTCCAACTCAAGGTTTTCTTCATAAGATTGCATCAAAGCATCAACGATATGTTTAGTAAAAGCTTTATTTTGGCTATAAGCATGAGGAGAATTTAGCACGGATTGTAACAAGGAAATACAATCTATCAAAGAGCAATTAACACAATTCAATTCCTTGAAATCCAAAATAGTGGGTTCATTAATATCTAAAGTTTTGATCTCTTCAATCCCACTTTTACCAATGTTTGCATCAAGATCTAAAAACTATGAATTTTTGGGACGCCTTCTAGGTAAAGGTGACTCATATCCAGTCCCATCATTATCAAGCTTCATATTGCAAAACAAAGATTTAATAGGGGACACATCAATAACTTTTAGATCTTCATCTTTATTCTCATAAAAACTAGAAGAACATGCTTTTACAAAGCAATCTTTCTTGGCACGCATCCTAGCGGTTCTTTCTTTGCACTCGTCAATGGAAATTCCCATGGCTTTGAGAGACTCATTGATATCATGCTTAGGTGGAATAGATCTAAGTTTCAAAGAATCAACATTAAGAGAAATTCTATCAACGTTCCTAGCCAATTCATCAACCTTGAGCAATTTTTCTTCAAGCAAAGCATTGAAATTCTTTTGTGAATTCATAAACTCCTTAACACTAGTCTCAAATTCAGAGGGCATACTATTAAAATTTCCATAAGAGTTGTTGTAGGAATTACCAAAATTATTAGAGTAATTACTAGGGAACGGCCTAGGATTAAAGTTTCCTCTATATGCGTTGTTACCAAAATTATTCTTACCAACAAAATTCTCATCCATAGATTCATTATTATTCTCAATCAAAGTAGACAAAAGCATATCATTAGAATCAGAAGAAACACTTTTAGTAGCAAAAAATTTCATAAGTGCCTCCCGCGGCCAAATCTAAAAGATTTCTAGAAGAAAAATTCAACACGGCATAAATTTTTTGTATAATCATCCAAAGATTCAAACCGTGTGTAGGGCAATTACGTATCATTAATTTCATCCTCTCCCAAGCTTGTGCAACATGTTCATGATCAGGTTGCTTAAAATTCATTATATCGTTTCTAAGAGAGATGATTTTAGCGGGAGGAAAATACTTAGAGATAAAAGCATCTTTGCACTTATTCCATGAATCAATGCTATTTTTAGGCAAAGACGAAAACCAAACTTTAGCACGATCTCTAAGCGAAAAAGGAAATAGCTTAAATTTAACAATATCATTGTCTACATCTTTCTTCATTTGCATATCACACAAATCAATGAAGCTATTTAAATGGGTAGTGGCATCTTCACTAGGAAGGCCGGCGAATTGATCTTTCATGACAAGATTCAACAAAGCAGCATTAATTTCACAAGACTCAGCATCGGTAAGAGGAGCAATCGGAGTGCTAAGAAAATCATTGTTGTTGGTATTGGTAAAGTCACACAATTTAGTATTGTCTTGAGCCATCGTGACAACCAAGCAATCCAACACACGAGCAAACAAGAAGCAAGCGGAAAAGAGGCGAACAGAAAAGAGAGGGCGAATAAAACGGCAAGGGTGAAGTGGGGGAGAGGAAAACGAGAGGCAAATGGCAAATAATGTAATGCGAGGGAGATGAGTTTGTGATGGGTACTTGGTATGTCTTGGCTTGTGCGTAGACTCCCCGGCAACAGCGCCAGAAATGGCTTGTTGACGGGAAATCAAATCTTGACTTGACTTGGCGCGTATCTCCCCGGCAACGGCGCCAGAAATCCTTCTTGCTACCTCTTGAGCACTGCGTTGGTTTTCCCTTGAAGAGGAAAGAGTGATGCAGTAAAGTAGCATAAGTATTTCCCTCAGTTTTTGAGAACCAAGGTATCAATCCAGTAGGAGACCACGCGCGAGTCCCACGCACCTACACAAACAAACAAGAACCTCGCGACCAATGGGATAAAGGGGTTGTCAATCCCTTCACGGTCACTTATAGAGTGAGATCTGATAGATATGATAGGATAATATTTTTGGTATTTTTATGATAAAGAGTAAATAGAGATGCAAAGTAAAATAAACGGCAATAGAAATAACTAAGTGTTGGAAGATTAATATGATGGAAAATAGACCCGGGGGCCATAGGTTTCACTAGTGGCTTCTCTCAAGAGCATAAGTATTACGGTGGGTAAACAAATTACTGTCGAGCAATTGATAGAATTGAGCATAGTTATAAGAATATCTAGGTATGATCATGTATATAGGCATCACGTTCGCGACAAGTAGACTGAAACGGTTCTGCATCTACTACTATTACTCCACACATCGACCGCTATCCAGCATGCATCTAGAGTATTAAGTTCATAAGAACAGATAATGCTTTAATTAAGATGACATGATGTAGAGGGATAAACTCATGCAATATGATATAAACCCCATCTTTTTATCCTCGATGGCAACAATACAATACGTGCCTTGCTGCCCCTGCTTTCACTGGGAAAGGACACCGCAAGATTGAACCCATAGCTAAGCACTTCTCCCATTGCAAGAAAGATCAATCTAGTAGGCCAAACCAAACTGATAATTCGAAGAGACTTGCAAAGATAACCAATCATACATAAAATAATTCAGAGAAGATTCAAATATTGTTCATAGATAAACTTGATCATAAACCCACAATTCATCGGTCTCGACAAACACACCGCAAAAGAAGTTTACATCGAATATATCTCCACAAGAATCACGGAGAACTTTGTATAGAGATCCAAAAAAGAGAGAAGAAGCCATCTAGATAATAACTATGGACCCGAAGGTCTGAGGTAAACTACTCACACATCATCGGAGGGGCTATGGTGTTGATGTAGAAGCCCCCCGTGATCAATGCCCCTCCTCGGGACGCCGGAAAAGGCCCCAAGATGGGATCTCACGGGTACAGAAGGTTGCGGTGGTGGAATTAGGTTTTCGTGGATGCTTCTGTTGGTTTCGGGGTACGTAGGTATATATAGGAGGAAGAAGTACGTCGGTGGAGCAACGTGGGCCCCACGAGGGTGGAGGGCGCGCCTGGGGGGGTAGGCGCACCCCCTGTCTCGTGCTCTCCTTGTTGCTTTGTTTACATGGACTCCAAGTCCTCTGGATCACATTTGCTCCAAAAATCACGTTCCCGAAGGTTTCATTCCGTTTGGACTTCGTTTGATATTCTTTTCCTGCGAAACTCTGAAATAGGAAAAAAACAACAATTTGGGCTAGGCCTCCGGTTAATAGGTTAGTCCCAAAAATAATATAGAAGTGTATAATAAAGCCCATTAAACATCCAAAGCAGAATATAATATAGCATGGAACAATAAAAAATTATAGATACATTGGAGACGTATCAGTTCTCAGCTCCCTTTCTATCAACAATGTGCAAATCAAATTCTTGTAGCAAGAGAACCCATCTAATAAGTCTAGTTTTAGCATCTTTTATTTTCCATAAGATATTTAATAGCAGCATGATCAGTGTGAAAAGTTACTTTAGAATCAACAATATAAGGTCTGAACTTATCACAAGCAAATACAACTGCTAAAAATTCTTTTTCAGTAGTAGCATAATTTGTCCAGAGTTTTACTAGCATATTGGATAACATTTAATTTCTTATCAACTCTTTGTCCTAGAACAGCACCTACAGCATAATCACTAGCATCACACATAATTTCAAAGGGTAAATTCCAATCAGGTGGCTGAACAATAGGTGCAGAAATCAAGGCTTTCTTAAGTATTTCAAATGCTTCTACACAATCATCATCAAAGACAAAATGAACATCTTTTTGTAAGAGATTAGTCAGAGGCCTAGAAATTTTTGAGAAGTCTTTAATGAACCTCCTATAAAACTGGCATGACCAAGGAAACTTCTTATACCTTTAATGTCCTTAGGACACGACATCTTTTCAATAGCATCAACTTATCTTTATCAACTTCAATACCTCTTCCAAAAAAATTATGCCCCAAGACAATACCTTCATTAACCATAAAGTGGCACTTCTCCCAATTCAAGACAAGATTAGTTTCTTCACATCTCTGCAGAACTCGATCAAGGTTGCTTAAGCAATCATCAAAAGAAGTTCCCTACACGGGGAAATCATCCATGAAAACCTCAACAATCTTTTCACAAAAGTCAGAGAATATAGCAGTCATACATCGTTGAAAGGTTGCAGGGGCATTACATAAACCAAAAGGCATACGTCTATAAGCAAAGGTACAGAAAGGGCAAGTAAAAGTGGTCTTTTCCTGATCCTCTTTTGACACAGGTATTTGAGAGAAACCAGAATAACTGTCTAGAAAGCAAAAATGTGTATGTTTGGATAATCTTTCTAGCATTTGATCAATAAAAGGTAAAGGGTAATGATCTTTTCTAATAGCTTTATTTAATTTGCAGAAGTCAATTACCATTCTATAACCTGTAACAATTCTTTGTGGGATCAATTCATCTTTATCATTAGGAACAATAGTAATACCTCCCTTCTTAGGGACACAATGGATAGGACTTACCCACTGACTATCAGCAACAGGATAAATTATACCTGCCTCCAGAAGCTTTAACATTTCATTTCTTACCACTTCTTTCATCTTAGGATTCAACCGTCGTTGGTGATCAACAACTGGTTTAGCGTCTCTCTCCAATTTTATTTTGTGCTGGCATAGAGTGGGACTAATGCCCTTAAGATCATCAAGAGTATATCCAATAGCAGCACGGTGCTTCTTTAGAGTTTTCAATAATTTCTCTTCTTCATGCTCTGGTTTAGCACTAATAATAACAGGATATATCTTCTTTTCATCAAGATAAGCATATTTAAGAGTATCAGGTAAAGGTTTAAGCTCAAACACGGGATCACCCTTGGGTGGAGGAGGATCCCCTAGGATTTCAACAGGCAAGTTGTGTTTCAATATAGGTCCCTGTTTAAAGAATACTTCATCTATTTCCCTTTTTTCATTCATGAACATATCATTTTCATGGTCAAGCTAGTATTTTTCTAAAGGATCATTAGGAGGCACGACAATAGAAGCAAGACAAATAATTTCATCTTTACTAGGCAATTATTTATCATGGGTTTGTCTATGGAATTTAGCAAAATTAAAATCATGGGACATGTCCCCTAAACCAATAGTAAAAATATCCTTTTCGCAATCTATCTTAGCATTAACAGTATTCAAGAAGGGTCTACCAAATATAATGGGACAAAAGTCATCTTGTGGGGAACCAAGAACAAGAAAATTAGTAGGATATTTAACTTTCCCACACAAGACTTCAACATCTCTAACAATCCCAATTGGTGAAATAGTATCTCTATTGGCAAGCTTAATTGTAACATCAATATCTTCTATCTCAGCAGGTGCAATATCATGCATAATTTCTTCGTATAAGGAATGAGGTATTGCACTCGCACTAGCACCCATATCACATAAGCCTTGATAACAATGATCTCCTATTTTAATAGAAACAATAGGCATGCCTACAACAGGTCTATGTTTATTTTTAGTATCAGGTCTAGCAATTCTAGCAGCTTCATCACAGAAGTAAATAACATGCCCATCAATATTATCGACCAAGAGATCTTTAACCATAGCAATACTAGGTTCAACTTTAATTTGCTCAGGGGGTGTAGGTTTTCTAGCATTACTCTTATGAACCACAGTTGAAGCTTTATCATGATCCTTTATTCTAGCAGGGAAGGGTGGTTTCTCAATATAAGCGGTAGGAACAATAGGATCAACGTTATAAGCAATAGTCTTTTCTTCAACTTTAGTAGGTTCTACTACTTTTACTTCAATGGGAGGATCATATTTAAACCACTTCTCCTTAGGGAGATCAACATGAGTAGCAAACGATTCACAGAAAGAAGCTACTATCTCAGAGTCAAGTCCATATTTAGTGCTAAATGCACGAAAAGCATCGGTATCCATAAAAGATTTAACACAATCAAACTTAGGTGTTATACCTGACTCCTTACCTTCGTCGAGTTCCCAATATTTAGATTTGCGTTTAATTATTTCCAATAAATCCCATTTGAATTCAATAGTCTTCATCATAAAAGAACCAGTACAAGAAGTATCGAGCATGGAGCGATTGTTGAGAGAAAGCCGAGCATAAATTTTTTGAATAATAATTTCTCTTGAGAGCTCATGATTGGGGAATGAATATAACATTGACTTAAGCCTCCCCCAAGCTTGAGAGATACTTTCTCCTTCATGAGGCCAAAAATTATATATATAATTATGATCACGATGAACCAGATGCATATGATAAAACTTCTGATGAAATTCCAATTTCAATCGGTTGTAGTTCCATGATCACATATAATCACATAGCCTAAACCATGTAAATGCCTTTCCCTTCAAAGATAAATGGAAGACCTTCTTCTTGATAACATCCTCGGGCATACCTGCAAGCTTAAATAATCCACAAACTTCATCCACATAGATTAGGTGCATATCGGGATGTAATGTTCCATCTCCTGTAAAAAGATTAGCTAGCAGTTTCTCTATCATACCCGAAGGAATTTCAAAGTAAACATTTTCAGTAGGTTCAGTAGGTTGAGGAGCAACTCTTTGCTCTACCGGTCGGGTTGAAGATACCCCGAACAAGCCCCTCAAAGGATTATTTTCCATAGTAACAAGTGACAGTAAATTTCAGCACACTATATAAATTTTTCCTTACCAAATTCCACCTACCAGAGACGCTTCACTCCCCGGCAATGGTGCCAGAAAGGAGTCTTGTTGACCCACAAGTATAGGGGATCTATCGTAGTCCTTTCGATAAGTATGAGTGTCGAACCCAACGAGGAGCAGAAGGAAATGACAAGCAGTTTTCAGTAAGGTATTCTCTGCAAGCACTGAAATTATCGGTAACAGATAGTTTTATGATAAGGTAATTCGTAACGGGTTACAAGTAACAAAAGTAAACAAGGTGCAGCAAGGTGGCCCAATCCTTTTTGTAGCAAAGGACAAGCCTGGACAAACTCTTATATAAAGGAAAAGCCTGGGCAAACTCTTATATAAAGGAAAGCGCTCCCGAGGACACATGGGAATTATCGTCAAGCTAGTTTTCATCATGCTCATATGATTCGCGTTCGTTACTTTGATACTTTGATATGTGGGTGGACCGGTGCTTGGGTACTGCCCTTCCTTGGACAAGCATCCCACTTATGATTAACCCCTCTCGCAAGCATCCGCAACTACGAAAGAAGAATTAAGGTAAACCTAACCATAGCATGAAACATATGGATCCAAATCAGCCCCTTACAAAGCAACGCATAAACTAGGGTTTAAGCTTTTGTCACTCTAGCAACACATCATCTACTTATTACTTCCCAATGCCTTCCCCTAGGCCCAAACAATGGTGAAGTGTCATGTAGTCGATGTTCACATAACACCACTAGAGGAAAGACAACATACATCTCATCAAAATATCGAACGAATACCAAACTCACATGACTACTTATAACAAGACTTCTCCCATGTCCTCGGGAACAAACGTAACTAATCACAAATCATATTCATGTTCATAATCAGAGGGGTATTAATGTGCATAAAGCATCTGAACATATAATCTTCTACCGAATAAACCAACGAGCATGAACTACAAGGAGTAATCAACACTACTAGCAACCCACAGGTACCAATCTGAGGTGTTGAGACAAAGATCAGATACAAGATATGAACTAGGGTTTGAGAGGAGATGGTGCTGGTGAAGATGTTGATGGAGATTGACCCCCTCCCGATGAGAGGATCGATGGTGATGACGATGGTGACGATTTCCCCGTCCCGCAGGGATGTTTCCCCGACAGAACAGCTTCGGCAGAGCCCTAGATTGGTTCCGCCAAGGTTCCGCCTCGAGAAAGCGGCGCTTCATCCCGAAAGCTTCCTTCTGGTTTTTTTCCAGGGCAAAAGACACCTTATACCAGAAGATGGGAATCGGAGGACTTCCAGGTGGCCCACGAGGCAGGGGCGCACCCAGGGGGTAGGGCGCGCCCTCCACCCTCGTGGACAGTGGGTGGCCCCCCTCTGGTGCTTTCTTCGCCCAATATGTTTAATGTATTCCAAAACTGACTTTCATGGAGTTTCAGGACTTTTGGAGTTGTGCAGAATAGGTCTCTAATATTTGCTCCTTTTCCAAATTTCTAGAATTCCAGCTGCCAGCATTCTCCCTCTTCATGTAAACCTTGTAAAATAAGAGATAAAAGGCATAAGTATTGTGACATAATGTGAAGTAATAGCCCATAATGTAATAAATATTGATATAAAAGCGTGATGCAAAATGGACATATCAGCGCAACACAACAAGAAGGAGGTGCTGCTGCTGTAAAACCTCTATGCCATGGCCCATAGTGCCCTGTACAAGAAGGCCAAGGCATTCTCGGAGGATGACCTCGATCATCCAGAGAGCTTCACCAACATCTCCTCCCACGACAAGCTTGTGAGGTACAGAGACTGGGGGAAGAAGATGAAAGGTGAGGAGTTCAACCTGAGCAAGAGTCCTTTTGATCCTGAGCTCGTGATGCTATCTGGTGAGGGGAGGAAACATGGCTCAGTAGCCATTGGGGATGGACTCATATATTGTCCTAGAAGTCTCTCGGAGATCAAGAAGCGCCAGACGAAGTTTCCTCCCAAGATGAGGCCTCGACCACGGCCAATGGAGCTTGCTATCGAGGCTAGGGCCGAGGAGCTTGTGGCGGAGGCAACCAAGCAGGTAGCGGAGAATGTGAGGGAGATGGAGGAGAGGATGGCTAATTTGTTGGAGGCGGAGAGGAACCAGAACGGCGCGGGTCACCGGGCCCTATACGAGATCCTCGTGGTAAGTTTCTCCCGCACACTAGCCAAATCATGCACGTAACGTTCGTTTCATTACTAACTAATATGACTGACTCGTGAAAACAAAATGTGCAGTCCATGTGCGAGAAAACCGGCCAGACCCCTCCGTTGATGCCCCAGATTGCTATAGCGGACATGATGAGTTTCATTTGAATGGTCGTTAGTTACTAGTGTTCACATTTCAGTTGCATCATGCTAACTAAACATTGCAAATGATCTTTCGTGCAGCACGCCTCCCACAAAGGATCGACCGATCCTTCTCCTTCTCGCGGTGGCGCAACCCCAGCCGGTCCTTCACCTCCCAGATTATAGTAAGTTTTCCAAGTGTTTTCCTTAACAAATGCTTTATTAGCTAGAAAATGGCATAACAACCTAGGATAGCTCAATAATGATCTATAGCTAGCTTAGCTAGTTCATTTATGACATAATTAGCTCACTTAGGTAAAAATGGCATAACAACCTAGGATAGCTCAATAATGATCTATAATTAGCTTAGGTACTTCATTTATGACATAATTAGCGCACTTAGGTGAAAAATGGCATAACAACCTAGGATAGCTCAATAATGATCTATAATTAGCTTAGCTACTTCATTTATGACATAATTAGCACACTTAGGTAAAAATGGCATAATAACCTTGGTTTAGCTCCAAAATATTATATAATTAGTTTATTTTCCTCCAAAATGACAAAGTAACCTTACCTAGCTCCAAAATGACCGGTTTTAACTAGGATAGCTCTAAAATGACCTACACTTACCATTTTGTCCTACAAAATGAATAAATATGCTTAGTTAGCTCAAAACTGGCATAACTACGTAGGTTAGCTCCAAAATGATCTATTTACCTAGCTTATCTCTAAAATGACCTACACACTTAGCATTTTTACCTACCTTAGCTAAAAATGGCATTTTTATTCTTCTTCTTTTTCTTCTTCTTCTTCTTCTTCTTCTTCTTCTTCTTCTTCTTCTTTTTCTTCTAGCTAGTCTTCTTCTTCTTCTAACTTTCATCTTTCCTAATTTGCAGATTTGCTTGAGATGAGGAAGCTAGCATTGATGGAAACTTGTTGCAAACTTTTACTTGTGCTTGTGCTTCCTTTTTATTTATGGAAACTTGTTGCAAACTTGTTGGATATGTTGTTGCAAACTTGTATGGAAATGTTGTTGGAAACTTGTATATATATGTTCATGTTATTGGAAACGTGTATATGTTGTTGGAAACTTATTGTTGGTATGATTGTTGAAATTATTTTTAAATGTGTATGTATATATATATATATATATACCTTTGTGTGTGTGTGTGTGTGTGTGTGTGAAATTCTGTCAAATTGAATGAATTTAGGAAAAAACAGAAAAAACAGGGGCTTATAGCCACTTTGCCGTCCGCTGGCTGACGGCAAAGGTCTTTGCCGTCCGCTAGCAGACGACAAAGCTACCATGTGGCAGCTACCTGTGCAACCTGGGGTGTAGGGGGCTGGCCTATTTGGTAGATTTGCCGACAGCCAGTAGATGGCAAAGGCCTTTGCATCTTTGTCGTCCGCTGGCTGACAGCAATGATGCAAAGGCCTTTGCCGTCTGCTGGCTGATGGCAAAGCACGTTGTTAACCACTTAACGGACCAGAACTGCCACGTGTGCCGTCCAGGATCTTTGCCGTCTGTCAACAGACGGCAAATACTTTTGCAGCTTTGCCGTCAGCCAGCAGACGGCAAAGAGGCCTCTGCCGTAGCCTATTCAGCCGGACCTATTGTCGACATCTGGCTGACGGCAAAGGTCTTTGCCGTCAGCCATGGCTGACGGCAAAGTGCTTGATTCTAGTAGTGATATAGTCTGGCTATACTCCATCTTCATCACACAAAATATTTAAATCATGCACAACCCCGATGACAAGCCAAGCAATTGTTTCAAACTTTTGATGTTCTCAAACCTTTTCAAGTTTCACGCAATACATGAGCGTGAGCCATGGACATAGCACTATAGGTGGAATAGACGGTGGTTGTGGAGAAGACAAAAAGAAAAAGATAGTCTCACATCAACTAGGTGTATCAACGGGCTATGGAGATGCCCATCAATAGATATCAATGTGAGTGAGTAGGGATTGCCATGCAACGGATGCACTAGAGCTATAAGTTTGTGAAAGCTCAAAAAGAAACTAAGTGGGTGTGCATCCAACTTGCTTGCTCACGAAGACCTAGGAAAATTTGAGGAAGCCCATCATTGGAATATACAAGCCAAGTTCTATAATGAAAAATTCCCACTAGTATATGAAAGTGACAATATAGGAGACTCTTTATCATGAAGATCATGGTGCAACTTTGAAGCACAAGTGTGGTAAAAGGATATAGTAGCATTGCCCATTCTCTCTTTTTTTATTTGGACCTTCTCTAATTTTTTGGGCTCTTTTTTTCGTCCAGAGTCTCATCCCGACTTGTGGGGGAATCATAGTCTCCATCATCCGTTCCTCACATGGGACAATGCTCTAATAATGAAGATCGTCACACTTTTATTTACTTACAACCCAAGAATTACAAATCGATACTTAGAACAAAATATGACTCTATATGAATGCCTCCGGCGGTGTACCGGGATGTGCAATGAATCAAGAGTGACATGTATGAAAGAATTATGAATGGTGGCTTGCCACAAATATGATGTCAACTACATGATTATGCAAAGCAATATGACAATGATGAAGCGTGTCATAGCAAACGGAACGGTGGTAAGTTGCATGGCAATATATCTCGGAATGGCTATGGAAATGCCATAATAGGTAGGTATGGTGGCTGTTTTGAGGAAGGTATATGGTGGGTGTATGGTACTGGCGAAAGTTGCGTGGCACTAGAGAGGCTAGCAATGGTGGAAGGGTGAGAATGCGTATAATCCATTGACTCAACATTAGTCATAGAGAACTCATGTACTTATTGCAAAAATCTATTAGTTATCGAAACGAAGTACTACGCGCATGCTCCTAGGGGATAGATTGGTAGGAAAAGACCACCGCTCGTCCCCGACCGCCACTCATAAGAAAGACAATCAATAAATAAATCATGCTCCGACTTCATCACATAACGGTTCACCATACGTGCATGCTACGGGAATCACAAACTTTAACACAAGTATTTCTCAAATTCACAATTACTTACTAGCATGACTCTAATATCACCATCTTCATATCTCAAAACAATCATAAGAATCAAACTTCTCATAGTATTCAATGCACTTTATATGAAAGTTTTTATTATATCCCTCTTGGATGCCTATCATATTAGGACTAAATTTATAACCAAAGCAAATTACCATGTTGTTTAGAGACTCTCAAAATAATATAAGTGAAGCACGAGAGTTCATTAATTTCTATAAAATAAAACCACCGCCGTGCTCTAAAAAGATATAAGTGAAGCACTAGAACAATATTGCCTAGCTCAAAAGATATAAGTGAAGCACATAGCGTATTCTAATAAATCACGATTCATGTGTGTCTGTCTCAAAAGGTGCATACATCAAGGATGATTGTGGCAAACTAAAAAGAAAAGAATCAAATCATACAAGACGCTCCAAGCAAAACACATATCATGTGGTGAATTAAAATATAGCCTCAAGTAAAGTTACCGATAGACGAAGACGAAAGAGGGGATGCCTTCCGGGGCATCCCCATGCTTAGGCTCTTGGTTGTCCTTGAATATTACCTTGGGGTGCCTTGGGCATCCCCGATCTTAGGCTCTTGCCACTCCTTATTCAATAGTCCATCAAATCCTTACCCAAAACTTGAAAACTTCACAACAAAAAACTCAACAGAAAATCTCATAAGCTCCGTTAGTATAAGAAATTAAATCACCACCTTTGGTACTATTGTGAACTCATTATTTATTTATATTGGTTTAATATATATTGTATTCCAAGTTTCCATGGTTCATACCCCCCGATACTAGCCATAGATTCATCAAAATAAGCAAACAACACATAGAAAACAGAATCTGTCAAAAACAGAACAGTCTGTAGCAATCTGGATATTTTGAATACTTATGTAACTCCAAAAATTCTGAAAATTAGGAAGACATAAGAAATTTGTTTATTAATCTTGTTAAAAAATAATAAAATCAAAATCACTCTTCTGTTCAAAATGAGAATTGTTTTCCTGAGCGCAAAAGTTTCTGATTTTCAGCAAGATCAAATCAACTATCACCGTACGCTATCCCAAAGGTCTTACTTGGCACAAACACTAATTAAAACACAAAACCACATCTAACCAGAGGCTAGAATAAATACTTATTCAAAAGCAGGAAAGAAAATTATTGGGTTTTCTCCCAACAAGCGCTTTTCTTTCAAGCCTTTTAGCTAGGCATTGGAATTTCGATGATGCTCACATGAAAGACAAGAATTGAAGCACAAAGAGAGCGCTATAAAACATGTGAAGAACACATCTAAGTCTAACATACTTCCTATGCATAGGCATCTTATAGGCAAACAAAAACTAGCATATGCAAAGAAGAAGAAAGAAACAATAGCAATCTCAACATAACGAGAGGTAATTTAGTAGCATGAAGATTTCCACATCCATATTTTCCTCTCTCATAATAATTACATGTAGGATTGTAATCAAATTCAACAATATAGCTATCACATAAAATTTTCTCTTTATGATCCTCATGCATGTAGAGTTGACACTCTTCCGAAATAGTGGGATTATCATAAAATAAAGTCATGACCTCTTCGAACCCACTTTTATCAAAAACTTCATGAGATTGAACAATATCCAAATATGTGGGATCTAAAGTTTACACTCTTCCAAACCCACTTTCAGTATTATTGCAAACATTATTATCAATCTCATATTCATCACGGGGCTTAAATAAATTTTCAAGATCATAAGAAGAATCACCCCAATCATGATCATTACAACAAGTAGTAGACATAGCAAAATTAGCATCCCCAAGCTTAGGGTTTTGTGTATCATTAACATAATTTACATTAATAAAATTTATAATAACATCATTGAAATCATGCTTTTCATCCAAAGATCTATCGTGAATCACTTCATAAAGCACTTCATCACAATTTCCAGATTCACAGATTTCAAGCAAAACTTCATAAAGATAATCTAGTGCGCAAAACTCACAAGCAATTGGTTCATCATAATTGGATCTCTTAAAAAGATTGGCAAGTGGATGAGGATCCATAGACCTTAGGTTCTCTGATTTGCAATAAATACACAATTATTCCAACCAAACGAGCAAACGTGCCAAATAAGACATCGAGGCAAACGAAAAGACGAATGAAAGAAGAGCGAATAAAAGGCAAATCTTTTCAAAAATCGTTTTAAAAGTGGGGGAGAGGAAAACAAGAGGCAAATGGTGAATAATGTAATGCAAGAAACGAGAGTTTATGATGGGTACTTAGTATGTATTGACTTGGCGTAGATCTCTATCGGTGTACTAGAGTAGGGGTACCCTAGTATCCCGTACTAGTACTGCAGACGTTCTGACACCCATGGCGGGGTTTGTCTGGTCACCGCCAAGATCCTCCGTGGTTCCTTTGGAGCCATTCAAGAACAAAGTATTGGACCAAGAAGACAAGGCCCCGGCAAGAGGAGCTTGCCGGGAAGGCCACTCAAAACGCAGAAGACAAGACCCCGACAAGAGGAGCTTGCGGGAAGGCTCGAGGCGCGACAAGCCTCCGGACGCGACAAGAATTCAGCGCGGCAAGGCACTTGCAGCGGCAGAACAACTCTCTTCATCTCCGCTCCAGCTCATCTACCAGCAGTCGCCATGGGATCATCCCATGCGCCGCGTGTCAAGAGGCTGTCTGTGCAGCCGGCGAGAAGCGTGAGGAAGCGGCGACAAGCCCACCATCGTGGCAAGCGGTGGCGTTACTGTTACCTTTATTTAGGCAGCAGGGGCGGGCATTTAATGCTTTTCTCCCTTGCCGTCGAGTTAGGTATTTTGCCTGTACCTTTGTTCAAGTAGGTGTACCATCTTCTGTTTGTCCATTTGTACCTGCCTCTACGTTGCCACCTGTCGGAGACCCCTTGAGCATATAAAAGGAGGCCCATGCGCACATAGAGGGGGTTCGACCAGTTCGACTCACTCGAGACCAGAGACTCTCACGCTAGGTTTTGTAGCTCTCATCGCTCCCTAGCAAGAAGGCAATACAAACCAGACAAGCAGCAGTAGGAGTTTTATCTGATCGGACCCACGAACACCTATGGGGCCGGCGGACCAGGCCCCTTGTGGTTCAGAGGGGGGATGAGATCACATGAAGAGCGGATCGAGGCGAAGCACACGAGCAGTTTTACCCAGCTTCGGAGCTCTCCGGAGAGATAAAACTCCTACTGCTGCTTGTCTGGTTTGTATTGCCTTCTTGCTAGGGAGCGATGAGAGCTACAAAACCTAGCATGAGAGTCTCGTCTCGAGTGAGTCGACCGTCGAACCCCCACGCGCGCATGGGCCTCCTTTATATGCTCAAAGGGTCTCCGACAGTGGCAACGAGAGGAGGGTACAAATGGAAAAACAGTAGTTGGTACACCTACTTGAACAAAGGTACAAAGGCAAAATACCTAACTCGACGGCAAGGGAGAAAAGCATTAAATGCCCGCCCCCGCTCTAAACAAAGGTAAATGTAACGCCACCGCTTGCCACGATGGTGGGCTTGTCAGCCGCTCCCCGCTGCTCCCCACTGGCTGCACAGCCTCTGACACGCGGCGCATGGGATGATCCCATGGCGACTCTGCTGGTAGATGAGCTGGAGCGGAGATGAAGAGAGGTTGTCGCCGCAAGTGCCTTGCCGCTGCTGAATTCTTGTCGCGTCTCGGAGGCTTGTCGCAACTCGAGCCTTCCCGCAAGCTCCTCTTGCCGGGTCTTGTCTTCAGGTGCCTTGAGGGCCTTCCGCAAGCTCCTCTCTTGCCGGGCCTTGTCTTCTTGGTCCAATACTTTGTTCTTGAATGGCTCCAAAGGAACCACGGAGGATCTTGGCGGTGACCAGCAACTCGCCGCTGGTGCTGTAATCGCTGCACGAGCACGGGATACTAGGGTACCCTACCTAGTACACCGACAGGAGCCTCGGCCCGGGTCAAGACATGGTGCCGAAGCTGTCGGGCCAGGCCCAAAACAGTGCACGGTCACACGCGCCTCGATCACGCCAGAATCTCACCGGACCCACCACGTCCCCCACTAACGGCACGCACCGAACGTGGCGTCGTGTGAGAGATCGTGGGCGTGGTCATGGGGGTTTCTTTATTTAGGAAAAGCGGAACGTCCGCCCCCTCCCCCTCCCTATAAACAGGGGAAACAGGGGCAGGTCGTCCACCTCGCCATTGCTATCTTGTCAAGAAAACCACTGCCGCTTCCCCCTTCTTCTCTAGTGCAAAGAGAGCAGCGCTCCGCCCCCTTTCGCCACAAGCACACTCAACACCGTCGACCTCCTCCACCGCCTCCGCCATGGCTCCGAAGGCCGACAAGGGGAAGGGGGTGAAATTAAGGCGCGCAGCTGCCGGCGCAAGGCATGAGCGGGCCATCTTCTCCCCTCAGCCGACGCAAGGAGCCGAGGGAACGCTTCTATCTCTTCTCGTCGACGGAGACGCCAGGCGCATCCGCCGCATCGAAGGTACTCCCCGCCATTGCTTCGGAATTAGCCCCAACTGGGTATCCTTTCTTTGCCCTTTTCTTCTATTGCGGGCTCGCCTCGCCTTCTCTGAGTTCTTCTGCGATATTATGAACACATACGGGTTCCGCCTCCTGGATTTCACCCCCAACGCCATTCTGACCATGGCAGTTTTCGCACACCTTTGCGAAAACTTGGTCGGGATCTATCCCAACGTAGCCCTCTTCCGCCACTTCTTCTTGCCCCGCGTTGAGAGAGGAGAGCCGCTTGCCGGAGGGATAGCTTGGGTCTCCAGGGTCGGCAAGAAAGAAGCATACCTGGAAGGAGAGTTCCGCAGCAAGTGGGAGGAGTGGAGAGCCAACTGGTGTTGGATCGGAGAGGAGAACCTGAGCCCTTCATCGCTGCGGCGACAAACCCCAATAGTGCGCGTAACGATTGGAGTAGCTTGGCTGGAGGATGCTAGGTTGAAGATAGCTGTGACCGGATTTTGCGCCAGCTTGCCGGACTCACCGTAAGCGCAGCTTGACGCAGATTTCCTCCGCCACGCATCGCTTCCCTTGCAGGAGAGGAGGAGACCCGCTTGGGAGCTCCAAAATGCGGCGGACATCATGAGGCTGCGCCGGTCTCGAATCGAATTTCACCGTCTTGGAGTTGGATGCGATGCTGCTAGAGCTGTTCAAGAACGACCCTGATCACCGGGAGTGGTTTAGGTTGCCGAGAGGGGTCGTCCCATTGTGCAACAACTCAGCGCTCGACCGCATCCGGGCCATGATCCCGCCAGCGATTCTCATGGGATCGTTCCAACTGGCAAGAGCCTTCCGACGAGATCGTGCAGCAGTTCTTCGACAACTTGGAAGAAGTGCCGATCCGCCCGACGAAAGCGAAGAGGCTCACCCGCGACACCACCGAGGAGGAGATGGTGCGCATTGCCACCAGCCGAGGAGGCGGCAGATGCCGCTACCGGGCGCTTTCGGTACACCGTGGAGGAGGCGGAGACGCAGCCGAGGCGGCAAGCCTTGCCGAGCGAAGGGAGTTCGCCGGCGAGGAAGAACTTGCCGCACCCGAGGCTGAGTCGAGTGGACCAGCCGAGGGCGCTTCTTCTCCACCACCCAGCGACTTGCCGCTAACGGAGCTCCCCGGCTCACCAAGAGGCGCTCTCGCAAGGCCGGAGACGAGACGGGCGGCAGACGGGCCCACAGCCACAGCCACAGACGACGCTTTCTATCAAGGGTAAGCGATGTTGCCGCTGAGCACCCCACACCGCCTGGTACAACTGGGCGGGATCCTCCTGTGCCTCCACCGACGCCTCCGCCAAGCGGGCGAAGAGAGCCCACTCCTCCGCCTCGTCGCGCCAGAGGCGAGCCGGAGTTTGACTTCTCCGCGCTTAGCTCCGAGGAGGAAGAAGAAGAGTAAGCTTCAGTATTGTGCTTGTATTTCTTCAATTTTGTTGCTTTATCTTGAATCTGACTTGCTTCGTTCTGAACTTTTTCCTTTTCAGGACGCTAGCCCAGAGGGCGTCGAAGAGGGCCAAGACCCCGGTGGTCGTCGTTGAGGACGATTCACCTGTGGCAACAGGAGGCGCGTCTGGGACCCCCTTGCCGGACCCGGCAACCTTCCTCGAGCAGCCCCAGACAGCCCCTGTGGTAAGTGTGCGGTTTCTCCTCATCTGGGCGTGCATGGGTGCTGCTTCTTCATAGATATCTGATTGTTGGTTTGTGTAGGAGCAGAGCAGCCCCATCAGGAGGGCCCGGAAGCCGCCCCCGAAATTCTGTCTGCTTCGACTACGCCGCCAAGGGAGGATTCTCTAGCAAGGGAGCGTCCTCCGGCAAGGGAGGCTACTCCGGCAAGGGAGGCTACCCCGGCAAGGGACAGCACCAGTGATCCTCCGGTGGTCGAGACCACGGCTGCAGATCCCACTACAGGTAATCCTTTGCGAAAAATTTCCCTTGGGCTTGTTTTCTTCTATTTTTCTTTGAATATTTGCTTGACTTTCTTTCTTTGTCCGCCACAGAGCCGATGGAGACCGAGGTCGCCGGCAAAGGGGACGTGCGCGGCAACACTGACGAAGCCGCCGTCGTGGAAGAAGAAGCCGGTGCTGACGAGCCTGTCGGCGAGGAGGCCACCGAGGCTGCCGCCATAGAAGCTGGATTGAGGAGCTGCCGGTGGTTCTTTGGTCGACCAGGACGACGCCAAATCGAGCCACTGGCTAGACACCCTTTGCTCTAGTCTATGGAGCAGAGGCAGTTCTCCCCACGGAACTCGTATACGGATCGCCTCGAGTGCTCGCTTATGATGAGCTTGAGCAGGAGCAGCTGCGACAAGATGACGCGCTGCTCCTTGAGGAAGATCGCCTTCAAAGCCCAGACGAGCTGCTCGTTACCAAAGAAGCTTTGCATCGCTACCATAGCCGCAAAGTTAGTGACAGAAGCCTCGAGGAAGGCGACCTTGTTCTTCGGTGCGTTCAGTCCGCCAAGAATTCAAACAAATTGATGCCGAAGTGGGAAGGCCCTTATCGGGTGAAACGAGTCACTAGGCCCGGCGCTGTCCGCCTTGAGACCGAAGATGGCATTCCGGTGAGCAACCATCGAACATTGAGCATCTTCGTAAGTTTTACTCAGAGGGCGCGTTGTCGAACTGTTCCGGCAACCACCTTTTGTACAAGTCTTGCCGCTGTTGCATGTAATCCTTTGTACAAAGCCAGCGCAGACCCCTGCATCGAAGAAGCTCATGTGTTGTGCACAACTTGTCAAATTCATGCTTTCATCATTTTATTGCATGTTTTGGCTAACACTTTGTGCAGCACCCACACCCGGTAAGCAACATCGAGCCACTAGGCTCCATGACTTTATTTTCTCTTCTTTCTCTTTCTCAAGGAAGAGAAGGTTCCCTCGCACACAAGTTAACCAGGGGGGAAGGAGAAGATAATACTATGGACCAAGCGTTGCTCCAGGAAGTTTCGCCTTATCGGGAAGCAAACGACAAAAAAGCTAAGTTGCCAAAGTTTGAGCAATCAGTTCTTAAATTTTTAAGTTATCTTCCTCGAACGATAGTACTTTGTATGGAAAACCCGTGCGCAGAGGAACCAACTCATGACTAGTCGCGCCTTACTTTGTTTCGAGTCCGCTCAACAACTTAAGTGAGCTGCAGCTAGTCGCGACAAGGTTGCTTGTCGGAGGCGGCACCGCCAGCAGGCTGCTGACGTTCCGCACTCAGCGCTCGCCGCAAAGGTGCCTGCACCGACGAGTCCCCTAAATGCGTAGGGCAAAAACGTTCTAAGGAAGGAATCAAGTAGAGGAAATAACGTTGCAATCGTCGCCTAAGATAGAGTATATTACAAAATAACTTGTCGCTGATCTAACAAAGTGTTCTAAACATGATCGCAGCCGACAAGGGAAAGATAAAATTGGCGGCCTAGTCTACGCGGGTCGTCGTCAATCCGCTTGATCTTGTTCACCTTGTCCACAATGGGTGCGACAAGGGCTTTGAGCGCCCACGCCAAGATCTGGCGGCAAGGATCTGAGGACGCCATGAGGTTGAGGCCTGGATTGCGGAAGGCCACCTTCATCAACACCTTCTTGAGGGCTCCTGCACAGATCCGGGCGCGACTCCTCGGCCAGCTGCTTTGGGACCTCTTCCCGAGTCAGCTGGAGGCCCGCCAACACGCCCTATGAAGAATAAACTAAGCTTGGCGCTGGGTTGGAGATGCTCGTCGGAGGAGTATGCAAGATCCACCATCCCCAGCTCCATCAGCTCGTTGTGGATGTCGGCAGCAGTATCCACAAGACCTTCGGTCCAATGCTCCACACTCTCCCTCAAGGCGCTCTGGGTATCAACAACATTCACCGGCAGCTCCTCCTTGGCCTTGATCGTCTCCAACAGGCCCACCTCCCGCTCTCTGGCGCCGTCCAACGTCTGCGTCAGAGTGGTCAGCTTCAGCTCAAGATCCACCTTGGAATCCTTGGCGGCGTCGAACTCCTTGCCCCTATCGGCGAGACGGCCCTGCAGCTCGCCAAGGGTGTAAGCGTCCTTCAAGGCGCTGCTTGAGCGCGGCAAGCTCTTCGCCGCTCTTCTGGAGACTGGCCTCCAGCTGCGCCACCTTCGCCTCCAACTCTTTCTTGGCGGCCTCGCCGGCTGCGGCAGCATCCTTCGCTTCCTTAAGCGCCCCACCAAGTGACTCCTCGCGCGCGACAAGCTCTTCCTCGTGGCTGTCCAGGTTGACCTTCCTCTCGCGCCACCGCTTCTGCGCGGAGAGCTTCTCGGCGGCCAGCCGCTTCCTCCTCACCGCGGCCTTCTCAAGGATGAAGGCCGTGCGCTCTTCTCGCAAGTTGCTCCCGCTTCGCTACGCTCCGGAGAGTTTCTTGGTTGGCGCCCGGAGCTCTTCTTCCGCTTCTCCATGTCCGCTCCCGCCCTCGCGACAAGTGCTTCCCGGGATTCCAACTTGGCTTGCCGGGCGCGGTAGAGCGACAGCAGCTTCTTCAACAGCTGCTCCTCCTCAGACTCGCCGCTCCTGCTGCTTGGCGCGTTCACTAGCGTCAGCCCAGCGGAGGCGAGCAGCTCTCCATCGAAGGTCTCCCCTTCGATCGGCGCCCTGGAGCTCGACTCCCATGGGAGTTTGATGAAGACACCGTCACGCCGGCCTTGAGTAGGCGCCTGGGCTCTTCGAGTCCGACGCTGCCGCGGCGGGGAGTCGGCGGTCGGTGTAGCGCTGGCGCTCCTGCGGCCTCGAGGCCGTCGGTCACGATCACCAGACTCCTCGCCCGGCTTGTGGCGGCAGCCTCGGTGGCCTCCTCGCCCGGCAGGCTCGTCGGCCACCGGCTTCTTCTTCCACGACGGCGTTTCGGTGTTGCAGCCAAGACGTCCCTTTGCCGGCGACCTCGGTCTCCATCGGCTCTGTGGCGGACAAAGAAAGAAAGTCAAGCAAATATTCAAAGAAAAATAGAAGAAAACAAGCCCAAGGGAAATTTTCGCACAAAGGGATTACCTGTAGTGGGATCTGCAGCCGTGGTCTCGACCACCGGAGGATCACTGGTGCTGTCCCTTGCCGGGGTAGCCTCCCTTGCCGGAGTAGCCTCCCTTGCCGGAGGACGCTCCCTTGCCAGAGAATCCTCCTTTGGCGGCGTAGTCGAAGCAGACATAATTTCGGGGGCGGCTTCCGGGCCCTCCTGATGGGGCTGCTCTTCTCCTACACAAACCAACAATCAGATATCTATGAAGAAGGAGCACCCATGCACGCCCAACAGTAAGGAGAAAACCGCACACTTACCCTGGGGCCAGCCTGGGGCTGCTCGAGGAAGGGTTGCTGGTCCGGCAAGGGGGTCCTGAGACGCGCCTCCTGTTGCCCACAGTGAATCGTCCTCAACGACGACCACCGGGTCTTGGCCCTCTTCGACGCCCTCCAGGCTAGCATCCTTAAAAGGAAAAAGTTCGTGAACGAAGCAAGTCGATTCAAGATAAAGCAACAAAATTGAAGAAATACAAGCACAATCTGAAGCTTACTCTTCTTCTTCCTCCTCGGAGCTAAGCGCGAGAAGTCAAACTCCGGCTCGCCTCCGGTGCGACGAGGCAGGAGTGGGCTCTCTTCGCCGCTTGGCGGAGGCGCTGGTGGAGGCCCTGGGAGGATCCGCCCGCTTGTAGCAGCAAGTGTGGGGTGATCCCGGCAACATCGCTTGTCATGAGAGAGGCTGCTGGCCAGCGGCTGTGGGCCCGTCTGCCGCCCCATCTCATTTCCGGCCTTGCGGAGACGCCTCTTCGGCGGAGCCGGGGGCTCCGTTGGAGGCAAGTCACTGGGTGGTGGAGAAGAAGCGCCCTCGGCTGGTCCGCTCGACTCAGCCTCGGGTGCGGCAAGTTCTTCCTCGCCGGCGAACTCCCTTTGCTCGGCAAGGCTTGCCGCCTCAGCTGCGTCCGCCTCCTCCACGGTGTACCCGAAGACGCCAGCGGGAGCAGCTGCTGCCGCCTCCTCCAGCCTGGTGGCAATGCGCACCATCTCCTCATCGGTGTTGTCGCGGGTGAGCCTCTTCTGCTCGTCGGAGCGGATCGGCACTTCTTCCACGTTGTCGAAGAACTGCTGCACGATCTCGTCGGAAGGCTCTTGCCAGTTGGAACGATCCCATGAGAATCGCTGCAACGGCATCATGGCCCGGATGCGGTCGAAGCTGAGTTGTTGCACAATGGGATGACCCCTCTTGGCAACCTAAACCACTCGGGGTGATCGTGGTCGTTCTTGAACAGCTCTAGCAAAGATCGCATCCAACTCCAAGACGGTGAAATTCCAGTTCAGACCCGGGCGCAGCCTCATGATGTCCGCCGCATTTTGGAACTCCCAAGCGGGTCTCCTCCTCTCCTGCAAGGGAGCGATGCGGCGGCGGAGGAAATCTGCGCCAACTGCGCCTACGGTGAGTCCGGCAAGCCTGAGGCGCAAAATCCGGGTCACAGCTATCTTCAACCTAGCATCCTCCGGCGCCAAGCTACTCCAATCGCTGTTGCCAAGACTATTGGGGGTTTGTCGCCTGGCAGTTGAAGGGCTGCGGGTTCTCCTCTACAATCCAACACTGCTGGTTTCTCCACTCCTCCCACTTGCTGCGGAACTCTCCTTCCAGGTACGCTTCTTTCTTGTCGACCCTGGAGACCCAAGCTATCCCTCCGGCAAGCGGCTCTCCTCTCTCAACGCGGGGCAAGAAGAAGTGGCGGAAGAGGATGGCGGAAGTGGCGGAAGTGGTGGGTTAAAAGAATTCTCACAACCGAAAATAATTATGAGAGGATGGCATCAAGCTAAAACCATGAATCTTGAAGAGAAAGGAGCGAGATTTGAGAGAAACTCTTCTTCGGTCTTCAAAATTCGAGAATGACGACGAGAAACATCACCATGAATTATTGAAGCACTCCGGAATGAAAATTATAAAGGTTGAACCACAAGATGAAAAGAATTTGAAAGATCTTGGAGAAAGACATATGACTGATGACAATTCATTCTTACGTCAAGCTTCGAAAAGAATTTGGGAATAGCTCCGGAAAATAAAAGAGTCGATAAGATCCTCGAAAAAGACACGTGGGTTAGGGCCCACTCAAAAGAACCACCGTTGAACAATTGTTTGAAATAGATATTGCACCGTAGAATTAAATGGCTTGAATGAGATAGCATCCTCAAAAGAACTTGAGTGAATTGAGAATGGAAACTAGAATCTTCCGAGATATCTTCAACACTCCTAACAATTGAATAGCGAGAAATGGATGATTAATTGGTGCACCGACATGAGAAAGCATTTGAAATGATGAAAAGAATACGATCAACACTGAAAACTTGACTTAAATCCACCGGAGAAGAAAATTAGAATGGAACAATGATAAGGTTAAGGCTTCCTTAGCGTCTTCATGAGAAATCACCGGATAAAACATTAAAGGAAAAGAATGAAGAAACTTCACTCAATAAAATGGATACTTGATTAAGGATTCTGAGTCCTTGAAGAAAAAGGGTGGGAGGGCGGGAAATCAAAACAACTTGGGTCGGATGAAACGAACACCGTTGAGAAAAAAAACTTAGAATTGATCTTGCGAATGTTGGAATGATCGGATCCACTTGAAGAGAAGCACGCCGGTTGGGAAAAGAATTAACATGACAAGCTCAGTGATCAAGAAGGATTAGTATTCACATAGCAATATGAGAACACCATTTAGGAAAGGTATGGAATCAACACTTGACATTGAAGCAACTTGAATACCACCAAAACGGAACAAAAACAAAGGATTTGGCTTGCGGAATAAGCCGGAACAAACACACGATAGAGATTTACCTAGTCTCATATCATGCATCCGTCGGAAAGATATTCTAGGAGCTACTTGAATTCCCACCTATAAACTCCCGAAACTTTACGGTTATGCAATCTGGTGTTGGGGATACAGGGGACACAAAATATATCACCCAAACTAACAATACCTAGATCCAATCATATCCATCCGTCAATACATAACCAAGAAATCCTCGGAAATCGTGTACCTCGACCTTCAAAAACATCCGTTATACAAGTCATGGCAATACTCCACTCGCCACAAGATCGGGCTATCAGGTTATCTCACCAACAACTGCACAAAAGAGATTTCGATGTCGGTAAAAACTCGTATTCCGTAATCGCAACGATAAAATTGTGACGACAACACCTCGGAGCTCAACTCCCCGGGACACTGCCACAACCCCTAAATGTCAGGAGGCACCAAGAACAATGTTCTCGTCACAAAACCATCGGAACGATTCCAAGATACCCACGTGATCCTAAAAAAAATTTAGTGAAAATTTGAGGAGAGAAAAGACAAAACTCTACGTCAGGATACCTCACCAGAGCGACGAAGGGACTGAGGAGTAAAAAGAATCCTACTCTCCGATATATATAATCCTAAGACTCAAAACATTTTTCCGTTCTAGACTCAACAACGCCAAAGCAAACAATCAAGTAGGGGCTCCTAAGTCGGGAAGGCTCGATTACCAACTTGTCACGCCCTCGATGCGGCTATATCTCCCACGTGTCGAAGCACGACTTAGAGGCATAACCGCATTGAAAGCAATGTCGCAAGTGAGGTAATCTTCACACAACCCATGTAATAAATAAGGGAAAGAGATACATAGTTGGCTTACAATCGCCACTTCACACAATACATGAGTAAAACATTACATCATACAGGTACAATCAAGGTCCGACTACGGAACCCAAAATAAAAGAAGACTACCCCAAATGCTACACAGATCCCCGATCGTCCCAACTGGCTCCACTCTTGATCAGCTGAAACGAAACAACACAATGCACAAAGTCTTCATCGAGCTCCTCCTTGAGCTCAAAAAGGCCTTCTGCGGTTTCATTGGCACCGCAAACTGGTTTTGAAGTATCTGTGAGTCACGGGGACTCAGCAATCTCACACCCGCGAGATCAAGACTATTTAAGCTTAAAGGTAGGACAGGGTAGTGAGGTGGAGCTGCAGCAAGCGACTAGCATATATGGTGGCTACATCCGCAAATGAGAGCGAGAAGAGAAGGCAAAAGCACGGTCGAACAACTATGATCAAGAAGTGATCCTAGAACAACCCTACGCCAAGCATAACTCCAACACTGTTCACTTCCCGGACTCCGCCGAGAAGAGACCATCACGGTTACACACGCGTTGGTGTATTTTAGTTAAGATCAACTTCGGGTTTTCTACAACCGGACATTAACAAATTCCCATCTGCCACATAACCGCTGCACGGCTCTCGAAAGTTTATACCTGCAGGGTGTCCCAACTTAGCCCATGATAAGCTCTCGCGATCAACGAAGGATATTCCTTCTCCCGGAAGACCCGATCAGTCTGGAATCCCGGCTACAAGACATTTCAACAGCAATAAAACAAGACCAGCAAAGCCGCCCGATGCTACCGACAATCCCGATAGGAGCTGCACATATCTCGTTCTCGTGGCAACACCGGATGAGACATCCTACGAGTAAAACCAAACCTCAAGTTGCCCCAAGGTGGCCCTCTAGCCTACTCGGTTCAAGGCCAGCACTTAGAGAAGCACCGCCCGGGGCTAAAATAAAGATGACCCTTGGGCTCCGGAAACCCAAGGGAAAAAGGGCATAGGTGAGGCAAATGGTAAAACCAATGTTGGGCCGTGCTGGAAAAGTCTTATTCAAAGCAAACTGTCAAAGGGGTCCCATAAATCACCCGACCGCGTTAGGGACGCAAAAATCCGGGAACATAACACCGTATGACGGAAACTAGGGCGGCAAGAGTGGAACAAAACACCGTGCATAAGGTCGAGCCTTCCACCCTTTACCAAGTGTATAGATGCATTAATAATATAAGATATATTGTGATATCCCAACAAGTAAACATGTTCCAACAAGGAACAACATCTCCATGTTCCAACAAGGAACAAACTTCATCTTCACCTGCAACTAACAACGCTATAAGAGGGGCTGAGCAAAGCGGTAACATAGCCAAACAACGGTTTGCTAGGAAGGGTGAAAAAGGTTAGAGACCCATATGGCAACATGGGAGGCATGATAAGCAAGTGGTAGGCATCAAGCATAGGCATAGCAAAAGAGCGAGCATCTAGCAAGCAAAGATAGAAGTGATTTCGAGGGTATGGTCATCTTGCCCAAATCCCGCAAGGAAGAAGAACGAATCCATGAAGAAGACAAACGGACGTAGTCGAACGAATCCTCACAACTCCGGAACGAAACCGAAGCTAACGAGAGAAACAACCCGGAAAGAAACAAACAACATAGTAAACAACCATCACATAAACATGTCATGATGCACAAACAAGTATGATGCATGACCGGTTTAATGAGGCATGGCATGGCAATATGCACAAACAACACTACAAGTTAAGTGGAGCTCAATATGCAACGAGTTGCATATTGACGAACACCACATCACTTATTTAGTTCTCTCCCGATTAGGTACTCAACAATATTAGATGTTATTAAACATGGCAAGAGGTGGAGCATAATTAAACTAGCTATTTAGGCAAGTTTAAATGAGGCCGGAAATAAGAAACAACAATTCCGGAAAATCCCCATATGCAAATTATGGATTCGGTACTGATCTGACCTAAAGCATATTTTAGAGTTGTTAAACATGCAAAGTAATGCTACCATGTTAAACTAGGCATTTTCTACCCCATTTACATATATAATTTATTTAAATCTGAAGTTACGGTTATTTAGTTATGAAATAAATCATTTTAGCATGGCATTTAAGCAAATTAATGCAAACAACAATTTTAAACATTTCTAATGTTGTTATCATGATGCGGATGACATGTGCAAGTTTATGCAATATTTTTATGAAAATGATAACATGAGCATGTTACGAGGCATTATGTCACCGTGGTGGATGAAAGGTGCCACGGCAACGAATCTGAAAATGGTGCCACGACAACATATCCGAAAATGATGCCATGGCAACATATCGGTTCCGATAACTCGATTGAGATATCGGTACAAAGGAAAGCGTGAGCGTGTCATGCGAGGATGGTGGGGTGCTCCCGATTACCGGGTTCCCACGGAACGGTGGCATGGCAAAAGAGGGGCATCGCAAGGATGATTCGATCACGGTCGGTCATCTCGGTGGTTATACCTTCGAAGCGTGCGTTCGGGGCGGAAAACGTTTCGTAGAGGGAAGTAGACGTTCACGGGTCGTCGAGGGAAGTAGAGGAAGTAGTCGTTCTCGCGATGATCGCTGAGGGAAGTAGTGGTACACGGCGACGGTAGAGGAAGTAGACGTTCATGTTCGATGGCAGTGGTACTTGAAGAATCCCGAAACGGACTTGGCGTCTTCGCGCGTAGGGGTACTTGTCGTTATCCACCTCGGATGTAGTCGCTTCCGTAGTCGAACTTGACGATCCGAGGGGGTACTTGGCGCATCACCGTAGTCGAACTTGACGATCCGAGGGGTACTTGACGGGTCCGGTCTTGACGATCCAGTTTCCGTAGTGCCCCGGTACTTGACGCTGGGAAAGATTCCAGGTTGCATGCGCCCACGGCTACACAGCGCAGACGCAAAGAGGCAGCGACTTGGCGCGGTTCCGTAGTCGAACACGGCAGGGCAGCTTCGGCCACGCTGGGTCGCGAGGATCCGAGGCGGCGGGTCGATCTCGGCGGATCGGGTCAAAACGAAGCGTGGCGGCGCCGGTTGACTCGGAGCAGAGCATGGGCATCCATGGCGCCGTTCCATGGAGGATTAGCACGGAGGAGCTGCTCGGCCTCGGTGCTGCTTGACGCGATCGACGCGAGGACGGCAGAGGAGTAGCGCCGCGGGACAGCAGAGGGATGGCGACGCCTGGTCACAGCCGCCGGAGGGCGACGGGCAGAGGCGTGATGGAGGTCCGCGCGCGGAGAAGTAGCAGTAGGTGCGGACGAATGGCGCCGGTGGAGGGAGGAGCACGGTGGAGGCCGGCTCCGAGGCGGACGGGCGCGAGGTCGTGCCGGGAGGCGCGGCTGCTGGGCTCGCTGGTCGGCGATGGAGGGCACTGCACGGGCGCGGAACTCCGGCTCCTTGTAGAGCTCTGGTGGTCGCCACCACCGGAGGAGGCGGCAAGGGGCGAGGGGACCGGCGCAGGAGCGGCGAGGGTCGCTGACGAGGGCGACGGGCAGGCTGCGTGTGGCGCTGCACCAAGGGCGGCGAGGAGGGTTGAGGCGGTGGAGGCGACGAGGAGGCGCAGGGGATCGAGGGGAGATGAGGGGGGATCGGGAGATCGAGAGGGAGATGGGGAGATCGGGCGCAGGTACGAGGGGCTCCTCCCCTGTGGCGGCGCTGGAGAGAGAGGGACCGAGGGAGAGATGAGATGCGCTGGGGGCTGGGCTAGGGTTAGAGGCGGCCGGGCCTTGGGCCTCGGGAGGCTAGGGCCGGCTGGAGGGAGAAAGGCCAGGGGCCGGCTGGGCCTAGCTCCTCTCTCTCTCTCTTTAAACTCTTAAACAGAGAAAAGAAAGGAAAGGGAAGAAAAGAAAAAGATTAGAGAAAGAGTTTGGGCCTGGGGATTATTTTCCCGAGCTCGCAAAATGAGCTCGATCCAGGAAAATAAAAGAGGCATGATTGAAAGAATTGAATTCAAATTCATTTGAATTTAAATTCAATGATTGGAATGGAAGTGAGGGTTTGGGAAGGTCCAAAAATGTTCGGATTTTTGGTGGAGCTCCGAATATGATAAAAGAAATTTAGGGCAAAGTGTGGAGACCAAACTTGAAGTAGAAAGGGCACGAAATTATTTTGCAAGTGAGTTAAGATCAATTCCAAATAAATGGAATAATTATTATAGCTCCCTAATAATATTGGGACGATATGTTATAAAGAGAAGTCACCATGTGAATCCCTCGGTTTAAATGGATCGAGAAAATCCATACAATTTATTTAGTTGTGTTTTGAAAATTAATGATATGATGGCATGATGAGATGATGCAATGCAAGAGATGACATGATGAATGCACAAACAAAACAAATCACACGACAAAACTCGGAAACCCTGGAAGGCAACTGAAGCTCCGGTCTTGGGGCGCCACAACACTCCACCACTACGAGAGGATCTCGTCCCGAGATCTAGGATGGCACCGGAGAAAAGCGGAAGAGGAAGAGGTAAAACTAAGTTGCTTCTCCGACAAACGAAAGTGAAACCAAAGAACCTTGAGAGGTTGAACAAAATGAAAGAAAGAAAACAATGAAGATGAAGAAAGTTGAAAAACACTCTGTTAGAAAAGAGGAACAAGGGATACGACGAAAACCAAGAGGTTTAGTGATAAGATAGATATTGAAACCACTCCGGTTAAAGCTAGATAGACAAAGAATAAGATTGATAAAATTTGGGCAGCACTCCGACTGAAAATGGAAGGAGTTGAACATGAACTTGGCAAAAAGAAAGCACCTGGGTGAGACTCCGGTTAAAAGAGGAACGATAGACACAACACTCCGGTTAAATTGATAAGCAACGAAGAGAGCAACATCACAATGCCTCCGGAAGAAAAATTGAAGATAGATCATTGGAATAAAGGAATGGAGAAGAAAATAACAACTTCTACCACAAATGAGTTTGGAAAGCACCCTTAAAAGAAGGATAGAACGGAGTTGTTGGATTATCAACAACGAAAAGCACCAGCTTGTTGTGGGCTTATGGTAAACATCTCAAAATTATGAGGTGAGTTTACGCCACCAACGGAAACACATGATTGGATTGATATCAACAAGGAGACGAGAAACTTATATCACCGAGGACAAATGAAGAGCTTGGGTCATTTATAAGCACCATAAATAGCAACAATCCTTAGGGAAAGCTTTAGGTGAAATATAGCCCAAGATAACTGCAATGGAGAGATTGATGGATTTGAAATACCTCATTCTTGACAACATGTGAATCATGAAACACGAACTCAAATTGTCGAGAATGACATAACACCACCTCAAATGATAAGGTAGAACGAATTGCACTTCGAAATGCAAGAAGAAGAATGCTTGAACTCCTCAAAACAAAACATGTGTTGAGCACCATGTTCAATTTTGAGTATAGCTTGACGGATCTTAACTCCGAGAGAAATCTTGATGAACAATTGGAGAAATGAAAAGAATCCTTGAGGAAGCACCATGTAGATCCTCCACGAAGAACTCCGGTAAACAAAAGGATGATAAAAGAAAGAGAAGTTGACAACACAAGGTGAAGCCTTGCAGTGATAAGATGAAGCTTTGAAATGATATAACCGAGAAAACTTGGAACTCCGGAAAGAAAGATGAACAAATGAAACCAAGAATTTTGATGAACCTCCGGAATAAGGAATTGAACTTACTCGATGAAACAAGAATAAGAATTACATTATGCTGATCCTTCACCAATATAGATTGATGATAAGCAACGGATTTGGCACACTACTTATTCCCGTTGAAAAAAAAGATTACAGATAGAGATATAGCGCAAACTTGAGAAGGTATTGATGGAACCACCGGTGGGATTTGGAAAAACAACAAATGAATTGATATGATAAAGAAGGAAGTGAAATCTTGAACGAACCACCGTAAGAATTGAGAATGAACGTAGCAAAGGCACAATTCACCGGGAAGAATTGGAAGACTAATAAAGATGCTTGACAAAATTTAGATACATTAGAACGAAGAGATCATGAACTGATTAGAGGATAATTCGACGATGCACCGTGAGATTTGGAAAACAAGAGTTGAACGCTTGAATGAATAATTTTGAGATGATGGGCTCAAGAATCAAACCGAAAGACTCCTGAAATGCTCCGGTGGGTTAAAAGAATTCTCACAACCGAAAATAATTATGAGAGGATGGCATCAAGCTAAAACCATGAATCTTGAAGAGAAAGGAGCGAGATTTGAGAGAAACTCTTCTTCGGTCTTCAAAATTCGAGAATGACGACGAGAAACATCACCATGAATTATTGAAGCACTCCGGAATGAAAATTATAAAGGTTGAACCACAAGATGAAAAGAATTTGAAAGATCTTGGAGAAAGACATATGACTGATGACAATTCATTCTTACGTCAAGCTTCGAAAAGAATTTGGGAATAGCTCCGGGAAAATAAAAGAGTCAGATAAGATCCTGAAAAAAGACCTGTGGGTTAGGGCCCACTCAAAAGAACCACCGTTGAACAATTGTTTGAAATAGATATTGCACCGGTAGAATTAAATGGCTTGAATGAGATAGCATCCTCAAAAGAACTTGAGTGAATTGAGAATGGAAACTAGAATCTTCAGAGATATCTTCAACACTCGGAACAATTGAATAGCGAGAAATGGATGATTAATTGGTGCACCGACATGAGAAAGCATTTGAAATGATGAAAAGAATACGATCAACACTGAAAACTTGACTTAAATCCACCGGAGAAGAAAATTAGAATGGAACAATGATAAGGTTAAGGCTTCCTTAGCGTCTTCATGAGAAATCACCGGATAAAACATTAAAGGAAAAGAATGAAGAAACTTCACTCAATAAAATGGATACTTGATTAAGGATTCTCGAGTCCTTGAAGAAAAAGGGTGGAGGGCGGAAATCAAAACAACTTGGGTCGGATGAAACGAACACCGTTGAGAAAAAAAAAACTTAGAATTGATCTTGCTAATGTTGGAATGATCGGATCCACTTGAAGAGAAGCACGCGGTTGGGAAAAGAATTAACATGACAAGCTCAAGGATCAAGAAGGATTAGTATTCACATAGCAATATGAGAACACCATTTAGGAAAGGTATGGAATCAACACTTGACATTGAAGCAACTTGAATACCACCAAAACGGAACAAAAACAAAGGATTTGGCTTGCGGAATAAGCCGGAACAAACACACGATAGAGATTTACCCAGTCTCATATCATGCATCTGTCGGAAAGATATTCTAGGAGCTACTTGAATTCCCACCTATAAACTCCCGAAACTTTCTGGTTATGCAATCTGGTGTTGGGGATACAGGGACACAAAATATATCACCCAAACTAACAATACCTAGATCCATTGTATCCATCCGTCAATACATAACCAAGAAATCCTCGAAATCGTGTACCTCGACCTTCAAAACATCCGTTATACAAGTCATGGCAATACTCCCTTTTCGCCACAAGATCGGGCTATCGTGGTTATCTCACCAACAACTGCACAAAAGAGATTTCGATGTCGGTAAAAACTCGTTATTCCAGAACTGCAACGATAAAATTGTGACGACAACACCTCGGAGCTCAACTCCCGGGACACCGCCACAACCCCTAAATGTCGAGGCACCAAGAACAATGTTCTCGTCACAAAACCATCGGAACGATTCCAAGATACCCACGTGATCCTAAAAAATTTAGTGAAAATTTGAGGAGAGAAAAGACAAAACTCTACGTCGGGATACCTCACCAGAGCGACGAAGGGACCGAGGAGTAAAAAGAATCCTACTCTCCGATATATATAATCCTAAGACTCAAAACATTTTTCCGTTCTAGACTCAACAACGCCAAAGAAACAATCAAGTAGGGGCTCCTAAGCCGGGGAAGGCTCTGATTACCAACTTGTCACGCCCTCGATGCGGCTATATCTCCCACGTGTCGAAGCACGACTTAGAGGCATAACCGCATTGAAAGCAATGTCGCAAGTGAGGTAATCTTCACACAACCCATGTAATAAATAAGGGAAAGAGATACATAGTTGGCTTACAATCGCCACTTCACACAATACATGAGTAAAACATTACATCATACAGTACAATCAAGGTCCCACTACGGAACCCAAAATAAAAGAAGACTACCCCAAATGCTACACAGATCCCGATCGTCCCAACTGAGCTCCACTCTTGATCAGCTGAAACGAAACAACACAATGCACAAAGTCTTCATCGAGCTCCTCCTTGAGCTCAAAAGGTGCACGGCCGCTGCAGTTTCATTGGCACCGCAAACTGGTTTTGGAAGTATCTGTGAGTCACGGGACTCAGCAATCTCACACCCATGAGATCAAGACTATTTAAGCTTAAAGGTAGGACAGGGTAGTGAGGTGGAGCTGCAGCAAGCGACTAGCATATATGGTGGCTACATCCGCAAATGAGAGCGAGAAGAGAAGGCAAAAGCACGGTCGAACAACTATGATCAAGAAGTGATCCTAGAACAACCCTCGCCAAGCATAACTCCAACACCGTGTTCACTTCCCGGACTCCGCCGAGAAGAGACCATCACGGTTACACACGCCGTTGGTGTATTTTAGTTAAGATCAACTTCGGGTTTTCTACAACCGGACATTAACAAATTCCCATCTGCCACATAACCGCATGGCACGGCTCTCGAAAGTTTATACCTGCAGGGTGTCCCAACTTAGCCCATGATAAGCTCTCGCGATCAACGAAGGATATTCCTTCTCCCGGAAGACCCGATCAGTCTCGGAATCCCGGCTACAAGACATTTCAACAGCAATAAAACAAGACCAGCAAGAAGCCGCCCGATGCGCCGACAATCCCGATAGGAGCTGCACATATCTCGTTCTCGTGGCAACACCGGATGAGACATCCTACGAGTAAAACCAAACCTCAAGTTGCCCCAAGGTGGCCCCAAGATCTACTCAGTTCAGGCCAGCACTTAGAGAAGCACCGGCCCGGGGGCTAAAATAAAGATGACCCTTGGGCTCCGGAAACCCAAGGGAAAAAGGGCATAGGTGAGGCAAATGGTAAAACCAATGTTGGGCCTTCTTTGGAAAAGTCTTATTCAAAGCGAACTGTCAAGGGGGTCCCATAAATCACCCGACCGCGTTAGGGATGCAAAATCAAGGAACTTAACACCGGTATGACGGAAACTAGGGCGGCAAGAGTGGAACAAAACACCAGGCATAAGGTCGAGCCTTCCACCCTTTACCAAGTGTATAGATGCATTAATAATATAAGATATATTGTGATATCCCAACAAGTAAACATGTTCCAACAAGGAACAACATCTCCATGTTCCAACAAGGAACAAACTTCATCTTCACCTGCAACTAACAACGCTATAAGAGGGGCTGAGCAAAGCGGTAACATAGCCAAACAACGGTTTGCTAGGAAGGGTGAAAAAGGTTAGAGACTGACATGGCAACATGGGAGGCATGATAAGCAAGTGGTAGGCATCGAAGCATAGGCATAGCAAAAGAGCGAGCATCTAGCAAGCAAAGATAGAAGTGATTTCGAGGGTATGGTCATCTTGCCTGAAATCCCGCAAGGAAGAAGAACGAATCCATGAAGAAGACAAACGGACGTGGTCGAACGAATCCTCACAACTCCGAACGAAACCGAAGCTAACGAGAGAAACAACCCGGAAAGAAACAAACAACATAGTAAACAACCATCACATAAACATGTCATGATGCACAAACAAGTATGATGCATGACCGGTTTAATGAGGCATGGCATGGCAATATGCACAAACAACACTACAAGTTAAGTGGAGCTCAATATGCAACGAGTTGCATATTGACGGAACACCACATCACTTATTTAGTTCTCTCCCGATTAGGTACTCAACAATATTAGATGTTATTAAACATGGCAAGAGGTGGAGCATAATTAAACTAGCTATTTAGGCAAGTTTAAATGAGGCCGGAAATAAGAAACAACAATTCCGGAAAATCCCCATATGCAAATTATGGATTCGGTACTGATCTGACCTAAAGCATATTTTAGAGTTGTTAAACATGCAAAGTAATGCTACCATGTTAAACTAGGCATTATTCTAACCCATTTACATATATAATTTATTTAAATCCGAAGTTACGGTTATTTAGTTATGAAATAAATCATTTTAGCATGGCATTTAAGCAAATTAATGCAAACAACAATTTTAAACATTTCTAATGTTGTTATCATGATGGATGACATGTGCAAGTTTATGCAATATTTTTATGAAAATGATAACATGAGCATGTTACGAGGCATTATGTCACCGTGGTGGATGAAAGGGGTGCCACGGCAACGAATCCGAAAATGGTGCCACGACAACATATCCGAAAATGATGCCATGGCAACATATCGGTTCCGATAACTCGATTGAGATATCAGTACAAAGGAAAGCGTGAGCGTGTCATGCGAGGATGGTGGGGTGCTCCCGATTACCGGGTTCCCACGGAACGGTGGCATGGCAAAGAGAGGGCATCGCAAGGATGATTCGATCACGGTCGGTCATCTCGGTGGTTATACCTTCAAGCGCGTTCGGGCGGAAAACGTTTCAGAGGGAAGTAGAGGTTCTCGGGTGGTCGATGGAAGTAGTGGAAGTAGTCGTTCTCGCGATGATCGCTGAGGGAAGTAGTGGTACACGGAGACTGTAGAGGAAGTAGACGTTCATGTTCGATGTCTGTGGTACTTGAATAATCCCGAAAGGGACTTGGCGTCTTCGCGTAGGGTACTTGTCGTTATCCACCTCGGATGTAGTCGTTTCCGTGTAGTCGAACTTGACGATCCGAGGGGTACTTGGCGCATCACCGTGTAGTCGAACTTGACGATCCGAGGGTACTTGACGGGTCCGGTCTTGACGATCCAGTTTCCGTAGTGCCCCGGTACTTGACGCTGGGAAAGATTCCGAGGTTGCATGCGCCCACGGGCTACAGCCGCAGACGCAAAGAGGCAGCGACTTGGCGCGGTTCCGGTAGTCGAACACGGCAGGCAGTTTCGGTCACGCTGGGTCGCGAGGATCCGGCGGCGCGGGTCGATCTCGGCGGATCGGGTCAAAACGAAGCGTGGCGGCGCCGGTTGACTCGAGCAGAGCATGGGCATCCATGGCGCCGGGTTCCATGGAGGATTAGCACGGAGGAGCTGCTCGGCCTCGGTGCTGCTTGACGCGATCGACGCGGAGGACGGCAGAGGAGTAGCGCCAAGGGACAACAGAGGGATGGCGACGCTCCCGTCACAATGGCCGGAGGGCGACGGGCGTAGAGGCGTGATGGAGGTCCGGCGGCGCGGAGAAGTAGCAGGCGAGGTGCGGACGAATGGCGCCGGTGGAGGGAGGAGCACGGTGGAGGCCGGCTCCGAGGCGGACGGGCGCGAGGTCAGGTGCTGGAGGCGCGGCCGCGGGGCTCGCTGGTCGGCGATGGAGGGCACCGGCACGGCGCGGAACTCCGGCTCCTTGTGGAGCTCCTGGTGGTCGCCACCACCGGAGGAGGCGGCAAGGCGAGGGGGACCGCGCAGGAGCGGCGAGGGTCGTTGACGAGGGCGACGGGGCAGGTTGCGGTGGCGCGGCACCAAGGGCGGCGAGGAGGGTTGAGGCGCGGTGGAGGCGACGAGGTGGCGCAGGGGATCGAGGGGAGATCGGGAGATCGAGAGGGAGATGGGGAGATCGGGCGCAGGTACGAGGGGCTCCTCCCCTGTGGCGGCGCTGGAGAGAGAGGGACCGAGGGAGAGATGAGATGCGCTGGGGGCTGGGCTAGGGTTAGAGGCGGCTGGGCCTTGGGCCTCGGGAGGCTAGGCCGGCCTGGAGGGAGAAAGGCCAGGGGCCGGCTGGGCCTAGCTCCTCTCTCTCTCTCTTTAAACTCTTAAACAGAGAAAAGAAAGGAAAGGGAAGAAAAGAAAAAGATTAGAGAAAGAGTTTGGGCCTGGGGATTATTTCCCGAGCTCGCAAAAATGAGCTCGATCCAGGAAAATAAAAGAGGCATGATTGAAAGAATTGAATTCAAATTCATTTGAATTTAAATTCGAATGATTGGAATGGAAGTGAGGGTTTGGGAAGGTCCAAAATGTTCGGATTTTTGGTGGAGCTCGGAATATGATAAAAGAAATTTAGGGCAAAGTGTGGAGACCAAACTTGAAGTAGAAAGGGCACGTAAATTATTTTGCAAGTGAGTTAAGATCAATTCCAAATAAATGGAATAATTATTATAGCTCCCTAATAATATTGGGACGATATGTTATAAAGAGAAGTCACCATGTGAATCCCTCGGTTTAAATGGATCGAGAAAAATCCATACAATTTATTTAGTTGTGTTTTGAAAATTAATGATATGATGGCATGATGAGATGATGCAATGCAAGAGATGACATGATGAATGCACAAACAAAACAAATCGCACGACAAAACTCGGAAACCCTGGAAGGCAACTGAAGCTCCGGTCTTGGGGCGTCACAGGAGAGCCGCTTGCCGGAGGGATAGCTTGGGTCTCCAGGGTCGGCAAGAAAGAAGCATACCTGGAAGGAGAGTTCCGCAGCAAGTGGGAGGAGTGGAGAGCCAACTGGTGTTGGATCGTAGAGGTGAACCCGCAGCCCTTCACTGCCGTGCGACAAACCCCAATAGTGCGCGGCAACGATTGGAGTAGCTTGGCGCTGGAGGATGCTAGGTTGAAGATAGCTGTGACCCGGATTTTGCGCCTCAGGCTTGCCGGACTCACCGTAGGCGCAGTTGACGCAGATTTCCTCCGCCGCCGCATCGCTCCCTTGCAGGAGAGGAGGAGACCCGCTTGGGAGCTCCAAAATGCGGCGGACATCATGAGGCTGCGCCCGGGTCTGAACTGGAATTTCACCGTCTTGGAGTTGGATGCGATGCTGCTAGAGCTGTTCAAGAACGACCACGATCACCCCGAGTGGTTTAGGTTGCCGAGGGGTCGTCCCATTGTGCAACAACTCAGCGCTCGACCGCATCCGGGCCATGATGCCGTTGTGCTTTTCTCATGGGATCGTTCCAACCTGGCAAGAGCCTTCCGACGAGATCGTGCAGCAGTTCTTCGACAACTTGGAAGAAGTGTCGATCCGCTCCGACGAGCAGAAGAGGCTCACCCGCGACACCACCGACGAGGAGATGGTGCGCATTGCCACCAGGCTGGAGGAGGCGGCAGCATTCTTGCTGGCGTCTTCGGTACACCGTGGAGGAGGCGGACGCGGCCGAGGCGGCAAGCCTTGCCGAGCGAAGGGAGTTCACCGGCGAGGAAGAGCTTGCCGCACCAGAGGCTGAGTCGAGCGGACCAGCCGAGGGCGCTTCTTCTCCACCACCCAGCGACTTGCCGCCAACGGAGCCCCCGGCTCCGCCGAAGAGGCGTCTCCGCAAGGCCGGAGACGAGAGGGGGCGGCAGACGGGCCCACAGCCGCAGCACCGTGCGACGCGCTCTACCGCGGCAAGCGATGTTGCCGTGGGAGCACCCCACACTGCTGCTACAACTGGGGCGGGATCCTCCCAGGCCTCCACCGACGCCTCCGCCAAGCGGCGAAGAGAGCCCACTCCTCCGCCTCGTTGCACCGGAGGCGAGCCGGAGTTTGACTTCTCCGCGCTTAGCTCCGAGGAGGAAGAAGAAGAGTAAGCTTCAGTATTGTGCTTGTATTTCTTCAATTTTGTTGCTTTATCTTGAATCTGACTTGCTTCGTTCTGAACCACAAGGGGCCTTGGGTTCGCGTCAAGTACAACGTAGAGGAGAGTACATCCTTGACGCGCTTTGGTGCTTCGATCTGCTCAATGGCCTTGATCTTGTCGGCATTGGCTTCAATTCCCCGCTGAGACACGAAGAACCCGAGAAGCTTGCCGGAAGGGACTCCAAACACGCACTTTTCGGGGTTGAGCTTGAGGTTGATCTTGCGCAGATTTGCAAAGGTCTCGTCTAAATCTTGAACCAGAGTTGCTTTCTCTTTGCTCTTGACCACTATGTCATCCATGTAGGCTTCTACATTTCTGTGCATTTGCGGCTCAAAAGCGTCATGGACTACCCTTGCAAACGTTGAGCCAACATTCTTCAAACCGAAAGGCATCCGTATGAAACAGTATGTGCCACATGGAGTAATGAACGCGGTCTTCTCCTCATCTTCTTCTGCCATGAAGATCTGATGATATCCTGAGTATGCATCAAGAAATGAAAGCAAATCACATCCAGCCGTGGAGTCAACAAACTGGTCGATGTGCGGCAAGGGAAATGGACAAGACTTTGTACCTCGGTGGCAGAAGCCCCGTCCGCGTCAAACCCACCGCCACCAGAGCAAACAGGTGGTGGGGTAGACGCCGGCGGGAGGATGGACGGCGACCGGGGCGCTCACGCTGCTGCCAAGGCCAAGGACAAGGCCGCGCAGACCTCGGCGTCCGTACACGTACCGCGCCTGTCTCAGGAGGCGCGGGACCGATAGCGTCATGGCATTCACAATGCCATACGCTCGTTGGACCGAGATGGAGCTGGAGGATCTCGAGACCCTCAAGTCCAACGTGCACGCCAACATGCTGGCACGAGCGAGATACGGTCGCCTGGACGGGATGCTGCTCCTTCTAACATAGATAGAAGTCCGAGCATATCCCGCTCCTCGCGCCGTTTGCCATTGCCACCCACTACTCCAGCAGAAGCTCTGGCGAGAGCTCAACTGCTCCTCGACTACCCTCCAACGGCCGACAAGGTCGATGAGTGGAGGGCCACAATACAGAGTCTCATCGGCTTCGCCAACGGCGACGCTCCGCGGCAACCGAGTGCGCCGCTGCCGCGGCAAGAACGCCAAACGCGAGCCGGTGGCGACGAGACCGGTGGGGGTGCAACCACCATGCACTCTCCGCCCCAAAGGCCAGGGTCGCCGACTCGCCGGATCCATCTCGACAGCGACTCCACTGCGTCGTCGGATCCACGAGCTCGCCGCGATCAACGCCAAGTTCTTCATGAGCGACAACAAGAAGACGCTCGAACCCGCATCGAGCGTCGAAGAGAAGCGCGACGTCAGTCCGACAAGCGCGCCGGGCCCTCTGTTGACATGCACGCGCCAGAGGAACCAGGCGACTTGCCGTACGCGGTAGGTTGCCCTGCGTTCACTCGTGAGCTGCGGCAAGTCCAAAGGCCCAAAGAACAAGAACTTCAAGCCGGATGTGCGGAGAAATGCGATGGCGGGGCGCATCCGTCGGAGTTCCTCAACATCTACACCATCGCGGTGCAAGCTGCAGGGGGACGAGACGACAAGATCCTCGCCAACTACTTCCCGCTGGTACTCAAGCCCAACGTCAGGTCCTGGCTCATGCACTTGCCGGACAGCTCCATATCTTCTTGGGCAGACCTATGCCATCAATTCGTTGGCGCCTTCACAGGCGGCCACAAGCCTCATGGCCAAGAAAGTGACCTTCATCTGCCGTCTGTAAGGAAGGAGAGTCCCTGCGCAAGTTCATTCAGAGATTCAGCCGTGTGCACTACAACATCCCAGATGTCCACCCTACCGCGGTGATCAGCGCGTTTCATCAGAATGTGCGGAACCACAGGATGAGGGAGGAAATGGCGATGTGCAAAGTCAAGCACGTCAGCGAGCTGTACGCCTTGGCCGACAAGTGTGCACGTGCTGAAGAAGGGAGGAGACTCCCAGGAGAGAATGCAGAAGCAGGATCCGACAGTGAGGAGACCGCCCCGGCAAGGAAGAGCCGGCGGCGGGGCAACAGGAAGAAGAAAAACAGAGAAGTGCTAGCTGTTGAGCTGTCCGGCAACGAAGGTGGCGACAAGAACGCCAAGGCTGGTGGCTCCGGCAAGGAGGTTGCCACTGACGCCAACCACCAGTCTGTGGCGGCCGCTGACAAGCAGGACGGCTCCGGCAAATAGTACTGCAAGATCCACCGCACCAAGGTCCATGACCTCCAGAGCTGCAAGAAGATCGAGCAGCTTGTTGAACAGCAGAAGGCTGAATACGAGCGGCGCGACAAGGAGAAAGCCCAGGAAGGTGCTGGAGGAGCCAGCAAGAAGCGTCCCGGTCGGGGAGGGCGCCGCGGCAAGGCCAAGCAGCGGCAAGGAGACCGACCTCCCCGCGGCCGCGACAAGGATGAAGACAAAGACGACGATGAAGATATGGAAGATGACGACGCCGATGAGCAGGAGTTTCAGAAAGCCACGGAGGTCCTCTGCGTTGACGGAGGTGCTTCCCTGCATACCTCCCACCGCCAACTCAAGCAGTGGATGCGGGAGGTCAATGCAGCGGAACCATCCGTAGAGTCACGCAAACCTCTGAAGTGGTCCAGCACGCCTATCGTCTTTGATATTGAGGACCACCCTGATCGCATAACTGCGGTCGGGTGCTTGCCGATGTTGGTCTCACCAACTATCCGCAACCTCAAAGTCACCAAGATGCTAATTGACGGCGGGGCCGGCTTGAACCTGATCTCCTCCGTGGTGCTCCAGAAGCTTCAGATCCCCGACAATGAGCTCAAGAGACCGGCACTTTCAAGGAATCAATCCGGGAAGGAGCAAGCGAAGGGAAGATCACGTTGCGGTAACATTTGGCAGCGAGCTGAACTTTAGGATCGAGAGGATCACATTCGACGTTGCTGATTTCCCATTGCCTTACAATGGGATACTTGGCCGCCCAAAGACTCGCCAAGTTCATGGCAGCCTCTCATTATGCCTACAACTTACTCAAGATGCCAGGCCCGATAAGCATCATCTCATCCATGGCGACAAGAAGGATGCTCTTATCTGTGCCGACAAGATCTACCGGGATGCAGCAGCCGCGACAGAAAGCAAAACACTTGCCGCTGAAGCTCCCGGAGGGAAGAAGACCAAGTCCAAGTCCGGCAAGAGCTCTGATGCCCACTCTGGCAAGCGCACCTCCTCGGAGTGCTGCGCTACCGTCGAGGACGCCATTGAGCTCCACCGGCAAGTGCAAGAAGACGATGGCAGCTCCGCCAAAGACCAAGAAGGTGTCCGCCAAGGAGGACGGCACTGGTGGTACCTTCACCATCAGTGCCTCTCTCGACCCCAAATAGGAAGGCGCGCTCGTTGCTTTCCTGCGGGCGAACGTCGACGTGTTTGCATGGCAACCGTCTGACATCCCCGGTGTTCCCAGGAAAGTGATTGAGCATCGCCTGGCCGTTTGTCCTCATGCGCGGCCCGTCAAGCAGAAAATCAGGAAACAAGCAGTGGAGCGCCAAGAGTTCATCGCAGAAGAGATCAAGAAACTGGAAGCAGCAGGCCTTGTGAGAGGAGTGCTCCATCCGACGTGGTTGGCCAATCCTGTAGTCGTGCGCAAGGCAAATGGGAAATGGAGACTTTGTATTGACTTCACGGATGTTAATAAAGCTTGTCCCAAAGATCCATTTCCCTTGCCGCGCATCGACCAGATTGTTGACTCCACGGCTGGATGTGATTTGCTTTCATTTCTTGATGCATACTCAGGATATCATCAGATCTTCATGGCAGAAGAAGATGAGGAGAAGACCGCGTTCATTACTCCATGTGGCACATACTGTTTCATACGGATGCCTTTCGGTTTGAAGAATGCTGGTTCAACGTTTGCAAGGGTAGTCCATGACACTTTTGAGCCGCAAATGCATAGAAATGTAGAAGCCTACATGGATGACATAGTGGTCAAGAGCAAAGACAAAGCAACTCTGGTTCAAGATTTAGACGAGACCTTTGCAAATCTGCGCAAGATCAACCTCAAGCTCAACCCCGAAAAGTGCGTGTTTGGAGTCCCTTCCGGCAAGCTTTTCGGGTTCTTCGTGTCTCAGCGGGGAATTGAAGCCAACCCCGACAAGATCAAGGCCATTGAGCAGATCGAAGCACCAAAGCGCGTCAAGTATGTACGAAGACTTGCCGGTTGCGTAGCTGCTCTCAGTAGGTTTATCTCTAGATCTGCTGAACGCGCCCTGCCATTTTTCAAGATTTTGAAAAAGGCAGGTCCAATGAAATGGACTCCCGAAGCGGAGGCTGCGCTGCAGGACTTAAAGAGATACCTATCCTCCACTCCAACACTTGTCGCACCTAAGCCACAAGAGAAGTTGCTGCTATATATAGCGGCAACCAATCAAGTGGTTAGTGTTGCGTTAGTAGCGGAGAGGGAGGCGAATGATGAGTTAGCAACCACGGCAGACACATCCAGCGACAAGCAGGGGGCTTCGCCGGCAAGCTCAGGTCCCGACAAGGACGGATCTGCGCAGACACAAGAGCAGATGCAGAAAAAGATGGTGCAGCGCCCAGTTTACTTTGTCAGTTCCCTCCTGCAGGGGGCTAGGTCAAGGTACTCTGGTGTGCAGAAATTGCTTTTCGGCCTCCTCATGGCCTCGAGAAAGCTGCGCCATTACTTCCAAGCACATGAAATCACAGTTGTCACTCGCTTTCCGCTGAAGAGGATACTGCAAAATCCAGAAGCGACAGGCAGAATTGTCGAGTGGGCACTGGAGCTGTCAAGCTTTGGCCTCAAGTTTGAAAGCATTTCAACTATCCAAAGCAGAGCATTGGCAGAGTTCATAGCAGAATGGACGCCAACACCAGATGAAGAGATTGCAGAGACGAGCATCCCCGTCAAGGAGGCAAGCAAGGAGTGGCTGATGTACTTTGATGGTGCCTTCTCGCTGCAAGGCGCCGGTCTTTGGCGTCTTTGCTTGTAGCACCCACCGGAGAGCACCTCAAGTCGTAGTCCAGATGCACTTTCCCAAGGAGCAAGCAACAAACAATACTGCAGAGTATGAAGGTTTGCTTGCCGGTCTCGAGATCATGATGGACCTTGGGATCAGGAAGCTTATTGTCAGGGGTGACTCGCAACTTGTCGTCCGCCAAGTGAACAAAGATTATTAGAGTCCATTGATGGAAGCTTATGTTGATGAAGTGAGGAAGCTAGAAGAGCACTTTGACGGTCTGCAAATGGAACATGTTCCAAGAGCTCAGAATGATATTGCTGATGGCCTGTCGAAGTGCACTGCACTTAAGTTGCCTGTGGAACTAGGGATTTTTGTGCTCAAGCTAACTCAACCAACCGTAACACCATCGACTGGACAGAGCAAGAAGAGGAAGTTGATCTCTGGTGACTACTTTCCGGCAGAGCTTCCCGAAGCCGCTGCCACAAAGGTCCCCAAGATCGACACCAACAGGGCTGAGGGGCAGTCTGCTCCGACAAGCCCCAGGGTTTGTTTCGTTGAAGCAGACGCCCCCGACAAGTTTTGCTCCGGCAAGCTTGCCGGGGAACATCAAGCTCCGGCTGAACCACAGGTTCTTGCCGTGGAAGCTAACATTCCCGCAGCAACAGATGTGCCTTTAGTCCTTGTTGTTGAGCCACAAGCTCCAGCATGGGCGCAGCAGATTGTCCATTTCCTTCAGACAGGAGAACTTCCCGAAGAGCAAGAAGAAGCTGAGAGAGTAGCCCGGCAGTCAAGTATGTACCAGTTTGTCGACAGCATACTGTACAGAAGAAGACTCAACGGTGTGAAATTGAAGTGTATTTGCCGGGAAGATGGACAAAAGCTGTTGCAGAGAGATACACGGAGGCATATGTGGTCACCACATTGGCGCAAGAGCACTTGCCGCAAAGCTTTCCGGCAAGGTTTCTTCCGCCGACAACCCTCCGTGATGCAACTGCACAAGTAACCAAGTGTGAAGCGTGCGGTTCCATTCAAAACAGATACACCAGCCAGCTCAAGCTCTCCAGACGATCCCTTTATCCTGGCCATTTTCGGTCCGGGGCTCGACATCCTCGGCCCCTTCCCTCGAAGTCGGCGGCTTTGAGTACTTATGCGTCGCCATTGACAAGTTCACAAAGTGGCGGAAGTGGAAGCGATGAGGAAGGTGATGGCACGATCGTGATCAAGTTCTTCGTGTCGATTGTTTGCCGTTTGGAATCCCTAACGGGATCATCACCGACAACGGCACGCGGTTCTAAGCCGCACCTTCATGCAAGACGTCCAAGATCTTGGCGCCAAGGTCTGCTTGTACATTGCTCACCCGAGAAGCAACGGTCAAGCGAGAGGGCAAATCTTGAAGTGCTGCGGGCTCAAGACCGAACTTTCGACGAGCTGCACAAGTGCGGAAGAAAGCTGGATTGAGGAGAGCTGCGGTGGTTCTTTGGTCGATCAGACGACGCCAAATCGAGCCACCGCCGGACACCCTTTGCTCTAGTCTATGGAGCAGAGGCAGTTCTCCCCACGGAACTCGTATATGGATCGCCTCGAGTGCTCGCTTATGATGAGGTTGAGCAGGAGCAGCTGCGACAAAATGACGCGCTGCTCCTTGAGGAAGATCGTCTTCAGGCCGCTGTACGAGCTGCTCGTTACCAGCAAGCTTTGCGTCGCTACCATAGCCGCAAAGTTAGTGCCAGAAGCCTCGAGGAAGGCGACCTTGTTCTTCGGCGCGTTCAGTCCGCCAAGAATTCAAACAAGTTGACGCCGAAGTGGGAAGGCCCTTATCGGGTGAAACGAGTCACTAGGCCCGGCGCTGTCCGCCTTGAGACTGAAGATGGCATTCCGGTGAGCAACTCCTGGAACATTGAGCATCTTCGTAAGTTTTACCCATAGTCTTGTGATTGCGGAACCTGTTCGGCAACCACCTTTTGTACAAGTCTTGCCGCTGTTGCATGTAATCCTTTGTACAAAGCCGGGCGCAGACCCGATGCATCGATAAAAGCTCATGTGTTGTGCACAACTTGTCAAATTCATGCTTTCATCATTTTATTGCATGTTTTGGCTAACACTTTGTGCAGCACCCACACCCGTAAGCAACATCGAGCCACTAGGCTCCATGACTTTATTTCTCTTCTTTCTCTTTCTCAAGGAAGAGAAGGTTCCCTCGCACACAAGTTAACCAGGGGAAGGAGAAGATAATACTATGCACCAAGCGTTGCTCGAGGAAGTTTCGCCTTATCGGGAAGCAAGCAGCGAGAAAAGCTAAGTTGCCAAAGTTTGAGCAATCAGTTCTTAAATTTTTAAGTTATCTTCCTCGAACGATAGTACTTTGTATGGAAAACCCGTGCGCAGAGGAACCAACTCGCGGCTAGTCGCGCCCTTACTTTGTTTCGAGTCCGCTCAACAACTTAAGTGAGCTGCAGCTAGTCGCGACAAGGTTGCTTGTCGGAGGCAGCACCGCCAAGAGGTCTTGACGTTCCGCTTTTCAAGACTCATGACAAAGGTGCCTGCACCGACGAGTCCCCTAAATGCGTAGGGCAAAAACGTACAAAGGAAGGAATCAAGTAGAGGAAATAACGTTGCAATCGTCGCCTAAGATAGAGTATATTACAAAATAACTTGTCGCTGATCTAACAAAGTGTTCTAAACATGATCAGCAGCGACAAGGGAAAGATAAAATTGGCGGCCTAGTCTACGCGGTCGCCGTCAATCCGCTTGATCTTGTTCACCTTGTCCACAATGGGTGCGACAAGGGCTTTGAGCGCCTCCACGTCAGCATCTGGCGGCAAGGATCTGAGGACGCCGTTGAGGTTGAGGCCTGGATTGCGGAAGGCCACCTTCATCAACACCTTCTCGAGGGCTCCTGCACAGATCTGGCGCGACTCCTCGGCCAGCTGCTTTGGGACCTCTTCCCGGAGTCGCTGGAGGCCCGTTAACACGCCCTTGAAGAATAAACTAAGCTTGGCGCTGGGTTGGAGATGCTCGTCGGAGGAGTATGCAAGATCCACCATCTCCAGCTCCATCAGCTCGTTGTGGATGTCGGCAGCAGTATCCACAAGACCTTCGGTCCAATGCTCCACACTCTCCCTCAAGGCGCTCTGGGTATCAACAGCATTCGCCAGCAGCTCCTCCTTGGCCTTGATCGTCTCCAACAGGCCCACCTCCCGCTCTACGCCGCCCAGCCTGCTCTGCGTCGAGTGGTCAGCTTCGCTCAAGATCCGCCTTGGAATCCTTGGCGGCGCCGAGCTCCTTGCCCCTATCGGCGAGACGGCCCTGCAGCTCGCCAAGGGTGTAACATCCTTCTCGCTTCGTGCTTGAGCGCGGCAAGCTCTTCGCCGCTCTTACAGGCGGCCTCCAGCTGCGCCACCTTCGCCTCCAACTCTTTCTTGGCGGCCTCGCCGGCTGCGGCAGCATCCTTCGCTTCCTTAAGCGCCCCACCAAGTGACTCCTCGCGCGCGACAAGCTCTTCCTCGTGGCTGTCCAGGTTGACCTTCCACTGCGCCAGCTCGCTTTCCTGCGCGGAGAGCTTCTCGGCGGCCAGCCGCTGCTCCTCCTCAGCTGCGGCCTTCTCAAGGATGAAGGCCGTGCACTTTTCTGCAAGTTGCTCCCATGCTTCTGCTACGTTTCGGAGAGTTTCTTGGTTGGCGCTCCGGAGCTCTTCTGCGCGCTTCTCCATGTCCGCTCCCGCCCTCGCGACAAGTGCTTCTCAGGACTCCAACTTGGCTTGCCGGGCGCGGTAGAGCGACGGCAGCTTCTTCAACATATCCTCCTCCTCAGACTCGGCGCTGCTGCTGCTTGGCGCGTTCACCAGCGTCAGCCCAGCGGAGGCGAGCAGCTCTCCATCGAAGGTCTCCCCTTCGATCGGCGCCCTGGAGCTCGACTCCCATGGGAGTTTGATGAAGACACCGTCGCCGCCTTGAGTAGGCGCCCGGGCTGGAGCTCTTGAACTGGCTGCAGCGGTGGCGGGGAGTCGGCGGTCGGTGTAGCGCTGGCGCTCCTGCTGACCTCGTGGTCGTCGTCACGATCACCGGAACTCCTCGCCCGGCTTCTGTGGCGGCAGCCTTGGTGGCCTCCTCGCCGACAGGCTCGTCAGCACCGGCTTCTTCTTCCACGACGGCGGCTTCGTCAGTGTTGCCGCGCACGTCCCCTTTGTCGGCGACCTCGGTCTCCATCGGCTCTGTGGCGGACAAAGAAAGAAAGTCAAGCAAATATTCAAAGAAAAACAGAAGAAAACAAGCCCAAGGGAAATTTTCGCGCAAAGGGATTACCTGTAGTGGGATCTGCAGCCGTGGTCTCGACCACCGGAGGATCACTGGTGTTGTCCCTTGCCGGGGTAGCCTCCCTTGCCGGAGTAGCCTCCCTTGCCGGAGGACGCTCCCTTGCCAGAGAATCCTCCCTTGGCGGCGTAGTCGAAGCAGACAGAATTTCGGGGGCGGCTTCCGGGCCCTCCCGATGGGGCTGCTCTGCTCCTACACAAACCAACAATCAGATATCTATGAAGAAGGAGCACCCATGCACGCCCAACAGTAAGGAGAAAACCGCACACTTACCACAGGGCTGTCTTTGGGGGCTGCTCTGAGGAAAGGGTTGCTGGTCCGGCAAGGGGTCCCAGGACGCCTCCTGTTGCCACCGTGAATCGTCCTCAACGACGACCACCGGGTCTTGGCCCTCTTCGACGCCCTCTGGGCTAGCGTCTGAAAAGGAAAAAGTTCAGAGCAAGCAAGTCGATTCAAGATAAAGCAACAAAATTGAAGAAATACAAGCACAATCAAGCTTACTCTTCTTCTTCCTCCTCGGAGCTAAGCGCGGAGAAGTCAAACTCCGGCTCGCCTCCTGTGCGACGAGGCGGAGGAGTGGGCTCTCTTCGCCGCTTGGCGGAGGCGTCGGTGGAGGCCTGGGAGGATCCCGCCCCAGTTGTAGCAGCAGTGTGGGGTGCTCCCGCGGCAACATCGCTTGCCGCGGTAGAGCGCGTCGCGCGGCGCTGCGGCTGTGAGCCCGTCTGCCGCCCCATCTCGTCTCCGGCCTTGCGGAGACGCCTCTTCGGCGGAGCCGGGGGCTCCGTTGGCGGCAAGTCGCTGGGTGGTGGAGAAGAAGCGCCCTCGGCTGGTCCGCTCGACTCAGCCTCGGGTGCGGCAAGTTCTTCCTCGCCGGCGAACTCCCTTCGCTCGGCAAGGCTTGCCGCCTCGGCTGCGTCCGCCTCCTCCACAGTACCCGAAGACGCCCGGCCCGGCAGCTGGTGCCGCCTCCTCCCACTGGTAGCAATGCGCACCATCTCCTCGTCGGTGGTGTCACGGGTGAGCCTCTTCTGCTCGTCGGAGCGGATCGGCACTTCTTCCAAGTTGTCGAACAACTGCTGCACGATCTCGTCGGAAGGCTGTTGCCAGGTTGGAACGATCCCATGAGAATCGCACAACGGCATCATGGCCCGGATGCGGTCGAGCGCTGAGTTGTTGCACAATGGGACGACCCCTCTCGGCAACCTAAACCACTCGGGGTGATCAGGGTCGTTCTTGAACAGCTCTAGCAGCATCACATCCAACTCCATGACGGTGAAATTCCTGTTCAGACCCGGGCGCAGCCTCATGATGTCCGCCGCATTTTGGAACTCCCAAGCGGGTCTCCTCCTCTCCTGCAAGGGAGCGATGCGGCGGCGGAGGAAATCTGCGCCAACTGCGCCTACGGTGAGTCCGGCAAGCCTGAGGCGCAAAATCCGGGTCACAGCTATCTTCAACCTAGCATCCTCCGGCGCCAAGCTACTCCAATCGTTGCCACGCACTATTGGGGTTTGTCGCACGGCAGTGAAGGGCTGCGGGTTCTCCTCTACGATCCAACACCAATTGGCTCTCCACCTCCCACTTGTCATGAACTCTCCTTCCAGGTATGCTTCTTTCTTGCCGACCCTGGAGACCCAAGCTATCCCTCCGGCAAGCGGCTCTCCTCTCTCAACGCGGGGCAAGAAGAAGTGGCGGAAGAGGGCTACGTTGGGATAGATCCCGACAAAGTTTTCGCAAAGGTGTGCGAAAACTGCCATGGTTAGAATGGCGTTGGGGGTGAAATCCAGGAGGCGGAACCCGTATGTGTTCATAATATCGCAGAAGAACTCAGAGAAGGGCGGGCAGAGCCCGCAATAGAAGAAAAGGGCAAAGAAAGGATACCCAGTTGGGGCTAATTCCGAAGCAATGGCGGGGAGTACCTTCGTGCGCGGATGCGCACGCGTCTCCGTCGACCAGAAGAGATAGAAGCGTTCCCTCAGCTCCTTTGCGTCGAGCTGAGGGGAGAAGATGGCCCGCTCCTTGCGCAGCGCCGCGAGCCGCTGCGCCTCGGCCGATTTCACCCCCTTCCCCTTGTCGGCCTTTGGAGCCATGGCGGAGGCGGTGGAGGAGGTCGACGGCGTTGAGTGTGCTTGTGGCGAAAGGGGGCGGAGCGCTGCTCTCTTCGCACTAGAGAAGAAGGGGGGAGCGGCGGTGGTTTTCTTGACAAGACAGCAATGGCGAAGTGGACGACCTGCCCCTGTTACCCCTGTTTATAAGGAGGGGGAGGGGCGGACGTTCTGCTTTTCCTAAATAAAGAAACCCCCACGACCACGCCCACGATCTCTCACACGACGCCACGTTCGGTGCGTGCCGTTAGTGGGGGACGTGGTGGGTCCGGGGTGAGTTACGGCGTGATCGAGGCGCGTGTGACCGTGCCTTTGTTTTAGGCCTGGCCCGACAGCGCTCGGCACCATGTGCGCCCAGCCCGGGCTCTGCCGGTGTACTAGAGTAGGGGTACCCTAGTATCCCGTACTCGTGCACGGGCAGTTGCAGCACCCCGCGGCAGGGTTTGCCTGGTCACCGCCAAGATCCTCCGTGGTTCCTTTGGAGCCATTCAAGAACAAAGTATTTGACCAAGAAGACAAAGCCCCGGCAAGAGGAGCTTGCCGGGAAGGCCACTCAAGGCACGCAGAAGACAAGACCCCGGCAAGAGGAGCTTGCCGGGAAGGCTCGGGGCGCGACAAGCCTCCGGACGCGACAAGAATTCAGCCGCGGCAAGGCACTTGCCGCGGCAGGCAACCTCTCTTCATCTCCGCTCCAGCTCATCTACCAACGTGTCGCCATGGGATCATCCCATGCGCACGTGTCAAGAGGCTGTGCAGCCAGCGGGGAGCAGCGGGGAGCGGCGCTGACAAGCCCACCATCGTGGCAAACGGTGGCGTTACATTGCCTTTGTTTAGACGACGGGACGGGCATTTAATGCTTTTGTCCCTTGCCGCCGAGTTAGGTATTTTGCACCGTACCTTTGTTCAAGTAGGTGTACCAACTACTGTTTTTCCATTTGTACCCTCCTCTACGTTGCCACCTGTCGGAGACCCCTTGAGCATATAAAAGGAGGCCCATGCGCACGTAGAGGGGGTTCAACCAGTTCGACTCACTCGAGACCAGAGACTCTCACGCTAGGTTTTGTAGCTCTCATCGCTCCCTAGCAAGAAGGCAATACAAACCAGACAAGCAGCAGTAGGAGTTTTATCTCTCCGGAGAGCTCGGCTGGGTAAAACTGCTCGTGTGCTTCGCCTCGATCCGCTCTTCGTGCGATCTCCGCCCCCCTCCGAACCACAAGGGGCCTGGTCCGCCGGCCCCATAGTTGTTCGTGGGTCCGATCAGCCTCCCCGACAATCTCCCCGGCAACAGCGCCAGAAATTCTTCCAGCTACTTCTTGAGCTTGTGTTGGTTTTTCCCTTGAAGTGGAAAGGGTGATGCAACAAAGTAGAGTAAGTATTTCCCTCAGTTTGAGAACCAAGGTATCAATCCAGTAGGAGACAATGAACAAGTCACCGAATACTTGCACAAAGAATCAACAACTTGCACCCAACGCGATAAAGGGGTTGTCAATCCCTTCACGGTCACTAGCAGAAGTGAGATCTGATAGATATAGATAAACGATAAAGTAAATAATTTTGGTATTTTTGGTTTATAGAATGGAGAGTAAAAGATTGCAAAGGAAGTAAATCAGAAACTAAAATTGTAGATCGGAAACTTATATGATGGAGAATAGACCCGGGGGCCACAGGTTTCATTAGAGGCTTCTCTTAAGATAGAAAATATTACGGTGGGTGAACAAATTACTGCCAAGCAATTGATAGAAAAGCGCAAAGTTATGACGATATCTAAGGCAATGATCATGGATATATGCATCACGTCCGTGTCAAATAGACCGACTCCTGCCTGCATCTACTACTATTACTCCACACATCGACCGCTATCCAGCATGCATCTAGAGTATTAAGTTCATAAAGAACGGAGTAATGCATTAATCAAGATGACATGATGTAGTGGAATTAACTCAAGCAATATGATGAAAACCCCATCTTTTTATCCTCGATGGCCACAATACAATACGTGCCTTGCTGCCCCTACTATCACTGGGAAAGGACACCGCAAGATTGAACCCAAAGCTAAGCACTTCTCCCATTGCAAGAAAAACAAATCTAGTTAGCCAAACAAAATCGATAGTTCAAACAGACTTGCAAAGATATCAAATCATGCATATAAGAATTCAGAGAAGATTAAAATAATATTCATAGAAAAGCTGATCATAAATCCACAATTCATTGGATCTCGGCAAACACACCGCAAAGAAGTATTACATCGAATAGATCTCCAAGAACATCGAGGACAACATGGTATTGAGAATCAAAGAGAGAGAAAAAGCCATCTAGCTACTAGATATGGACCCGTAGGTCTGTGGTAAACTACTCACGGTTCATCAGAAGGGCAATGGTGTTGATATAGAAGCCCTCCGTGATCGAATCCCCCTCTGGCAGGACGCCAGAAAAGGCCCCTAGATGGGATCTCATGGGTACAAAAGGTTGCGGCGGTGGAAAAGGGTTTTCATGGCTCTCCTGATTGGTTTTGGGATATATGAGAATATATAGGAGGAAGAAATAGGTGGGTGGAGTCACGAGGGGCCCACAAGGGTAGGGAGCGCACCCTCCGTCCTTGCGACTGCCTAGTGGCTTCTCTGACTTGCACTCCAAGTCCTCTGGATGTCTTCTGGTCCAAGAAAAATCATCGCGAAAGTTTTATTCCGTTTGGACTCCGTTTGGTATTCCTTTTCCGTGAAACTATAAAACAAGGAAAAACAGAAACTAGCACTGGGCTGTAGGTTAATAGGTTAGTCCCAAAAATAATATAAAATAACATATTAATGCTTATAAAACATCCAAAACAAATAATATAATAGCATGGAACAATCAAAAATTATAGATACGTTGGAGACGTATCATCGTCCCCGCGATCACCGAGCTCCGACCATCGCCGTGGAAGGCAAACCTCATGCCCCGGAGCTCTTCCGCTCGCTCCATTAGCTCCCGCGTGCTCTTCGGGTCCCCAGGATCCCGACGCGCTGATGTCTAATTGATACGTCTCCAATGTATCTATAATTTTTTATTGTTCCATGCTATATTATATTTTGTTTTGGATGTTTAATGGGCTTTATTATACACTTTTATATTATTTTTGGGACTAACCTATTAACCGGAGGCCCAGCCCAAATTGCTGTTTTTTGCCTATTTTAGAGTTTCGCAAAAAAAGAATATCAAACAAAGTCCAAACGGAATGAAACCTTCGGGAACGTGATTTTCCGGAGCAAACGTGATCCAGAGGACTTGGAGTCCACGTAAAGAAAGCAACGAGGACAGCACGAGGCAGGGGGCGCCCCTACCCCCCAAGCGTGCCCTCCACTTGTGGGGCCCACGTTGCTCCACCGACGTACTTATTCCTCCTATATATACCTACGTACCCCCAAACCAGCAGAAGCATCCACGAAAACCTAATTCCACCGCCGCAACCTTCTGTACCCGTGAGATCCCGTCTTGGGGCCTTTTCCGGTGTCACGCAGGGGGCATTGATCACGGAGGGCTTCTACATCAACACCATAGCCCCTCCGATGATGTGTGAGTAGTTTACCTCAGACCTTCGGGTCCATAGTTATTAGCTAGATGGCTTCTTCTCTCTTTTTGGATCTCAATACAAAGTTCTCCACGATTCTTGTGGAGATCTATTCGATGTAATCTTCTTTTGCGGTGTGTTTGTCGAGACCGATGAAATGTGGGTTTATGATCAAGTTTATCTATGAACGATATTTGAATCTTCTCTGAATTCTTTTATGTATGATTTGTTATCTTTGCAAGTCTCTTCGAATTATCAGTTTGGTTTGGCCTACTAGATTGATCTTTCTTGAAATGGGAGAAGTGCTTAGCTTTGGGTTCAATCTTGGTGTCCTTTCCCAGGATGTTAGGGAAGCAAGGCATGTATTGTATTGTTGCCATCGAGGATAAAAGATGGGGTTTATATCATATTGCATGAGTTTATCTCTACTTCATGTCATCTTACTTAAAGCATTACTCTGTTCTTATGAACTTAATACTCTAGATGCATGCTGGATAGCGGTCGATGTGTGGAGTAATAGTAGTAGATGCAAAATCGTTTCGGTCTACTTGTCGCGGACGTGATGCCTAGATATTCCCATAACTATGCTCAATTCTATCAATTGCTCGACAGTAATTTGTTTACCCACCATAATACTTATGCTCTTGAGAGAAGCCACTAGTGAAACCTATGGCCCCCAGGTCTATTTTCCATCATATTAATCTTCCAACACTTAGTTATTTCTATTGCCGTTTATTTTACTTTGCATCTCTATTTACTCTTTATCATAAAAATACCAAAAATATTATCCTATCATATCTATCAGATCTCACTCTCGCAAGTGACCGTGAAGGGATTGACAACCCCTTTATCCCATTGGTCGCGAGGTTCTTGTTTGTTCGTGTAGGTGCGTGGGACTCGCGCGTGGTCTCCTACTGGATTGATACCTTGGTTCTAAAAAACTGAGGGAAATACTTACGCTACTTTACTACATCACCCTTTCCTCTTCAAGGGAAAACCAACGCAGTGCTCAAGAGGTAGGAAGAAGGATTTCTGGCGCCGTTGCCGGGGAGTCTACGCAAAAGTCAACATACCAAGTACCCATCACAAACCTTTATCCCTCGCATTACATTATTTGCCATTTGCCTCTCCTTTTCCTCTCCCCCACTTCACCCTTGCCGTTTCATTCGCCTTCTTCCCGTATGCCTTTTTGTTTGTGTTTCCACGTGCCTTCTATTTGCTTGCATCTTTGCTTGCTAAAAATCTATTGATATGGATCCACTTAAAGTGTTCTACTTGGATCATCTTGATCCTTATGCGTCGTCTTTGAAACCCCAACTAGCCTAGTTGATGGGAAATCTTTATATGAGCATGCTCACTTTGTGCGCCACCGTTTGTCCAAAAAGGAGACTCTTATGGAATCAAATAAACAAATTGCTGTGTTATGCTTGGAATCTTTGTGAAATTTGTGATATTACTTGTTGCTCTAAGAACCCTAAAAACACCTCCCTACCTATGTGAGTTTAATGAAAATGAAATCTTATCTTCTTATGCAAAGGGTGTTTATAGCTACTATGATATCGAACAAATTGAAGAATTTGTTGCTTTTAAGGGTTCTTATGAAGTTGCTTCTTTGATTGAAAAGTATGATATTACTCTTTACGAATCTGAAAATTTTGACATACTTGAATATTGCTATGAAAACTATGCTCATAATGTCTATGTCAAAGAATTTATTGAAAGAATGACCGTTGCTTCTAAAGAAAATAATGATATGCACGAATCTATAGATAAGTATGATTCCGACGATTTGATTGAAATATCCCTTGATGAACATGATGCTTGCTATCCTTGCGGCCATGATGCCAATATTTATGAAGATGAATTTGCTATAGTTCCTTACGTTAAACATGAGATCGTTGCTATTGCACCCATACTTGGTAGTTCCTTCAATAAAAAGCATGATTGCAATGATTTTAATATAAATTCTCTTTATGTCAATTGTGCTAATTATATGCAAAACCCTAAGCTTGGGGATGCTAGTTTTGCTATGTCTACTACTTGTTGCAATGATCATGATTGGGGTGATTCTTCTTATGATCTTGAAAATTTATTTAAGCCCCATGATGAATATGAGATTGATAATAATGTTTGCAATATTATTGAAAGTGGGTTTGGAAGAGTGTCAACCTTATATCCCACATATTTCGAGAATGTTCAATCTTATGAAGTTTTTGATAAAAGTGGGTTTGGAGAGGTCTTGACTTTAGTTAATGTTAATCCCACTATTTTGGAAGAATGTCAACTTTGCATACATGTGGATCGTGTTAAGCATATGTTCTGTGATAGCTATATTGTTGAATTTGCTTATGATCCTACATGTAATTATTATGAGAGAGGAAAATATGGTTGTAGAAATTTTCATGTTACTAAATTACCTCTCGTTATGTTGATATTGCTATTGTTTCTTTCCGCTTCCTTGCATATGCTAGTTTTTGCTTGCCTTGATAATTTATTTGCCTATAATATGCCTATGCATAGGAAGTATGTTAGACTTAGATGTGTTTGTCACGTGTTTTATGATCCTCTCTTTGTGCTTCAATTCTTGTCTTTCATGTGAGCATCATTAAAATTATAAATGCCTAGTTAGGGGCGTTAAACGATAGCACTTGTTGGGAGGCAACCCAATTTTGTTTTTAGTTTTTTGCTTTTTGCTTCGGTTTGGGAATAAATATTTGATCTTGCCTCTGGTTAGATTTTTTTTATGTTTTAATTAGTGTTTGTGCCAAGTTAAACCTATAGGATCTTCTTGGATGATAGTTATTTCATCTTGCTGAAAATTCCAGAAACTTTCTGTTCACGAAAACAATTGTTTAAAATCACCAGAACGTGATAAAATACTGATTCCAATTGCAGTAGATCAATAAACAAATTTTCTAGGTAGTTCTATTTTGGTAGAATTTTTGGAGTTCCAGAAATTTGCGTTAGTTACAGATTACTACAGACTGTTCTGTTTTTGACAGATTCTGTTTTTCGTGTGTTGTTTGCTTATTTTGATGAATCTATGGCTAGTAAAAGAGTTTATAAACCATAGATAAGTTGGAATACAGTAGGTTTAACACCAATATAAATAAATAATGAGTTCATTACAGTACCTTGAAGTGGTATTTTGTTTTCTTTCGCTAACGGAGCTCACGAGATTTTCTGCTAAGTTTTGTGTTGTGAAGTTTTGGGTAAAAGATTTGATGGATTATGGAACAAGGAGTGGCAAGAGGCTAAGCTTGGGGATGCCCATGGCACCCCAAGATAATATAAGGACACCAAAAATCCCAATCTTGGGGATGCCCCGGAAGGCATCCCCTCTTTCGTCTACTTCCATCGATAACTTTACTTGGAGCTATATTTTATTCACCACATGATATGTGTTTTGCTTGGAGCGTCTTGTATGATTTGATTCTTTGCTTTTTAGTTTACCACAATCATCCTTGCTGTACACACCTTTTTAGAGATACACACACAAATCATAATTTATTAGAATACTCTATGTGCTTCACTTATATCTTTTGAGCTATATAGTTTTTGCTCTAGTGCTTCACTTATATCTTTTAGAGCATGGTGGTGGATTTGTTTTATCGAAACTATTGATCTCTCATGCGTCACTTATATTATTTTGAGAGTCTTAAAACAGCATGGCAATTTTCTTTAATTATAATATCATGAGAAATTTGATGCTTGATAATTGTTTTGAGATATAAATGTGGTAATATCATAGTTGTGCTAATTGAGTAATTGTGAAATTGAGAAATACTTGTGTTGGAGTTTGTGATTCCCGTAGCATGCACATATGGTGAACCATTATGTAACGAAGTCGGAGCATGAGGTATTTTTTGATTGTCATCCTTTGTGTGGCGGTCGGGATCGCACGATGGTTAACTCCTACCAACCCTTCCCCTAGGAGCATGCGTAGTAGTACTTTGCTTCGAGGGCTAATAAATTTTTGCAATAAGTATATGAGTTCTTTATGACTAATGTGAGTCCATGGATTATATGCACACTTACCTTTCCGCAAATTTCTAGCCTCTTCGGTACCGTGCATTGCACTTTCTCACCTTGAGAGTTGGTGCAAACTTCGCCGGTGCATCCAAACCCCGTGACATGATACGCTCTATCACACATAAACCTCCTTATACCTTCCTCAAAACAGCCACCATCGCATTTTTATGGCATTTCCATAGCCATTCCGAGATATATTGCCATGCAACTTCCCACCATTTCGTTTATCATGACACGCTCCATCATTGTCATATTGCTTTGCATGATCATGTAGTTGACATCGTATTTTTTGCAAAGCCACCGTTCATTATTCTTTCATACATGTCGCTCTTGACTCATTGCATATCCCGGTACACCGCCGGAGGCATTCTCATAGAGTCATATCTTGTTCTAAGTATTGAGTTGTAATTCATGAGTTGTAAGTAAATAAAAGTGTGATGATCATCATTATTAGAGCATTGTCCTAAGTGAGGAAAGGATGATGGAGACTATGATTCCCCCACAAGTCGGGATGAGACTCTGGAATAAATAAAAAGAAAAAAAGAAAGAGGCCAAAAAAGAAAAAAAGGACCAAATAAAAAATGAGAGAAAAAGAGAGAAGGGACAATGTTACTATCCTTTTACCACACTTGTGCTTCAAAGTAGCACCATGATCTTCATGATAGAGAGTCTCTCATTTTGTCACTTTCATATACTAGTGGGAAATTTCATTATAGAACTTGGCTTGTATATTCCAATGATGGGATTCCTCAAATGCCCGAGGTCTTCGTGAGCAAGCAAGTTGGATGCACACCCACTTAGTTTCTTTTGTTTGAGCTTTCATACACTTATAGCTCTAGTGCATCTGTTGCATGGCAATCCCTACTCCTTGCATTGACATCAATTGATGGGCATCTCCATAGCCCATTGATTAGCCTCGTCGATGGGAGATTTTCTCCTTTTTTGTCTTCCCACATAACCCCTAACATTATACCTTATTCCACCATAGTGCTATATCCATGGCTTGCGCTCATGTATTGCGTAAAAGCTGAAAAGGCTGAAGCGCGTTAAAAAGTATGAACCAATTGCTTGGCTAAAACCGGGTTTGTACATGATATGAATATTTTGTGTGGGGAAGATGGAGCATAGCCAGACTATATGATTTTGTAGGGATAACTTGCTTTGACTATGTTATTTTGATAAGACATAATTGCTTGGTTAGCATGCTTGAAGTATTATTGTTTTTATGTCAATATTAAACTTTTATCTTGAATCATATCGAATCTAAACATTCGTGCCATAATAAGAAGAACTACATTGAAATTATGCTAAGTAGCATTCCACATCAAAAATTTTGTTTTTATGATTTACCTACTCGAGGACGAGCAGGAATTAAGCTTGGGATGCTTGATACGTCTCCAACGTATCTATAACTTTTTATTGTTCCATGCTATATTATATTCTGTTTTGGATGTTTAATGGGCTTTATTATACACTTTTATATTATTTTGGGACTAACCTATTAACCGGAGGCCCAGCCCAAATTGTTATTTTTTTGTCTATTTTAGACCACATCATGTTTGTTCCAAAAATCACGCTCCCGAAGGTTTCATTCCGTTTGGACTCCGTTTGATATTCCTTTTCTGCGAGACACTGAAACAAGGAAAAAAGAAAGCGGCACTTGGGCTCTGGGTTAATAGGTTAGTCCCAAAAATAATATAAAAGTGCATAGTAAAGCCCATTAAACATCCAAGATGGATAATATAATAGCATGAATACTTCATAAATTATAGATACGTTGGAGACGATCAAGATCCCCAAGCTTAATTCCTGCTCGAGTAGGTAAATGATAAAAGAAATAATTTATGAAGTGTGAATGGTAGCAGGTGCATAAGTTTGGTCAATGATAATTTCAATCACCTTTTCTAGCATCATTATATGTCATAACAGTAGCTCAACTCATAGAACTTTTCATGATCAAGTAACAAGCTATTCACATGTTAAAGTATAGATCATAAACTTACTTGAAAACTAACAAACCGTGTAATTAGTCATCAAACAATTACAATTCATCTTATTTTCAGGAAGAGTCTATGTCAGAGCTTTGATTTAGCAAATCCCACATACTCAACTATCATATAGTCTTCCATGATTGCTACCACTCAAAGCATATTTTTAGAACAAATAGCATCCATCGAACACAGAGAAAGATAGGGGCTTAATGTATCGCCTCCCAACTTATTTATCATATAGATAATTGTCAACAATAATAATTCATGAACAAATATATTTGCATGGCCATATATGCTTAGATCTTCCATCACATGATGCTTGCCAACTAAAGAGTAGGTTGGAATGAGAAGGAATACTACTGACCCTTGCATAAAAGTAAAAGATGAACCCTTCGTAGAGGGAAGTAGGGATTTGCAGAGGTGCCAGAGCTCAAAGCTAAAACAGAGATGAAAATAATTTTGAGAGGTATGCTTTCATTGTCAAAATAACGACCAAGAGTTCCCAATATCTTCCATACTAGATACATCATAGGCAGTTCCCACGCAAAAAGGTAAATTTTTTACTCCCCCTCCACCAACATTCACACCCCACGGCTTGTCCGAAACAACGGGTGCCGTCCAACTATCAACATTCCTGGGGGAGTTTTGTTTAAATTATTTGCAAATTTGTTTTTGATATTTTGATCATAGGACTGGGCATACCAGCCATTTTCTCGTCAATGATGAGCGAAGTCCACTCATCGTGAGAATAACCCACCTAGCATGGAAGATACTGACAGCCCCTAGTCGCTACATGAGTGATTCGGGCATACAAAACAGATTATTATTTGAAGGTTTAGAGTTTGGCACATGCAAATTTACTTGGAACGGCAGGTAAATACCGCATACAGGTAGATATGGTGGACACTCATGGAAGAAACTTGGTTCAAGGAATTTGGATGCACAAGCAATATTCCCGCTTAGTACAGATATTTTGGCTAGCAAAGGATTCTAAATAGCAAGCACCACATGTTAGAGAATCCATAACAATATAACTTCTATACAAATATACCCAAGCATAACTCATTATGTTGTCTTCCTTGTCCAACTTCAACTAATTTGCTCAGGTTTGAAAATAATTAATCGGGCTCACAATCATAGAAGATGTCCAAGCTAGTATATTTATATGTGAAATCTCTCTTCCTTCAATATTCTTTCATGAATTGTTCAAGTGACCAATACAATGTTTGCTAACCTTCAATAAATTTACCACCTCTACTTCTTATATGTGAAGTCATTACTCCCCATGGGATAAGCATATGAAACATATATAATTTCAGATTTATCATATTCAAATCATTCAACTATTTACTCATAGGATATAAGTGAGGCATACGAGTAAATGACAAACTACTCCAAAATGATATAAGTGAAGATCAATGAGTAGTTAAATAATTATGTAGCTATGTGAAGACTCTCCCATTTAATAATTTTAGATCTTTATATTTTATTCAAACAGAAAGCAAAACAAAATAAAATGACCTTCTAAGAATAGCAAACATCACGTGAAGAAGCAAAAAACTTAGGATCAACCGAAACTAACCGATAGTTGTTGAAGAAGAAAGGTGGGATGCCAACCGGGGCATCCCCAAGCTTAGACGCTTGAGACTTCTTGAAATATTATCTTGGGATGCCTTGGGCATCCCCAACCTTGAGCTTTTGTGTCTCCTTAATTCCTCTCATATCACGGTCTCCCTAAATCTCAAAAGCTTCATCCACACAAAACTCAACAAGGACTCGTGAGATAAGTTAGTATAAACCAGTGCAAAAACCTTATCATTTTCTACTGTAACAAATCACTAAAATTATTATTCAACATTGCATACTAAATGCCTCTACATATTTAATACTCCTATCCTCAAATATAATCATTAAACAAGCAAACATATGCAAACATAACAACAATCTGCCAAAACTGTACAGTCTGTAAAGAATGCAGCAAGATCCATACTTACCTAGCTCCAAAAATTATGAAAGAAAATTTCCACTGTATTAAATTTATCAAAGCTTATTATGCAAAAGGTTTCAACATTTTATCACATTCTGACTTCTCTAGGGAATTTTTGCAACAACGGTAAACTTTCTATTTTCAAACAGCAACATGTAGACTTGTAAAATAAGCATAGTAAAGGCTATCAATGCCACTTTTATTGAAATAAAAGATGCAAAACATTATTATAAATAATAGAAAGCAAATACTAACAAAATAAAATGATGCTCCAAGCAAAACACATATCATGTGGTGAATAAAAATATAGCTCCAAGTCAAGTTACCGATGAACGAAGACGAAAGAGGGGATGCCTTCCGGGGCATCCCCAAGCTTAGGCTCTTGGTTGTCCTTGAATATTACCTTGGGGTTCCTTGGGAATCCCAAAGCTTAGGCTCTTGTCACTCCTTATTCCATAGTCCATCGAATCTTTACCCAAAACTTGAAAACTTCACAACACAAAACTCAACTGAAAACTCGTAAGCTCCGTTAGTATAAGAAAATAAATCACCACTTAGGTACTGTTGTGAAATCAATCTAAATTCTTATTGGTGTAATATCTACTGTATTATAACTCCTCTATGGTTCATACCCTCCGATACTACTCATAGATTCATCAAAATAAGCAAACAACACATAGAAAACAGAATAGTCTGTAGTAATATGCATCAAACATAAACTTCTGGAACTCAGAAAAATCTACCAAAATAGGAAGACCTAGATAATTTGTTTATTGATCTACTGCAATCGGAATCAGTATTTTATCACTTTATGGTGATTTTTAACAATTGTTTTCGTGAGCAGAAAGTTTCTGTCTTTTTCAGCAAGATCAAATAATTATCATCCAAGAAGATCCTATAGGTCTTACTTGGCACAAACACTAATTAAAACATAAAACCACATATAACCAGAGGCTAGATGATTTATTTATTACTAAACAGGAACAAAAAGCAAGGAACAAAAGCAAAATTGGGTTGCCTCCAAACAAGCGCTATCATTTAACGCCCCTAGCTAGGCATGATGATTTCAATGATGCTCACCTAAAGGATAAGAATTTAAACATAAAGAGAGCATCATGAAGAATATGACTAGCACATTTAAGTCTAACCCACTTCCTATGCATAGGGATTGTGTGAACAGACAATTTATGGGAACAATAATCAACTAGCATAGGAAGGCAAAACAAGCATAACTTTAAAACTTTAAGCACATAGAGAGGAAACTTGTCATCATTGCAATTCCTACAAGCATATATTCCTCCCTCATAATAATTTTCAGTAGCAACATGAATAATTTCAACAATATAACCATCACATAAATCATTCTTTTCATGATCTACAAGCATAGAATTTTTATTACTCTCCACATAAGCAAATTTCTTCTCATGAATAGTAGTGGGAGCAAACTCAACAAAATAACTATCATGTGAGGCATAATCCAATTGAAAGTTAAAATCATGATGACAAGTTTCATGGATATAATTATTCTTAATAGCATACAAGTCATCACAATAATCATCATAGATAGCAACTTTGTTCTCATAATCAATTGAAACCTCTTCCGAAATAGTGGATTCATCACTAAATAAAGTCATGACCTCTCCAAATCCACTTTCATAAATATAATCATCATAAATAGGAGGCATGCTTTCATCGTAGTAAATTTTCTCGTCAAAACTTGGGGGACAAAAAATATCATCTTCATCAAACATAGCTTACCCAAGCTTGTGGCTTTGCATATCATTAGAATCATGGATATTCAAGGAATTCATACTAACAACATTGCAATCATGCTCATCATTCAAATATTTAGTGCCAAAAATTCTAATGCATTCTTCTTCTAGCACTTGAGCACAATTATCAGAATCCTTATTTTCACGGAAGACATTAAAAAGATGAAGCATATAAGGCAGTCCTAATTCCATTTTTTGTAGTTTTATTTTATAGACCAAACTAGTGATAAAACAAGAAACTAAAAGATTCGATTGCAAGATCTAAAGATATACCTTCAAGCGCTAACCTCCCCGGCAACGGCGCCAGAAAAGAGCTTGATGTATACTACGCAACCTTCTTCTTGTAGACGTTGTTGGGCCTCCAAGTGCAGAGGTTTGTAGGACAGTAGCAAATTTCCCTCAAGTGGATGACCTAAGGTTTATCAATCTGTGGGATGCGTAGGATGAAGATGGTCTCTCTCAAGCAACCCTGCAACCAAATAACAAAGAGTCTCTTGTGTCCCCAACACACCCAATACAACGGTAAATTGTATAGGTGCACCACTACAAAAAAAATACACTTCCGTGATGATACGTGTTTGTCACAGTAGGTCGCGTTTTTTATCATGCATGTACATCCATGACGATTTTATGACAGAATCAAGATAGTCATACATGTGTTGTCGTAGAAGTGTCCCATGACATTACCAAAATTACCATCACGGAAGTGTCCACTTCCATGACGATAAATCGCGCGTCATAGAAGTGCTTTCGTCAAGGGTGACCGACACGTGGCATCCACCGTACACTAGTAGAAAAAAGGGCCTATTGTCCCGGTTGGTGAGGGCCTTTAGTCCCGGTTCATGAACCGGGACTAAAGGGTCGGTACTAATGCCTTGGTTTTTAGTCCGGTTCAATCTGTAACCGGGACAGATGGGCCTCCACGTGGCTGTCTTGTTGAGCCCAGGCGGGAGGCCTTTGGTCCCGGTTGGTGGCACCAACCGGGACCAATAGGCATCCACGCGTCAGACATTTCGTGGCTGGGGTTTTTTTAAGGGGGTTGGGGGCTTTGGGGGCTTAATTTAGGTGTTTCATATATTGTGTTAGCTAGCTAATTAATAGAGAGAAGTGTCCTCTCTTTTGTCCGTGCTTGGTCGATGCTACGTACTATACATATGTATGGAGAGGACTAGCTAGACACGCTAGCTAGCTAGTAAGCAAACGAAGGAAACAGAAGATCGTCATGAACATATATGCATACGGGGAGAAGTGATATCGACCACCTCTCCTTATCCGAGAGATTGGTCGAACAACAAATTCTCGTATATCTATCCGACACTACCGGCTACATATATACAATAATTATCTTTTACAAATATAATCTCCTAACATACGGACGCTTGGTCCACATAGTATTCTCCGTCTTCAGCGATCACGTGGTCAAGAAAGAATGCCGCCAATTCCTCTTGAATTGCTCGCATGCGATCACGGTGCTAGGAGTTCATCCCGCATCTGAAACATCTAATTTTAAGAAGGGGTCAATACATATATATATGAATGAATGAAACTCAACACAAAATGATGGTAATAAAATAAAATTGTGAATATTGTTATTTACGCACTTCATATTGTTTGTCGAGTAGCCCGCTCATAGGTCGGTGTGGCGGATGGACTTGCAAATGTAGTATCCACAGAAATCATTCCCTTGTTCCAGCCACAACCACTTTACAAGAAATAGATGTCAATCAAACTAATAATTAGCAAGCATGCTAAATGATATTGATGAAACTAGCGCTTGAATCACTAGGAGATGCATGGAATATGCTGCTATAGTACTTACTTTCGGTGTCTAAATTGCAGCTTATTCGGTAGTCCCGGAGCTTTTTTGGTGAATTTTCTCCAAACCCTGCCATACAAAGAAAACAATTACTTGATATCAGAAATGAACAAAGTTGCTGATATGGTGGATAATGATCGATTTAACTTACTTCTCGAGCAGTCATGTCCGCATACTCCTTGGGATCTTTTCGTCTCGAGTCTAAGACAGTTACTACTCCCTGCTCAAGCTTAATCTCTAGGAGAATATAGTGGAACCTACGCACGCATGCATAACTCATCAATTACAGTACTATAACCTAGACTAATAAGGGATACCAAATATGCGACAAGACAGTAACACTCATTTGAAGTTGTAAGGAAAGAGTATTATATCTTTGTGTTCATTTATTACCAACGATCGTAGCAAGTTGGCCTCGGTATCTTAGGCATGATATTTAACCTCAGTTGCATCTATGAGATATGTGTTAATGAACCCAATATCACCCACTTGTCTTTTCTTCAATTCGGCGATCTTCAATTTGCATAATATAGTGAGGATATTATAAATACATGCAATGAAAGAGCTGAGTTATATAGAGAGACTTAATGATGTAAGTAGTACTACTTACAGACGATGTAGCAGTGACCGTTGCTTTATCGAGGGCCAATTGATTGAAAAACTGATAAAACTCCTCAAATGGAATAGGCAACAGTTCAATTCCAACGAGGTCATGCTCCTTTTAACTCTCACATACAAAGTACTCCTCCCTCGTAATCTCTGCAGGTTTTCATGTACCAATCATGCAATCTTTGCATCATCGTTGATAGAGATCTTTCATCTTTGTGAGAGGCTTCCCGTACTCGTATCTTTGTATCTGCACCTCCAAGAAATCATAATGTACATCGTCAGGCGGGTAATCTCCGTGATTGCCATAACCGGCACCATCCTCGGATCGACGATGTCGCTAGCGTGCACCTTGAGCGGGGGCAGGATTGCGGCTTGTTCGCCGAGCTGGGCAATTTGTTTCCCAGCTCGTCGTTCTTTCATCCTTTGATCACTTTTAGTACTTCCCGACCTCTCCGCTTGGCAAATGCCTTTCCAATAATGCGCTCATAGTTGCCTTTCGCGGAGACTTGGGTGGTTTTGTCGTGGCAGCAGTGCGCCGCTTTCACCGGATCTACCTTCTCCTCCGGAGGTGGATGTCTCTTTGCTTTCAACCCTTGAAACCAGTCATTCACTTCGGTCCACGTGATCTTCGCGTTTTCCTCCGGGGTCCTCTCGTACGGTAACTTCTCTGGAGTCTTCAGAGAAGGACCGAATCTGTATGTCCTCCTGCCTTTGGCTGTACTGCTAGACGCTGGCAGAGCAGACGGAGCGGATGTATTCTTTCCTTGCTTACGAGGCGGAGGAGAAGGACTACGATGCGCCGGAGCAGCCGGAGCGGCGGCGGGTCTCTTCCGCCCTTCTTGCCGACGAGGCGGAGAAGGAGGAGGCTGGCTGCTCAGCGCCACGGGCCAAGCAGGCGGAGAAGGAGGCGGAGTGCCGCCACGCGCCGGAGAAGGAGCCGACCGAGTGCCCTGATCGTCACTCGCCAGAGGAGGAGGCGGTGGAGGAGGCAGAGTGCCCTGACTCACCGGAGGAGGAGGAGGAGGCGGAGGCGTCCAGTTCGAAAGGTTGATGAGATCCTTCCGCCATAGGCATGGAGTCTTGAGCGTAACCCGGTGATACTCCCCTTCGCCGGTAGGGTGGTCAAGCCGAGGTCCTCAAATCCTCCGTTATTTCATCCACCATCACCTTAGCATATCCTTCGAATTGGCGGCGGTGAAAAGTTGAGTCGGGTTTAGTAGGATAAACAGAGCCAACAGCCGCCTTGACCTTCAAATTGCTCCATTCCGCCATAAGGTGGCAATTTTGAGACTCCGTGATAGCATCCACGGATAGCTGGCGAGAGCCGTCAAAGGCATGCTCCGGCTGAAGCAGCTCGGTGGAAGCCACGCTGCTTCTCCGCTGAGATGGCGGGGTAGCTTCAGGGGAAGCTTTGGCAGGTCGTTTGCTCCGTTGTGCTTCTCGTTCCTCTAGGCCCATTACCCTTTCGTGCAGCGCCTGCAGTTGGCTCTACTCCAGTTTCTTCCTCCTCTCCTGGGTTCTGTAACCCCCTGCGTCCGGAAACCCAGCCTTCCATGAAACGGAGCCTGGCGTGCCTCGTGTCCGTCCAGGGTGCTCAGGATTCCCTAGGGCCATTGTGAGCTCGTCCTTCTCCTCGTCTGGAATGAACGTCCCTTGCCAGCTGCTTCGATATATTCTTTGAAGCCTCTTGACCGGTATGTCCAATTGATCGTCCGTCCAAATGCATTTCCACGATACAGGTCCAAGGTTCCGCCAGCCCCGAAGAACCAAGTCCGGCAACGGTCTGGCCAGTTCATTGTTTCTGGTTCGATCCCTTTATCAAGCAGATCATTCCCAGCCTTGGCCCACTTAGGCTGGGCTATGAGGTAGCCACCTGACCCCGTGCGATGGTGAAGCTTCTTCTTCGCAGCATTTTGCTTGTTTGTCGCCGACATCTTTTTACTCTTTTCCGATGTCTTGTGTGCCACAAATGCGGGCCAGTCATCTCTGATCTTCTCATATTTTCCCTTGAATTCTGGTGTCTCTTTTTTATCGACAAACTTATTCAGGTCTTTCTTCCAATTCCTGAATAGGTCTACCATCTTCTTAAGAGCAAAAGACTTGATTAATGGCTCTATAATTGGCTTCTCCGGATCATCCTCTGGTGGCAGGGTGAAATTTGACTTCAGCTCAGTCCAAAGATCATTTTTCTGCAGATCATTGACATAAGACACCTCAGGGTCTTTGTTCTTAGGCTTATACCATTGCTGGATGCTGATCGGGATCTTGTCCCTAACCGTAACCCCCGTGACCGAGCAACAGATGCCTTCTTTGTCCGGATGGGTTCAATCGGTTGGCCGTCGCGCGCGATTTCTGTGATCTCAAACCTTTCATCCGAGCTCAACTTTTTCTTCGGGCCACGTCTCTTTACCGAAGTTGTGCTCGATCCGGAGGGCTAGAAAAAAGAAACAAAGACGAGAGTTAATTAATATGTGTACATACCAAAACAATGAATGCATCAATTAGCTAGTCAACACAGGCTTAACTAATATACATACCTGGCCGGACTCAGTTCGGTGATCACCGGAGCCGTCCTCACGGTCTACTTCTTCACCCTCTCCTTCTTGCATCGGCATTGGGTCATCGGAGCCATCATAATCATAGCTAGCTGCTTCTTCACCCTCTCCTTCCAGACCATCTGTGTCGTTGAGAAACATCAACGAGTAGACGGCATCACTTCCTTCTGCGATTATGTCCCTCAACAACGCTTCTTGTGCTTCGTCTCGGGGCGGGGTGTCCATAGTTTCTACAAATATTTACAACATGGCAATTATTATTCAAACATGACAGATATGGATATATTAGTGGCAAACGTAGAACTAGCAAGCTAATCACAATAAGGAATCATATTAATTAGTGGCCTCGACGCTGCTTCTCTAGGGTTTCGGGTGGCCTCGACAAGGCTTCAAGGGTTAGGGGTGGCCTCGAGAACGCTTCAAGGAGGGGGTAATATCGACCCCCACGTGTTGAAGCTATCGGGAGGGTATATCAACAACAACAACAACGACAGTACATCTATGTCCCACAAGTGACGTGGGCATCGACGCCCGCGTCACTTGTGGGACGTGGATGTAGTGTCCGACACCGACGGCCACATGTATCTCACACCGATGATACTTTCTATTTAATTAGGGTTTCCTCTACTGCTCGGCGACCCTCAACGACCCTCGTTCCCGATAAAAAAAAGAGGAAGAAGAAGAAAAAAAAGAGGAGAAGAAAGAATAGAGGAGAACTCCTCTATTCTTTCTTCTCCTCTTTTTTTCTTCTTCCTCTTCTTTTTTTATCCTCTTCTTCCTCTCATGTTCGACGACCCTCGACCCCGATAACATACATCCATCGATATCATTCCATACATACATAGACATCTACATTATATATAAACAAACATCTATGTCCCACAAGTGACGTGGGCATCGACGCCCGCGGTAGGGTAGAGGGTCATGGATCGTCGGCGATCGAGGTCGAGGGTGAGGATGCAGATTCGGGAGGTTGCCTAGTGTCAAAGGATTTAACAAAACCATGTCTTCATCATTAGGCGAAAATGCTTGGTGCATGATGGTGCAGAAGCTCTCCAAAGTTATTTTGGAGCGGAGTCCCGAGATAGGATAATTAGCTTTTTGGTACAAAGTTCAGCAAGAACCTTCCAAATATCGTTATTTGGAAGGCCTTTGCTGAAATTGCATACAAAAGGCAAATTATCCTATCCGGGACTCCATTCCGTATCAACTTTGAGGACTTCAACCATCATGCCCTGGTTACTTCGCTAATGATGAAGCCATGGATTTCTTCAATACTTTGACACTAGGAAACCTCTCGACCTCGGCGATCCTCGACCTCGAACCCTCGACGATCCTGAACCCTCGACCCCTAGACGACCTCGAACCCTCGACCTCGATCCCTCGACCCCATAGAACCCTCGAACCCTCGACCCTGAAACCCTCGACCCTTGACCCCTTAACGACCCTCGACCCTCTACCCTAGTTCCCGACCCTCGACCCCTCGGTGATCCTCGACACCCTCGTTCCCGCTACAAATTAAGAAGAAGAAGAAGAAGAAAAAAGAGGAGAAGAAGAAAAGAATAGCTAGAGGAGAAGATCGAAGAAAAAAAAGAAGGAAAAAAAGAGAAGAAGAAGAAAGGAATAGTGGAGAAGAAGAGAAAATAGAATATTATATTTTCTCTTCCTCTCCACTATTCCTTTCTTCTTCTCCTCTTCTTTTTCTTATTTTTCTTCTTCTTATTTATTTCTCCTTTTCTTCCTCTCCTCTTGTTCTTTCTTTCCTCTTCTTATTTTCTTCTTTCCTATCCTTCTTTTCCTTCCTTTCTTAATATCACTTAGCAAATTTTGCGACGATATGGAGGGGGTGCTCCTGTGGTCTAAAATCTATCTATGCGCGATAGAAAATTCTGAAAAAATACATCTATGATCCCTCAACATCCCCGCCTCTCTCATGAACAAAAAAAAATCTGTGAATTAAAAAACATCATGTTCTATGAACAAAAAAACATTATATTTCATCCACATTCGTGCATACATCATATATGTGATCATCTATGAAAAAAACATCATATTATATAAAAACATCATTACATATATATAAAAAACAAGCATATATATATATATAAACAAGCATATATAAATAAAAAACAAGCATATATATGAAAAAAATGCAAAGGGAGGGCGCCACTACGGACCAAGCCGAGGAGAGGATGGCGGGTCGGCGGTGAGGATGGCGTCACAGAGGCGCTGGCGACGGCGAGGCGGGCGGCGGCTGGGCAGGGGCGCGGGCGACGGCGATGGGGTGGGCCGGGCGAGCACGCTTCGGGGCGGGCGGGCAGGCGGCCCGGGGCAGGGGCGAGCGACGGCGAGGGCGCGGGCGACGATGACGACGGGCACGGGTGGGGCGACGGTGATGGCGGGGGCGACGGGCGGCGTCGGGGCAGCCTGGCGGCGTCGATGTGCTCGGCGTCGTCGGGGGGAGACTGGCGAGGGAAATCTGAAATTTCCTAAGTGTTGGCTTATATAGCAAAGCCATTGGTCCCGGTTCGTGGCACAAACCGGGACTAATGCCCCTCTTTAGTCCCGGTCGGCGGCCTTTGGTCCCGGTTCGTGAAACCAACCGGGACTAAAGGGGGGCATTGGTCCCGGTTTGTGCCACGAACCGGGACCAATGCCCCCCTTTAGTCCCGGTTGGTGCCACCAACCGGGACCAAAGGCCTTGTGCTGCCCCGCGCCCAAATGTTTAGTCCCACCTTGCTAGTTGAGAGGGAGCCGCACCTGTTTATAAGATGTGGTGCGCCTTCCCTCTTGAGCTCCTCTCTAAAGCAGGCTTTCGGGCCTAACTGCAATCTGTGCACTGGAGCCTCTTTGGGCCTCCCGCGGACCTGAATCCTGGCCCATGGTAGGGTTTCTAGTTGTATTCAGGTCGTGGGGGCCCAATAGGTGGCACTTTTTTTTGTTTTTTTGTTTTATTTGTTGCTTTATTTAGTTTATTTTGTTTCTATTTACAACAAAATACTTATTGTTGCTATATTTATTTTTTCAGTTTTTTGTTTTGTTTTTTGCATTATTTATTTTCTTTTGTTTTTGCTTTATTTTTAAATTCTTTTTGCTTTTAGTTTTAGAAAAATTATAAACTTTCTGTTAATGCCATTAGTTTTCAAATTTGAAAACACTTTTTTTGTTTTCTTTGTTGCTGTATTCATTTTATTTTGTTTCTACTTACAACAAAATACTTATTGTAGCTATTTTTATTTTTTTGTCCAGTTTTTGTTTTGTTTTCTCGCATTATTTATTTTCTTTTGGTTTTTGCTTTATTTTTTAATTCTTTTTTGCTTTTATGTCAAAAAAATTATAAACTTTTTGTTAGTGCCATTAGTTTTAGAAAAATTATAAACTTTCTGTTTGTGCCATTAGTTTTCAAATTTGAATAGTTAAAATTTGAATTCTTTGAAATTTGTGTGAATCACAAGTTTGTGATTAACTTTACTAAAAAATGAACATACATGCACCTATAGAGAAAATTCGACCTAAATTCATAATCAATTTCTATGAATTTCAGAGAAATCCACTATGAATTTAGGTCAAATTCCTTGTATAGGGGCATCTATTTTCACTTTGAGAGGAGCACAACAAGGCAGAGAGGGACGGGCTTATAAACCGGTGTGAGCGCCCTTCGGTTGGCGAGGTAGGACTAAACTCTGACCGCAACGAGGACCAACCCTTTAGTCCCGGTTTGTGGCACAAACCGGGACTAATGGTCCCATGGACTAATGAACATAGATGCACCTATAGAGAAAATTCAACCTAAATTCATAGTTTTCAAATGAACTCTGAAAAAGTTGGCATAGCATGTGCATGTACAAAACGGACAATGGTATCATACTAAATGCATTACAAAGTTGGCATGGTATCATCATAATAGTTATGGAGAAAGTCTTCACTTTTTCTTCGCTTGTGTCATTTGCTTATTGCGCCGTAACCATGGATAATCTTCATTGTTTATCAGGATGCTTGGGTCAGCCTTGACTTTGAAGGGAGGAATTTCATGAAACTTTTCATACTCTTCAGACATGTATGTCTTGCCCTCCACTCCCAGGATGTCCCTTTTTCCTTAAAGAACTATGTGGCCCTTTGGCTCATTGTATGATGTATTCGCTTCCTTATCTTTTCTTTTCCTCGGTCTGGTAGACATGTCCTTCACATAGATAACCTATGCCACATCATTGGCTAGGACGAACGGTTCGTCAGTGTACCCAAGATTTTTCATATCCACTGTTGTCATTCCGTACTGTGGGTCTACCTGTACCCCGCCTCCTGATAGATTGACCCACTTGCACTTAAACAAAGGGACCTTAAAATCTACTCCGTAGTCAAGTTCCCATATGTCTACTATGTAACCATAATATGTGTCCTTTCCCTTGTCGGTTGCAGCGTCAAAGCGGACACCGCTATTTTGGTTGGTGCTCTTTTGATCTTGGTCAATCGTGTAGAATGTATTCCCATTTATCTCGTATCCTTTCCAAATCATTACAGTCGAAGATGGTCCCCTGGACAACAAGTACAGCTCATCACAAACAGTGCTGTCACCTCTGAGACGTGTTTCCAACCAACTGCTGAAAGTCCCGATGTGTTCACATGTAATCCAGCCGTCAGACCGCTTCCCGTGTGTTTGGAGCGTAGACTGTTCTTGTGTTCATCGACATACGGGTCACCAAGGTAGAGTTCTCAGAGAACTGTAGTGTGCTTGAGACCAAGAATATCATCCCTCGCATATTATTGAGTTCCTTCCAAGCGTGCCTTTTTCCAAAGGAGTCTCCCCTAATACCGCGATTTAGGGAGACCTGTCTTCTTAAGGCCGAGAATGAAGTCAACACAAAACCCGATGACATCCTCTGTTTGATGGCCCATGGAGATGCTTCCTTCCGCCTAGCGCGTTATTCTGAACATATTTCTTTAGGACTCCCATGAACCTCTCAAAGGGGTACATATTGTGTAGAAATACGGGCCCCGTAATGACAATCTCGTCGACTAGATGAACTAGGACGCAAGGCGTCATGATATTGAAGAAGGATGGTGGGAACACCAGCTCGAAACTGACAAGACATTGCACCACATCACTCCTTAGAGTTGGTATGATTTCTGGATCGATCACCTTCTGAGATATTGCATTGAGGAATGCACATAGCTTCACAATGGCTATTCGGACGTTTTCCGGTAGAAGCCCCCTCAATGCAACCGGAAGCAGTTGCGTCATAATCACATGGCAGTCATGAGACTTTAGGTTCTGGAACTTTTTCTCCGCATATTTATTATTCCCTTTATATTTGACGAGAAGCCACCGACCTTCATATCGAAAGGTGCATTCAAAGAAGATTTCTTTCTCTTCTTTCAGAAGAGCGTAGCTGGCGGGACCTTCATACCGCTTCGGAGGCATTCCCTCTTTTTCGTGCAAGCGTTGCAGGTCCTCCGTGCCTCGTGTGTATCTTTTGTCTTCCCATACACGCCCAAGAAGCCTAGCAGGTTCACGCAAAGGTTCTTCGTCACGTGCATCACGTCGATCGAAGAGCGGACCTCTAGGTCTTTCCAAAGAGGGTAGGTCCCAAAATATAGATTTCTTCTTCCACATGGGTGCGTGATTCTCGGCGTCATTCGAACAGCTAGTCCGGCTGGGACCCTTTCCAAAGATTACGTGTAAATCATTGACCATAGCAAGTATGTGATCACCGGTACGCATGGCGGGCTTCTTCCGGCGATCTGCCTCGCCTTTGAAATGCTTGCCTTTCTTTCGACATTGATAGTTGGTCGGAAGAAATCGACGATGCCCCAGGTACACATTCTTCCTACAGCTTCCTAGGTATATACTATCGGTGTCAAGTAAACAGTGCGTGCATGCGTGGTATCCCTTGTTTGTCTGTCCCGAAAGGTTACCGAGAGCGGGCCAATAGTTGATGGTCACGAACAACAACGCCTTTAGGTCAAATTCTCCTTTTGTGCTCATCCCACGTACGTACACCGTTTCCATTCCACAACTGTAAAAGTTCTTCAACTAATTGCCTTAGGTACACATCAATGTCGGTGCCGGGTTGCTTAGGGCCTTGGATGAGAACTGGCATCATAATGAACTTCCGCTTCATGCACATCCAAGGAGGAAGGTTATACATACATAGAGTCATGGGCCAGGTCTTGTGAGTGCTGCTCTGCTCCCGAAAGGATTAATGCCATCCGCGCTTAAAGCAAACCATAGGTTCCTTGGGTCCTTTGCGCACTCATCCCAGTACTTTCTCTCGATTTTTCTCCATCATGACCCGTCAATGGGTGCTCTCAACTTCCCGCCTTTCTTACGGTCCCCATCGTGCCATCGCATCAACTTGGCATGCTCTCCGCTTTACGAACAGACGTTTCAACCGTGGTATTATAGGAGCATACCACATCACCTTCAGAGGAATCCTCTTCCGGAGGCTCACCGTCAACATCACCGGGTCATCTCGTTCGATCTTATACCGCAATGCACCTCATACCGCATGCGTTTAGATCCTTGTATGTACCGCGGTAGAGGATGCATCATTAGGGCATGCATGTATCTTCTCCACCTCCAATCCTAGAGGGCATACGACCTTCTTTGTTGCGTATGTACTGTCAGACGGTCGTTATCCTTTGGAAGCTTCTTCTTCATTATTTTCAAGAGCTTCTCAAATCCTTTATCAGCACAACATTCTCTCGCCTTCCATCGCAGCAATTCCAAAGACGGTACCGAGCTTTGTGTTGCCATCTTCGCAATTGGGGTACAGCCCTTTTTTGTGATCCTCTAACATGCGATCAAACTTCAGCTTCTCCTTTTGACTTTCGCATTGCATCCTTGCATCGACAATGGCCCGGCGTAGATCATCATCATCGGGCACATCGTCTGGTTCCTCTTGATCTTCAGCAGCTTCGCCCGTTGCAGCACCATCGTGCACATCGTCTGGTTCCTCTTGATGTTCAGTAGCATCACCATATTCAGGGGGCACATAGTTTTCATCGCATTTCTTCTTCTTCGCCGCCTTCCATCATAACCCCTATTTCTCCATGCCTCGTCCAAACATTATAGTGTGGCATGAAACCCTTGTAAAGTAGGTGGGTGTGAAGGATTTTCCGTCGAGTAAGACTTCATATTCCCACATATAGGCATGGACAACACATAAAACCATTCTGCTTGTTTGCCTCAGCCACTTCGAGAAAATCATGCACGCCCTTAGTGTACTCGGAGGTGTGTCTGTCACTGTACATCCATTTCCGGTTCATCTGCGTGCATTATATATAATTAAGTGTGTCAAAATCATTACGTAACATCATGAATAGATAATTAAGTGACCAAATTAATAGAAGTTCATCATCACATAAAACCAAAGTACATACATAGTTATCATCTAACAACATAAAGCTCTGCAGAGCATCTAAATTAATTAAACCATACATTGAAACTATGTAAAACATTTCAATGCGAAAAAAATGCGATCATAATCGCAACCAAGGTAACAACTGATCCAACGGCATAATGGTACCAAGCCTCGGTATGAATGGCATATTTTCTAATCTTTCTAATCTTCAAGCGCATTGCATCCATCTTGATCTTGTGATCATCGACGACATCCGCAACATGCAACTTCAATATCATCTTCTCCTCCTCAAGTTTTTTTATTTTTTCCTTCAAGAAATTGTTTTCTTCTTCAACTAAATCTAACCTCTCGACAATAGGGTCGGCTGGAATTTCCGGTTCAACAACCTCCTAGATAAATAAAATCTATGTCACGTTGGTCGGCATAATTTTCATAAACAATAAATGAACCAATAGTTATGAAAAGATAATATATACCACATCCGAATCATAGATGTGAAGAGGGCCGACGGGGCGGATACCAAAACCATCGCACTATATAAGATGCAATAATAAAAGTAAGAAAATAATACAAGTATCTATCTAAACATACAAGTAAGAATATTTTTCCTTCGTAAAGAAGATAAGAACAAGAGGCTCACCATGGTGGTGCCATGATGAGATCGGCGCGGGTGATCGACGGCGGTGAAGACGGGATGGGGCGTGATGCACCGCTAAACCTAGACAAATATTGAGGAAAATGGAGCTTGGCGGTCGAGCTTGAAGAGGAGAAACCTTAAGTAGTGTGGCTCGGGCATTCCATCGAACACCTTGTGTGCATAGGAGGTGAGCTAGAGCACCACCAAGCCCTCTCCCCCTCGGCTAGAAAAAACAGAGCACTGTGCTCTGCTCTTCGCGAGGGGGTATATATAGGCACCACCATTGGTCCCGGTTGGTGGCAAGAACCGACTAAAGGGAAGCCTTTGGTCCCGGTTCAAGCCACCAACCGACCAATAGTGGTGGGCCAGAGCGAGGCCCATTGGTACCGGTACGTCCCACCAACCGGGACCAAAATGTCCGGACGAACCGGGACCAATGGCCCACGTGGCCCGGCCGGCCCCCAGGGCTCACGAACCGGGACAAATACCTCCATTGGTCCCGGTTCGTGGCAGAACCGGGACTAATGGGCTGAACCGGCCTGGGCCATTGCCCCCTTTTCTACTAGTGGTAACGGAACGCCGTTAAGCTATCGGGTCGGATTTTGGATCCGATAACCCGTTAACAGCCCCGACCAATGGGAAATTTCCACATGTAAAATTCTGATTGGCCGAAGGGAACACCTGTCGGCTAAATCCTTTGGGCCACATGTCGCCTGGCCCATTGGAGGAGACATGGCTATGATACGTCGACATGTGGTCGGGCCCAACATAGGCCCATATAGGTTAAAAGACCGCCCTACCAAAGGCCCGTAGAACTTAATCAGGTACTAGTGGGACAGCCCAATAACGGCCTGCTTAATAAAGGCCCATTTACGGCCCGAAGCCAGATCTGGCCCGTTAATTGTTCACCAATATTTGGGCCCATTTACGGCCCGAAGCCAAATCTGGCCCGTTAATGTTCGCTCAATATTTGGGCCCATTTGCGGCCCGAAGCCAGATCTGGCTCGTTAATTGTTCGCTGAATATTTGGGCCCAACTACAGCCCAGTGACTTTCGGCCTGTTAGAGGCCTGATGTAGACATGGGCCCATTTCAGCCCGTGTGACTTTCGGCCCGAGAATGGCTCAGGCCCATGGGCCATATATGGTACGACGTGACATCGGGCCCACTAACGGCCCGTGCTAAAGGTGGCAACAGTTAAGCCCAATGTGACTTTGGGCCTGTTAAAGGCCTGTCGCGTAATTCGGCCCGTTGATGCATGTGCTAAGCTTTCGGCCTCTTAAAGGCCCATGATATCAGTGGGCCAACTAAGGCCCGAGATATGTTTCGCCCGGTAACGCCCGTGAGCTAACCGGGCCCAAACGGCCCGGTCTACATTTCGGCGTCTTTGAAGGCGATCGACGACTAGTGAAAATTGAGGCCCAACATGCATTTTGGCCTGCTAAAGGCCTGTGGTTTCATCTCGGCCGTAACAGGCTAGTACAATATTCAGCCTGTTAATGGCCCAACGCTACCTGGGCCAAAATTAAGCGTTGGGTCGACAAAAGGCCCAACTAAAATATAGGTCGGTGTAAGTTTGGGCCTGGCGCAATGTGTGAAGGCCCCAATCATTCGGGCCCAAGAAAGACGCAGGCCGGCCCAATTGTGGCCCGCTAAAAACCTGGCCCGTTAGAGTCGAATGTTTCAGTCCAGTCAACTACATCTGATTCTTTTTCAGATAGCGAATGATGGCAGTAACTAGTAGGAACTAAGAACAAACCTACTCTATACAATAAAGAAATTACGGCATAGTAACTAAGAATAAACATACACTATACAATAAAGGATTTAAGGTATATTACATCCACTGGGCATCAAAGTTCGCCACCAGATCATAAAGCGCAACGAAGAAGCAGATTACAAAAACTGGGCACCATTGCAGCGTAACAAAATAATACTGAACCGAGACCACTTCTAAGACAGTTCAAGAAAGGTTAGCCTTTATGGGGAACTGCACAAGCAAGCCGCCGAAAGCAGGCTGAGACCGACCTAGCATGTCGGTCATAGCTTCCAGTGTAGCTGTTTAGCGATGAGGTTCTCATTGGTGTTCTCCGCAATCTTTCTTAGAGATAGGACTTCAAGTCAAAGTTGAGTTGCGTAATGCCTTCGCTAGAACTTGGGACCAAGAAGTCGAACTGATTCGCATAACGAATTCTGTGAGCTTGTCTCGATCGTTAGTCTCAAGTAACTTGAACACTGCATGAAGACAAGACTTTGGGGTTGTCTCGCTATCTTCAAGATGTTTTGCCTTCTTTGCTGCGATATATGTTGGGTTTGTCTCACAGCCTTCAGCAAACTTGTGCATGCCATCAGGCATATCACCCTGAAACAAAGCAGAGAGATGACAGGTTTTGCACGTGTATAAACAAAGATGATAACTGTTTTGTCAATTCTATCCAATTTCAAATTAAAAATAAAGAGTAAGTTCAAAATATCAATAGCATAATTTGTCATTGTTCATAATGCGGGGAGCTTCACCACACTACTGGATTACCATGTCAACATAACAAGCATAGATGAAGGGCAAAGACAATCATTGTATCTATTTTGGATAATGTGCATGGCATGTTGTTCATATCATCACCACATCAAGAAGATAAAACAGGAGATGACAAGGTGCAAACGTGGGCTACTTCACCACACACTTGATTATAGATCCACAAAAACAAGAATACATATAGGGAGTATTAAGTAATGTGCATGGCATGAATAAGGAATTTGGTTTTACAAGTAAAACTTAGAACTTACGGTTCTTATGAACATGCATTTTGGTAGAAACAGCAAACTAAACAGCAGTAAATGATAGGGAGTACGAGAAAATTAAACAGCAGTTGAGGATAAAGGCTTTAGAAGGACTGACTTACATTAACAGTTAACACCGGCTTTATAATGCCCTTCTCCATGTCAAGGGAAGGATAACTCAAGAATTTCAGCACGTAATCTTCTTCATAAGCATTGCCTGTACTCTACATTTTGTAGAGAGTAATTATAGATATGATAATACCGAAGGGATATAGGATAATGAAGATAAGATGCAGATTGATGCTACATAATCAACTACCAATCCTCGAAGTACAAGCGTTACAGAAAAAATGTCTTGACAAGAGAAATGGGCTACACTTCAGACCGGCATTGTCTGTGTATTCTACTTGTTGGTAAGATTAAATATAGATCTGATCTTTTTAATAAATGGTGGGCGAGGGAGATAAGATGCGTAATGCTACAATGAACCAATCCCTCTTCCCATAATACAAGAGTGTTTTGAACACCGTGTACCGTACAAAACGTTCTTATATTATGGGACGGAGGGAGAAGTTGTTAATGTAAGTACAGTGATAGACCACGCTCAGTCCTTACAAGAGGATCGCAGAGCTAAACCTCTTCAAAAGCATTGGGTTGATTCTAAATTTATGTAAGAGTCCATACGGATCTTATAATATCCACCAAATGGACGATTACGAGGCTAACATGTGCAAGTGATGCTACATAATCAAACAGCTATGAAAGTAAGTACGGTCATACAGTGGCAAGAGGTACTCACAAGAGCAATGCAAAGGTGCAGATAGTTGCGAGATTCTGTGGTCCCTTGAGAACGAATGTTCTTCTGCTAACAGTTTTCGTACAAGTGAGGCATTAAGGAAAATGCAGAAATGTAGTTCAAATTGTGATGTGATATCATAGACAGTACCTTACGCTGCAGCCGAGACCAATGTGTAATAAGATTATTCCAGTCACAATCGGATAAATGTAGCACCGGAGACTTTACAGAAATTTTGTTCAGAGGCTTGCCATCGAAGTGCGCTTGCCTCAGGTAGGAACGATACTTCATCAACGAGTGCTTGAAAAGCGCAACCAACCCTTGCTCGTCATCACAATCCAGCTTTGCTCCTCGCCTATTTAAAAGAATGAAATCTTGTGTCTTCGTCACAGTAAACATATGCAAGAATGACCATGAATAACATTAGTACATTCCTTACGCCAGAAGTTGCGGAGGAAGACCGGAAATTGTTACGTGTTCATGCGGTATAATCTTTCCATGAAGGAAAGATGCGCACAAAGTTCCCGACAACAACATAAGCTTCGTCTTCTAAACTGGGAAGAAATGGAACAGGGTCCTATTTGCTGCAATTGGGGGTCTCTCGGTTCGAAAAGGATTTGGCAACTGGATTTGGTGTACTCTTTGGTCGAATGGGGTTTTGCATCGCATACCGGTGCTATGTCAATCGGCATAATCATACTGCTTTGCTGCAGCTTAGGGTCTCATCGAGTTGGGGCATTAGAAATGACCAAAGGTAGTAGGGCTAGAGTCCGCTAGAGTTGGGGTGTTTTGCGGGTCAGGTGATATTGCAACTACACCTAATGGGCTATTTGATTTATCAGGTGCCACTACCTTTTCCAAATACTTTGCTTGTGCTCCTCCACGATTAGCAATCGCCCTCTTCCTTTTGAACGTCTGATACACAAGAACAACATTTGAATGGATAAATATGGTATGATGACAGATGGAATATGTAATTTGAAAATGGATAGGTGGCGTATTCCCATACACAATGTGTAAACTAAGCTAATGACAGTTCAACAAAGTAGAAGCAATGCAAAGCATCGGCCAGTAAGATATGTGCGAGCAATGTAACCTTGGAAAGTTAGAGCAAGTACCTTGACGGGTGAATAAGATAGGGCATCTTCCTCTGACTCCTCCACTAGGGAGCTACATTAACTTAGGTCTCCCTCTAGCTCAGAATCACTGTTAGGATCATATTCTGAGCATGAATCTGTAGGTGGAGAGTGTTTGCATTGCATTGCATCCAGACTTGATTTCAGTCCCTTAATGCCAAGTTTGACAGCCATGGCATTGTTCTACTTTATTCTTTTCATGCACGCAAGCTCATAATCATTATGATGATGTTCAGAATCTGAGATTCATGAAAACATAAAAAGTAGTTAGATTATCTATGGAATGCATTGCGGATTCAACTCGAAGAGTGTCTCCCTAAACCCCTGCATATGCAAAGTTCACCTCCGCAACTGCGTCTTGACTGCACACACGTAAATACAAACCCCTTATGTCTCTATAACAGGCAGACACACATTTCAAAACTGAAGTAAGAACATTAGAATCATATGAAACTCGTATTTGAACAAATAAACTAAGCAATTATGAGTGTGTAATGTTTAGCTCCAAGGGTGGAGTGTTGGTAGTGCGACACAAAGCAAGTAGGCAGATTGTATTCCATGTAAAAGATCGAAACCTATGTAGAAGCTGGAAATGACACTTTCTTTCTATACAATGCAGTGTTCGTTACCCACACATGATGGAAGACATCACATAGATAAATACTATTCACTCTTGTCTACAGTTCCAATATTTAGAAACATGGTGGTCCACCCTAAAAGAATATTGACAACAAATATGACAAAGCAAGCATAGATGTAGTGAATCAATTGTTTACTTGTGAGCTTATTAGGACAAGTATGCAGAATTGTAACTGCAGTAAGAGTCCGTCCAAAATCTGAATGATGAAGTTTGTCTAGCACTTATTGTTTGCAACTAATCGACGTGAATAATTGGATATTATATCGAATGAGTAAGAAAGACAAGTAAAATTGTCAACAAACATGGCTTGCAGTAGTAATCTAGGTCAATGTCACTACGACCAACAATCCAAAATGACTAGTTTCTGTTCCGGGGGCCGGAATTTTGAAAACCCTGTAAACTTTAGAGGTACTAAAGATTACCGAAATATATCTGAACCATTAAGTGTAGGTAGCACTGAGCACACAACAAACCCTAATGACAGTCCTGCCTAATGAGTAATGAATCAATTAGAAAATGGGTGATGAGGAGTGGTCATTGAGTGTTGAGGACGATCTCAGATAAATCGGATTGGCTTGGTGGGTCTTTGCCGCTGAGCCCTGAACAGACTGGGAAGGTAGGCACGGCAGCGCGCCCTGGCAGCGGTGACGCTGTTGGGCGAGCGGCTCCTGGCCTCCTGTTAGTCCTGCATCTCCTCCTAGAGTCATGTGTCCGGGACTGACAAGTCGGCGAGGCAAAGCGGCCAGCAGTAGAGATCGGAAGCGCAGCAGTAACAGAGGGGAATCGGGCCTGGGACGACCCAAAATCCTGTGGTGGGTCGGCCCACCGTGGGCACCTCAGAGATACACACCGAGAGGCGAACATGCATTTTTGAAAATAATTTAGGAACATTTAGTCGACCAATTAAACAACTCGCTTTTAATAATATCAGATTCGTATTTGAACAACTAAGCTTGTTTAGCTTGATGGGTGGAGCAGTGTTATTATGACATGAAGCATGTATTCTGATCGTATAGTGATCATAAAAGGGGGAAACTCTAAGCATATTTTTTAGCAAAAGAGGGTTTCCCCTCCGATTTCTATTAAAGAAACCACCACGGAACCAACATGATCAATTAAACCCTAAGCATGATCAATTAAACCAGATATGGTCAAAGCATGGCATATTTGAAGCTGCAAAACGGAGATATGATATTTAGCATCCATTGTTTGCTTCGAACTAAGAACTAAATTCTAAGAGCTGAAAAGAAAGTAGAGTAACCAAGTTAAGATCTATTTTCTGGCTGAGATCAAAAAGTTGAGGAGATATGAAGTACCATCTCTCTTGCGGCGTCGTGTAGGCATCGGGGGTGCGATGGCTGTCGGTGGCGTTGAAGCAGATCTGCGACGGTAGATGGGTGCATCGGGGGATAAGTCTCGCTATGTGGAAGAGAAGGTCATGTGAGCGGCCCCGCAAAAAGGACGACGGCTACCGATGAAGTGAGAGGACGCGATGCAAGGCTATTGGTCCGTCATTGCGGATAAGAAACGCCCATCTCTAGCAAAGGACGACGCGGTCTTGGTAGGCGCTCGGCATGGTGGAGGACGGTGGCGATGGATGTGGTGGAGGACGGCGACGATGGATGGGGTGGCGTACGGAGGCTGGTGTGGGGATCGGGTGTTCTAGCGGACGGTGTATGAATGGGAAAATGGAGGGAGAGGTACGGGAACCATGTTTTTGGGACGCACTGTCTCAAATATGGGAAAGTTACAAACTTAGCCCCTGCTTAAAATTTGGACGCCTCTGGCCGGTTGGGGATAGGACAAGAATCTCAAGATCTCGCCAATATTTGCCCAGAGCGATTTCAGGCAAGGAGAGGGTGGTTGGCGCCCATGGTTGGCGCCCACGGTGTATGAACAGGGCTGACAGGTAGGGCGGTTGTGTCACATATGAGTGAAGTTACAAACCTGCCCCTATTGAAAATATTTTCCTACATCGATTTCGGCCGAGTCGAGTTTGTTTTGCCGCCCACCGTGTATGAATGGGGAATGGAGGGAGAAACAAAGGTCTTTCGGACGAGCTTGAATCAAATGAGTTTTGCCGCCCATGTTTGACACCCACCGTGTCGGAATGTCTAATTGAAGTTACTAACCTACCCCTATTTGGAGAAGTGGAAATCAGGCCGATGGATTGTCCGTGTAATGGGTAGACAGTAATTTCCATCTCCCAAACACTTGGCTTCGGGCAGCCGACGTGAGAGGGGACATGTTGCTGCTTCTTTCGAATTTTGGGACAATAAGCATCCACGTTTACCCTGGCAACTAAATTCGAATCCATTTTGTATTCCTATATGAATCTTTATAAATCATTCTATGTGTTTTTATATATCTTCAAAAGGACGACAAAGATGTATTCCACTGTCATATATGAATATGGTTTACATGCCGATACTCAAATTCGTAAACTAGAATCCAGCTTTAAGGTGAATTCAAATATTTGGAACACTTCATGTCCAACTCAAATGTCACACGCAGCATAATGTGTACTCCCATTTAGATATGTACACAAGCGATGTATCAAGATTCAAATACCGAGTCAATCAACCAAGAATGTACAAAACTAACAGACATATAAACACTTATAGATTATATGGATCAATAATATCAACTAACATACATAAGCCAGGCCGCTGTACTTTTTATTGCTACAACAACATCCTTTTTTTAGCCAGCGTCTTGGCCCTTTCCGATGCGTGCCACTTATGGTCCATCTATACTACTACTATTGCTGAATGCACATTCAGCCCGATTGGCATATTTGTAGGTCCGCACAATGATCCAAATGAAATGTCTCCGAGTCTTATCAATTAATACAGACTTGTGCTCAAATAAAATTACAAACAAAAAAAACAATTATTGCATGATCTCTAAAACAAATGGTTTGATTGATTACATGAACAAACAACACAAAGGTTATTCAACTATGGAAAGAACATTTCACCTATGATTTACCAAGTAGGAATTTAATTTCCTTTTTCCTTCAGACCTTAACAATCTGGTCGGGCCTCAAATTTTGCTTTGTTTTGAAATCCACCAAATATTTAATGGTTGTCTTGAGTATCGCTTGTGATTGTGCTGTTTGCTTCCTCAACATGTCAACTTCATCTCTAAGTGCGTATGTAATCTCTTTCTACCACTAGTTTAGCCTCTAGAGCATCAGCAGTTGGCAATTCATAATGCACGATTAGCCGGTGCCATCGCTAGGATGATGCAACGTCCATGGGGACCTCGCTCTTTGATCTTGGGCTAACCTGTTTTGCCATTAAAGTTCGATTGATTCGTAAAAGTTGAAGTTAGCAAAACATCTCAACTGGAGTTATAATAGCAAACTAGTTAAACAAACAAGGAATTAAAGAGTTTCAATTGGATGCTGAAAAGTAGTTATTAACATCATTGTAACCCGTCATTGCTGCAAAGAAGAAAGCGCTTAAACAAACAAGTAGATATTTAAGTTAAGGCAAACAGTAATTCTTAACAGAAGTATCAAACACATAGATAGGCACACCACAATATGATTAACAATGTGCCATTATGTAATCAAGAGTAAACTAAATTAAGCCAAGCAATGTAATTGAACAATTTTGCAATAAGTGGCTAACTAAAATTCCGAGAAGCGTGTAACCTGAACTTATGCTAGTTCTTTGTACAGCACACCGCAACTTCTTTTTGCTTACAAGGTTGTATGAAGGAGCCCATGGCATCAATTGCTTGGATACGCAGTCCCAATACTTCTTTCTTCCCACACTGCATGGGTAAATCGAATGGTTAATCTGGTAAGATGGTGCGTCCTTGATATGTTATATGAGGACGTGTAGTCAGACTAGTTGTAGCCAAACACATCACATCGGGCTTTTCATCAGATATTTCATGCGATTACTTTTGGCATATCGAGATCTAAGCAATCTACAATAGGATGAAAATACTGGCATCCTTCACATTATTTGCAAACTCAGTTCATAGAAACAAGCAATTCAACCATTCCGTGGGTAAATCAAAAGCGCCACTGGAATATTTTCACTATCCAATCATACACGCAAAAAGAGGCGACGCCACCATAGGGGCTGGTATGGGCGGCCGCCTCAGGTAGCTGGAAAGTGTGCACCTAGTTTGAGTCGTCCAGGTTCGCCCACACTAGTTTTGTTCATCCCAACGCACGAGCAGGCAATGTAAAAAATGAAGAACAATGTTTCAATTTGGATGGGCCAATAACATAAGTGCAAGGCAGGCCCTATAGCAGGCTCGCGGCCCAAACGAGCGCCTCCTATATCGGTCGACAACAGGAAAAATCCCAATTCATTCGCTCCGCACTCCAAATTGGTTTGCTCCTAACCTAGCCGCCACCGATGACAGACACAAGACTTCCTTGCGCCCTAGTTTGAGGGCTGTCGCCGGGCTTCAAGCTAACGGATGGACAAGAAGATGAAGATCCAACCCTAGGTGTAGCCTGTGGGAGGCAGCGGCAAGACGGGCATGGCATCGAGCTTATAAACGGACAATGCAGCTTGCAAGAGTAGCATGCGCAACGAGTAGGTACATCACATCCCTGATTATATCTAATTCAACTCTTCAATTTTTGGCCAATAGTTAAACCTGACGGTGTTGTAAAACTGCTTGTATGTAGAGAATCTATGAGAAAGTGAAACCAAATTCTACTTATTTTATAACTCCCCCAATCAATACTGAACTAACTGAATCTGATGTATCTAATCAAGTTTCCGGTGCAAACATACAAGCTCATGTTGTTCTTGAGCCTGAAGTGTCTAATGAAAAGACTGCTAATGAAGGATTTGATGCAAACATTTTACATGCTCCTGGTGATGAACATATAGTGTCTAATGAGGGATCTAATGCAAGTATTTTGCAAGCTCATTGAAGGATTTAGTGTCTAATGATGATCTACTATATTGAGAGAGACAGAGATTTGTAGGCATTGATGACAAGCAAATTATAGTGCATTTTCATAGCTTGAGGAAACGCCGAGGCCATCTACCGTAAAGTCCCCAGATCATGACAACATAGCATAAATACTTTTCTAATCTGTTGTTTGAAACTATTGGCATACTTGTGCAGGATAGATATATTGATATGCAGTTTATGACCGGTTATACATGCAATTACACTTCGATATTTTCAGCCGTGAGAACGAATAATTCAAGGTGTATGGACCATGTTTGTAGTCCTTGTACACCATGTTGCATTTTGTGTTTTTTGGTGCTTGCATCATTTAGTGTTTATAATCTGAACTACTTTGGATCATTAGCTGGTTTTCAAAGTGCATGTAGCTTCACATTTCTCAAGTTATGTTGATTTCGGGAGTGCAAGTGCCTTCAGATTTTTAAGTTAAATGTTCGCCTCGTAACTTGAATTGTGGATCAGCCATCGCACAAAAATCATACATGACTGCCAAGACGTAATTAAATGAAATGCGTGGACTTACGCTTAGCTCGTTATACAAAGCTCATCGCAGCTCCGCTATGCTTGGGATGTTCCATGTACAAGTCCATGTTACCACTTGCTTGGATGTGCGTGCCTTGTGCTCCTTGCATCCCCTCTCGCATTTTTGACATGGCGAATGGTTGATCAAATAAGAGGAATCGACCTTGATGTTGTACCGGAGGATGATACTTACAAGGTTATACGGTGTGCGTGATGTGTACCAGATCCCGTAGCGCCATCATGCTTCGTTAAAAATGGATTTGCTTGTTTCAGATGATATCTCCAGAAGAAATAAGAGTTAAAGTCAGGGTTGCATAGGCGTGTAAGCTAAGAGAGCAGTGAAAGGATATCCAAACATCGTCGGAACAGTGCACAAGGGAGTGATGTGTGGATACATAGTTCGGGCCGGTGTTTGGGCATGCTCGCCTAGCTAGAGTGCGGGTCACTTCAGAGCCGTTGAGGGTGATGCGCTGGCGTTGGCTGGCTGTGCACGGATGCAGTTCTTGAGTGGCAGCGGAGCGCTACGATGCGGTGGACGAGACCGTTGGTGAAGCCCCAACAGCCTCGGGGGGGGGGGGGGGGGCGGGGGTGTGACGATGTGCTCAGTGAAGTTGCCCCGATGAGCTGGGAGACGGCGTCGGTGAAGCGCACCTGAAGCGGTGGAACTCGGTGTCTGTGAGGCACGTCGGTTGCGGCGGCCGACGTTGTCTGTGGACCACACGGTGTGGTGGACGAGGGCGTAGATGAGGTAGCTCCGGTGCTGTGGTGAAGCACGACCGTTGTCTTCGTCGTCATCGTCCGGCACAGAGGTGGGGAACGGTGGGGAAAGAGATGAGACGAGGGGCGATTCGAGGGTTGGCGGTGAATTAGGGATTTGAGCAATCTGGGCGCGGAAGGGGACGATGGAGAAGAGAGATTTTGCAGGGCTGGAATTGGGGCCGCCAGATATTTCAATCCAAAACGTGGAAGCGCGAACTTATATTGTCTTCGTCCTTTTTGGGGGGGAGGGGGGTGGGCGGCTGGGTGCTACGCGTCCGTCCGACACACGCCGACCACCCGACAGATTATGCTTGGTGCCTTAAGGCACCTTCCTTTGTGTCCATGACATGTGGGCCCAATAGGTGGCTGGCCCACATGTCGCTGACTCCAAAGGCGCTTGCCTTTTAAGGCACCAAGCAGCGTCCACCCCGACACAACCCTGATCTGCCTGGTGCGCCTACATTTGAGAATGCAAATGAATCTTCTTTCATTTGCAAATGAATCTGTATGTATTACCATGCCCGTGTTTTCCTTGCAATAATTAGTCATTCGAAATGAGATACTCCATCCATTCACTTTTATAAGTCGTTCAGACAACTTAAAATGAACTGTTTTGCACATTGTCTGAAATGTCTTCAAGGTCTTATAAAAGTGAACAGAGAGAGTACTATAAATTAATTAATGAGGAGTTATTTGAAAAAAATTGAAACGGTACCCACGCTAACGTGGATTAGAGTGTGTGTCACATAATTAGTTATTTGAATTAGAGTGTGTGTCACGTAGTTAGTTATTTGAATTAGAGTGTGTGTCATGTAGCGATCTCCAATTCTAACATGGATTTCGCATTTCACTATATCCATGCTACTTTTTTAATACAAATTCATATGTATATGATGAACACCATGGTAGTGAGAAAACTTTTGGATGGATTCAAACATATGACCTACAAAATAGCACAACAAACTGAGTCAATGTCAACTTTTCGAAACTTAGTATGGCACGAATTCAAAATAATTACCCAGATGCCTGGTCCTCGGTTCAAATCTTACAATGTACAATCAATTGAAACATCGATATTAAGTCTTGTACTATGTACATTCAAATGCTGTTTTTAGCCCCCCGCACAAATGCTACATACTTCTCAGACGGGTCATCTTCCTCTCCTAACCACCTTAGGAAGCTATCGGTTTCCAACACACGTTCATTCTTTCTCTCCATGTTTCAATCTCTAAATCTCTCAACTACACAACCCCCTTTTACACTCTGTTACCAAATACATGCATTGCCTATCTAGCCCCCCAACCTCTCGTGCGCACGCACGCACGTTGTATATCTAGGTCACTCCCTCGAGACTGTCTCACTCTTTCTTCCGCACGGCGGGCCACACTCGCTCAATCTCGCTCTCTTTATCCGAGTCCCGTTTAACCTCGCTTTTCTTTCACACACAAATGATATATCTCCTGTTCAGGCCTCGATCGACACACTCTATACTCTCTCACGCAGATTGTCTATCTAGGTCAGTCCATCCAAGCCGCCGCCACTCTTTCGACCTCATGGTGGGCCACGCCACTCAATCTCTCTCTCTCTCTCTCTCTCTCTCTCCGTATATGCTGGATTGACCTCGCTCTTTCTCGGACAAAACGATATATCACCATGTTTGAGCCCAATTCGACCTATTCACATTGTATACTCTCTCACGCACATCGCCTATCTAGGTCACTCTCTCCAACACGTCTCACTCTTTTCGATCATGACGGCGACCCTATGTGATCGGGTTGACCTTGCTTCCTCCCACGCACAAAATATATCTACACGTCTGTGACCGGATCATCTCTCAAGCTCTATCTTACAACCCTCACCCTTGCCAAAAAGCTCAATCAAACAACATCTCTCCAGAGCATGTATATTTGTTCAATGAATGTCGGACCACACTCACTTTGTCTCTCTATCTATATGTCTCTCGATTGACCTTGCTTTCTCACACCGTATCTTCCACGCGTTGAAGCTACTACCTCTCCATCCCTCACAAAGCCGTTGCAACCCACGCAACTCCCCTAGTTGATTTCCCTCTGGCTCGGTCATCGCTCTCTCGCACATCCTTTTTCGCCTTCAACGTCGCACCATGGTATTATTGAAAAAACTATGTTGTTCTCTTTAATTATTATAAATAAGCTACAAAACTACACACCGATAGTCCACTTGGAATGGAACAAATTTGGACCCACAAATTAAAGTGCTACAAACTACACACCGAGGGTCCCACATGTCATGAAACAAATTTGGACCCATATACAAATTAAAAAATAAAGGACGAGGATCAAACATGCGATCGGGCCTTCAAGCCGCACGTCAATAGGCAACATACGTAGAATAGCAATGTTTGTTGTACCCCCTTTGTTCACATAATGTTTTTATATTACCACAGCCTAATTAATGGATAACATGTAATATTATTTTTAGTACTATTCGCCTTCACTTACTGGTGGGTTCCATGTGTGCTCTCTCTCTCTCTCTCCTCCCCTTCTGCGTTTAGGACGCAGGCAAGCAGGAAGAACTTCATGGCGATGTTGCCATTGACCATATCTGGACGCGTTCACAAGTCACGGCACCAGTTTCACGTACTAGCAGCACTAGTCAGTGTGTACGTGCAATGCACGTTAATTTGGAAGTATATTAAGTGCATGTGGATATTAACTACTAGGATATTATTTGCGTGTTGTCATGTGATTAGCACTATTTTTGGCATGAAATTAACTGCACGCTAAACGTGTTGAGCGCTCGACATTGAAGCAGTCTAGGTTGTTGGATGACAAGGAATACATGTGGCTTGATGACGTTTTATATTTAATTTGATACGGCTCTAGCAGAACATTCAATCGATCAAACCATACATTTCATTCAGTCTGACTCCAACTTTAAATTATACGACGATCGATATAAAATAAACGGAAATGATAAACGTTCGGATTTTAAGCATGGCAATCCGAATGTTTTTCATGGCAAATTTAGATTACGCGGCGGCGGCGGCGGCAGCGTCTCGCGGTGGGAAGTGGCTCCGCTGCCGTGCTCTGTGTGTCGTTGGGCCACTGACCGACGGTGACGGCGGCGTCTTGCGACGTTGTTGGCATACTCCTGGACGTTGGCCTAGCTTCAAGCAAGGCCAAAATGTTCTGGACTTCGGAGCGAAGTCAATCGGGCGGAGGAGGCGACCGCGTTGGTGCAAGGAAGCGGTCGAGGGCGGCCATCCATGCCGCCGAGGGGGTACCGCACCCATGCGGGACAAAGGCCGCCAACGGCGCGGGCGGAGACATTCGTGTGCACGGAACCGCACGGGCTATGCACGTTAGTGCACGCCAAGATGCGCCGGCAGGTGCACGGCACCGCATGGGCGCAGCGCTGCTGCCACGCCGCGCATGCGCCGCAGGTGCACGGGCGCTGAAAGTCGGCGGGACCTCGTGGACCCGTGGGATCAAGCTTCGCGGCGACAATGTGCGGCTCCCAGCCCATCAATGCCACGCAGGATGGCGCGCGCAGGCGGCAGGGAGCGAGCGGGAGGCGAGGGCGGCGGCGTCTTCCTGCAAGGCGATTCAAGCTTCGTGCCAAAGCGCCTTATGTTCTTGAGACTCGGCTGGGTGTCTTCCTCGTGCAACTGGAACTCTAAGGCAGACCATCATGATGCGGCATGGCGACGTTTAGGTCAAGCTAGTTGGAGGTAGACGACAGGAGAATCGGAGAGGAAGAGAGAGGATTGTAGCGATACCGGGTAGTGCGGGGTTGATTTTAAATCGCGCGCCGTGACATTAAAAGTGGGAGCAGTTGGGACGACGGTGGGCGGCGGAGCTCGGTCAAAGGGCTCGCCTCCGGTGAGCTCGTGACGGCGGTTCACTCGCACGCCTCGACAGCCGGCAAGAACGGTTCGCACGCCTCCCGTCGACTCACACGCTTGCTCGGACGGCACCTGCCGATGAGAAGCGGGGACTCGTGGCGGCACGTAAACGCCCACGGTTTCAATAGTGAAAGCGTTCGCCTTAACGTGATAGGTCTTTGTTCCAAAATACCTTGGCTCTTCATTTGTGCAACTTGTCATAAGCAGCTTGTCTCAAATTGAAGAAAAAACTTACGAAGTAATATTTGTGCCATATCACGTGACCATGCTTAGTTTCAAGAATTTATGCTCACTTTTGGATTTTCTGAAATTTAAGATCCAGGATTCGAAACAATATCATAACCTGCATCATGCAATAAATTTTCAAGCCTTACATCTGTCCTATTGTATTTCTTTAGAAAGGATTTGGTCAAACATTTTGCTTAGTTAGACTTCAGACAAGTTATATATGCAGAGTAAAAGGATAATCCTCCGCATCAGCCGCATTGCACGATATATTAACTCAAGTACTAGGCACGAACAAACGGGCTCAATTTCGTGCTCATCCCGGTGTAGTAGTAGTAGTAGTACTAGGCAATGCAGTTCACGGGTGACCTTGACGAGCGGCATCGAGGGAATTGAACCGTGCTCGGCACGGTAGGTAACGTTGTCTAGTTATTAAAGCATCCCTCCGTTGTTCATCGGTAGTCATTATGGACCGGGGACATGAGGGGAATTTCCTAGGCCTGGAATTCTGGCCGCCAGATATTTCGACTTGAAACGCCGAGGCTCGACTGGTTGGAGTTGCCTAATGTGCATACCACGCACGCCATCGAAGGACACGAGCCCGTTTTTTAGGGTCAACACGAGCCAAGGTCTGGCTGGTACACCATTGGGTCCTGCCATTCGAGAATACGAAAGGAACCTTTTAAATTGCCGAACGAATCTATGTGTATTACAATACCCGTATTTTCCTTGCAAATACTAATCTCAACGTGGTAATTGATTTATGACGAGTTGTTGAATTAGAGTGAGTTTGTGATATAGTGATCTCAACGTGGATTTCACATTTCATGGTATCCCTAGTAAGTTTTCCAATGCAAATTCAAATTTAAAAGATGAACAATATGGATGTGAGAAAACTTTGTATGTATCAAGCATATGACCACACACACACACACACGTATACACACACGCATACGAACACAACAACAATCCAATAAGTATAGTGCATCTATTTTTCCAAACCATGCATGTATGACACGAATTCAAAAATACTCCTTCTATTCCTAAATATTAGTCTTTTAGAGAGTTCAACAAGTGACTACATACGGAGCAAAATGAGTGAATCTAGACTCTAAAATATGTTTATATACATCTGCATGGGCCAGTCTATTTGAAGCCTCTAAAAAGACTAATATTTAGGAACGAAGGGAGTAAAATGTAAGACATGCATGGTCCTCAGTTCAATATTTAAAATGAACATGAAACTGAAACATGAATATTAAGTCTAGTACTACAAAGACATGCAAATGTTGTGTTTAGGCGGAGCTAGGATTGTCGGGGTCAACCCTCGAACTTAGATAAAATTGTGGAGCTCTGTTTAGGGTTGTTTAGATTATATTTGTCCCCACCCTCCCAACCACCGATTGGTTGTGCACCCCCACCCCTCCTCCCCGGGAGAATATCATGTGCCCCCATACCTTAGATGCTATATGCCGATACAAGTTGCTTGGAGCTTGTAGATCTGAGATATAGCAGCTCACATGATGTGTCTTAATATTTTGCAGAAACCTTGATGAGTTTGAGAATTGCACACAATTTGTACAAAAACTACTTAGATGCCCTTTGATCCCATATCCAACGACCTCGAAGCTTGTATCACCGTAGCATCTAAGATGAAGGAGGACATCATATTCTCCTGTATGTAAGAATATCATGTGCTACCACACCTTAGATGCTTTGGTGATACAAGCTCTTCGGAGGCGTTGGATTTGTGGCCCAACACCTCCTCGGTGGTTCGAATGGCTTTTTGCAGAAAAGCCGCAAAAGAGTTCGGCCACTACTTACAAGCACAAAGACTGCTCAGATGCCATTGGATCTCAGATCAAACGACCTCCGAGCTCGTATCACCGTAGCATCCAAGCTGCGATAGCACGGGAAAGTATGAGTTGCTCCCGCACCGTAGATTCTATGGTGATACGAGTTCACTGAGATCTAACGGCCCACAGTAGGAGGTTTGAATGTTTTTGCAATATACGGCTGATAGAGTTTGGGAAATGCGCAGAAAGTACAAGTACTACGCATGTGCCATCTGATCATCGATCATACGGCCTAGATGCTCATATCACTGTAGCGGGTAATTAAGCTACGGGGAGCACCTAATATGAGCACCGGGGAGCCGTTGGATCGAAGATGCAGCGGCACACACGAGGCCTGAGTGTGTTATTTGAAAAAAAAACTTTGGAGAGTTTGGAAATTGCGCATAATTACAAAGACTACTCCCAAGCCATTGGATCTCACTTCCAACGGTGTAAAAACTCGTATCACCATAGTATCTAAGCTGCGGGGTGGATGTGATATTCTATGCCGCTGTCATTTTTGTTCATAACTTGCAAAAAACGTGTAACGCAGCGTGCCATTACTTGTCTAACCGCGCAAAGTGTTTGTTCAAAAAAACCATCCTACACTGAAATATCGGAACAACACACGGGGGTCCCACTTGTCATTAATCAAATTTGGACCTAAAACTAACAAATCTGAAAGACGAGATTTGAACTGGCAACCTGGACTACAAAGCATAAGTCGATAGCCTGAAAAAACGAACGGTTGTTGGCTTTGTCCCATAACTTGATTTTATACAGTACTTGCGTTGAGTAGAGTAGAGGGAGTGCCTCGTCAACACGTGCATGACCGTTGTCTCACTTACTGGTGGGTCCAAGGTCTGCGGTCTCAATCTCTCTTCTCTCCATCGTCTAACCTTTGCATAGGCACACATGAAGAGTGGCGCTAGCTTGCCGTGGTGTTATTACAACTAAAAAAAGCTTGGAAAATAGAAGAATCGCCTAGAACAAGAGACGTTGTGGCTGGTCGAGACGGAGCTAACCACATCTATCCTCTGTGCCATGTTTGCATGATGAAGCTGTGTGGCTAGTGGGGTGTTTTCGACCGATTGGCTGGGTCCCGAGGTCGAACCATAGGTACTATGTCTGATAGATATTTTTACACGCACATTTTTCCTCCGCGTCGAGACGCGTGGCACACCCTACCGCTGTTTCGGGTCCTCCCGGGTGCTGCACGCATATATTCTTCCTAACATGGGACGCCCTACCGCGCGTTTTCTGGGTCCTCCTCGGTCATAGTGCCGAAGCAAGTAAATGAGTCGTCAAATCACGAAAGACCACCTTTCCCGCCGAGTACATCAGTGAAGCACGGTGGCTAACTAGTTGGGCTAGTTCGACCGATTAGCTAGGCTGCCGCCACATTTGTTTTTTCGCCCCTTTTTTATCTAGTTTTCGGCAGGTAAATTTAAATATCCACCACGGCGTTGCTCTGGTGTTTGGGTGCGGTACGATTTTTATTTTTTTGATTGACGGGAGCAGGCGCGGCATGATTTTTAATTTTTTGATTGACGGGAGCAGGCGCGGCAGCAATTAGTCATGATGACTCCGCCTGTAAAAACACACTACTCCCTGATGTGAGAAGTCGTCGACTGGTGTTTTACCTTGGTGAAAACCAAAAGATTCCCCGCTCCCTCCGCCTTCCTGTAGATTGCATTGCCTTTCAGCCGCTTTCGCCTTTGCTTCCTCTCCCAATTGCTTCTACCTAGTGCCATGGTGGCGTGGCAGATCACGGAGTCTGAGGTGAGGCGCCTGACACAGGAGCTCCAGGCCAAGGATGTGGAGCTCAGGGTCAAGGACGTGGAGCTCCGTGAGCTCAAGGAGGAGAGGAGTGCCATGCTCCTCCGTTATGTGCGGGAGTTCACGGAGCTTCAAAAGCGGCGGCGCCCACCACAAAGATGCTCGAGGCGCCGGCGACATTGCTGCGCAGAAGCGAGAGATATGATAGGCCGTCGGGAGCCGGCTGAGCGCCGAAAGCGGCCGATCGTGACGAGGTCCAGGATCGCCTCAGCCACTTGGTGAACCAAGTTGCCACGCACGTGTTGCGGCTGCGCGATGCCTACCGTTGTGCCAGCGTGACGATGCCGGCCGTCGGGCCAAACCCGTTCGACCTCAACGAGTTGCGGCTTCCTGACCTGGTCTCCTTCTTCACCAATATCTTCGAGGAGCTGAGCCGTCTCCGCGCGATGGTGGGGTCTGAGCTGGACAAGGAGGGGTTGCGGGCTGCCGTCGCTGTTGCCGGGCGAATCCTTTCTGGGCTCCGTCACCGGAATCCATTCGTGCCATTGGACGTCGTCTTTGACGAGCTGGCTCCCATCGACCGGGAGCAGGCTCTGCGGGCGGTTGCACCCTGCATCACCAACGCCGTGCACCTCGAGAAGCAGAGGGACTTCGGTGGTGTTTAGGCGCCCTCTCCATGGGCATGTCCATGTCTCGGCGCAACATGACCGTTGGATCAAACTCGCATAAAGGCAGATCAGCCATCAGAGCACAAAGCGTGTGGGTGTGTTTGGTTGCATTCTCATCTCAATATAGTTGTTTGCTCTTCATGTATTTTTGTCAACCTACTAGTGTGGACTCATTGAAAGTGCAACTATCCCTAGGTGGTTCTGGTAATTCATAACAACATATAGCTCATTGAGCTAATGCTATTCCAAGATGAACATTTCAGGAAAGCTCAATGAATGGCATGGCATGGATGATGAAAGTGGATCCCTCAAAATGCTAATGACAAAGGATTGGCTCAAGCTCAAAAGCTCAAGACTCTTCATTTTATATTTTAGTGATTCAAGATCACATTGAGTCTATAGGAAAAACCAATACTATCAAGGAGGGATGAGGTGTTGCTTAATGAGCCTCTTGCTTCATGTGCTTAGTGATATGCTCCAAAACCCTCAGCTACTTTCTCACATACACATATGACCTAAACCTAAAGCCAAAATCGGTCTCACCGATTCTTCCTATCCGGTGCCACCGATTCCATATGTCATAGCCACTGCCACAAACCCTAGGAAAATCGGTTCTACCGATAGGGATCTCGGTCTCACCGAGATGGGATTGTAATCTCTATGTTTCCTTTTCGTAACTTTTCGGTCTCACCGAAAGAGCGGATTGGTCCCACCGAGATTGCAATGTAAACTCTCTGTTTCCCTTTTGTAACATTTCGGTCTCACCGAAAAGAGAAAATCGGTCCCACCGAGTTTACCTGACCAACTCTCTGGTTAGCTAATTACCAAAATCGGTCTCACCGAGTTTGTTTAATCGGTCTCACCGAGATTACGTTATGCCCTAACCCTAACCATATCGGTCCTACCGAGATGCAAGTCAGTCCCACCGAAAACCCTAACGGTCACTAGGTTTACTAAAATCGGTCTGACCGAGTTTGTTGATTCGGTCCCACCGAGATTGGTAAATTGGGTGTAACGGTTAGATTCTGTGTGGAGGCTATATATACCCCTCCACCTCCTCTTCATTCGTGGAGAGAGCAATCAGAACAAACCTACACTTCCAACTTACCAATTCTGAGAGAGAACCACCTACTCATGTGTTGAGACCAAGATATTCCATTCCTACCATATGAATCTTGATCACTAGCCTTCCCCAAGTTGCTTTCCACTCAAATCTTCTTTCCACCAGATCCAAATCCTATGAGAGAGAGTTGAGTGTTGTGGAGACTATCATTTGAAGCACAAGAGCAAGGAGTTCATCATCAACACACCATTTGTTACTTCTTGGAGAGTGGTGTCTCCTAGATTGTCTAGGTGTCACTTGGGAGCCTCCGGCAAGATTGTGGAGTTGAACCAAGGAGTTTGTAAGGGCAAGGAGATCGCCTACTTCGTGAAGATCTACCGCTAGTGAGGCAAGTCCTTCATGGGCGATGGCCATGGTGGGATAGACAAGGTTGCTACTTCGTGGACCCTTCGTGGGTGGAGCCCTCCGTGGACTCACAAGAACTGCTACCCTTCGTGGGTTGAAGTCTCCATCAACGTGGAGGTACGATAGCACCACCTATCGGAACCATGCCAAAAACATCCGTGTCTCCAATTGCGTTTGAATCCTCCAAACCCTTCCCTTTACTTTCTTGCAAGTTGCATGCTTTAATTTCCGCTGCTCATATACTCTTTGCATGCTTGCTTGAATTGTGTGATGATTGCTTGACTTGTCCTAAAATAGCTAAAATCTGCCAAACTCTAAAACTGGGAAAAGGCTAAGTTTTTAATTGGTCAAGTAGTCTAATCACCCCCCCTCTAGACATACTTCAAGGTCCTACACTCATGCACCCTTCATGCACTCTGCCAAACACCCAAAAGTGGGTCGAGAAGGGAACTTTTGCTCCCATCCCGTGCACCCTTCATACACCCTGCCTAACACTATTCGTGCTTCATATGGTTCATGTTTCGTGGAGTAATCAGAGCACCGCATTCTCCGTCTCTGTTGTGGACCTAGTTTTGTTAACATTGATCTCACTGCTCATTCTCGATCGACAAATAAAAGTGGTACTATGTTACATATAGGAGTAGTTGACACGCGCACAACATCATTTGTTATCGTCATATCTTACTACACTAGCAACAAGATTGTGTAGTACTAACGTATGAACCACTGCACATGCCTAGTAGTAGGAGCACCGTATGTTCAAGTGGCTGTGGTTTCAGACTCCTCCGTCAGAAGAGTGGAGAGGCTTGTTGTAATCATTTTTTTCTTCGTAAAAATAGTGGACACGCTCTACCGTGCGGATCCTCCTCCAGCCATGCACTAAATTACTCACTTTCACGACGCAGGGACAGCCAGACTGGGTCCACCACCATGCACTAAATTACTCCGTAGTAGAGTGACGGTAGACTACCCCGATCGAACTGCCGTAGTAATGCCCAATGAGCCGTCAAATCACAAAACCCCTCCTTTCCAAAGAAGAAGTTGGACGGACGAAGCAACCATCATTTCACTCTTCTCTCTCAGCTTTCTCTCTTGAAGAAAACCCCCACTCGCTTCGCTTCTCCCTCATCTCGTTCCTCCTTTCACTCTTCTCTCTCAGCTTCCTCTCTTGGATGGACGCCGGAGCATCGGCCGACGTGATGTCCATGGCTCTGGCCAAAACCGTCGAGGCTCAAGGTACGAAGAAGCGCAAGCACCCCACCGAGACTACCGCAGACAAGCTCAAAGCCATCGCCCTGTCCAAGCCCCCCTCTCCGGGATCCCTCATTAAGCAAGTCCAGGTAATATCTCTTGTTGATGATCTTTTTCTCGATCTTGATCGTGTTTTCTCATCTAACACGCAAGATTAGTAATCTGGTAGTACAACTTTCTGGGTGATCTTGCATGTGATTTTAGTGTGCCAAATGACGGTTCTAAATTCCTCTTTTGACCAAAACATGCGAGAGGTTGACATTGATTTCTTATAGATTACTTTCAACTACTCCCTCTGTCCCAAATTTCTTGTCTTAAATTTGTCTAGATACGGATGTATCTAATACTAAAATGTAACTTGATACATCCGTATCTAGACAAATCTAAGACAAGAATTTTGGGACGGAGGGAGTACTTTATGAACATCAATGCTACCTTTTAAGAGGGTCTATTTGCCTCAAGAACTTGTGTTATGGATATTGCATGTAATCGCTTCTGCTCTCATGCCTTTGAAGACATGTTCTAGTGTCTTTGTTCACTCATTTCTGTGCGTATATGTAGTCATATATGGAGTATAATATCGAAAATCATCTTATATTTCTGAACGGAGGTAGTAATAAAATATGGTTTTTGTTTGAATTAGAACCAGGTCCGCGGTGGAGATGAAGTTCTCAAAGTCATGCCGTGTGAACTGGAAGACCTGATGATGAGTTCTACTGCTTAACTATCCAGATGTTGTGTCCTTGTCGCCACGTGTCCTGAACTAGTGTTTTCCTGTAGCATTGTTGTCGTGCGTGTTCTCGAGGCTGTACTTGACCACAACAATTTCTCGATGTGCCTTCGATTCTGAAGGGTGTGGTTCTTGTAAAGCTTCCCAACAAATCTGATGCGGCCTGTCTTCATCATCATGTTTATGAGTGGAAAGACCACTGCTAGTTTCTCCAAGGTTGACAAGATGGTGATGGTGCATGTAGACATCTCACACGAAGTCCATGGCCTAGTCAATTATGCGGGGTTCATCCCGTAGGTCGGTGGCAAGAAATAGTCTGCAGAGTTTAGTTAGTGCAACTTTGCTTGTCTATAGTAAGTACTATTGTTCAATACTTGATTTTTGTTTGTGAACCATGTATTGTTTATTAGTACTGCCGCTTTTGGTGTGTGGTCAGTCCTGAGAATGCCTATGTTAATGTCTGTCCACTCAATTCAGTCAGATATTTTGAAGTATCCAGATCATATTTTTTGTGAGGATAGTTTATCAATTATGGTTACACTCAATATCTCAGATGCATTGCAGGGTTTATCGCACCCACCAGAATTTCCAGTCCCATGGATGTTCAGTCCATACGATTTGTCACTACCTTTGGACTGTCCTGCTTGTGGGAGTAGGCGGGGGCCCTGCATGCCACACGTAGTTGGACGATCAATCTTCTGTTTAGTACTTCAACATAGTGATTTCCTGGTAAGGATTCACTCGTGTCACATCAAGTAAATCTTATTGATTTACTGTCTAAATCTTATTGATTTAATGTCATGTTTTCTTTCTTTTCTTGCAATTTTACGATGCAGGTTTTGCCATGTGACATTCATCACAGAATAAACCGTATGGTTTGCTCTATGATGGCTATTTTCGCAGGTTTCACTTCTTATGTCGTGTCAGTAACGAAGGCATTGTCCATCACTTATATTACTGGAAAAAAATTGGATCAGTCTGTTGTCTGAGTACAAGCTGAATCCCTATGATGAACTGTGCTACGTCTCGAGCTTGTGTTGGTTTTCCCCGAAGAGGAGAGGATGATGCAGCACAGTAGCGTAAGTATTTCCCTCAGTTTTGGAGAACCAAGGTATCAATCCAAAGAGGAGGCCACGCCGCAAGTCCCTCGTACCTGCACAAAATGATAGCTACTGCAACCAACGCGATTAGGGGTTGTCAATCCCTTCACGGTCACTTACGAGTGAGATCTGATAGAGATAATATTTTTGGTATTTTTGGTATAAAGATGCAAAGTGAAAAGTAAAAGCAAAGTAAAAACAAAGCAAGTAAATAAAGTAATGGAGATTGATATGATGAGAATAGACCCGGGGGCCATAGGTTTCACTAGTGGCTTCTCTCAAGAGCATAAGTATTCTACGGTGGGTGAACAAATTACTGTTGAGCAATTGACAAAATTGAGCATAGTTATGAGGTTATCTAGGTATGATCATGTATATAGGCATCACGTCCGAGACAAGTAGATCGAAACGATTCTGCATCTACTACTATTACTCCACTCATCGACCGCTATCCAAAGCATGCATCTAGAGTATTAAGTTAAAACAGAGTAACGCCTTAAGCAAGATGACATGATGTAGAGGAATAAATTCATGCAATATGATAAATACCCCATCTTGTTATCCTCGATGGCAACAATACAATGCGTGCCTTGCAACCCTTTCTGTCACTGGGTAAGGACACCGCAAGATTGAACCCAAAGCCATGCACTTCTCCCATTGCAAGAACTACCAATCTAGTTGGCCAAACCAAACCAATAATTCGAAGAGACTTGCAAAGATAACTCAATCATACATAAAATTATTCAGAGAAGATTCAAATATTATCCATAGATAAGCTGGATCATAATCCCACAATTCATCGGTCTCAACAAACACACCGCAAAACAAGATTACATCGAATAGATCTCCATGAGAGAGGGGGAGAACATTGTATTGAGATCCAAAAAGAGAGAAGAAGCCATCTAGCTACTAGCTATGGACCCGAAGGTCTGAAGTAAACTACTCACACTTCATCGGAGGGGCTATGGTGTTGATGTAGAAGCCCTCCATGGTGGATGCCCTCCCATGAGCTCCTAACAGGCCCCAAGATGGGATCTCGTGGATACAGGAACGTACGGCGGTGGAATTAGGTTTTTGGCTCCTGTTCTGATAGTTTGGGGATACGTAGGTATATATAGGAGGAAGGAGTACGTCGGTGGAGCGTCAGGGGGGCCACGAGGTAGGGGGCGCGCCCTCCACCCTCGTGACCGCCTCTGGCGCTTCTTGGAGTAGGGTCCAAGTCTCCTGGATCACGTTCGGTGAGAAGATCACGTTCCCAAAGGTTTCATTCTGTTTGGACTCTGTTTGATATTCCGCTTTCTTCAAAACATGAAATAGGCAAAAAACAGCAATCCTGGGCTGGGCCTCCGGTTAATAGGTTAGTCCCAAAAGTAACATAAAAGTGGAAAATAAAGCCCAATATAGTCCAAAACAGTAGATAAAGTAGCATGGAGCAATCAAAAATTATTGATACGTTGGAGACGTATCAGGCATCCCCAAGCTTAATTCCTGCTCGTCCTCGAGTAGGTAAAAAAAGAGAATTTTTGATGCGGAGTGATACTTTGGCATAATTTCAATATAAATCTTCTTACTTGTGATATGAATATTCAGATCCGAAAGATTTAAGACAAAAGTTCATATTGACATAAAATTAATAATACTTCAAGCATACTAATCAAAGCAATTATGTCCTCTCAAAATAACATGGCAAAAGAAAGTTCATCCCTACAAAATCATATGGTTAGGCTATGCTTCATTTCCGTCACACAAAGATGTTCCCAACTTCTATACCCCCGATGACAAGCCAAGCAATTGTTTCATACTCAAATAATCTCAAACTCTTTCAACCTTTACGCAATACATGAGCGCGAGCCATGGATATAGCACTATGGGTGGAATAGAAATATGATGATGGGATTGTGTGGAGAAGACAAAAAAGGAGAAAGTCTCATATCGACGAGGACAATCAACGGGCTATGGAGATGCCCATCAATTGATGTCAACATGAGGAGTAGGGATTGCCATGCAACGGATGCACTAGAGCTAAAAGCATATGAAAGCTCTACAAAAGAAACTAAGTGGGTGTGCATCCAACTTGCTTGCTCACGAAGACCTAGGGCACTTTGAGGAAGCCCATTATTGGAATATACAAGCCAAGTTCTATAATGAAAAATTCCCACTAGTATATGAAAGTGACAAAATGAGAGACTCTCTATTATGAAGATCTTAGTGCTACTTTGAAGCACAATATATGAGACTCGCTACATGAAGAACAAGGTGCTACTTTGAAGCACAATATGTGAGACTTAATACATGAAGAACAAGGTGCTACTTTGAAGCACAATTGTGGTAAAAGGATAGTAGCATTGTCCCTTCTCTCTTTTTCTCTCATTTTTTTATTTGGGCCTTTTCTCTCTTCTTTTTATGGCCTCTTTTTTCGTCTGGAGTCTCATCCCGACTTATGGGGAAATCATAGTCTCCATCATCCTTTCCTCACTTGGGACAATGCTCTAATAATGATGATCATCACACTTTTATTTCTATTACAACTTCAACAATTACAACTCAAAACTTAGAACAAAATATGACTCTATATGAATGCCTCCGGCGATGTACTGGGATGGTGCAATGAATCAAGAGTGACATGTATGAAAAATAATGCATGGTGGCTTTGCCACAAATACGATGTAAACTACATGATCATGCAATGGCAATATGACAAAAGTAATGTATGTCATGATGATGATGAACGGAACGGTGGAAAGTTGCATGGCAATATATCTCGGAATGGCTATGGAAATGCCATGATAGGTAGGTATGGTGGCTGTTTTGAGGAAGATATAAGGAGGTTTATGTGTGAAAGAGCGTATCATATCACGGGGTTTGGATGCACCGGCGAAGTTTGCACCAACTCTCAAGGTGAGAAAGGGCAATGCATGGTACCGAAGAGGCTGGCAAATGCGGAAAGGTAAAAGTGCGTATAATCCATGGACTCAACATTAGTCAAAAGAACTCAAATACTTATTGCAAAAATTTAGAAGCCATCAAAAATCAAGTACTATGCACAGTGCTCCTAGGGGGATAGATTGGTAGGAAAAGACCATCGCTCGTCCCCGACCGCCACTCATAAGGATGCACAAGCCAGGTACACTTCATGTTTCAAATTTGTTACACAACTTTACCCATACGTGCATGCTACGGGACTTGCAAACTTCAACACAAGTATTTCTAAAATTCACAATTATCAACTAGCACGACTTTGATATTATTACCTCCATATCTCAAAACAATTATTAAGCATTAAATTTATCTTAGTATTCAATTCACTCAAAAGAAAGTTTCACATATCTTGAACACCAAGTATATTAACATTAAGCAAATTACCAAGCTATTAACGACTCTCAAAATAATCTAAGTGAAGCATGAGAGATCAAGTTTCTTTAAAATAAATCCACCACCGTGCTCTAAAAGATCTAAGTGAAGCACTAGAGCAAAAATTATCAAGCTCAAAAGATATAAGTGAAGCACATAGAGTATTCTAACAAATTCCAAATCATGTATGGCTCTCTCAAAAGGTGTGTAAAGCAAGGATGATTGTGGTAAACTAACAAGAAAAGACTCAAATAATACAAGACGCTCCAAGCAAAACACATATCATGTTGGTGAATAAAAATATAGCTCCAAGTAAATTACCGATGGAAGTGGATTTAAAGAGGGATGCCTTCCGGCATCCCCAAGCTTTGACTTTTGGTGTCCTTGGATTATCTTGGGGGTGCCATGGGCATCCCCAAGCTTAGGCTCTTGCCACTCCTTGTTCCATAATCCATCAAAAGAGTTCACCCAAAACTTGAAAACTTCACAACACAAAACTCAATAGAAATCTCGTGAGCTCCGTTAGAGAAAGAAAACAAAAGACTACTTTAAGGTACTGTAATGAACTCATTATTTAATTATATTGGTGTTAAACCTACTGTATTCTAACTTCTCTATGGATTATAAACTATTTTACTAGCCATTCCCATAGATTCATCAAAATAAGCAAACAACACATCGCAAAACAGAATCAGTCAAAAACAGAACAGTCTGTAGTAATCTGTAACTAACGCAAACTTCTGGAACCAAAAAATTTCTACAAAAATTATACGACCTGGAAAATTTGTTTATTGATCAGAAGCAATTGGAATCACTATTTTATCACGTTCTGGTGATTTTTAACAATTCAGGCACTAAGCGCAAAGATTCTGGAAATTATAGCAAGATCAAATAACTATCTCCCAAGATGATCTAATAGGTTTAACTTGGCACAAACACTAATTAAAAGATAAAACCACATATAAATAGAGGCTAGATGGATTTTTTATTCCTAAACAGAAGCAAAAACTGAAAACTAAAAATAAAATTGGGCTGCCTCCCAACAAGCGCTATCGTTTAACGCCCCTAGCTAGGCATAAAAGCAAGGATAGATCTAGGTATTGCCATCTTTGGTAGGCAATTCTTCAATGAGGTATCTACCTCCTTTAGAATTTTCTTTCTTTCTAGTAATTATCAAATTTTTAGGCACAAGATCGAAAAATTCATTCGTAGCAAATGGTTCCTTAATGATAGTAAGAAGATCGCGATGAATACTTATAGATTTAAGATCCGCATTTTCCTTACTAGATGATCCACCCTTATTTTTAGGAACATACATAAGCTTGGAAATTTTAGTGGGAGGACTAGGAGTATTCTTTACGGAAGAAAAAGCGGTTCCCAAGTTGGTAATGATACCCTCAAGTTTATCGATTCGAGTAGAGTCTAGATTTTTTTTCTCATTAACCATGGGTTCCTTCTCCTTAATATTTTTCAAAGCCATTCCTACCTTAGATCCATATTGAGTAATTTGATTATGGATCTTTTTATCTAGATTTTCAATGGATTCAATGGTAGCAACTTTGTTTTCAATAATTTCAAGCCTTTGCATAACATGCTCCAAAGTTAACATAGTTCCATTAACCAAAAGAGGAGGTGAGCCAAATAAATCTATTAAAGCATTATAAGAATCAAAAGTATGGCTACCCAAGAAATTCCTCCGGTAATGGTATCAAGGATATATCTATACCAAGGATTAGCACCTACATAAAAATTACGAAGAAGAACGGAAGTAGATTGCTTCCTGGTAGATCTATTTTGAGCATTGCAAATTCTATACCAAGCATCTTTTAAATTTTCTCCTTCCCTTTGCTTAAAATTTAGAACTTCATTCTCGGGAGATAACGGAGAAGATAAGAGACTAGTCATGACGACAAGCAAGCAAACTAACACACGAGCAAACAAACGGATGAGTAAAAAGGCAAAGGAAAAAGGCAACGGAAAGAGAGGAGGAGATTGGGAAAGAGAGGGCGAATAAAACGGCAAGGGTGAAGTGGGGGAGAGGAAAACGAGAGGCAAATGGCAAATAATGTAATGCGAGAGATAGGGATTGTGATGGGTACTTGGTATGTTGACTTTTGCATAGACCTCCCCGGCAACGGCGCCAGTAAATCCTTCTTGCTACGTCTCGAGCTTATGCGTTGGTTTTCCCCAAGAGGAGAGGATGATGCAAGACAAGATGGCGTAAGTATTTCCCTCAGTTTTGGAGAACCAAGGTATCAATCCAAGAGGAGGCCACGCGCAAGTCCCTCGTACCTGCACAAAATGATAGCTACTGCAACCAACGCGATTAGGGGTTGTCAATCCCTTCACGGTCACTTACTTAGAGTGAGATCTGATAGAGATAATATTTTTGGTATTTTTGGTATAAAGATGCAAAGTGAAAAGTAAAAGCAAAGTAAAAACAAAGCAAGTAAATAAAGTAATGGAGATTGATATGATGAGAATAGACCCGGGGGCCATAGGTTTCACTAGTGGCTTCTCTCAAGAGCATAAGTATTCTACGGTGGGTGAACAAATTACTGTTGAGCAATTGACAAAATTGAGCATAGTTATGAGGTTATCTAGGTATGATCATGTATATAGGCATCACGTCCGAGACAAGTAGATCGAAACGATTCTCATCTACTACTATTACTCCACTCATCGACCGCTATCCGGATGCATCTAGAGTATTAAGTTAAAGCAGAGTAAAGCCTTAAGCAAGATGACATGATGTAGAGGAATAAATTCATGCAATATGATAAATACCCCATCTTGTTATCCTCGATGGCAACAATACAATACGTGCCTTGCAACCCTTTCTGTCACTAGGTAAGGACACCGCAAGATTGAACCCAAAGCCATGCACTTCTCCCATTGCAAGAACTACCAATCTAGTTGGCCAAACCAAACCGATAATTCGAAGAGACTTGCAAAGATAACTCAATCATACATAAAAGAATTCAAAGAAGATTCAAATATTATCCATAGATAAGCTGGATCATAAACCCACAATTCATCGGTCTCAACAAACACACCGCAGAAAGAAGATTACATCGAATAGATCTCCACGAGAGAGGGGAAGAACATTGTATTGAGATCCAAAAAGAGAGAAGAAGCCATCTAGCTACTAGCTATGGACTCGAAGGTCTGAAGTAAACTACTCACACTTCATCGGAGGGGCTATGGTGTTGATGTAGAAGCCCTCCGTGGTGGATGCCCTCTCCGTGAGCTCGAACAGGCCCCAAGATGGGATCTCGTGGATCTGAGGAAGGTGCAGCGGTGGAATTAGGTTTTGGCTCCTGCTACGATCGTTTGGGGATACGTAGGTATATATAGGAGGAAGGAGTACGTCGGTGGAGCGTCAGGGGGCCCACGAGGTAGGGGGCGCGCCCAGGGGGCGTGCCCTCCACCCTCATGACCGCCTCTGGCGCTTCATGGAGTAGGATCCAAGTCTCCTGAATCACGTTCTGTGAGAAGATCACGTTCCCGAAGGTTTCATTCCGTTTGGACTCCGTTTGATATTCCGTTTCTTCGAAACACTGAAATAGGCAAAAACAGTAATTCTGGGCTGGGCCTCCGGTTAATAGGTTAGTCCCAAAAGTAATACAAAAGTGGAATATAAAGCCCAATATAGTCCAAAACAGTAGATAAAGTAGCATGGAGCAATCAAAAATTATAGATACGTTGGAGACGTATCAAACTGCAGTTTGGTTTAACAAAAACGCCACAATTAGTCCTTCTCGCGTTTAAAAGAAATGAAGAAAAAAACTGGATCACGGTCACAGATCCTAGTCAAGTTAGAAAGCTGATCATAGCAGACCAGACACGATCACCGCTGTCTCACACAGATCGAGCACCGGCAGTTGCTCTAGCAATGACAGCGGCAGCGGCGTCTGATCCAGCTGAGGATTGGGCACCGACCGCATCAGCGGATCAGTCTGATCTACCGAAGGATCGGGCATCGACACCGGCACCTGCTCCGACACCGGCACCAGCTCTACAAGGAGCACCATCTCCGCGTTAGCGGGCGGCTTCGCACCTGCACCAACACTTGCCCTTGCAGATTCTGCTCCGCCCGTGCAGTTGCACCGGCAACAGACTGGGCTGCAATTCGCACTTCATATACCAAAGTCCTTACAAAAACCGACATGTCCACCTTCTTGGTAAGCATTGGCCGCCCAAGTGCTTCATTCTTTTTTCTTTCCATGTTGTTTCACATGATTTACTGTATTGATCTAACTGTTTGCGTATGTCTTCTTGTTTGCAAACAGAGAATTCCTAGAGCAACGAGGGAGTCGTTCAACAATCCGCGACCCATGCCAAGTTTCTCTTACCATGCGCGGCCTTGGTGTGAATGAACCTTCTCAATATACCGTAAGTACAAAGGATGGTCGCATGATGATTGATGCTAAAGGATGGTCAAGGTTCAAATCTAAATCATATCTTGCGATGAGGATGATGTCAAAATCAAACTTTCTCGGCAAGGAGAGCTGGTCCAAATCAACTTTGAAATTCTTCAGTAGCAGCACGCAACTGCCGAACTGATCTATCCTCCAAGAGATTTTGATGTAATAATCTGGCATGGTGAAACAAGTGTCCTGTGTATAAGTAGTACGACAGTATTATTTATCACATGGTATATCGTTGATAGAATTTCAACTCTGATTGGTGGTTAGGAACTGTCATTCGATTTCATTCCAACAATGCCGTGCTTTATTCAATTTTGTGTATTCGCTTATGCATTTACAAGATCTAAAACCAGCGCCATACCGATCGCTTGCAATATGAAAAGCGCTGAGGTAGAACACATGGGCCCCCAAACATGCAGGGTCGGCCTCCGGCCCAAAGTCCAGAACAATGCCCAAAGTGAGAGTACTCTACAGGTTTCTGCGCCCTCGGCGAGACGCCACACTTGTTCCTTCTCATCCTAACACAACATTTTGAAACGCGCACAGTATGTTCCTAGAATCCTCTTTTCTATCCGGGAGGGAGGGATTTTTTTGAACATGCTATGTTCTCATATTATTTTTCCTGTAGTGTATTATTTGCTCTGCCAGAACACATGTACTCAAGATGCTCGGCCTTGCCATAACTGAATACACTAGTTTAATGGTCACAGTGAATACAAGCCATGGATATAAGTTCCGAGTTGGGTTCATAAACCAAGAAGATCGCTGCTTTTTTTATGGCCGAACTTGGATAAACTTTCTCAAGTGTTACAGACTGAAAGTTGGCGCACGAATGTTGATGGAAATAGCAGAATCTGGTCTCATCTTCACTGCGATCTTCCACCCCGACGTCGTTCCAATTGTCCATCCATGTTAGTTTTGTATATGGTTCTTGCTTGTTGCCTCGATTACTTCTTAATCCACCTACTGTCTAACTAATCACAATTTAACTTTAGGAGTAGCAACGAATCTCTCATGAAGATGCTACTTCTAACTAATATTTTCTTATAATTGGTGGCACGTGTAGGTTTTTTCAGAGTTAAGGCCTGCTTCGCTTGTTACTCTGTAATAACTCGGCTGTTACTAGTGGCACTGAAGTTGACTGGATCGACATCCACAAGTTCCTACACTTAATTGATCGTCTTGAGGTACTTGTGGGGCATTTCAATGGTGGAAGGCCACGTGGGATATGTGTGCCACTGCTGCACTCGTTGAACAGGTCCAACTGTGTCGAGAAACTTATGGTACGAGCTGTTTTCTGTTATATATGTTGTTCATAAACTATTGCTTATACACAGTTTTACAGCTGTGATCTTCTTGAAACAGGAACTGCCGAGTTTTGTTGTTCCTATGCAGATGCCTGACCATGGTCGGGTCAGACTTGCGCTTGGTCACAACATGATGTTTATGTCGACATACTCAATTCCCCTTGGAGGTGAAAAGATACTTATTCATGGGTGGTCTCAAATAATGAAGGCCCGTCCATCTTGGAGAACAGGACAGAAGATTATGTTCATGCTTTTCCATGGCTCTAAAGTGAATATCCTGTTTATTGACCATGTTGCGAGATGAAGCCGCTTTGAGAAGGTTGTGGATGCTCGGGGTGGCGCCTGGGCCTTGTCTTGGGGCTTGGCGGCCTCACCCTTGGTTAACTGTAGGAAAAGTAGCACTGTTCGAGGCGTGCTTTGTACAGTTGAACATGTATAAGTACTCATACTACTTTCAGCTTTGGTTGTTAAGTGCCCTTGCTGGTTTCAGTTAAGATTGTTAAGTACTCATGCTGCTTTTACAATCTGCCGCAAAAACTAAACCAGCGCCGGCGGGGCCGCCTGCTTCCGCCTCCCACGGCTGGCTGCGCCTCAGCGCAAGCATCGCCACCCCACCGTCTCCTAAATCGTTAACGCCGACGTCCTCCGCGCGCTTTGGTGCACTCGCCGCGGCACCGCCCTCTCTCGTTGTCAACATGGGCAAGAAACAACAAGAATCGGCAGAAGCACGTGGAGAGGATGACAGTAGGGGCCCACCACGTCAGCGTATGGAAAAATAAAATGCTTCCTCCTAGTGTTTTCCTGACATCTGGGACCCACGACCTTGTGAGCGTATATAGTCAATAGACAAGAGAACAGCACAAGATCGGCTAACACCTGGGACGTAGCTACTCGAGCAGTATTTTTTTTGTTTGGCATTGTTGAGACGGAGCAGGGTTTGAACTGGTCAGGCCCGTCTAGCCTGTGCTTATATTTTATGTTCACCATGTGACCAGCCCAAATTTATTTTTTCTTTGTGAAAATGAGCCCAGTTTATTTTTTCTGAAGAATACCCAATCCAGGCCTACTTATTTTTCTACGCCCTAATGGGCTGCAACTCTTTCAAGACGCTTGCAAATCTTGAAAGTAATATGAAATGGGTTGTAAATATAAAAACAGATGACAAATTGGCAATTACTTTATAATTTCTGAATTTTTCACATTTTCAGATTCCTATTTCACTGGGCATTAACCTAATTTAAATATATCTTCAAAGTACTTTAAATATGGCTCGACATTTCGGTATTAAAAATAGTTTGGAACCCACGGAAATATGCGAAATTGGCCCTGGCCAACCAAAACAACTACTGCAATAAATTGCATAAGAAGTTGCCATGAGCTATATATAAATTATTAAAAAAAGAGGGAGTGGTCTGACTTGTGGGCCTGTTTACTTGACGCGTATGCACGATTTTTTTAGTTATTATTGTCGGAGTAATGGGCCACGGGTAGGCTAACCCGAAGCCCAGATCCTTTCAAGACATCGGGGCCGGCTGCGCCCCTCAAGACGCCAAGATAAAGGGCCCTCTTCTGGAAGCCGGCTGGAGGAACAACAGGCTGCCCATAAACGGCCGAGTCCTAGAGGCAAGGTCAAGACAAGCCGACTCCTACCTAGCGGCTTCTAGAGAAGCCGGCCCCAAGGAGTCGGCCCGCGACAACAACAAAGTCCATGCCCTCATCGGCGGGGACGGGACGGGGAATGGCTACAGTATAGCCCATCCCCTCCCCTTTCCGGGGGCTGGTGTGTCCACAGTGCGTTGTACCGGCGGAGATCTCCGCCCGGCGTGGCACTGTTGCCATGCCATCCCTGACATCATCACAAGTGGGCGGAGTCCTGCTCCCACGACGGCCTGTATGTACGGCCCAAGGATGATGGGCCCCACCAGTCAGCGAGAGTCCAGAAGACGGCGAGAGCCCTACCAGTCTGACCCGAGGGAGGTCGGCCCCTAGGAGTTGGCCTGCCCCCTTCCTCGGGACCCACGCGCCATTAACCAGACGAGACAGGGAGTGGCTACAGTAATCGTCGCCAAAGCGGCGGAGTCAAGCCATCACCCCTGACCAAGCTGCGTCATTAGAGACACGGCAAGGATCACCGCCGACAAGACCCGAGAGCGGGTACGGGCCTGTCTGCCCGTGACACAACCAGCGGCGGGCCCCAAAGGCCTGGAGAAGCCAGTCGAAGAGGCTGACGGCCGGGCCCTACGCCCGGCCGGATTACCAATGTACCCCTGGGGGGTAGGCCTATATAAACCCCCCAGGGCACCCATGCAAAGGGTTCCGAACCAGTTAGAACTAAACCATATCATAGAGGAAGGAGAGAGCTAGCCTTGCCTTCTCCTACCTCTAGCATACAGCTCAAGGAGCACCTGTGTATTCACTTGTGCCTTAGTGATCATGCGGAGACCCCGCAGAGCAGGACTAGGGGTGTTATCTCCTAGGAGAGCCCCGAACCTGGGTAAAGTACGCCGGTGTTCGTGTCTACGCCTCATCCCACTTCCGGGCACCGGCGATGTTCTACTCGCTCCCACCATGATAAGCCATCCTTTGGCATATGTCGTACCCAACCCCCGACATTTGGCGCCCACCGTGGGGCGAGGTGCACCGTCGTCCGGAGACCTTTTCTAGACGGGAACCCTTTTCCTCCCTGGCGAGCGCAGCCAGCCCGGCACGCCAGACGGAGTTTGCGCCGACGCGCTGCATGGCGCGGAAGTCGCCTGCACGGCAAGTTGCCTCGCTTATCTCATTGGCGAGGTCCACCTCTCCGGCGAGCCCGCGTCCGACGCGGGCACAGACGGCCCTGAGAGCCTCCTCGTGGGCCTCCTCGATCAACTCCACGTCACCAGCGAGCCAGCTGTGGACCTGGAGTCTGTAGGCTCCACCGACCCGATGTTGGTTGACTCCGACACCGCGTCGCTTGACGCGTTCCCACCAACATGGTGGTCTACGACGAGCCACTCCCTCACGCGGAAAGCGGCGGAAGCACCGTCACGGAGGTGCTAGTCATCGGTCACGGCGAGCACTCTGACGGAGGTGCTCGCGACCCTCTCGATGCGGCACTGCAAGACTTGACGGTGCCCATCCCAGAAGACACCGACGCCGAGACACTCGAGGCATGCCGCATCCAGCTCGTCGAAGGCGCCAAGAAGCTGGCCGGCATGAGAAGCCTGTCGGAAGCCTACCAGTGCGAGATGGCCCGCGCTGTGGGCGGCACGCCGGCTCTGGCTGGGCCCAGCTGCCTCGGCATGGTCCAGCAGCGCGGCGTGGCCATCGCCAACCTGTTCGGGGCAGATCGCCCCGTCTACGCCACGACTGCGGAAAACATCCGAGCTGCCCAGGAAACAGCTGAAGAGCTGGAATAGTTCGAGGGCGAAGAACGTCGCCAGATGGCAGAGCGCGTCCAGCAGCTCCTCGACGCGGCTGCCGAGCAGCACGAGGCCGGCTGCCGCACTGAGACACCACACCGGCAAAACGACGATCTGCCTCCCTGCCGAGATCAAGGCGCGACCTCTTGGACGCCGACTGGCGGCGTCCGCGGAAGAAGAGACAAGGAGATGGCTGCCAGCCGCAGTCGGACTCGTGTCACCATAGAGCGTGACCAAGTCGGCCGCCCAAGAGCAGTGGAACGGAGGGATGACTGTCCGCCTCCTCCCCCTCACAAGGAAAGGCGTGTCTCCCCGCCGCGTGTTGATCACCCGACACTCGGCGACCGCCTTGGCTGCCGAGAGGGAGTCGGAGAACGATGCCCGCCACCGGATCGACCGTCTCCATTGGTCCCTGGCGCTAGAAGAAGAAGATGAGTTGGGTCCGCCGTGTTTCAGCCCCCGTATTCGAGACGAGCCCTTCCCCAAAGGGTTCACGCTCCCAAGAGACACGCCCAAATACACCGGCTCCATGAAGCTGGAGGACTGGCTGGTCGACTACTCCACAGCCGTCAGCATAGCAAATGGCAACAAGCACGTTGCTGTGAAATACGTTCCGCTCATGCTCCAAGGCACGACCCGGACATGGCTGAACAGCCTGAAGCCCCGCAGCATCAACAGCTGGGTCGACTTCACCGATGCCTTCGTCCGCAACTTCACCAGCACGTACAAGCGGCCGCCCAAGCCCCGCCAGCTCTCCTTGTGCGTGCAAGGCCCCAATGAGTCTACTCGCAACTACCTCACGCGCTGGGCCAAGCTCTGCAACTCTTGCGAAGGCATGCACGAGGTGCAGGCCATCGAGTACTTCACCACCGGGTGCAGAGAAGGCACCCTCCTCAAGCACCGACTCCTTTGCGATGATCCGGCAACCCTCGACGAGCTGCTGATCATAGCGGACAAACACGCCACGGCCGACTCCTCCATGAAGGCAGAGATCCGAGTCGATGCATCTGGCAAAGTGGCCCCTCAGGCTCCTCGAACCCCGGCTGGTGACACCAGTCGGTGTCAATAGTAGAACGACCATAAGCGCAAGGCTACGCAGCCGGATTCCACCAGCCGGCAGGTGGCGACAGTCGAAGACCAGCAACCGGAAGGGCAGCCTCCACCCAAACACCAGAAGGGCGGCAAGCCCAACTGGCTGCCGGCTTCCTCATATGAGCAGACTTTGGATGCACCCTGCAAATTCCATAGTGGTGCGAAGCCGTCCAACTACACCACGCGGAAGTGCCATTAGCTCACTAGGATCGCCAAGGGAGACGGCCTCTTGCCTCCCCCGCCTTCTGGGCAGCTGCCTCCTCCTCCGCCCCAGCAGCCGGCGGTCAAACCAGTCGGAGCCATACAAGATGAGTATCCAGAAGAGCACGGAGCTTATGTCGTCTTCACCATCGTGGCCGATGATCGATGCAGCAGACGACTGCAGCAACAAGAAGTGAATGCGGCAGCATCAGAGACCCCAGAGTTCATGCATTGGTCTGAGAAGCCCACCAGCTGGAGCAGAGCCGACCATCCAGAGGTGATGCCCAATCCAGGCTCCTATGCCCTGGCTTTGGATGCCACCTTTGCCACAGATAGGCGAGCCGCTCGTTTCTCCCGAGTTCTGATAGATGGTGGAAGCAGCATCAACATCCTGTACAAAGACACCATGGAGAAGTTAGGAATCAGGCAAAGGCAGCTTCAGTCCAGCCGGACTGTATTCCACGGCATAGTTCCTGGCCTTTCCTGCTCACCAATCGGCAAGATCCAGATAGACGTCCTCTTTGGGGACAAAGATCACTTTCACCGAGATCTAGTCTGGTTTGAAGTGGTGGACCTTGAGAGGCCATACCATGCGCTACTTGGCCGACCTGCTCTGGCCAAGTTCATGGCGGTCCCCCACTATGCCTACCTCAAAATGAAGATGCCGAGTTCCAAGGGATTGACCATAGCGGCGACTACAAGAAGTCGTCGCTGCAGTGAGAGAGCGATCGGTTGGCCGAGTCCCTCATGATCGCAGCTGAGAAGCGGCTCCTTGACCGGGTCATGGCAATGGCAGGCAAGCAGCCGGAGATGTCGCCCGATCCCAAGGAGTCGGAAGCTGAGGGCTCGTTCAAGCCGGCCAAAGAGACAAAGAAGATACCCTTGGACCCGGAGCACCCGGAGAGGTACGCTGTCGTAGGTACAAACCTCGACAGCAAATAGGAAGGCGAGCTCGTCGATTTCCTCCGTGAGAATTGGGACATCTTTGCATGGTCCCCCAAAGACATGTCGGGTGTCCCGACGGATTTCGCCGAGCACAAGTTAAATGTCCGGCCCGATGCCAAACCAGTCAGGCAGCTCTTGCGCCGCCTGTCAGAAGAGAAGAGAAGAGTCGTTGGAGAAGAGATAACCCGGCTGCTGGCAGCCGGCTTCATCATGGAAGTGTTCTTTCCAGAGTGGCTGGCCAACCCAGTTCTCGTGCTGAAGAAAAACAAGCAGTGGCGCATGTGTATTGATTATACCAGCCTCAACAAAGCTTGCCCCAAAGACCCCTTTGCGTTACCAAGAATCGACCAAGTGATAGAATCCACAGCCGGATGCTGCTGTTGAGTTTTTTGGATGCATATTCAGGATATCACCAGATCAAGCTGAACCCGGCCGACAGACTGAAGACCGCCTTCATCACGCCATTTGGAGCCTTCTGCTACTTGACCATGACGTTCGGCTTGAGGAATGTCGGCGCCACGTTTCAATGTTGCATGCATAAGTGCCTCCTCAAGCAACTAGGTAGAAACGCCCACGTTTACGTGGACGATGTGGTGGTGAAGACGGAGAAGCATGGAACACTGCTGGAAGACCTCAAGGAGACCTTTGAGAACCTGCGCCGATTTCGAATCAAGCTCAACCCAGAGAAGTGCGTCTTTGGAGTACCAAATGCCAGCTTCTTGGATTCTGGTCTCGAGCAGCGGCATAGAGTGCAACCCTGTGAAGATCAAGGCCATCAAGAGGATGGAAGTGCCCACCCGACTGCTGGATGTGCAGAAGTTCACTGGCTGTTTGGCATCCATCAGCCGGTTCATCACTCGGCTAGGCGAGAAGGCTCTTCCCCTGTACCTGCTCATGAAGAAAACCACTTTTTTGAGTGGAACGACAAGGCGGATGAAGCTTTTCTCTAGCTCAAAAAGATGCTGACTACTCCACCTGTCCTAGCGGCTCCGACTCCTAAGGAGCCCATGCTCCTCTACATCGCCGCCACCAGCCGAGTGGTCAACACAGTCATCGTGGTAGAGCGCAAGGAGGAAGGCAAGGCACTACCAGTCCAGAGACCGGTATATTATTTGAGTGAAGTATTGTCGACCTCCAAGCAAAACTACCCCCACTACCAGAAGATGTGCTACGGTGTGCACTTTGCCGCCAAGAAATTGAAGCTGTATTTTCAAGAGCACCCAATCACCGTGGTCTGCACAGCTCCACTGGCCGAGATCAATGGAAGCCGAGATGCTTCGGGCCGAGTGGCCAAATGGGCCATACATTTGGCCCCCTACACCATCTACTACCAGCCTCGCACCGCCATCAAGTCACAAGCGCTGGCCGACTTCCTCGTCGACCGGGCCGAGACTCAAAGACTGCCGCCACTTGACTCCACCCATTGGCGGATGCATTTTGATGGTTCCAAGATGCGCATCGGTTTGGGAGCCGGCATCGTCCTCACCTCTCCCAAAGGCGACAAGCTCAAATATGTGCCGCAAATCCATTTCGCCGCCTCCAACAACGTCGCCGAATACGAGGCACTCATTCATGGGCTCCGGCTTGCCAAAGAGCTCGGCATCCGCCGGATCCTGTGTTATGGTGACTCTGACTTGGTGGTCCAGCAGTCGTCAGGCGACTGGGACGCCAAAGATGCAAACATGGCGAGCTACCGCTTCCTCGTACAACAACTCAGTGGATATTTTGAGGGGTGCGAGTTTCTCCATGTGCCAAGGAACAACAACGAACAAGCAGACGCATTGGCAAGAATCGGCTCCACCCGTCAAGCAATATGGGCCGGCGTCGCCCTTCAACGCCTCCTCAAGCCGTCTGTCAAGCCATCGCCAGAATCATATTCTATCTTCGTGCCGGCTCCTCGTAAAGTAGTCGGATCTGACTTGAGAGCTCCAACGGCCGGCACGGGAATTCTGGCAGGCGGCCCGGGGGCCGCGGCAGTCGCACCCGGCCCGGGGACTTCAGAACCCGGCCTAGGGACTGCAGCGGCCAGCCCGGGGACTTCAGAGCTCGGCCCGGGGACTGCACCAATCGGCCCGGGGACTTCATCGACCCAGCAAGCAGCTGCCGACTCCAACCCGCCGCCTCCCGGCCCAACCGCCCTCGTCCAAGTTGTGGTCCTGACAGTCGCAGAAGTCGCAGCACCTTCGTGGGCCCAGCCCATCCTCAATTTCCTAGTGAACAAAGAGCTGCCGACTGATGAGGTCTCGGCCCGGCAAGTGCAACGCCGGGCAACAGCCTACACCATAGTCAACAGAGAGCTTGTGAGGCGCAGTGTCACTTGTGTCTACCAGCGCTGCGTGCAGCCGGAGCAAGGCCAAGCGATTCTCAAGGATATCCATCAAGGCGAGTGTGGCCACCACGCGGCTACAAGAGCACTTGTCGTCAAAGCCTTCCGCCATGGTTTTTTCTGGCTGACCGCTCTAGAAGACGCCAAGGACTTGGTCCAAAAATGAAAAGGGTGCCAGAAGTTCCGTTCAAGCCACATCAGCCGGCTTCTGCACTCAAGACTATTCCCATTTCCTGGCCCTTTGCCGTCTGGGGCCTGGACATGGTGGGACCATTCAAAACAGCGCGAGGCGGCATGACTCATCTGCTTGTCGCGGTGGACAAGTTCACCAAGTGGATAGAAGAAAAACCAATCAAGAAGCTGAATGGTCCAACAACTGTAACTTTCATCTCCGACATCACCATCCGGTATGGCGTACCGCACAACATCTTCACCGACAATGGCATAAACTTTGCCAAAGGCGCCTTGGCCCGTTTCTGCGCGACGCAGGGCATCCGACTGGACTTAGCGTCCATTGCCCATCCGCGGTCAAACGGTTAGGTGGAGCGAGCAAACGGCCTCATCTTGTCCGGCATCAAGCCCCGACTGGTCGAGCCTCTGGAGCGTTCGTCGCCATCTTTTCGACGAGCTGCCACCTTCCTCTAGAGCCTGCGCACAACTCCAAACAAGTCAACCGGCTTCATGCCTTTCTTCCTCGTCTACGGTGCCGAAGCCGTCATCCCAACGGATATAGAATTCGACTCCCCTCGAGTCACCATGTACACCGAAGAGGAGGCGGAAGAAGCACGACAAGACGATGTCGATCCGCTGGAAGAGGGCCGGCTGTTGGCACTCAGCCGGTCCAACATCTACCAGCAGAGCCTACGCCGATACTACAATTGGAAGGTCAAGCCAAGATCTTTCCAAGAGGGAGACCTTGTGCTCCGGCTGATCTAGCGAACAGCCGGCCAGCACAAGCTCTCAGTGCCTTGGGAAGGCCCCTTCATCATCAGCAAAGTGTTGGGCAACATCTCCTACTACCCAATCGATGCTCAGAAGCCTCGAGCGCGCAAGAGAGACGACTCCGGCAAGGAGACGGAGCGGCCATGGAATGCAAATCTCCTCTGAAGATTTTATAGTTGATGCATTTTGTACCACGCTACCTTTTGTATTAAAGTACGAAGACTCCGGGTCCCCCGAGAAGAGCTCGGGGACTGCCCTCTTTTATCTATATGATAAGAATTATGCCTATGAGTATGTTATTTTATGTTATACCGCTTGGCACTGGTCCGACTAGTCGGCCCGGACTTGCCGCCTTGTACTATGAAATGCTTCCTACAAATGGACAAGTAGTGTGTGGCACTTAAGCCGTCTCTCGCCAGAAGCCGCAGCTTTCGCAGAGCGACTGCAGTGGGCAAGGGAGTAAGGTAGAAAGGGTGCCCACATGAAAAATGGCTAAGGACACAAAGCATGTGCATAGTTTAAGCCGGCTTGCCGCCTCTTAATCGACCAGCTGAGCAGCTGGTCCGCCGTTTTCTACTTAACTTGCTAAAGAACTCTAAGCGGCTAAGTACTTGCCTTCCCAAAGTAGCTAAGTACTTGACCCAGCATCAGTCCGCAGAGCTGCTGTGTGGCTGGCAAGACGGCAACCAAGGGAAGGCAGCAAAGGGAAAAGCCAAAGAGCAGTAAGCAAGAAAAAGATAGAACTCGAAAAAATATTTACATAACAAAGGCCCTTGGCCGATCTTCAACAAAGTTCAAGATACACCCCGCGGGTGGAATTGTGCAAAATTAACAAGTTCATCAAGACTAATAGACAAGTGAAGTAAAAGATAAAATGACGGCCTAGGAAGCGGCAGAAGGGTTCGGAGGATCGGAGGAGTCGGTGGTGCCAGTTGTCGGAGTGGCCGGCTGGCCGGTCTCTGCTTGGTCGCCTCCGTCGGCAGCTGGCTCAGTTGGGCGCGGCTTGTTGCTGGAGGCACGGTCGAGCTGAGGTTGGTCGTCCGCTCCGACCTCTGGCGCCTCCTCTTCGCATCCCTCCTCCGCCTCGCCTTCTTCCTCACCGCTGAAGTCGATCACCTCCGTCGAGTCCTCGCCGTCGTCCGGGTTCAGCCCGAACCATTCCAGCGGCGCCTCGTCGCCGTTTTCAACCCGCTCCGGGACGAAGATGCTGGTGTCGGTGTACTCGGCGATTGACGCTGCACGCTTGACGAGATCGTCTTCCACGACCGCCAACTCCTCCTGAGCCTCCAGCCGGAATGTGGCCAGCTGGGCCAGGCTCAGCCCAGGGTACCATGCCTTGACGAACTCCAAGGCCCGGCGCGCTCCAGCCCGGGCCGAAGAGCCCTTCCAGGCCTCAAGACGGCCGGTCGCTACCTCCAGCCAGTCGACAGTCCGACTGGGGGTGCCTGGTGCCGGCATGTCCGGCCACAGGGCGGCGATCGCCTGGGCGCCGACACGCTGAAGCCAGCGCAACATCTGTTGAGCCGGCCGAAGACGGGCCTCGATGCTCAGGATCTGTTCGCTAAGGGTTCGGGGGGCGTCGGCGATGATCTTCGCGCCGTCCGCCCTCTGCCCTTCGCGATCAGCTTCGATGGCCTGGTTGGCGGCGTCCGAGTGGCCAGGGAAGAAGTCTGCCATGACAGAAGCGAAGAACAAAATTAAAGACCAGAAGCCGGCTTGACCAGCAGCCGACAGCGCAAAGAAGAAAAATGAGGGAGGCTCACCAACGACTATATCCTCGATCTCGTGGAAGCCGAAAGTCAGCATCGCCTCCTTGTCAGTCCAGGAGGAGCGTTCGCTCGCGAACTCAGCAAGGAGGCCAGTCTCCTAGTCCTCTGCCTCCTTCTGGGCCTTCTTGAGGAGCTCCTTCTGCTCGCCAGCCATGACCAGCCGGTCAAGGCTCCTCCGCCAAATTTGCTGCACTCCTCCTCCTTGGCGCGCAGCGCGGTGTTGGCTTCGCCCAGCTGCTGCTGCAAGGTGGCGTTGGCCTCTGCGGAAGAAAGAAGAAAGCAAGGTGTTAGTAGCCAACAAAGGAGAATAGTTACCGGTGAGATCCGGCCCGACTGCTCGCCAGCCGGGCCTCGAATCTCGGGACTACAGCCAGGTGCGCCAAAGACGCCTCAGCGAAAAAGGAGTCATCAACAGAAAGAAGAGTAGTGGCCGGGGAGATCAGGCCCGACTGCTCAGCAGTTGGCCCGAATCTCGGGGACTACAGCCCGCAGGTGCGCCAGCGCGCCCCCACAGAAAAAAGAAGAGAACTTACTCCGGCTTTCCGACAAGTCGGCGGTCCGCTGAGCCAGCTCCTGGACGTTGGAGTTGAAGGCGGTCACGCGGAGATTGTGGTAATCCTGTGACAAAAATTTCAGACAAGTGTTAGTGCTTGGAACTCGCCGATTAGAGTTCCCAGCCGCTCAGCCATCGGTCCGAAACTTCGAGACTACACCCGGTGGAGGCCATGGCGCCCCACCGAGAAGCATAAGAAATGCAAATAAGAAGGAACGCACCGAACGGCCTCTCGCTGCCAGATGCGCCTTGTTGCGCTTCTCGATGGCCTCGCCCTCGGCTCGGATCTTGGCTTGGACGTCCAAAAGTGCCCGATTCAGCGGGCCCGTCCCGCCTCCTTGCACCCACCCAATGGGCGCGGCGCTCGTCGCCTCGGTGTCCGGGATCGAGGAGCTCGCGGCGCCGGTCTCCAGAGGGCGTGGCACCGAAGCCGCCTTTGCAAGGCGACGACGGGTCGGTGTGCCAACCTCGAGAACCAGGCCCGCCACCACCTCTTCTTCAGTTGGTGGCACCGGCGGGTGTAGGATCGAAAGTATGTCTAGAGGCGGGGTGATTAGACTACTTGACCAAATAAAAATCTAGCCTTTTCCCAATTTTAGTTCTTGGGAGATTTTAGCAACTTTAGAACAAGTCAAGCAATCTTAACACAATTCAAGCAAGCATGCAAAGAGTATATGAGTAGCGGAAAGTAAAGCATGCAACTTGCAAGAATGTAAAGGGAAGGGTTTGGAGGATTCAAACGCAATTGGAGACACAGATGTTTTTGTCGTGGTTCCGATAGGTGGTGCTATCGTACATCCACGTTGATGGAGACTTCAACCCACGAAGGGTAAAGGTTGCGCGAGTCCACGGGGGGCTCCACCCACGAAGGGTCCACGAAGAAGCAACCTTGTCTATCCCAACATGGTCGCCGTCCACGAAGGACTTGCCTCACTAGCGGTAGATCTTCACGAAGTAGGCGATCTCCTTGCCCTTACAAACTCCTTGGTTCAACTCCACAATCTTGTCGGAGGCTCCCAAGTGACACCTAGCCAATCTAGGAGACACCACTCTCCAAGAAGTAACAAATGGTGTGTTGATGATGAACTCCTTGCTCTTGTGCTTCAAATGATAGTCTCCCCAACACTCAACTCTCTCTCACAGGATTTGGATTTGGTGGAAAGAAGATTTGAGTCGAAAGCAACTTGGTGAAGGCTAGATATCAAGATTCATATGGTAGGAATGGAATATCTTGGCCTCAACACAAGGGTAGGTGGTTCTCTCTCAGAAAATGTGTATTGGAAGTGTAGGTTCGTTCTGATGGCTCTCTCCACGAATGAAGAGGAGGTGGAGGGGTATATATAGCCTCCACACAAAATCTAACCGTTACACACAACTTTCAAAACTCGGTGGGACCGAATTGTTAAACTCGGTCGGACCGATTCAGCAAATCTAATGACCATTAGGATTTTCGGTGGGACAGACATGCAACTCGGTAGGACCGATATGGTTAGGGTTAGGGCATAAAGTAATCTCGGTGAGACCGATTACACAAACTCGGTGAGACCGATTTTGGTAATAAGCAAACCAGAGAGTTGGTCAGGTAAACTCGGTGGGATCGATTCGCTCATTTCGGTGGGACCGAAATGTTACACAAGGGAAACAGAGAGTTTACATTGCAATCTCGATGGGACCGATCACTCATCTCAGTAGGACCGAAACGTTACGAAGGGAAACAGAGAGATTATAATCCCATCTGGGTGAGACCGAGATCCCTATCGATGAGACCGATTTGCCTAGGGTTTGTGGCAGTGGCTATGACATCTGAACTCGGTGGCGCCGGATGGAAAGAATCGATAGGGCCGAGTTAGACTTTTGTTTTAGGTCATATGTGGATGTGAGAAAGTAGTTGAGGGCTTTGGAGCATAACACTAAGCATTTTGAGCAAGTAAGCCATTAAGCAACACCTCATCCCTCCTTGATAGTATTGGCTTTTCCTATAGACTCAATGTGACCTTGGATCACTAAAATAGAAAATGTAGAGTCTTGAGCTTGAGCCAATCCCTTTGTCCTTAGCATTTTGAGGGGTCCACTTTTCTCATCCATGCCATGCCAACCATTGAGCTTTCCTGAAATATTAGTCTTTAAATAGTGTTAGCTCTGTGAGCTATATGTTGTTAGGAATTACCAAAACCACCTAGGGATAGTTGCACTTTCAATCTCCCCCTTTTTGGTAATTGATGACAACATATAGATCAAAGCTTCAAAAAATGATAATAAGAGTGAAAAACATTGTCGCTTTGAGAAGTATGTGAAAAGCAAGAGCTCCCCCTAAATTTGTGCATAGTTTAAGATTTGCTTTGGGCTGCAAATGCACAATGAGTTAGGATCATGGGTTACTCTTCCATATCACATACATCTTGGTGGAGCGCTCAAAATGATAATAAATAAATACATGCACTCATCACCAAGCAAAGTGAATGATCATATGGGAGATAAAAGGATAAAATAATCCAACAAGCAAGTAAAGTAGCATATGATCAAACACATGATCATCCAAGTATCTCACAAACGCATAAAGTATCTCAAACAAGCAAATAAAGTTCAACCACCAAAACAAGAGAGAACAAAAGCAACACTCTCTCTTGAAGCCTATGATCTATACATTTTCTCCCCCTTTGGCAACAAGTTACCAAAAAGTTCATAGAAAATGCATAGCACTAAATCGACTCTCAGGCTTGGTCTTCAGGTGGCGGTGTAGACAGAACTCCAAGAATGAAAGCATCAGTCGATGTAGATGGTGCCGGAGGAGTAGATGCTGGAGCTGGTGGCACTGAAGTTGTAGCTGGTGCAGATGAAGTTTCTCTGGTGTCTGTGACAGGCACTGCAGCTGATCTCTGGCTCCTGGGCACTCTGGCAAATGCACCAGTAGTAGTATTTCCCTTCCTCTCCTGCATATCATCCTGAAGTTGCTCAACAACCGATCAGATCTCGATGACCTTCACATCCAAGTCATAGAACTTCTGCTCCACGATCCTCTCCAAGCTCTCCTGGTTTTGAGTCAGGGTGGCCAGTCCCTTCTCAATCCTCGAGTGGAGGCAATCAAGTAGCCAAGCTGATCTTGCTTGCTCTTCAGAAGATACTGAGATGCCTCATCCATGGTTGGCATCTTTGCAGCCTTTTCAGTCCTTGCCTTCTCCCTTTTTGCTTGTGCTTGCACAGAAGATGGTTCATCTTCATTCATCACCACTGTGTTGTCCTCAAAATCTGGATAGATGGGCATGTGTTCTTTGTCCAAGAGGTATGTACCTGTGCCCATCTTGGAGTTGATGAGCTCCTGGATCTGTGGGGCATACCCACAACTTCTCTTCTGATCTGCAGCAGTCCTCTTGATAGTTTCCACTATGAGGCTCATGACTTTGAACTTTTGAGGCACATCAAATATGTGAAGTAGGTTGATGGAGTGTCCTCTGATCATTCGGTGATCACCTGACTTCTTTTCAAGCAGAATTGTCTCATAGAAGTCCTGTTGTTCCTTAGTGTGGAATCTATAGTCCACAACAGTCCTTCTCCTGGTGGCATATGGATCTGACTCTCTCCATAGTATCAGTCCCAAATCTTTCCTAATTTTCATGTTCTCAGCTACTGGATGAGCATCATTGTGATCTGGAATTTTTGGCTTCAGCTTTCTCAAGACATGTGACTCATCATCTTCTTCTTCAATTGCAGCTTCAGGCACTGGGGCCTTGTTCTTCTCTGCAGCTGGAATGCTTCTGGTGTTCCTCTTGGGTGCAGATTTGGGCTTTGGAGCAGCTGGCTTGGGAGCTTCTTTGGGCTTAGATGAAGCAGCCCCTAATTTTATGGCATCTCCCATAAGGTTCTATGCCTTAGGTGCTGGTGCAGCAACCTCTTCCTCTTCATCTTCCATCATTGAGGGCTTCCCAATTACTCTGGCCATGGTCTTCTTGACCCTTTCTTTTCTTTTCTTGCCATCTCTAGTTTCTTCACCAACAGTTTTTCAGGCTTCAACAGTTGAAGCTCTGTCTTTGGACATTGGAACTCTTCTTGCTGCCATTTTTTTAGACCTGGCTTTAGTGGAGCTGTTGCGCCAACTCCTTTCTTGAGCACCTTCTTCTTGGAAGTGGCCTCATCCTCAACTGCCACATAGTCTTCATCCTTAGAATCTGAGGTTTTCTTCTTTTTGGCCCTGGTGGCTGCCTTGGGTAAGTTGTTGGGTGTGCTCCTGCTACCCTCATCTGAGCTGCTAGAGGGACTAGTGCCCTCACTTATGTGAACCTGCTCCTTAGACTTGTTCTGACTGTCACTCTGATCTGACATGATGCAAACTCTGACAGCTGACCCTGTGAATAGTTTATAGATGAGGTAGAGTGGATGAGCATCACAAAATACAGAGGTTTTTGCAAAAGAATGACACCAAAACTTAGTTTTAGTTTTCCACAGAAAGCATTTCGGATCTACCAATTTGTAAACTCGGTGATACCGAAGCAGCTTTTGGAACCTAAACTGGTGAACTCGGTCAGACCGAGTCACAGTTCGGTGGCACCGAGACTGCTAGGGTTTCACAAAGTCCTGAACTCGGTCACACCGATTTGCAATTCTCGGACAGGCCGAGAATTACATGTGCAATGGCCTTAGCCGAATCGGTGGTACTGAGTTCTACAACTCGGTTGGTCCGAGATGGTTTCGGCGGAAACCTAACCCTAAATTTTCAATTCACATCTAATCTACAGAGTGTTTTCGGTGGATAAGATGATCTCAATCATGGCAAGATTAATGACAAAACAATGTTCTAGGGATTTGGAGTTAGGAATAACACAAAGATCAAGTCCATACCCTAGTTCGGCGATGGACTTGCTACGGCGGCAACGATTCCCGTTGACGGCGGCGGAGACCAGCGGTAGGAGGTAGCTGGCGACGAGGAGGACGATCCGGAGACCTAGGGAGGCTGAGCAGGCTGAGCGCGGGCGAAAGAGTTCGGAGAAATTTCCAAATTTTGACCCGTGGATATATATAGCCTGACCCTGTCGGTGTGACCGAGTGGAACAACTCAGTGGCATCGAGATGCATAACTGCAAGCAGTTACAACAACTTGGTGTGACCTAAAAGTTCAAATCAGTTGCACCGAGATTGAAAACCTAGATCGACTTAGTGATCTCGGTATGACTGAAATGGAAGAATCGGTCAGACCGAAATGCACAAAGAAGTTTTGGAAGTTTAAGTCTATGAAGAATCGGGGACTCCGAGTGCTCCTCACACAGGGGGGTTCGAATCTGACTTGATCAAATTTTGTGATGTAGCATGAATAGAGTTTGAGACAAGAAAAGCATAGATAGCTAGAGAAGGTTCTTAGGCATTCTTGTCCATCCACTTGGCAAAATAAAAGGAATCCAAACAATCAAAACAACAGGTGGATGTCCTCGAATGAGTAAATTATGCAACCAACATGCTCACACAATAAAATGGCAAATGAAATATGTGGCAAAGCATGCACAACCAATTCTAGCATCTATAAAGCAATTGGCGATGACTAGGTCATGTATATATGAGTATATTGACTTAGGAGTCAAATGAGAACATTTGATCATAGGTCATACTCATCGTTTAAGCACAAGTGGGGTTACCACTTTTACATAAAGCGTTGTTGTGTTCACACCATTAGAGTTGCTTTATCTCAATTCTTAGAGTAAAGCTCCTCCTAGATGTGAGAACCCCCCTTAGAGGGATGAACTATCCTTGGGTTTTGTCGATGATGACTTCATGTAGGTGTTGAAGATGTGGGTGCTCAATGTTGATGTAGATCATTTGGAGCAATCCTTTGGAGTGAGTTGCACTTTCAATACCTACACGGGTTAGTCCCACAAGGAACAAGCAAAGATATCCATAGACTTAGAGTGATGCACACACAAGATGATGTCTATGAAAGCATTAGGTTACCTTGTCCCTTGTCTTACCAACAAGAGGGTTTGTGACTCCTTGAACTAGTGCAAGATGTGGAGATTGATTACACTTGTTCTTGCCAAAATAATAAGAGTGAAGTATGTTGGCGGAGTCACCCTCAAGAACTCTCTAGTTCTTCTTCTTCGGGATCCACATCATCTTGATGGGAATCCTTGGAGTTGTTGTCATACTTGATGAAGTAGAACTTGATGTAGTCTTGGGAACCCACTTGACCAAGGCCTTAGGAGCTTCTTCAAATGCATCAATTTCCTCTTGAAGCTTGTCCTTGCCTTTTTCCTTGTGGTCTTCTGGTGGAAGATCATCTTGAGCTTGTGTCCCTTTGAAAGAAGTAGGATCATACTTCTCTTGTTGAGGAACAAACTTCGTCTTGGGGTATTGATCTTCTTCCCACTCAACTCCATTGGCATTGAACTTTCGCTCAAAACCAACACCTTGGTTCTTCCGGTGCCTTCCTTGCTTATGCATAATTTCCTCGAATTGCTTACTCCCGGCAAGGCTCTTGTAAACAGCTTTATCTATAATTCCCTTCAATAAGCTATTTTCTTGCTCAAGTGTAACTTGGCTAAGAGAATCATTAGTGGAATCAAGAGAACTACTAGAAGCAACAACATTGGATTTAGCATGATTATTGTTACTACTAGAGGAAGAATCTTTCTTGTTCTTGTTACTAGACTTGACTTGAGGCATGTAAGTGGATAAGAGTAAACGCTTGGCAATGTAGGAAGAACTTTACTTGCAAAGATCATCATTGGTTGCCTTTAAGAACTCATGCTCTTGCTCAAGGTTGAGCTTTTCAAAGCGTAACTTCTCATGAGTCCTTAAAAGTTCTCGATGATCTCCTAAGATAGTTTCATGAGCTAACTTAAGAGTGTTTAGTTCTTTACTTAGAGACTCAATCTTCTCCTTACCATTGGCATTCGTTTTATCTTGATTATCATGATTAATTGACGTTTCATCATAGTATTCATCACTAGAGTTGTCAACAAGTAAATCATCATCACCTAGCAAGTCATCTTCATCACTATTGAAATCAACATACTCAGGGTGTTATACCTTTGGACCTTTGGCCATGAAGCATCTTCCAATTCCTTCATTTGGTGAATCAAATATGTCGTAGGAGTTGGTTGACACAAGTGCTAGACCGGCAACACCTTCATCTTGAGTATATTTGGAGTTGGAGTGATAGCTTCTCTCGGAGTGATTGTCGGAGTCGGAGCCGGATACCCATTCACCAACATGAGCTTGATGTCTTCGTTTTGTGTAGCTCCTTGATGACTTGTCCTTCCTTTCCGAATCCTTGCTTCTCCGTGAGGGTCTTCATTCATAACGATCATCCCTACTCCTTCTCTCTCTTGATGGTGATTCTTCTCTTCTACTTCTCCTCTTAGGAGAATCTTCTCTTCTTTTGTAGGGGACCGTACACTCATTTGAATAGTGTCCGGGTCTTCCACAATTGTAGCAATTACGCTCTCGACTAGAAGATCTTTTGTCATTGTAGGACCTTGACTTGGAGCTTCTTTCTTTGCTTCTACTCTTGTAGAATTTGTTGAAGTTCTTCACCATTAGGCTCAATTCTTCATCGAAGGTTTGTTTCTCACTTGATGATGTGGGGGCTTCACATGAGGCTTTGTAAGCACCACTTGACTTGTTATGAAGTTCCTCCTTATCCTTGAGTGACATCTCATGAGCAACAATTCTTCCAGTGACTTCTGTTGGCTTGAGATCTTTGTAATTTGGCATCATTTGGATCAATGTGCACACGATATCATATTTTCCGTCCAAGGCTCTTAGGATCTTCTTGACGATGAATCTGTCGGTCATCTCTTCACTTCCTAAGCCGGCAATCTCATTTGTGATAAGAGCAAGCCTAGAGTAAATTTCAGCGACACCTTCACCATCCTTCATTTTGAACTTGTCAAGTTGACTTTGAAGCACATCCAACTTGGATTCCTTGACGGAGTCGTTACCTTCATGCATATCAATCAAAGTATCCCAAATTTCCTTTGCATTCTCAAGGCGGCTGATTTTGTTGAATTCTTCGGGGCACAATCTGTTGAGGAGGATATCACAAGCTTGAGCGTTGTATTGCAGCATCTTCAACTCTTCCGCGCTAGCTTCACGGTTCGGTTCTTTCCCATCAAAGAATTCACCTTGCAAGCCAATACACACAATAGCCCAAACGGCGGGGTTATATCCAAGAATATGCATTTTCATCTTATGCTTCCAACTAGGAAAATTAGTACCATCAAAGTAAGGACCTCTACGGTGATAATTTCCCTCGCTAGACGCCATACTCTCCTAGGTTGTGAAACCAAGGCTATGACCACCAAAAGCTATGGAAATCAAAGCAAATGGAGACCAAAGCTATGATACCACTTGTAGGATCGAAAGTATATCTAGAGGGGGGCTGATTAGACTACTTGACCAAATAAAAATCTAGCCTTTTCCCAATTTTAGTTCTTGGCAGATTTTAGCAACTTTAGAACAAGTCAAGCAATCTTAACACAATTCAAGCAAGCATGCAAAGAGTATATGAGCAGCGGAAAGTAAAGCATGCAACTTGCAAGAAGGTAAGGGAAGGGTTTGGAGGATTCAAACGCAATTGGAGACACGGATCTTTTTGTCATGGTTCCGATAGGTGGTGCTATCGTACATCCACGTTGATGGAGACTTCAGCCCACGAAGGATAATGGTTGCGCGAGTCCACGGAGGGCTCCACCCACGAAGGGTCCATGAAGAAGCAACCTTGTCTATCCCACCATGGTCGTCACCCACGAAGGACTTGCCTCACTAGCGGTATATCTTCACGAAGTAGGCGATCTCCTTGCCCTTAAAAACTCCTTGGTTCAACTCCACAATATTTTCGGAGGCTCCCAAGTGACACCTAGCCAATCTAGGAGACACCACTCTCCAAGAAGTAACAAATGGTGTGTTGATGATGAACTCCTTGCTCTTGTGCTTCAAATGATAGTCTCCCCAACACTCAACTCTCTCTCTCACAGGATTTGGATTTGGAGGAAAGAAGATTTGAGTGGAAAGCAACTTGGGGAAGGCTAGAGATCAAGATTCATATGGTAGGAATGGAATATCTTGGCCTCAACACAAGGGTAGGTGGTTCTCTCTCAGAAAATGTGTATTGGAAGTGTAGGTTCGTTCTGATGGCTCTCTCCATGAATGAAGAGGAGGTGGAGGGGTATATATAGCCTCCACACAAAATCTAACCGTTACACACAACTTGCCAAACTCGGTGGGGCCGAATTGTTAAACTCGGTCGGACCGATTCAGCAAATCTAGTGAACGTCAGGATTTTCGGTGGGACTGACATGCAACTCGGTAGGACCGATATGGTTAGGGTTAGGGCATAACGTAATCTCGGTGAGACCGATTACACAAACTCGGTGAGACCGATTTTGGTAATAAGCTAACCAGAGAGTTGCTCACGTAAACTCGGTGGGACCGATTCACTCATTTCGGTGAGACCGAAATGTTACATAAGGGAAACAGAGAGTTTACATTGCAATCTCGGTGGGACCGATCGCTCATCTCGTTAGGACCAAAATGTTACGAAGGGAAACAGAGATATTACAATCACATCTCGGTGAGACCGCGATCCCTATTGATGAGACCGATTTGCCTAGGGTTTGTGGTAGTGGCTATGACATCTGAACTCGGTGGCGCCGGATGGAAAGAATCGGTAGGGCCGAGTTAGACTTTTGGTTTAGGTCATATGTGGATGTGAGAAAGTAGTTGAGGGCTTTGGAGCATATCACTAAGCATTTTGAGCAAGTAAGCCATTAAGCAACACCTCATCCCTCCTTGATAGTATTGGCTTTTCCTATAGACTCAATGTGATCTTGGATCACTAAAATAGAAAATGTAGAGTCTTGAGCTGAGCCAATCCCTTTGTCCTTAGCATTTTGAGGGGTCCACTTTTCTCATCCATGCCATGCCAATCATTGAGCTTTCCTGAAATATTAGTCTTGAAATAGTGTTAGCTCAATGAGCTATATGTTGTTAGGAATTACTAAAACCACCTAGGGATAGTTGCACTTTCAGCGGGTCCGCCAGCTGCCCGCCTTGCGCGCTCCCGGACGGTGGCGGTGGCGGCACGATCACGTCCGGCATGGCGGTGTCACCGCCGTCCCTTTCCATGATCGGGTTCTCGCCGCCGGCTTTCCCAGTCCGCGTCGTGAACTCCAGAGGTAGCGGCGCGGAGTTCAGAGGAATGACAAAACCGCCGACTGGCGGTGCGCGGCTTCTTCAGCCTGCTTCTTCGCCGCGTCGGTGGCCTCGGCCTCCGCCAGCTTCTTCAGGGCAGCGGCCTCCGCCTTCTCAGCCGCCGCCTTCTCCAGGAGGGCGGCTGCCTGCTCTTCGCGCACTTCTCGTGCGTTCCTCTGCCGGAGGTCGGCGGCGGGGTCGATCCGCCGAGTGGTGGCGGAAGTCTCTGCCGACCCCACAACAGAGGCGGCAGCCACCTTCTCAAGAGAGAGGGGAGCCCTGACCAAGGGAAACGAGCAAAAGAACTCAGACAAGATCAACGAAGAAAAAATGAAGACTCAAAGGAAGGTAGCACTTATGCAGAAACCAGCTGTGGCGTCTTCACCTCCCTGCGGAAGCGGTTGCCCTTCGCGGCCGCTTCGTCCCGCTACGTCGCCGCGGCCGAGCCCTTGGGCTTCTTCGGCCGGCTGCTGAACATGCTCGGCGCGGCCCTGCGTTTCTTCGCGCCGCCTTGGGGGTCCAGCGCAGCAGAAGAGCTCGCGCCCGGCTGGTGGCGCGGGGCGACTTCCCCCGCGTCGTCGTCAGGCCAGTCCTCGAGGCTGGCTCCGAGCCTCGAGCCGCCTGCCTCGCCGCCTCCTCCCTCGGCGTCGTCCTCCAAGGCCGCCGCCCCCAAGTCAGGGTCGTCGACGTCACTCTTCGCCCGGTCGGGGAGGAATTCGCGGTCCGACCCCGCGGTGCCGGCTGCTGACTGGAGGAGGTGGCTCTGTTCAGAGGCCGATTGGTCAGACTGGACAAGACGGACTCGGCGAAAAAGAGTCAGAGGAAAAACAAAAAGAGACAACTCACCATGGGCGGAGGGTTGGCGCGTGAATACGACTCCTTGCAGAACTGCCACTCTTCCGAGAGCTCGCAGTTCGCAAGATAGTTCACCATGTAGGCTACCTCTGCGTGAGGCATCTCCTTGGTGCTCAGCCGGCTCAGGTCCCGATGTCCACTCATCTGGCAGATCATGTGAGGGCGGCCCTGGAGCGGGAGCACTCGGCGCGCCACGAAGGCGGCCAGCAAATCAGGCCTGGTCAGGCCCTCCGACTGCGTCAGCACTCGGAGCCGCGCGATGGCGGCAGCTCCAGCAGGCGTCAGCGTCCTAGCCCGGTACGACCAGTTGGACTGCCTTCCAGCGGGCGGGCCGGCTACGTAAGCCGGCAGGTTGACCCAGTCGCCCGCCCCGAAGACGCTCTTCACGTAGAGGTACGACCGCTGCCACATCTTCACCGACTTTATCAGCATGATGGGGGGAAACAGGTTGTCGGCCCCCGACCTCCGCACCGCGATGAACGCGCCGCACTAGGCCGGCACGCCTGCGACATGGGTGCTGAGCTTCGAGTGGAAGAACTCCCCCCAGAGCTCGATGGTGGGGAGGACGCCGAGGAAGCCTTCGCACAAAGTGACGAAGGCGGATAGCAGCACCACCGTGTTGGGGGTGAGGTGGTGCAACTGGAGACCGTAGAAGTCGAGGAAGGACCAGAAGAAGCCGCTCACCGGCAAGCCAAGGCCGTGCAGGCAGTGCGAGCGGAAGACGACCCGCTCGCCCTCCTCCGGCGCCGGCGAGATTTCCCTCTTCGGCGCAAGGCGAACCCTCACGAAATCCTTGCCGGGCAGCCGCCGCGTCTTGCGGAGGAAATCGACGTGGTCGTCGTGAACCTCAGAGCCATCCCATGCGACGGAGCGCACCGCGGGGGGCGTGATGGTGGAAGAGGAGCTCATCGGGAACGAAGCGCCGTGGTGCTCAGCGTAGCGTGGAAGCGTGTCGGCGAGAGGAAGAAGAAAGAGGAAGAGGTGAGGAGGAGAGGAACGCATGCTCTGCCGCTCCCCCTCCTCCGCCTACTTATAGGCCTACGGGCTGCGAAGCCGAGGGAGGCAGTCGTGGGATTTACTGCGCCCACTACCCCACGCCCCCATGTTTTTCGCGCGAGTTACTGCGCGCAGTAACTCCGCGGGAACCTCAACCGCCCACCTCGGCCGCAGCGGATCCGCTCGCGTGCCGAGGCGTGGTAGTGGCGGGCCCCGCCTGCAGGCGCGTCCCATCGCGTGCATGGGTGGGCAGGCTGGCCCGGCCGCCCGCTGCCACGTGATAGGCCCGAAGCGGGTGGTGGCCTAGAAACTTAGCGAGTACGCCACTTGGATCCCGCCAAGGCGTTCGAATTTTTTTGGACAAGTTAGATTGGGCGAGTCCTACTCCTACCAGTCGGCATGGCGGAAGACGGAAGAAACTCTATCTCAAACGCTGGAAGACAGAAACTGCCGAGGCTCCTCGACCAATCACCCGCGGCGCCTCACTAGCTTCGGGGACTACTGTCGGAGTAATGGGCCACAGGTAGGCTAACCCGAAGCCCAGATCCTTTCAAGACATCGGGGCCGGCTGCGCCCCTCAAGACGCCAAGATGAAGGGCCGTCTTCTGTAAGCCGGCTGGAGGAACAGCCGGCTTCCCATAAATGGCCGAGTCCTAGAGGCGAGGTCAAGACAAGCCGACTCCTACCTGGCGGCTTCTAGAGAAGCCGGCCCCGAGGAGTCGGCCCGCGACAACAACAACAAAGCCCATGCCCGCATCGACGGGGACGGGACGGGGAATGGCTACAGTGTAGCCCATCCCCTCCCCTTTCCGGGGGCTGGCGTGTCCAAAGTGCGCTGTACCGGTGGAGATCTCCACCCGGCGCGGCACTGTTGTCATGCCATCCCTGACATCATCACAAGTGGGTGGAGTCCTGCTCCCACGACGGCTTGTATGTACGGCCCAAGGATGATGGGCCCCACCAGTCAGCGAGAGTCCAGAAGACGGCGAGAGCCCTACCAGTCTGACCCGAGGGAGGTCGGCCCCTGGGAGTCGGCCCGCCCCCTTCCTCGGGACCCACGCGCCATTAACCAGACGAGACAGGGAGTGGCTACAGTAATCGCCCGCCAGGCGGCGGAGCTGTAGCCATGACCCCCTGACCAAGCCTGCGTCATTAGAGACACGGCAACAGTGATCAGCTGCCGACAAGACCCGGGAGCGGCGGTGCGGCCTGTCGGCCCGTACCCAACTAGTCGACGGGCCCACCAGCGGCGGGCCCCAAAGTCGGCGGAGAAGCCAGCTGACCAAAGAGGCGGCGGCCGGGCCCCTCGCCCGGCGGATTACAATGTACCCACAGGGGTAGGCCTATATAAACCCCCCAGGGCACCCATGCAAAGGGTTCCGAACCAGTTAGAACTAAACCATATCATAGAGGAAGGAGAGAGCTAGCCTTGCCTTCTCCTACCTCTAGCATACAGCTCAAGGAGCACCTGTGTATTCACTTGTGCCTTAGTGATCATGCGGAGACCCCGCAGAGTAGGACTAGGGGTGTTATCTCCTTGGAGAGCCACGAACACAGGTAAATGCGCCGGCGTTCGTGTCTACGCCTCATCCCGCTTCCGGGCACCGGCGACGTTCTACTCGCTCCCACCATGATAAGCCATCCTTTGGCATATGTCGCACCCAACCCCCGACAATTATATATGTCAACAAACGATTCTAGCAGACGTAACCGTTGGATGTCAATCCAACGGCCGTCGTGTTTCTTCAATATCTGATCTTCTTGCTCGAGCCGCCAAAGCGGTAGCCGTGGGACCGCTTACTCCGCCTCCCGTGGCGGGTTGTCTTGCCGCCTGACAGCCTCGGCGCCCCTACTACTCCCACCGCTGGCTAGGGCATCCCTCTACTCACCCATACCCCCTGTTATTCTGCGGCGACGGCAGCCTCACACCACAGCCGAACCGGTGAACCCTCATACTCCTCTCCGCGCGGGCTTCCACTGTCGCGTCTTCCCCGGCTCCTCGTCATCCCCTTCCTAGGCCTCGACGTCGTCCACCGCCGTGGTGCTCTCGACACGGCGTGGTCAATGTGGTCAACGACCGACTCCCATCGGAAGAGTATCAGACGTGGAGAGGCCGATACCGGGTCCACGATACCGCAAGGAAGTGCCTCCTTATTACACGGAAAATAATTATTCCTCCACCTGACAGCAGGGACCCACCAGACGGGCCACCAGTATTTCGTGAAAAAAACGTTTCCCCCTGACTGCTGGGACCCACAGGACGGGCCACCGTATTACGTGAAAAAAACGTTCCCCCCGCTGTCAGCTCGGACCCACCGGAAGTGCCTCCTTATTACGCACAAAAAAATGAATACCCCCTGCTAGTTGGGACCCACCTTGGTGGGAGTCTGACTTGTGGGCCTACTGAGTTGACTGGGACGGAGGCCTTTGTCAACTTTAGTCAATATATGAACGGTTCTAGCTCCAGTGACCGTACGATGTCCATCCAACGGCCGTAGTGCTTCTTTAACCTCTGGTCTTCTTGCTCCAGCCGCCCAAAGCAGCGCCGGTCGTGCCGCCTGCTCCTGCCGCCCGTGGTCGGTTGTGATGCCGCGGAGGCCTCACGGCCCCCTACTACTCCCACCGCTGGCCAGGCCATCCCTCTACGCACCCACACCCCCTGTTATTCTACGGCGACGGTAGCCTCACACCGCAGCCGAACGAGTGAACCCTCATACTCCTCTACGCGTGGGCATCCACTGCCGCGTCTTCCCCGGCTCCGCGTCGTCCCCTTCCTAGGCCTCGCCGTCGTCCACCGCCCTGGTGCTCTTGGCGCGGTGTGGTCAACGTGGTCAAGGAATGGCTTCCATCGGACGTGGATCAGACGTGGAGAGGCCGACACCGGGTCCACGGCCGTAGCAAGGAAGTGCCTCCTTATTACGCGCAAAATAATTATTCCTCCACCGCATAGCGAGGATCCACCGAGCGGGCCACCGTATTTCACTTAAAAAACGTTACCGATCGCTGGGACCCACCAGCTACATCTTTGCACGCAAGGAAGTGCGTCCAAAAAATGATTC